>OY997272.1:234780931-235404402 GCA_963921465.1 Triticum timopheevii
TCTTCTGGCAATCTTCGCCTACTATTGTGAGGCTCACGTAGGGGTGAAGCCCTCAGTGGCCTTGCTGCGCCACTACTTCTCCCTCCGGATCTCCCGTGGTTCCGTCTTTGTGTGCGCGAGCTTCGTCGCGTACAGCAGTTCCATCGCCAATTCGAATCCTGGGAAAAGGATTGAGGGCTTCAGGAGCAAGTGGGTCTTGGTGGATGCTGGGCGTATCCACCCTCGGCTGATCCTGCCCACGGGGCACCCCGCGAGCTCCGACGACTGGTCCTGAGTGGAGCTCGTGCATCCCCGCGCGAAGCGGTGTTGGAGAAGATGGATGCGGAGCTGAGGCCGGCTAGCATGGCGGCGGCGAAGCTGACCGGTGCATCGCTGCTGAGGGAGTTCCTGGAGCACCAGCTGGCTCCACTTCGTCAGTACTCACTTCCGATGTGGAGGCCCCACCCGAGCCCCGCGGTCTTGGCCGATGAGGAACTGGCTGCGGTCCTCCAGTCCTTGGTTGGGGGCGACGTGGCGAGGTTGGAGGGCACTCCTATGCCCCTGTTCCTCCGCGAGGACTGGGAGCAGGTAGTAGGGTCCATGCCCATCTTCAATGGGGACGGGCCCGTGCCCGCGGAGGCTCCAGAGGACCTGGTGGACGTGTCCTCCGGCGACTCCAGCGAAGAGAAGGAGTGAGGGGAGCGGGAAGAAGGGGTTGACTCCGAGGCAGAGTCAAGGGCTCCCCCCTTCGGCGCAGGTCCCGCGCACTCCGCCTCTCTCTTAGTGACAACGACGAGGATGATGATGAGCAGGGCGGCGGGAGCCTGCCTTCGATCCCGAAGAAGGACCGGACCAGGCTGATCCCCCGCGGGTCTGCTCCAGCCCCAAGGCGATCCACAGGCGCACCTCCTGCTCCCGAGCTCCTTGAAGCTGATCCTAGCAGCCGGCTCTCGGGCTTTAAGTACGGCCGGAGGCTGCTTGAGCCCGCAAGCGACGACCTGTAAGTGCTTGATTCCTGTCTTGATTATTGTTGTGTTGCTGAGGCTTGATGTTCGTGTCTCCCGGCCAGGCTGGCGCCCGCGGCAAAGAAGTTGAAGGGAGCTCCTGAGGTCCCATCCGTGGCAGCGCCTCTGCCCGAGAAAGAAGGCGACTGTGACGCATGGGCCTCTCCTGCCCGGGCATCCTCGCGAGGCCTGGCTGAGCCTGCTGGGGCGAGCTCAGCCTCCTTGGCCTAGGCGATTCCCGAGGTGCCCTTACCTGATGCCGCCACCACAGCCGTCATGGCGCAGCAGGTTCCGCCTCAGGATACTGTGGTCACGCTGCCGTCTTTTCCTCCTACTCCACCGACTGCTGCTTCCCCGACTACTATTCTGGATCGCGCCGTTGCCGAACTGGACCGTCTGCGGCAGGATCTTCTGGGCGCTGACATTCGTCTAGTGGCCGGGCGCTTGGAGCTGGCTTCTAGCTGGATTCGCTCCGACGCTTCCATACGGGCGGAGCTGGTCCAGGCCTCGACAGCTTGCGACGAGGAGAAGCAGGCCGTCCTTGGGGCAAAGGTTGCCCGTGACGCTGCCTTGGGGGAGGTAGCTAGTGTCCAAGGTTGTTGCGAGGCGCTGGAGAGCGAGCTGAAGGGCCTGCAGAACTAGCTTGCCGAGGAGGCCCGCTTTCGCCAAGAGTAGGAGGAAAGCATGAAGGATCACGAGGCAGCCGTCAAGGACCTGGACGCCAAGCTCAAGAGGCGCTGTGGCCGCCTAGGCGCACTGGAGCAAGAGCTGGAGGCGAGGAGGGTTGAGCTGGACGGCAAGGCCCGGGTTCTCGCCGAGGATCGCGTGGCCTTCCCGGATATGGAGGAGAAGGCTCGCACTTCATTGAAGACGCTTTATGATAGCGGCCTTGAGAGCCCGCTGGCCGGCGAGGAGGATGGCCCTGCCAAGCTTCTTCCCTTCCTGGTTCGCGCCCTTGAAGATGTCACCCTTGGCCTTGGCCCTACGGCCGAGGCCGAGGCACGCGTTTTGTCTTCCGCAGCGCTGACGCGGGTCTTCACCCACATCTATCTTCGTGACCCCAACATCGACCTCGACAGCCTGCTGGAGCCAGTGAGCGGCGAGCGTGCCGCTGCCGCTACTGAGGCCGTGAAGGGTCGTGCGGAGGCCCTGCTAGGGAAGTTCCGGGCCTTCAGCACCAAGCCGAAGTGGAGCGCTGCTAGCCCTGCTGCTCCACAAGGCGAACCTGCTCCGCGCAGCTCCACCGCCGGCAAGTGACTCCGTCGTGGCTCCCGTCCTGCTTTTAATTCCTGCGCATGTGCCATGCCTCGGGGAGGCGTTAAAACTTGCATTTGTTGCTGTGATAACAGTATGGACTGTAATATTTGCTTTTGAATTCCCTGAAATTTGAGCTATTCCTTCCTACTTGCTAATGTTCTACGCCGGCAGAGCCCGGCCCCGTGCATACCTCAGCCGCCATTGGCCCCGACCGGAAACCAGGACGGGACCAAGGGGTGAGGGGCTACGTGACAAGTTAGGCTCCTGAGTCGCGATGCTCAGGAGTCCCCCTTGGCGCTCGAACAACAAGTAGGGAGGTGAGATGTGGGTGGATCTGCCGTTCTACGTCTGCAGAGCCCAGCCCTGCGCATACCTCAACCATCATTAGCCTTTCGGAACTAAGGAGTGAGAGGCTACGTGACCAGTTAGGCTCCTGAGTCGCGATGCTCAGGAGTCCCCGTTGACGCTCAAACGGCCTTCGTACCTTGGCTCCGCTCAGGGAGGGAGGTGCGACGAACCAGGCCCGGGGGGCCTGGCCAGGTGGCGTGCGTCTGGGCGTGACCCAGGCGCAGCCCCCGTGGCCAACCCCTTCGCGCGGCACTCCCGAGGGGAGGCGTTGCGATGAGGCCAGACACTGAGCTCCGGGCTCCCTGAGGTTGATGCAGCCCGGGGGCCACCCTCAGTTGTTTATCACCAGCGCGGAGCATAGCGCTTCCGTATGCGTACGGGCATAGCCGCTCCTCGGCAGTGTTGTCAGCCAGCGCGGAGCATGGTGCTTCCACTGTTGGGTGTGAGGGGGCTCCCCTCGGGAGGAGCCCCCGTGGCGTATACAGCCCCACCCTAACACGTGGCTGGCACGGTAGGGCTTGACGAGGTGTATCTGGGCACCCGTGGGCCAGCGCGGGACTCATGGGGCCCTACCTCAAGGCGGGTTGCGCCTGGCTCTGGGCCTTATCTTGGAGTGTGTTCCTGCAAATTTGGCCAGATGCCGGTGCTCTACGTCCTCGGGTCCCGGCTCTCGAGCTGGTCTCAGCCGTCGCTGGCATGCTAGGTCGCGATGCCATGGACAAGACCAGAGGGTGAGGGCTGGAGAGCCGGTAGGAGCCCTGAGTCGCGATGCTCAGGCACCCTCCCTTTAACGCGCAAGCTGGGTTAGATGTCGAAACTCTACGTCCTCGGGTCCCGGCTCTCGAGCTGGTCTCAGCCGTCGCTGGCATGCCAGGTCGCGATGCCATGGACAAGACCAGAGGGTGAGGGCTGGAGAGTCGGTAGGAGCCCTGAGTCGTGATGCTCAGGCACCCCCCCTTTAACGCCCAAGCTGGGTTAGATGTCGAAACTCTACGTCCTCGGGTCCCGGCTCTCGAGCTGGTCTCAGCCGTCGCTGGCATGCCAGGTCGCGATGCCATGGACAAGACCAGAGGGTGAGGGCCGGAGAGCCGGTAGGAGCCCTGAGTCGCGATGCTCAGGCACCCCCCTTTAACGCCCAAGATTCTGACACCCAGGAGGAAAATGCACCAAATAACAAGCATGATGGGTCGAAAGCATAGCCCTAAGATAAACGCAAGAAAGGTACACGCCGCTGGGTCAGGCCCGAGCGACTTGGGGATGATGCAGCCCAAGGGGCGCCCCCAATAAGGTAAGCTAAGAACATGAAATAAAAAGGGATACACGCCGCAGGGACGGACCCACGCAGCCTGGGAATAATGCGGCCCTGAGGGCGCTCCCAGCCGGAAATGAAACTTGAAAGATGTCACCTGATGATGTTGGGGACGAAGGGGTGTTGGTGTAGCAGACTCGGTGGGCTGCGGGAGCCGATCCTCACGAGCCCCCAGGCCTAGGGGCCTCAGGAGGCTCCGGAGGCGCTGGCGGCTCCTCGCGGGCCATCTCCATCTCCACCAGGGCTGCGGAACGCCTGACCTCTTGAGCCTCCAGGATGGCCCTCATGAGGCGCTGGTGCGCAGCAGCCGCGTTCGGCAAGCCATAAGGCATGCGAACGTAGCTGTGGGGCGGACCCTCGCAGCGTCCCACTTGCGAGGGCCAGAGGCACTCCTAAGACGCGGCTCGGTTGAGCCCCGGTATGTCGATGCAGATGCGCAGCCCACCATCCTTGCCTGGATGGGGGGCCACAGCGGGTAAGCAGCAGCTGCCTCTCATGACCCTTGACTCCTGTAGCTCCTGAATGGCCTTGCTGACGAACTCCTGAGGGTTTGGCCCTCCTTGCTCTGCTCCTTCTTGAGGGAAACGTGCTTCGAAGCACGCCTCCATGTGGTGCCCAAGCGCCTCCCTCGTGACCTTGGCGAGGTCGGCGGCCCTCCAGGGAGAGCCCCTGAGCCCTGCCTGAGGAGGGCGCTGGGCGCACTTCCCTATGCGATGGAAGGGGGCTCCCCCTGAGTAGGCGCGGGCCCTGAGGGGCCTGCCTCTTGAGGGGCCGGGCCGGACGATGTCTTTTTCTTCTTGGGGGCGGCCTCGGGAAGCCTCCTGCTTCCGCGGTCCGGGTCTTCCAGTGATGCGGCCTGAAAGGCTCGCTCCAGGGAGCACACTGCGTCTCTCTCTTCGCAGGGCACCGTGATGACCCCACCACTTCCTGGCATCTTGAGGACGTTGTAGCCGTGGTGGGTTACGGCCATGAACTTGGCCAGCGCCGGGTACCCGAGGATGGCATTGTACGGCAGGCGAATGTGGGCGACGTCGAAGTCGATGAGCTCGGTGCGGTAGTTGTCGCGTGCCCCGAAGGTGACAGGAAGGCAGACCTGCCCAATCGGGACCGTGGAGCCGTCGGTGACTCCGGAGAAAGGCTTGGTTGGCTGAAGCTGGTTGTAGGGTACTTGGAGATTGTTGAATGTTTCCATGGACAGGACGTTGAGCCCTGCCCCGCCGTCAATGAGGGTCCTGGTGACCAGCACGTTGCTGATGATTGGGGAACAAAGCATCAGGAGGACTCCGGCTGTGGCCGCGCACTTGAGCTGATCCGCTGAACTGAACGTGATGGCGCATGCTGACCACCTGAGAGGGCGCGTGGCCTCGAGCTTGGGGAGGACTGCATTCACTTCGCGGGCGAACTACTTGAAGATGCGTTGAGAGGCTGGGGCTGGAGCTCCACACAGGATGCAGGCGATTGCACGTGGTTCCTGGAAGCCCCCAGCCCCCTCGTCCTGATGATGGTCTTCATTTCTCCTTGGCTGCGGCGGCAGCGGAGGGAGGCCCGCGTTCCCTTGTGGGTGATCCTCGCGAGGCTGATCCCTCCAGCCTCCCTCGTGAGGCGGGTCCTGCCAGCGATCCTCGCGAGGTTGGTCGCGCCACCCTTGGCGTGGGCCGCGGTGTTCCCAACGTCCTGCGTTCCTTCCTCCTCCTCGGCCGTAGCCCCGGTCACTGCGGTCGGGACGTCTGCCGACCCTTCCTTCATGCACGGCCCGGAGCTCTTGGCATTCATTGGTGTTGTGGGTGTGGAGATCATGGTACACGCAGTACCAACTGACCTTGGAGGATTCGGCCTGATATCGGCCCCGCTTCGTGTCTGGCTCTGCCGCGAGTACGGTAGCCGCCTTGTGCTTCACGTCCTTGGCCTTGGGCTTCTTCTCTTCTGGGTCCACGGCAGGCAGCTCGAGGAGGGAGAGACGTCCCTCCTCAGCCTTGGCGCACTTGGTCGCCAAGTTGAACAGCTCCAAGGAGGTGCACAGGTCTTCATGCATTGCCAGCTCCTCCTTCATCTTGACATCGGGCACACCGTCGGAGAAGGCTGAGATGATGGCCTCCTCCATCACCTTGGGGATCTTGAGGCGCGTGTTGTTGAAGTGCTGTATGTACTTCTGTAGGGTTTCCCCTGGTTGCTGCTTGATACAGCGCATGTCACTCACGGCAGGTGGCCGGTCGCGAGTACCCTGGAAGTTGGCGATGAAGCGGGTGCGCATCTCGTCCCAGGAGGAGATCGTGCCTGTGGCTAGATTCAGGAGCCAGGTGCGGGCTCCGTCCTTGAGCGCCATGGGAAACCAGTTTGCCATGACCTTTTCGTCTCCGTTGGCAGCCTCGATGCCCAACTCGTAGAGCTGGAGGAACTCTGAAGGGTCAGCCGTGCCGTCGTAGCGAGGAGGTAGGTCTGGCTTGAACCTGCTGGGCCACACCATGCTGCGTAGCTCGGAGGTGAAGGCGCGGCAGCCCACTATGGCCACAGGAGGCCTTGGGCGACGAAGAGCTTGGTCCTGCGGGTCCTGATGCGCCGCGGCTGGGGGCAACGCAAGGTCTTGACGTGCTGGAGCAGGGAGCACTCGGGCAGCTTCTCGAGGGCGAGGGACTTCTTGGCAGCTCTGCTCTTGCCGCGCTGGCGCCTGACGGAGCGGGTTCCGCCCAGGGGCCGCGCGCCTTGGGGCCAGGGCGCCTTCTTGAGGAGGAGGTGGCTGAGGCGCCCCAGGAGCTTCATTGCCCGCGCAGGGCGGGGCGTGGTGCAGCGAGAAGGACGGCGCGGGGGAGCCCCCGGCGGCGCGGACGAGCTCGGCGACTCGGTCGAGCCACTCTTCGTAGACGTCGTCGATGGGGCGGTAGCGCAGGAGTTCGTTTGCCGTGATGAGCGCAGCTCGGGCCTCCATGGCCGCGCGGGGCGCGCGTGACGAAGAACCAGCGTGGGTGAGCGAGGGTGTGGCAGTGCGGCCATCCCGCCTCATGGATGGATGCTGGGACGATGCTTGCTGTTCGTTCCCCGCCGGGCCGGTGGCGGCGTTGACGGCAGGTGACGGGGAACGACGAGGGTGCCCGCCGACGGGAGCCGTCTGGGCGACGTGGGAAGCGAGGGCGGCTCGGCGCTCGGCGTGAGCCCGACGAGCGCCAGACATGGATGCGGTGGTCGGAGAAGAACAAGACGACGGAAGGAAAATTCCGGTGCACCCCTACCTGGCGTGCCAAATGTCGGATTTCAGGTTCCGGCAGACCCTTGAGGTTCGAACACTGGGGTGCGCGCGGAGATTTAACCCTCTGCCTGCCTGCTCCTCGCCGAATCGCTAGGATCTAAACTACCTAACAGAACAACACAAGAGACACAAGATTTATACTGGTTCAGGCCAGCATTGTTGTGTAATACCCTACTCCAGTGTGTGGTGTGGTGGATTGCCTCTTGGGCTGGTGCGACGAACTGTTGGGAGGAGTTCAATCGCTCTATCTACTGGTTTCTTGGTGAGGATCCAGATTCTAGATCAGGTCCAGATGCCTCTACCCTGGGGGTGGCTAGTCCTATTTATAGGCAAAGGCCCTGGGCCTCTTCCCAAATATTGAGCGGGAAGGGCGCCAACAATTGGCCATTTTGAAGGGGAACAACGGGTACATTATCCTGACTAAAGTTGGTCCTCGTCTGTCAAAGGCTCTGGTAGTGACGCCTGCTTGGGCTCCACAATGACTTCTTCCCTGCCGTTGGGCTGGTCTTGGTCTTGTTGCACCGAAATGGATGCCTTTGCTTGATGCTCTCACCTGCGCTTGCTCCCTTTGCACCAAAGAGGAAAGGAGGACACTGCGCGGGCTGGCGCCCGACTGGCGCCCTTGGTCGTCATGGCTTGCGTCATGGGCACCTCGCGAGGTACCCCGCCTTGAACTCTCCGCCTCCTCGCGAGCCCACCTGATGAGGCCGTGCCTGAGGAAGCTCCCTGTCGTCTGCCCCGCGAGGCTTGGCCCCTCGCGAGGGTCTTGAATTTGTGTTGATGAAGATGGGCTGTGCTGGGCCTCCTTTGAGCCACGCCGCAGGCCGCAGGCAGGCAAGTCTGGGGACCCCCATTCCCAAAATGCCGACACAGATTCCGTGAAATAGCTTGGGGCCATGAAATCTGAGATGGGATCCATGTATGAGAACAAAGTTTGGACTTTGGTGGATTTGCATGATGATCGGCAAGCCATAGAAAATAAATGGATCTTCAAGAAGAAGACCGATGCTGATGGTAATGTTACTGTCTACAAAGCTCGACTTGTCGCGAAAGGTTTTTGACAAGTTCAAGTAGTTGACTACAATGAGACTTTCTCACCAGTAGCGATGCTTAAGTCTGTCCGAATCATGTTTGCAATTGCCGCATTTTATCATTATGAAATTTGGCAGATGGATGTCAAAACTGCATTCCTGAATAGATTTCTAGAAGAAGATTTGTATATGATGCAACTAGAAGGTTTTGTCGATCCAATGGGTGCTAACAAAGTGTGCAAGCTCCAGCGATCCATTTATGGACTGGTGCAAGCCTCTCGGAGTTGGAATAAATGTTTTGATAGTGTGATCAAAGCATATGGTTTTATATAGACTTTTGGAGAAGCCTGTATTTACAAGAAAGTGAGTGGGAGCTCTGTAGCATTTCTAATATTATATGTGGATGACATATTGTTGATTGGAAATGATATAGAATTTCTGGATAGCATGAAAGGATACTTGAATAAGAGTTTTTCATTGAAAGACCTCGGTGAAGCTGCTTACATATTGGGCATCAAGATCTATAGAGATTGATCAAGATGCTTAAATGGACTTTCACAAAGCACATACCTTGATAAAGTTTTGAAGAAGTTCAAAATGGATCAATCAAAGAAAGGGTTCTTACCTGTGTTACAAGGTGTGAAGTTGAGTCAGACTCAATGCCCGACCACTGCAGAAGATAGAGAGAAAATGAAAGTCATTCCCTATGCTTCAGCCACAGGTAATATCATGTATGCAATGTTGTGTACCAGACCTGATGTCTGCCTTGCTATAAGTATAGCATGGAGGTACCAAAGTAATCCCGGAGTGGAGCACTAGACAGCGGTCAAGAACATACTAAAATACCTGAAAAGGACTAAGGATATGTTTCTCGTTTATGGAGGTGACAAAGATCTCGTCATAAACGGTTATGTTGATGCAAGCTTTGACACTGATCCGGATGACTCTAAGTCACAATCCGGATACGTATTTTTTTGAATGGAGGAGCTGTCAATTCGTGCAGTTCCAAGCAGAGCGTCTTGGAGGGATCTATGTGTGAAGCGGAGTACATTGCTGCTTCGGAAGCATCAGATGAAGGAGTCTGGATGAAGGAGTTCATATCCAATCTAGGTGTCATACCTAGTGCATCGGGTCCAATGAAAATCTTTTGTGACAATACTGGTGCAATTGCCTTGGCAAAGGAATCCAGATTTCACAAGAGAACAAAGCACATCAAGAGACACTTCAATTCCATCCGTCATCAAGTGTCGGAAAGGGACATGGAGATTTTCAAGATACATACGGATCAGAATGTTGCAGACCCATTGACTAAGCCTCTTCCACGAGCAAAACATGATCAACACCAAAACTCCATGGGTATTAGAATCATTACTTTGTAATCTAGATTACTGACTCTAGTGCAAGTGGGAGACTGAAGGAAATATGCCCTAGAGGCAATAATAAAGTTATTATTTATTTCCTTATTTCATGATGAATGTTTATTATTCATGCTAGAATTATATTAACCAGAAACTTAGTACATGTGTGAATACATAGAAAAAACATAGTGTCCCTAGTATGCCTCTACTTGACTAGCTCGTTCATCAAAGATGGTTATGTTTCCGAACCATAGACATGATCACATCATTAGGAGAACGATGGGATGGACATGACCCATCCGTTAGCTTAGCATTATGATCATTACAGTTTCATTGCTACTGCTTTCTTCATGACTTATACATGTTCCTCAGACTATGAGATTATGCAACTCCCAAATACCGGAGGAACACCTTGTGTGCTATCAAACGTCACAACGTAAATGGGTGATTATAAATATTCTCTACAGGTGTCTCTGAAGGTGTTTGTTGGGTTGGCATAGATCGAGATTAGGATTTGTCACTCAGTGTATCGGAGAGGTATCTCTGGGCCCTCTCGGTAATGCTCATCACTATAAGCCTTGCAAGCAATGTAACAAATGAGTTAGTTGCGGTATAAAGTATTACGGAAAGAGTAAAGAGACTAGATAGTAATGAGACTGAACTAGGTATGATGATACCGATGATCGAATATCAGGCAACTAACATACCGATGACAAAGGGAACAACATATGTTGTTATGCGGTTTGACCGATAAAGATCTTCGTACAATATGTAGGAGCCAATATGAGCATCCAGGTTCCGCTATGTTATCAATCGGATATGTGTCTCGATCATGTCTACATAGTTCTCGAACCCGTAGGGTCCGCACACTTAACGTTGGATGACGATATGTATTATGAGTTATGTGTTTTTGGTGACGGAAGTTTGTTCGGAGTCCCGGATGAGATCACGGACGTGACGAGGAGTCCCAAAATGGTCGAGACATAAATATTGATATATTGGACCATGTTATTCGGACACCGGAAGTGTTCTAGATTGTTTCGGGTAAAAACGGAGTGTCGGAGGGGTTACCGGAACCCCCCGGGGGAATTAATGGGCCACCATGGGCCTTAGTAGACAGAGAGAGCAGGGCGGACAGGGCAGGCCGCGCCTCCCTCCCTTAGCAGTCCGAATTGGACAAGGGAAGGGGGGGCGGCGCCCCCTTTCCTACTCCCTCTCCTTCTCCTTCCTTCCCCCTCTCTTCTTTGTAGGAGAATCCTACTAGGACTAGTAGTCCTAGTAGGGCTCCTACTCTTGGGTGCGCCCCCTAGGACCGGCCAACCTTCTCCTCCCTCCTTTATGTAGGGGGGCAGGGGGCACCCTAGAACACACAAGTTTCTCTTAACCGTGTGCCATGCCCCCCTCCACAGTTACACACCTCGATCATAACATCGTAGAGCTTAGGCGAAGCCCTACGCCGGTAACATCATCATCACCATCGCCATTCCATCGTGCTGACGGAAGTCACCCTCGTCCTCAACTGGATCAAGAGCACGAGCGACATCATCGACCTGAACATGTGCTGAACACGGAGGTGCCGTATGTTCGGTACTTGGATCGGTTGGATCGCGAAGAAGTTCGACTACATCAACCACGTTACTAAACGCTTCCGCTTTCGGTCTACGAGTGTACGTGGACACACTCTCCCCTGTCATTGTTGTGCATCTCCTAGATAGATCTTGCATGATTGTAGATTTTTTTAAAATTACTGTGTTCCCCAATAGTGGGATGCCCTAGGGGGGCACCCCCAACACTCCTGGTTACGTGAGATGGGGTGAGGGGACGCTCAGCCCCTTAGTGGGCTGGTTTCCCCCATCCCCTTGGCCCATGGGGCCCGCAACACTTGCCGCCCCCCCCCCCCCCCCGAAACCCCTTTCGGTGATGCTGGTCATCACCCGGTACCTTCGAAACAATTCTGGACCATTCCGGAGTTCCTCGTCCAATATATCAATCTTCACATCCGGACCATTCCGGAGTTCCTCGTCACGTCCGGGATCTCATTCGGGACTCTAAACAACCTTCGATAACCACCATAATGACTCAACTATACTTATATCATCACCAAACGTTAAGTGTGTTGTCGGTGTACCAAAATAGGGGCGCTCTTTTGTATCCCTTATTTGTGCACGGGCAGTCAGAGCCGCACCCACGACCACACTTAAGAAGGGCAGAGATAGGAAACGAGAGCCACGGGACGGCCAAAGCAACACCAAGACAGAAGCATAAAGAGCAGGGAGGCAAAGTGGTTTCCCACGGCAGGGTCCTTGCCAGGGCAGCCCCCATGGCCCCGGCAAGGCCCCTGCCGGGGCAGCCTACCTAACGCCAGTAGGGCGCGCCGCCCTTGGGCCCCAGTTTCTCCAGCATCACCAACCACATTGGGACATGGGCTCGGGGGCGCCTCCATGGTGGCATGCAGATCTTTGTGAAGACAAGGAACACTTCGAATCAGAAGAGTAAAAGACGACGAACCTCGGCGAGACCCTCACCGAGGAAACCCACAAGACCCCCGGCAAGATCCTTGCCGGCGACGACCGCAACGCCGCGGCAAGACCCCTGCCGGGGCGCCGGCAGGGCCCTTGCCGAGGACATCCACGAGGCCGCGGCCAGGCCCGTACCCGCCAGGTTCCTGCCACTGCTCCCATGCAGCTGCCAGCCCACCAGCTGGGCAGGCACCTATGTCTCGGCACAAGGCTTCTCAGCCAACTCAGCGCATGCCTACGTGGTGGCATGCAAATCTTCGTGAAGGCCCCGCCACCACGCCACCTCAGCAGCCAGCCAGCCTACATGGCACTGGCCGCCTCGCTGGCCCAGGCGCGTGTCGAGACAGGGCAAAGCGGCGGTAAAGTGAAGGGGACATGTCAGAGGCGCATTAAATGCGTCTTGTCCCGTAATAGCTAGCGATAGGCTTAACCACAATACCCCGATGCCACCTCCTGTGTGCCACTGTGGTGATCCCCTTGCCTATAAAGGAGGCCCGATGCATCCAGGAGAAGGATTCAGACTTTTGGACAAGTTACGCCCATTGTAGCTAGTTCAAGAACCTCAGGAACACAAATACACACATCAAAGCAGGACTAGGGTGTTACGCATCTCTGCGGCCCGAACCTGGGTAAACGATCCACGTGCTCGTACTGACTGCTGATCCTGCTCTCCTCACAACCCAGCGCCCCACAACGGTAGTAGGGATCCTTGTGATCCCATAGGTGTCGTTTCCCACCGACATCTTTCGTCGTTGATGAGCCGAGCACTGGTGGCGGCACCCTGGTGCCTGCCGACCCTGGGAGGTGAACGAACACGTCGTTTCTCACCTCTAGGTACATGCATGAGCCAGAGGCAGCGAACAAGGAGGGTTGGTCGTCAACCACCTCCTCCTCGGCAGAGGCCTTGCCGGCCTCCTCCTCGGGAGAGGCCTTGTCGGCCTCCTCCTCAGCAGCGCCCTTGCCGGCCTCCTCGGTGGTGCCCTCGCCGGTCTCCCCGGCAAGCTCCTTGGCGGCATCCTCGGCCGCGGTCTCAGCGGCCTCCTTGGTGGCGACCTTCTCAGCCTCAGCCGCGGCGTCTGCGGCAGCCTCCTCGATGATGGTGTCGGTGTCCCCCTGGTCCACCGGGGGGGACCTGGACGCCAAAGGAGGAAATAAGACAGGACCAAAGCCAAGGTTCAGGAGAAAAGAAAGAAGGGAAAGGGAGAACGAATGACTCACCCGTGCCAGGCTGGGAAGATGTGCCCCCCTCCCCGCCAATGTCTGTTGCCGGGGTGGAGTCGCCAGCACCCCAGTCTACCTCCTCCTCTGTGCGCATGGGCTCGGTATCTTGCGCCCTTGTCGGGGATGCCCCTCAAGGCGGTGTGGTTGATGGGGGCGGCGTGGTGAGGGAGGCCCTTGGTGGCTCCTCCTGCTGCTGTTCTTCTCCTGCAAACGGCGGCAAGGTCAACAACCAGAGAATCGGGCCCCGACAAGCGTTGGCAAAGGGTGGATGGTGAACTTACGCCAGGGGCTGGGCCCGGGGCTACACCGTGGGCTGCTATCCGAGCTGCTCTCCACCACCACCAGCGCCTTTGAAGTACCCATCGGGGGCAGGCTGCCCGTCGAGGCTTTGGCCCTCTTTGCCGCCCACTGAACCAGTGTCTCCATCTCCCTGCAAGAACAAGTCAAATCAAGAAGGGAGGCATGATTCGTAAGGACGGAAACGGCGAGGGGCAGAGCGCTTACTCGTCGTCCTCCTCCTCATCTGCTGCCTTCCTCTTCCCCCTCGGACTGAGGGACAAGAAGTCAAAGTCGATGTCCATGCCAGCGCCTGCGGGGTGAGGGGGAGGCGAAGGAGTCCGGAAGCGTTTGGATGAAGAAGAGGCGGGCGTCTTCTTCTTCGCCATTGCGGTCTTCTTCTTTGCCGCTGCGGCCCTCGTCATGCGCACGGCCTCCCCCGGAGCCCCTTGCCGCGTCACGGCCTTGCCGGGCTGGACCGGCATGCCGGAGCCGGCCTGACGTAGGACGCGACTCTTCTACGTGGCGGGGGGCTCACCGGCCTTGACCTCCTCCTCAGATGACCCTTCGCCCATGCCTTCGGCAGGGGGGCCCCGGTGCTGGCACCGGCCGCCTCCTTGACGGCCTTCACCCACGCGGTGAGCTCCTCCTCCTCTGCAGCCATGGCGGCTTTGTCCTCCATGCCGCCGGCCTCGCCGACAAGCCTGGTGAGCTCCGCCTCCATCACCCTAGCAGCAATATAGTTCAGCTCCTCCTGGGTCGTGTCCTGGATGAGCCGCGGTTCGTCATGGTCGAGTTCTTCAACCAAATTGGCGAAGAACTCCTCCACCTCATGTGCCGGGGGCTCGACCCAGGCCGGGTCGAGACCATGCGCATTGAAGGGCGGCATCATGGCCAAGATTTCGGCCTGCCGGGAGTTGTTTCTCAATGGGACCACTCCTGGCGGCAGCCCAAACAAGGGCCCCTTGACAACCTTGTCGTCTTCGTAGCCTAGCCGGTCCTCCTCACTTTGCCGTCGGCGTACTCCTCGAGCTGGAAGAGCCTCCAACAATACCAGGAGTGCCCCTAGCATCGTGAAGTTGTTCTGCAGGCCGGTGTGGAGCCTCATGATATCGGCCGCGTTCATGAAATCCCAGGCCGACCTCCCCTTCTAGTGTAGCAGAGCGATTCGGCAGCGGATGAAATCCGCCGCGATCATCTCGAGGGTGAGCCCGGCCTCGGTAAGGAGGTGGATCTTAGTGGTGGCAATCGAGAACTTCTTATTGTTGGGGTCGAGGTCACTCCAGTTTGCGCCACGGGGCAGCGGCTCCTGACGAACGCCCCGGTAGAACTCCGGCGGGTCCTCCTCCACGATCCAGCACCACCGGCCCCGCCACTCTTCCCACCTCTCCTTCGTGGCGCCATCTGGGTACGCGCCTCTCTCCTGAATCCTCGGGATCCAGGTGACGGTCCCGGAAAGAGCACCTCCAGGTTGGACACGGGGGGAGAAGTAGTGGCTGAAAAGCGCCGTGCTGGGCACCACTCCGGCGAAACCCTCGCAAAGATGGGCAAAATACGCTAGGTGCGCCATGGCATTCGGCATAAGATCCAACAGGTGGAAACCAAAAGTACGCATGATATCGTTGAAGAAGTCAGAAAAAGGGGGGCAGAGCCCGCAGAAGAAAAAGTTGATGAAAACTGGGTACCATTTCTAGTCGCCCTTCTTGCATTCCGCAGGGAGGGCACGCGTGGCGGGGTGCGCTACGTCGCCGCCCCCCACAACGGCTTGTAGTAGTCCCTGAGCTCGAGGGCGTCGACGGACGACGGGACGAAGTAGGTGGCCTGCGCCCGCCGCGCCGCCGCCTCGCTCTCCAGCGTCTTCTTCTCCCTCGTATCCTCGGCCACGCCCTTGCCCTTGCCAGATTTGGGCGCCATGGTGGCTGGGAAGAGAGCTAGAAGCTGGGGGCGGTGGGAAGCACAGCAGCGGCGAGCAAGAGCTGAGGAAGGAGATGGGGACAGCGATGGGGAGATTGGGGAAAGCACAGGGGGTAAATGAGCCGCGCGCCCGCGGTTATTCCTTTTTATGGGGAAGGCGCGGGCCGCCTCACTTCCCACTTATTGCGACATGATGCATGCCTACTGCGACCGCCCCACGCATGCCCCCCATGTCACGCACACCACCCATGTCGCGCATTCAACGGCCGTCGTGGTGAAGCGCAGCGGACGGAAAGTTACCGCAGTAAAAAAACGCCCCGCCTGCAGGAGCACCGTTCTGGGCCTGGCCCAACAACGTGTTACGCTTATGTGTGGCCCAGGCCCGGGGGCTCCTGTCGGTGTACCAAAATAGGGGCGCTCTTTTGTACCCCTTATTTGTGCACGGGCAGTCAGAGCCGCACCCACGACCACACTTAAGCAGGGCAGAGACAGGAAATCAAAGACACGGGACGGCCAAAGCAATGCCAAGATAGAAGCATAAAGAGAAGGAAGGCAAAGTGGTTTCCCCCGGCAGGGTCCTTGCAAGGGCAGCCCCCACGGCCCCGATAAGGCCCTAGCCGGGGCAGCCTACCTAACGCCAGTAGGGCGCCACCCTTAGGCCCCAGTTTCTCCAGCGTCACCAACCACGTTGGGACATGGGCTCGGGGGGTGCCTCCATGGTGGCGTGCAGATCTTTGTGAAGACAAGGAACACGTCAAATCAGAAGAGTAAAAGACGACGAACCTCGGCGAGACCCTCATCGAGGAAACTCACAAGACCTACGTCAAGATCCTTGCCGGGGACGACCGCAACATCGCGGCAAGACCCCTGCCGGGGCCCCGGCAGGGCCCTTGCCAAGGACATCCGCAAGGCGCAGCCAGGCCCGCACCCGCTAGGTTCCTGCCACTTCTCCCATGCAGCTGCTAGCCCACCAGCTGGGCAGGCACCTGCGTGTCGGCACAAGGCTTCTCAGCCAACTCAGCGCATGCCTACGTGGTGGCATGCAAATTTCGTGAATGCCCCGCCACCGCGCCACCTTAGCAGCTTGCCAGCCTACATGGCGTTAGCCGCCTTGCTGGCCCAGGCGCGTGTTGAGACAGGGCGAAGCAGCGGTAAAGTGGAGGGGACACGTCAGATGTGCATTAAATGCGTCTTGTCCCGTAATAGCTAGCGATAGGCTTAACCACAGTACCCCGATGCCACCTCCTATGTGCCACTGTGGCGATCCCCTTGCCTATAAAAGGAGGCCCAAGGCATCTAGGAGAAGGATTCGAACTTTTGGACAAGTTACGCCCATTGTAGCTAGTTCAAGAACCTCAAGAACACAAATACACACATCAAAGCAGGACTAGGGTGTTACGCATCTCTACGGCCTGAACCTGGGTAAAAAATCAACGTGCTCGTACTGACTGCTGATCCTACTCTCCTCACAACCCAATGCCCCGCAACCGTAGTAGGGATCTTTGTGGTCCCATAGGTGTCGTTTCCCACCGACATGTGTAGACCCTGCGGGTTCAAGAATTATGCAGACATGACCGAGACACCTCTACGGTCAATAACCAATAGCGGGACCTGGATGCCCATATTGATTCCTACATATTCTACGAAGATCTTATCGGTCGAACCTCGATGTCAAGGATTCAGCTAATCCCGTATGCAGTTCCCTTTGTCTATCGATATGTTACTTGCCCGAGATTCGATCGTGGGTATCTCCATACCTAGTTCAATCTCGTTACCAGCAAGTCTCTTTACTCGTTCCGTAATACAAGATCCTGTGACTAACTCATTGGTCACATTTCTTGCAAGCTTATTGTGATGTTGTATTACCAAGTCGGCCCTGGGATACCTCTCCATCATACGGAGTGACAAATCCCAGTCTTGATCCATGGCAACTCAATAGACACCCTTGGAGATACCTGTAGAGCACCTTTATAGTCACCCAGTTACGTTGCGACGTTTGGTACATACAAGGTATTCCTCCAGTGTCAGTGAGTTGCGTGATCTCATGGTCATAGGAACATATATACTTGAGATGTAGAAAAAGATAGCAATAAACTTGATACAATCATATGCTATGTTTATAGTTTGGGTCTTGTCCATCATATCATTCTCCTAATGATGTGATCCCGTTATCAAATGACAACTCATGTATATGGCTAGGAAACATAGACATCTTTGATCAACGAGCTAGTCTAGTAGAGGCTCACTAGGGACACATTGTTGTCTATGTATCCACACATGTATCTGAGTTTCCGATCAATACAATTCTAGCATGGATAATAAACAATTATCATGAATAGGGAAATATGATAATGACCAATTTATTATTGCATCTAGGGCATATTTCCAACAGTCTCCCACTTGCACTAGAGTCAATAATCTAGTTCACATCACCATGTGATTAACACTCATATTCACATTGCCATGTGACTAACACCCAAAGAGTTTACCAGAGTCAATAATCTAGTTCACATCACCATGTGATTAACACTCAATGAGTTGTAGGGTTTGGTCATGTTATGCTTGTGAGAGAGGTTTTAGTCAACGGGCCTGGAACATTCATATCCGCATGTACTTCACATATCTCCATGTCATATTGTAGATGCTGCTACCATGCTCACTTGGAGCTATTCCAAAGGGTTGCTCCACTATACGTATCCAGTTTGCTGCTCAGAGTCATCCAGATAGGTGTTAAAGCTTGCATCGATGTAACCCTTTACGCCGAACTCTTTATCACCTCCATAACCGAGAAACATTTCCTTATTCTCAAAGGATAATTTTGACCGTTGTCCAGTGATCCACTCCTGGGTCAGTTTTGTACCCCCTTGCCAGACACATGGCAAGGCACGTTGTAGGTGCGGTACCCAGCATGCCATACCATATAGAGCCTATGGCTAAGGCATAGGGGATGACCTTTGTCCTTTCTCTTCTTCTACCGTGGTCGAGCTTTGAGTCTCACTCAACTTCACACCTTACCACTCAGGCAAGAACTCCTTCTTTGACTGATCCATTTTGAACTCCTTCAAAATCATGTCCAGGTATGTGCTCTGTGAAAGTCTTATCAGGCGTCGTAATCTATTTCTAAAGATCTTGATGCCCAATATGTAAGCAGTTTTACCCAGGCTTCCTTTGGAAAACACCTTTCAAACAACCCTTTATGCTTTCGGAAAATTCTACATCATTTCCGATCAACAATATGTCATCCACATATACTTATCAGAAATGTTGTAGTGCTCCCACTCACTTTCTTGTAAATACAAGTTTCTTGCAAACTTTGTATAAACCCACAAGCTTCGATCACCTCATCAAAGCATATATTCCAACACCGAGATGCTTGCTCCAGTAAATAGAAGGATCGCTAGAGCTTGCATACCTTTTAGCATCCTTAAGATCGCCAAAACCTTCTAGTTGTATCACATACAACCTTTCCTAATGGAAACCGTCAAGGAAACTTTGTTTTGACATCCATCAGCCATATTTCGTAATTGAGAATGTAGCAATTGCTAACATGATTCAACAGACTTGAGCATCGCTATGAGTGAGAAAGTCTCATCATAGTCAACTCCTTGAACTTGTCGGAAACTTTGCGACAAGTCGAGCTTCATAAATGGTGACATTAACATCAGCGTCTGTCTTCTTCTTAAAGATCCATTTATTCTCGATGGCTTGCCGATCATGGGGCAAGTCCACCAAAGTCCATACTTTGTTCTCATACATGGATCCTATCTCGGATTTCATGGCTCCTAGCCATTTGTTGGAATCTGAGCCCACCATCGCTTCTCCATAGCTCGTAATTCACCGTTGTCCAACAACATGACCTCTAAGACAGGGTTACCATACCACTCAGAAGCAGTACGTAACCTTGTCGACCTACGAGGTTCGATAGTAACTTGATCTGAAGCTTCATGATCACTATCATTAGCTTCCTCTTCAACTGACGTAGGTGTCATAGAAACATCTTTATGCACTGCACTACTCACTGGTGGAAGTAAAGGTTCAACAACCTCATCAAGTTCTATCTTCCTCCCACTCAATTCTTTCGAGAGAAGCTCTTTCCCGAGAAAGGACTCGTTCTTAGCGACAAACACTTTGCCCTCAGATCTGAGGTAGAAGGTATACCCAATTGTCTCCTTTGGGTATCCTATGAAGACACATTTGTCTGGTTTGGGTTTGAGCTTTTTCGGCTGAAGCCTTTTGACATAAGCATTGCAACCCCAAACCCGATAGCTTAGGTTTCTTGCCAAACCACAATTCATACGGTGTCATCTCTATGGACTTAGATGGTGCCCTATTTAAAGTTAATGTAGTTGTCTCTGACACATAACCCAAAAATGAGAGTGGCAGGTCAGAAAGGGACATCATAGAATGCACCATATCCAATAAGGTATGATTACAACGTTCGGGCACACCGTTACACTGTGGTGTTCCAGGTGGCGTCAATTGTGAAACAATTCCACATTGTCTTAAGTGATTGCCAAACTCATAACTCAGATATTCTCCCCTTTGATCGAAAATTTAATCTTTTTGTTACGATGATTCTCAACTTCACTCTGAAATTGCTTGAAGTTTTCAAATGTTTCAGACTTATGCTTCATTAAGTAAACATACCCATATCTACTCAAATCATTGGTGAAGGTGAGGAAATAACGATATCTACCACAAGCGTCAACACTCATCGGACCACACACATCAGCATGTATGATTTCCAACAAGTCACTTGCCGTTCCATTGTTCCGGAAAACAGGGTTTTAGTCATCTTGCAAATGAGGCATGGTTCGCATGTGTCAAGTGATTAAAAATCAAGTGACTCCAAAAGTCCATCAACATGGAGTTTCTTCATGCAATTTACACCAATATGACCTAAGCGGCAGTTCCACAAGAAAGTGGTATTATCATTATCAACTCTACATCTTTTGGCCTCAATGTTATGAACATGTGTATCACTACGATCGAGATTCAATAAACCATTCACATTGGGTGCATGACCATAGAAGGTATTATTCATGTAAACGGAATAACCATTATTCTCTGACTTTAGTGAATGACCGTATTGCAATAAACATGATCTAATCATGTCCATGCTCAACGCAGACACCAAATAACATTTATCTAGGTTCAACACTAATCCCGAAGGTAGAGGGAGCGTGCGATGGTGATCACATCAACCTTGGAAACACTTCCAACACACATCGTCACATCACCCTTAGCTAGTCTCCGTTTATTCTGTAGGTTTTGTTTTGAGTTACCAATATTAGCAACTAAACTAGTATCTAATACCCAGGTGCTACTAGGAGTACTAGTAGGGTACACGTCAATAGCACGTATATCAAATATAGTTTTGTTGAAGTTGCCAGCCTTCTTATCTACCAAGTATTTGGGGTAGTTCCGCTACTAGTGAACGTTCCCCTTACAATAGAAGCACTTAGTCTCGGGTTTGTGTTCAACCTTGGTTTTCTTCACTGGAGCGGCAACTCTTGCCATTCATGAAGTTTCCCTTCTTGCCCTTGCCCTTTTTTGAACCAGTGGTCTTGTTAACCATCAACACTTGATGCTCTTTCTTGATTTCTACCTCCGCGGCCTATCATGAACAGCTCCGGGATAATATCCATCCCTTTCATGTTATAGTTCATCACGAAGTTCTAGTAGCTTGGTGATAGTGTCTAGAGAACTCTGTCAATCACTATCTTATCTGGAAGATTAACTCCCACTTGATTCAAGTGATTGTAGCACCCAGACATTCTGAGCACATGCTCACTGGCTGAGCTATTCTCCTCCATCTTGTAGGCAAAGAACTTGTCAGAGGTCTCATACCTCCCAACACGGGCATGAGCCTGAAATACCAATTTTAGCTATTAGAATATCTCATATGATCCATGGCATTCAAAAACGTCTTTGGAGCCCTGATTCTAAGCCGTAAAGCGTGGTGCACTAAACTATCAAGTAGTCATCTAAACGTGTCTGCCAGATGTTTACAACATCCATATTAGAGGGGTTGGCACAGCGAGCGGTGCATCAAGGACATAAGCCTTGTGTGCAGCAGTGAGGACAATCCTCGGACAATGGACCTAGTCCGCATAATTGCTTACAATATCTTTCAACTTAGTCTTTCTCTAGGAACATATTAAAACAGGGAGCTACAGTGCGAGCTATTGATCTACAACATAATTTGCAAAGACAACTTAGACAATTGTTCATGATAATGAGTTCAATTAATCATATTACCTAAGAACTCCCTCTCAAATCAACATCCCTCCAGTTGTCCGAGTGTAACATGATCCAAATTCACCAACCCAATTCCGATCATCACGTGAGATGAGGTGGTTTCAATGGTGAACATCTCTATGTTGATTATATCTACTATATGACTCGTGCTTGACCTTTCAGTCTCTTGTGTTCCGAGGCCATGTATATACATGCTAGGCTCATCAAGTTTAACCCAAGTGTTCCACATGTGCAAAACTGGCTTGCACCCGTTGTATGTGAACGTAGAGTCTATCACACCCGATCATCACATGGTGCTTCGAAACGATGAACTTTTGCAATGGTGCACATTTGGGGAGAACACAATTTTATCTTGAAATTTTAGTGAGGGATCACCTTATAATGCTACCGTCATCCTAAGCAAAATAAGATCCATAAAAGGATTAACATCACATGCAAACCATAAGTGACATGATATGGCCATCAACTCGTGCTTTTGATCTCCATCTCCAAAGCACCGACATGATCTCCATTGTCACTGGCATGACACCATGATCTCCATCATCATGACCTCCATCATCGTGTTGCCATAGGGGTCGTCACGCCAACCATGCTTCTACTACTATTGCTACCACTTAGCGATAAAGTAAAGCATTACATAGCGCTTAATGATTGACACGCATGTCATACAATAATTAAAGACAACCCTATGGCTCCTGTCGGTTGCTGTATGCATCGACATGCAAATCAATATAAACTATTACAAACATGATCATCTCATACATCAAATATTTTTCATCATGTCTTTGGCCATATCATATCACAACATACCTTGCAAAAACAAGTTAGATGTCCTCTAATTGTTGTTGCATGTTTTACGTGGCTGCTATGGGTATCTAGCAAGAATGATTCTTACCTACGCAAAGTCACAACGGTGATATGCAAGTTTCTATTTAACCTTCTACAAGGACCGCCTTTGTCGAATCCGATTCAACTAAGGTGGGAGAGACAGACACCCGCCGGCCATCTTTATGCAACGAAGTCACATGTCTGTCGATGGAACCAGTCTCATGTACGTGGACATGTAATGTTGGTCTGGGCCGCTTCATCTCACAATACCGCCGAATGAAGAAAAGACCAAGGAAGGAAGCAATCTGAATATCAACGCCCACAAACTCCTTTGTGTTCTACTCGTGGTGTCATCTACGCATAGACCTAGCTTTGATGCCACTGTTGGGGAACGTTGCATGGGAAACAAAAAAAATCCTATGCTCACCAAGATCAATCTAGGAGATGAACATCTACGAAAGGAGAGATTGCATCTACATACCCTTGTAGATCACTAAGCGGAAGCGTTAACAAACGCAGTTGATGTAGTAGTACGTCTTCACGATCCAATCACGATCCGTCCCACGAACTCCCAATCTTGTGCCGAACAGATGGCACCTCCGTGTTCAACACACATACGGTGATACGTATCCAACGTATCTACTTTTCAAACACTTTTGCCCTTCTTTTGGACTCTAACTTGCATGATTTGAATGGAACTAACCCGGACTAACGCAGTTTTCAGCAGAACTGCCATGGTGTTATTTTTGTGCAGAAATAGAAGTTCTCAGAATGACCTGAAAATCCACGGAGACACATTTTAGAATTAATAAAAAATATTGGCAAAAGAATCAACATCAGGGGGCCCACACCCTGTCCACAAGGGTGCAGGGCGCGCCCCTGGGGCTCGCCCCCTACCTCATGGGCCCCCTGGGACTCCACCGACCTCAACCCCAAATCCATATATTCACTTTTGGGGAGAAAAAAATCAGGGAGAAGGATTCATCGCGTTTTACGATACAGAGCCACCACCAAGTCCTAATCTTCCTCTGGAGGGCTGATCCGGAGTCCGTTCGGGGCTCCGGAGAGGGGAATCCGTCGCAATCGTCATCTTCAACCATCCTCCATCACCAATTTCATGATGCTCACCGCCGTGTGTGAGTAATCCCATCATAGGCTTGCTGGACAGTGATGGGTTGGATGAGATTTACCATGTAATCGAGTTAGTTCTGTTAGGGTTTGATCCCTAGTATCCATTATGTTCTAAGATTGATGTTGCTATGACTTTGCTATGCTTAATGCTTGTCACTAGGGTCCGAGTGCCATGATTATAGATCTGAACCTATTACGTTTTCATGAATATATGTGAGTTCTTGATCCTATCTTGCAATTCAATAGTCACCTACTATGTGTTATGATCTGGCCACCCCGAAGTGACAATAATCGGGACCACTCCCGGTGATGACCGTAATTTGAGGATTTCGTGTATTCACTAAGTGCTAATGCTTTGGTCCGGTACTCTATTAAAAGTAGGCCTTAATATCCCTTAGTGTCCAATAGGACCCCGCTGCCAGGGGAGGGTAGGACAAAAGATGTCATGCAAGTTCTTTTCCATAAGCATGTATGCCTATATTCGGAATACATGCCTAAATTACATTGATGAACTCGAGCTAGTTCCGTGTCACCCAATGTTATAACTGTTGCATGAGGAATCGCATCCGACATAATTATCCATCATTGATCCATTGCCTACAAGCTTTTCACATATTGAACTTTGCTTAGTTACTTTTCCGTTGCCACTGTTACGATTAGTACAAAACTGCTACTGTTACTTTTGCCACCGTTACCGTTACTTCCATACTACTTTGCCACTAAATACTTTGCTGCAGATATTAAGTCTTTCAGGTGTGGTTGAATTGGCAACTCAGCTGCTAATACTTGAGAATATTCTTTGGCTCCCCTTGTGTCGAATCAATAAATTTGGGTTGAATACTCTACACTCGAAAACTATTGTGATCCCCTATACTAGTAGGTTATCAAGACTATTTTCTGGCGCCATTCCCGAGGAGCATAGCTCTATCCTTTGAGTCACTTGGGATTTATATATGTTGATCATTATGAGGAACTTGAATGGTAAAAGAACCAAGATTTTTCCCTCAACTACGAGGGGAGGTAAGGAACTGACATCTAGCTCTGCACTTGATTCACCCTCTGTTTTAAGTAAATTTGCGACACCTACACCTACACCTGCTATTGATTCTGATATGTCACACGTCATTTATGATGCCACTTCTGTTATGCATGATGCTTATGATGAAACTACTTCTATGCTTGATAATACCGTGCCATCACTACAAAAAAAGACACACCCGTGACATTTTGGGCCGAAAGAATTTTTTTTCTGTCATACTCATGAAACTTCTATGACGATAATTGTGACAAAACCCGGTATCATCATAGATGTGGTGGGATCCTACTTCTATGACAAAAAATCATACAGAAAATGGGCTTTTCGTCCTGGGCGGGCCGGAGACGCAGCTACATGAAATTCTTTGGGCCGTCCATGATGGAAAAAACCGTGGTTGAAGCGAGGGCGAGGAAAATACCGGGGTGTTCACGATTACGGTGGGTGGTCGGGGCTGTGCGATGCGCATTTCTCTCATACTGTACACGCGTGGGTGCAAGGCGTTGGGCTCTAACTAAACCCGGGCGAGCGTGGCCTAACTGAACCCGAGCGATTGCACTACAGGGTACGAGTTACAGAACCCGAGCGATCGAGCGAGTCCTTCGCTACTGCTACTAACTGAAGCCGATCGATGCTGCGTCTGGATGAATAGTGAGCGTTGCTGGGGGGCTGGATGAACAGTTCCCAGTGGGGGTTGGATGAACAGGACCCCGTGGTGTTGCCGCTGGATGAACAGGACCCCGATCGATCGAGCCGGTTGGGTGTGGATGAACAGGACCCCGTGGAGGGCTGGATGAACAGGACCCCGTAGAGGGAAGATTGAATAGTAGCCGGTGGAGGGCTAGTTGAACAGTAGCCGGTGGAGGGCTGGATGAACAGTAGCCCGTGGAGGGGTGGTTGAACAGGAGCCCATGGAGAAGGCTGGTTGAACAGTAGCGGTGGAGGAATGGATGAACTATAGCCCGTGGAGGGGTGGTTGAACAGGAGCCCATGGAGAGGGCTGGTTGAACAGTAGCCAGTGGAGTAGCGCGCGGTGGAGGCTGGATGAACAGGAGCCCGTGGATGAATAGATGCAGGTGGAGGCTGGAGGAGGTCGACGGTGGATGAACAGTAGCCCATGGAGGCTGGAGGAGGTCGACGGTGGAGATGAAAAATATCCCGTGGAGTCCCGTCTTGCGGTACGCCACACCCCTTCCAATGAACAGGACCCCCATTTCGACCATAGCGCTCCAACACAAGTATGTTTCCTCCATTTTACGGTACGCCACACCCCTCCCGATCAACAGGACCCTGTTTCGACCATAGGAGGTCCAACAAAAGTCTGTTTCCTCCATTTTGCGGTATGCCAAACCACTCCCGATGAATAGGATCCCGTTTGACCGTGGCTAGCCGAACACAAGGCCGTTTCCTCCGTTGTGCGGTACGCCAGGCCTCGTTTCCATCGGCTGTTCCGTCCAAGTCCTCCCGATGAACACGACAACGCATTCCGTTCCGATCCAGCCGGTTGGCTCCCCATGAACATGACGACGACCCAGTCATGTACACGAGCCCTGGTCGTACGTATGTGCGAGTCGGCGTTCGAGACCTCGCCCGTATGTACGTACGTGGCCATATTTTCTTTCTTGCACACTGGCCGTTGTACGTACGTGTACATGCTACGTGCGCACCTCCACTATGACACGTGTGCGCCTCTACATCGACCAGTATGTACGTACACGTTCGCGACTAGAATGACAACGCTACGTACGCTCGACCAGGTGGGTGTCAGTGTCAAAACCGGCGGATCTCCGGTAGGGGGTCCCGAACTGCGCGTCTAAGGTTGATGGTAACAGGAGACGGGGGACACGATGTATACCCAGGTCGGGCCCTCTCTATGGAGGTAATACCCTACTTCCTGCTTGATTGATCTTGATGAATATGGGTATTACAAGAGTTGATCTACCACGAGATTGTAATGGCTAAAACCCTAGAAGTCGAGCCTATGTGATTACGATTGCCTCTACGGACTAAGCCCTCCGGTTTATATAGGCACTGGAGGGGACTAAGGATGTACAAAGTCGGTTACAGGGAAAGGAATCTTCATATCCGAACGCCAAGCTTGCCTTCCACGCCAAGGAGAGTCCCATTCGTACATGGGAAGAAGTCTTCTGTCTTGTATCTTCATAGCCCAAAAGTCCGGCCCACGCTTCATAGTCCGGCCATCCGAGGACCCCTTAATCCAGGACTCCCTCAGTAGCCCCTGAACCAGGCTTCAATGACGAGGTGTCCGGCGCGCAAATTGTCTTCGGCATTGCAAGGCGGGTTCCTTCTCCGAATACTCCAAAATAGTCCTCGAACACAAGAAATGTGTCCGGCTCTGCAAAACAAATTCCACACACAACTGTAGATAGTATAATATTTCATGAGTCCAATCTGCTGACAACTTTTTGTAGCATGACATCATGTCACCGCCCGGCTATTATTTGAACCATTTTTTTAGCCTACCACTCCATATTTCGAGATGTGGTTTCATTGGCATGTATCATCAAACAGAGATCGTGTCCCCTTATTGCAGGATTCTCATCAATAAGGGCATGGGTAACCCAACCGTGCCATCTGCATAGCTCTTGGGGAATAGGCAAGTTTTAAGGCGAGTGGGCAGGCACTTGATATTCACTGCCTCTATAAAGAGATAAGGATTCACCCTTTTTCACCCACGCCTTCTCTCTTTGCCTCCCCCACTCTTGAGCTCCAGCGCCCAAGTTCTCATATTTTCTGCCCCAACAAAGCACTCCCACCATGTTCGGATCTGGAGCGCACGGAAAGTGGATGGCCTCCACCGTGAAGGAGAAGGACATCACCAAGCTCCGGGAGGCTGGGTATTTGGCTAGGGAAATCGCCCACTGGCTTCCGGCCAAGGGACAGATCATCCCTACCCCGGAGCCCCATGAGAGGGTGTTGTTCATCCCCCACTTCGTCCGCGGGCTAGGATTTCCTCTCCACCCATTCGTCCGCGGACTCATGTTCTACTATGGGCTGGATTTCCATGATCTGGCCCCCATCTCCATCCTCAACATCTCGGCATTCATTGTCGTGTGTGAGGCCTTCCTCTGCGTCCCACCCCACTTTGCATTATAGCTAAAGATCTTCAATGTGAAGCCGAAGGTGGTGAGTGGCCAACATGCAGAGTGCGGAGGCGCCATGGTGAGCAAGATGCCCAACATCACATAGCCTGAAGGCTCCTTTGTGGAGACCGTCAAAGGGTGGCAGAAATCGTGGTTCTATATCATGGAGTCGCGCGGCACCAACTGGGCCGCGGCTCTCGAATTCCGGTCCAGAGCCCCAATGTGGCTCACCTCCTGGCCAGAGAAAGGCCTAGACTGGTCTTCACCGGACGGGTTGACAGTGCTTCAGACGCGCATATAGAACATAATAAACAAGAATATCAAGCTCGTCAATGTGATCCAGGTGATGCTTATTCGTCGGATCCTTCCGTGCCAACGCCCAGACTTGCCACTTGTGGGAGTATGATCCGGCCAAGCACCAGACCTTGCTGGAGTTCTTCGACACTGAAAGTGCAACTATCCCTAGGTGGTTTTGGTAATTCCTAATAACATATAGCTCATTGAGCTAATGCTACTCCAACTTAAATATTTCAGGAAAGCTCAATGATTGGCATGGCATGGATGAGAAAAGTGGACCCCTCAAAATACTAAGGACAAAAGGATTGGCTCAAGCTCAAATCTCAAGACTCTACATTTTATATTTTAGTGATCCAAGATGACATTGAGTCTATAGGAAAAGCCAATACTATCAAGGAGGGATGAGGTGTTGCTTAATGGCTTACTTGCTCAAAGTGCTTAGTGATATGCTCCAAAGCCCTCAACTACTTTCTCACATCCACATATGACCTAAACCAAAAGTCAAACTCGGCCTCACCGATTCTTTCTATCTGGCGCCACCGAGTTCAGATGTCATAGCCGCTACCACAAACCCTAGGCAAATCGGTCTCACCGATAGGGATCTCGATCTCACTGAGATGGGATTGTAATCTCTTTGTTTCCCTTCGTAACGTTTCGGTACCACCGAGATGAGAGATCGGTCCCACCGAGATTGCAATGTAAACTCTCTACTTCCTTTACGTAACATTTTGGTCTCACCGAAATGAGCGAACCGGTCCCACCGAGTTTACCTGACCAACTCTCTGGTTAGCTTATTACCAAAATCGGTCCTACCGAGTTTGTGTAATCGGTCTCACCGAGATTACGTTATGCCCTAACCCTAACCATATCGGTCCTACCGAGTTGCATGTCGGTCCCACCGAAAATCCTAACGGTCACTAGATTTGCTAAATCAGTCCGACCGAGTTCTTCAATTTGGCCCCACCGAGTTTGGCAAGTTGTGTGTAACGGTTAGATTTTGTGTGGAGGCTATATATACCCCTCCACCTCCTCTTCATTCGTGGAGGGAGCCATCAGAACGAACCTACACTTCCAACTTGCATTTTCTGAGAGAGAACCACCTACACTTGTGTTGAGGCCAAGATATTCCATTCCTACCATATGAATCTTGATCTCTAGCCTTCCCCAAGTCGCTTTCCACACAAATCTTCTTTCCACCAAATCCAAATCCTGTGAGAGAGAGTTGAGTGTTGGGGAGACTATCATTTGAAGCACAAGAGCAAGGAGTTCATCATCAACACACCATTTGTTACTTCTTGGAGAGTGGTGTCTCCTAGATTGGCTAGGTGTCACTTGGGAGCCTCCGACAAGATTGTGGAGTTGAACCAAGGAGTTGTAAGGGCAAGGAGATCGCCTACTTCGTGAAGATCTACCGCTAGTGAGGCAAGTCCTTCGTGGGCGACAGCCATGGTGGGATAGACAAGGTTGCTTCTTCGTGGACCCTTCATGGGTGGAGCCCTCCGTGGACTCGCGCAACCATTACCCTTCGTGGGTTGAAGTCTCCATCAACGTGGATGTACGATAGCACCACCTATCGGAACCACGACAAAAACATCTGTGTCTCCAATTGCGTTTGAATTCTCCAAACCCTTCCCTTTACATTCTTGCTAGTTGCATGCTTTACTTTCCGCTGCTCATATACTCTTTGCATGCTTGCTTGAATTGTGTTAAGATTGCTTGACTTGTGCTAAGTTAGCTAAAATCTGCCAAAGACTAAAATTGGGGAAAGGATAAGTTTTTATTTGGTCAAGTAGTCTAATCACCACCCCCCCTCTAGACATACCTTCGATCCTACAAGTGGTATCAGAGCTTTGGTCTCCATTTGCTTTGATTTCCATAGCTTTTGGTGGTCATAGACTTGGTTTCATAACCTAGGAGAGTATGGCGTCTAGCGAGGGAAATTATCACCTTAGAGGTCCTTACTTTCATGGTACTAATTTTGCTAGTTGGAAGCATAAGATGAAAATGCATATTCTTGGACATAACCCCGCCGTTTGGGCTATTGTGTGTATTGGCTTGCAAGGTGAATTCTTTGATGGGATAGAACCGAACCGTGAAGCTAGCACGGAAGAGTTGAAGATGCTGCAATACAATGCTCAAGCTTGTCATATCCTCTTCAACGGATTGTGCCCCGAAGAATTCAACAAAATCAGCCTTCTTGAGAATGCAAAGGAAATTGGGATACTTTGATTGATATGCATGAAGGTACCGACTCCGTTAAGGAATCCAAGTTGGATGTGCTTCAAAGTCAGCTTGACAAGTTCAAAATGAAGGATGGTGAAGGTGTCGCTGAAATGTACGCTAGTCTTGCTCTTATCACAAATGAGATTGCCGGCTTAGGAAGTGAAGAGATGACCGACAAATTCATCATGAAGAAGATCCCAAGAGCTTTGGACGGAAAATATGATACCGTGTGCACATTGATCCAAATGATTCCCAATTACAAAGATCTCAAGCCAACGGAAGTCATTGGAAGAATTGTTGCTCATGAGATGTCACTCAAGGATAAGGAGGAACTTCACAACAAGTCAAGTGGTGCTTACAAAGCCTCAAGTGAAGCCCCCACATCATCAAGTGAGAAACCAACCTTCAATGAAGAATTGAGCTTAATGGTGAAGAACTTCAACAAATTCTACAAGAGTAGAAGCAAATAAAGAAGCTCCAAGCCAAGGTCTTACAATGACAAAAGATCTTCTAGTCGAGAGCGCAATTGCTACAATTGTGGGAGACCCGGACATGTTAGCGAATGGTTATCCAGCTCCGACTCCGACAATCACTCCGAGAGAAGATATTACTCCGACTCCGAATATACTCAAGATGAAGGTGTTGCCGGTCTAGCACTTGTGTCAACCAACTCCTACGACATATTTGATTCACCAAATGAAGGACTTGGAAGATGCTTCATGGCTAAAGGCCCAAAGGTATCACACCTCGAGTATGTTGATTTCGATAGTGATGAAGATGACTTGTTAGGTGATGATGATTTACTTGTTGACAACTCTAGTGATGAATACTATGATGAAACGTCAATTAATCATGCTAATCAAGATAAAACGAATGACAATGATAAGGAGAAGATTGAGCTTCTAACTAAAGAACTAAACACTCTTAAGTTAACTCATGAAACTATCTTAGAAGATCATTGAGAACTTTTAAGGACTCATGAGAAGTTACGCTTTGAAAAGCTCAACCTTGAGCAAGAGCATGAGTTCTTAAACGCAATCAATGATGATCTTCGTAAGGAAAGTTCTTCTTACATTCCCAAGCGTTTACTCTTATCTACTTACATGCCTCAAGTCAAGTCTAGTAACAAGAACAAGAAGGATTCTTCCTCTAGTAGTAACAATAATCATGCTAAATCCAATGTTGTTGCTTCTAGTAGTTCTCTTGATTCCACTAATGATTCTCTTAGCCAAGTTACACTTGAGCAAGAAAATAGTTTATTGAAGGGAATTATAGAGAAAGGTGTTTACAAGAGCCTTGCTGGGAGTAAGCAATTCGAGGAAATTGTACGCAAGCAAGGAAGGCACTGGAAGAACCAAGGTGTTGGTTTTGAACGAAAGTTCAATGCCAATGGAGTTGAGTGGGAAGAAGATCAATACCCCAAGACAAAGTTTGTTCCTAAACAAGAGAAGTATGATCCTACTTCCTTCAAAGGGACACAAGCTCAAGATGATCTTCCACCACAAGACCACAAGCAAAAAGGCAAGGACAAGCTTCAAGAGGAGAATTATGCATTTTAAGAAGCTCCTAAGGCCTTGGTCAAGTGGGTTCCCAAGACTACATCAAGTTCTACTTCATCAAGTATGAATACAACTCCAAGGAGTCCCATCAAGATGATGTGGATCCCAAAGAAGAAGAACTAGAGAGTTCTTGAGGGTGAATCCGCCAACATATTTCACTCATATCATTTTGGCAATAACAAGTGCAATCAACTTCCACATCTTGCACTAGTTCAAGGAGTCACAAACCCTCTTGTTGGTAAGACAAGGGACAAGGTAACCTAATGCTTTCATAGACATCATCTTGTGTGTGCATCACTCTATGTCTATGGACATCCTTGTTTGTTCCTTGTGGGACTAATCCGTGTAGGTATTGAAAGTGCAACTCACTCCAAAGGATTGCTCCAAATGATCAACATCAACATTGAGCATCCACATCTTCAACACCTACATGAGTCATCATCGACAAAACCCAAGGTTAGTTCATCCCTCTTAAGGGGGGATCTCACATCTAGGGGGAGCTTTACTCTAAGAATTGAGTCAAAGCAACTCTAATGGTAACCCCATTTGAGCTTAAACGATGAGTATGACCTATGATCAAATGTTCTCATTTGACTCCTAAGTCAATATACTCATATATAGATGACCTAGTCATCGCCAATTTCTTGATAGATGCTAGAATTTGGTGTGCATGCTTTGCCACATATTTCATTTGCCATTTTATTGTGTGAGCATGTTGGTTGCATATTTTACTCATTCGAGGACATCCACTTGTTGTTTTGATTGTTTGGTTTCTTTTCTTTTGCTAAGTGGATGGACAAGAATGCCTAAGAACCCTCTCTAGCTATCTATGCTTTTCTTGTCTCAAACTCTATTCATGCTACATCACAAAATTTGATCAAGTCAGATTCGAACCACTCTGTGTGAGGAGCACTCGGAGTTCCCGATTCGTCATGGACTTAAACTTCCAAAACTTCTTTGTGCGTTTCGGTCTGACTGATTCCTCCATTTCGGTCATACCTAGATCACTAAGTCGATCTAGGTTTCCAATCTCGGTGCAACCGATTTGAACTTTTCGGTCACACTGAGTTGCTGTAACTGCTTGCAGTTATGCATCTCGGTGCCACCGAGTTGTTCCACTCGGTCACACTGACAGGGTCAGGCTATATATATCCACGGGTCAAATTTTGGAAATTTCTATGAACTCTTTCGCCCGCGCTCAGCCTGCTCTGCCTCCCTGGGTCTCCGGATCGTCCTCCTCGTTGCCAGCTGCCTCCCGCCGCTGGTCTCCGCCGCCGTCAACGGGAATCGACTCCGCCGTTGCCGCCGTAGCAAGTCCATCGCCGAACTAGGGTATGGACTTGGTCTTTGTGCTATTCCTAACTCCAAATCTCTAGCACATTGTGTTGCCATTAATCTTGCCAAGATTGAGATCATCTTATCCACCGAAAACACTCCATAGATTAGAGGTGAATTGAAAATTTAGGGTTAGGTTTCCGCCGAAACCATCTCGGATCAACCGAGTTGTAGAACTCGGTACCACCGATTCGGCTAAGGCCATTGCCCATGTGATTCTCGGTGTGACTGATAATTGCACATCGGTGTGACCGAGTTCAGGACTTTGTGAAACCCTAGCAGTCTCGGTGCCACCGAACTGTGACTCGGTCTGACCGAGTTCACTAGTTTAGGTTCCAAAAGCTGCTTCGGTATCACCGAGTTTACAAATCGGTAGATCCGAAATGCTTCCCGTGGAAAACTAAAACTAAGTTTTTGACTCATTCTTTTGCAAAAACCTCCATATTTTGTGATGCTCATCTATTCTACCTCATCTATATCTATTCACAGGGTCTGCTGTCAGTGTTTTCAATATGTCTAATCAGAGTGACATCCAGAACAAGTCAGAGGAGCAGGTTCAGATAAGTGAGGGCACTAGTCCCTCTAGCAGCTATGATGAGGGTAGCAAGAGCACACCTAGCAACTTACCCAAGGCAGCCACCAGGGCCAGAAAGAAGAGAACCTCAGATTCTGAGGATGAAGACTATGTGGCTGTTGAGGATGAGGCCACTTCCAAGAAGAAGGTGTGCAAGAAAGAGTATGGCACAGCTGCTGCCACTAAGTCTGGTATGAAGACCAAAGCACCTGCCAAAAGAATCCCCATGTCTAAGGCCAGAGCCTCTACTCAAGTACCTTTGGAATCTGAACCCAAAGAGGCTGCTGCAGAAGGGAAGAAGAGGAAGGAAAGGGTCAAGAAGACCATGGCCAGGGTTGTTGGAAAGCCTTTCATGATGGAAGAGGAAGAAGAGGAAGAGGTTGCTGCACCAACACCCAAAGCTCCAAAGCTTATGGGTGATGCCATCAGGTCAGGGGCTGCTTCATCAAAGCCCAAAGAAGCTCCCAAAGCAGCTGCTCCAAAGCCCAAATCTGCACCCAAGAGGAACACTAGGAGCATTCCTACTGCAGAAAGAACAAGGACCCAGTGCCTGAAGCTGCTTTTGAAGAAGAAGATGATAAGGAACATGTCTTGAGGAAGTTGAAGCCCAAAATTTCGGATCACAATGATGTTCATCCTGTGGCTGAGGATATGAAGCTGAGGAAGGATGCATGACTCATGCATTGGAGATTGACTGATCCCTATGCAGTCAGGAGGAGAACTTCTGTGGACTACATGTTCCACACAAAGGAACATCAGGACTTCTATGAGACAGTGCTGCTTGACAAAAAGCCAATTGTCTGTGACATGAGATGGGTAGACTGGGAGTACATCAGGAAGAATGAAGAGCATTATCCAGGGGTGTATGACAGTTTCAATGCTTGTGGAGTGGATGGCTTTGTTGGGCAGAAGCTCACAAAGTAGAATGATGAGCTTATTATGCAGTTCTACTCCACAGCTCACTTCTACCCAGGTGGAAGGATTGTCTGGATGTCTGAAGGTACTAGGTACCAGTCATCAGTTGAAGAATGGGCAAAGTTGATCAATGCACCTAAGGAAAATGAGGATGACTTGGATGTCTATGCCAAGAATAAGAAGGATCACAACTCCATGGCACACATGTACAGAGAGATCCTAGATGCTGCTATTGAGACACGAAAGTTTGGCTCAGTACATTATCTTCTGTCAGGACTGCCAACAATCAACTAGATCCTCAGGCACACTTGCCTAAATATGGAGATCACAAGATGATCAGAGGCCATGCCATCAACCTACTTCACATATTTGATGTGCCTCAAAAGTTCAAGGTCATGAGCCTCATAGTGGAAACTATCAGGAGGACTGCTGCAGATCAGAAGATAAGTTGTGGGTAAGCCCCACAGATCCAGGAGCTCATCAACTCCAAGATGGGCATAGGCACATACCTGTTGGAACAGGAACACATGCCCATCTATCCAGATTTTGAGGACAACACAGTGGTGATGGATGAAGATGAACCATCTTCTGTGCAAGCACAAGCAAAGAGGGAGAAGGCAAGTACTGAAAAGGCTGCTGAGGGAGTCCTGGACTAGGGGGTGTCCGGACAGCCGGACTATCATCGTCCGCCGAACTCCAAGACTACAAAGATACAAGATTGAAGACTCCGTCCCGTGTCCGGATGGGACTTTCCTTGGCGTGGAAGGCAAGCTTGGCGATACGGATATGTAGATCTCCTACCATTGTAACCGACTCTATGTAACCCTAGCCTCCTCCGGTGTCTATATAAACCGGAGGGCTTTAGTCCGTAGGACAACATACATTACAACAATCATACCATAGGCTAGCTTCTAGGGTTTAGCTTCCTTGATCTCGTGGTAGATCTACTCTTGTACTACCCATATCATCAATATTAATCAAGCAGGACGTAGGGTTTTACCTCCATCGAGAGGGCCCGAACCTGGGTAAAAACGTTGTGTCCCTCGTCTCCTGTTACCATCCGCCTAGACGCACAGTTCGGGACCCCCTACCCGAGATCCGCCGGTTTGGACACCGACATTGGTGCTTTCATTGAGAGTTCCTCTGTGCCGTCACCGATAGGCCCGATGGCATCTCCAACCAACAACGCTGTCCAGGGTGAGACTTTTCTCCCCGGACAGATCTTCGTATTCGGCGGCTTCGCACTGCGGGCTAATTCACTTGGCCATCTGGAGCAGATCGAAAGCTACGCCCCTGGCCGTGAGGTCAGATTCGGAAGCTTAAACTTCACGGCCGATGCCCGCGGAGACTTGATCTTCGACGGACTCGAGCCACAGCCAAGCGCTCCGCACTGTGACGACGGTCATGATCTAGCTCTGCCGCCGAACAGTGCCTTGGTGGCCACACACGAATCCGCTTCGGCCGTTAGTCCGGAGCCGATCGCCCTGATCAAGGGCCGGTGGATAGACACCGCCCTAGGGGCTTCAACATCCACGGCGATGGAGCCGAACACTAATCTCGTCCCCTGGGAAACTCGTGATTCCGAGGCGCCGGACTCCTTGCCGGACTTCGAACCTCCCGCGCCCCTACCAACCGATCCGGATTGGGCGCCGGTTATAGAATTCACCGCCGCGGACATCTTCCAACACTCACCCTTTGGCGACATCTTAAATTCGCTAAAGCATCTCTCGCTATCAGGAGAGTCCTGGCCGGACTATGGCCAGGATGGTTGGGGTACGGACGACGAAGAAATTCAGAACCCACCCACCACCCACTTTGTAGCCACTATTGACGATCTAACCGACATGCTAGACTATGACTCCGAAGACATCGACGGAATAGACGACGATACCGGAGACGAACAAGAAGCAGAGCCTATAAGGCACGGGAGTACCACCTCGTCACATAACATATACAAGGTGGATACCCCAAAGGAGAGCGATAACGAGGACCAACGGGCCGCGGCAGAAGATAACCCCGCCGATAAACAAACAAAACGGCGGCGCAGACGCTGCCCTAAGTCCCGCCTCAGCGACAACAACGCTCCAAAGGAGCCCGTAATACAACAAGGCTCACAAATGGACGATGAACATGCAGATAAGCAACCGTCCGAACATGACGAGTCAGATAATCAGTCCAGGCCCGGCAAAAACGACAGTCCGGACGATCTCATGTCGGACACACCACCGGAGAGCAAGAACATTCGGAAAAGACTCGTCAGCACTGCAAGAAGCCTGAAGAAGGAAAAGCGGAGGCTCAAAACAGCGGAAGACACACTCAGAATGAGATGGAGCAAAGTGCTCAAAACCGCAGATAAATACGGCAATGGCCACCAATCGAAGAGCTACCCGAAGCGCAAGCTGCTACCAGAATTCGACGAGGAGGCCATAGAGCCTCCACCGTCAAAAAATAAAGAGGCCGCCTGGTTGGATAGACGGCCAGATGATAGGCCAAATTCTGAAAGCGGCGCCACACATAAACCAACTAATGAACCAGGAAAGACAGATGGCCCAGCCAGGTCCATCTACGGGCCAAAAAAGAGGGCCCCAGGAAGCAAGGCAACACGTAAAGTGTCCGAAGATAGCGGCACACCCAAATACAGGGGCGCCGCACACCCGCTATGTTTCACCAATGAAGTCCTGGAACATGCATTCCCAGCAGGGTTTAAACCCATAAATATAGAGGCCTATGATGGAACAACAGACCCTAGAGTCTGGATAGAAGATTATATACTACATATACACATGGCCAGAGGAGATGATCTCCACGCCATAAAATACCTACCCCTCAAGCTCAAAGGGCCAGCCCGTCATTGGCTTAAAAGCCTCCCAGAAAACACCGTGGGAAGTTGGGAAGAGCTCGAGGATGCGTTTAGAGCAAATTTTCAAGGGACATATGTCCGCCCTCCGGATGCAAATGATCTAAGTCATATAACTCAACAGCCCGGAGAGTCAGCCCGGAAATTCTGGAACATGTTTCTTACCAAAAAGAACCAAATAGTCGACTGTCCGGACGCCGAAGCCTTAGCAGCTTTTAAGCACAATGTCCGAGACGAATGGCTTGCCAGGCACCTCGGTCAAGAGAAACCGAGGACAATGTCCGCACTAACAAGCCTCATGACCCGCTTCTGTGCGGGAGAGGACAGCTGGCTAGCAAGATGCAGCACCAGCGACCCAAGTACATCCGAGATAAGGGATGGAAACGGAAAATCACGGCGCAGAAAAGAACAGCGCCAGAATAAAGATAAAAGCCAAAAGAGCACGGCAGTCAACGCCGGATTCAAACGCTCGCGGCTACACAACAAAACAACGCCTCTTAAGGATGACAACAACGATCTGTCCAACTTAAATAAGATTCTGGGTCGGATATGTCAAATCCACGGTAACCCCGGAAGGCCTGCAAACCATACCCATCAGGATTGTTGGGTTTTTAAACAGTCCGACCGACTAAACGCCGAACACAAGGGGCTCGACGCGTCAAGCGAAGACGATAAACCCCACCAGCAGAGCACCGGAAAACAAAAGACTTTCCCACAAGGGGTCAAAGCAGTAAACTCACTTCATGTGATAATACGGAAAAATAGTGCGGCACTTTCTAAAAAGAGCTTCGCGCGGTCCAACCCAGCAGACCATAGAGATTGGATATCAAAACCAATCACTTTCGACCACCTGGACTATTCCAGAAGCGTTCGAAACGCGGGACGGACTCCCCTGATATTGAATCCCATAATAGATGGATTACAATTTACTAACGTTCTAATGGACGGAGGCAGCGACTTAAACTTGCTGTATTCAAACACAATCCGTAAGATGGGGATAGACCCTAACAAAATTCGACACAGCCGCACTTCCTTCAAAGGAGTGACGCCAGGCCCTTACGCCACGTGCACAGGCTCCATATTACTAGCAGTCGTGTTCGGATCACCGAACAATTTTCGACGCGAAAAATTAATTTTTCACATCGTCCCATCTAAAAGTGGATATCAAGCACTCTTGGGACGAAAGGCTTTTGTCCGCTTCAACGCCATACCGCATTACGCGTCTCTTACACTCAAGATGCCCAGTCCGCGTGGCGTCATTTCAGTGCGAGGGTCACTTAAAGACCACGGACTCGGATAGACGAATCTGGCTTCAGCAGGCTAGGGGATCCCTAGCCGCATACCTCTTCACAGGGGGCTGCGCGCACAAACAACCGCGGGTTCATACAAACCCCACTTTACTTATTCATATTCCTTCTTTTACACATATTTTTTCGCACGAAATTGTTTCAAACTAAGCGTTCCTCTCTTTTTCAGATGAACAATGTGCGTACCCGTCCAGGATAACGGCGCAACGGAGACACAGGCGCAGACGTGCAGTAGGGACCCGTTGTGAGGATTCTTTTCAGATTAAGACCCTGCGTAGACCTTTTTTTACTATCTCTTGTTGTTATTCTCCCTTGGTTCCTTCCTATAACCAAAGCGGAGCCTGACGTTTTGGCATCGGCCGCGTCAAAAGACCATGCCCGTACCTGGACACTAGGGGCTTAGGGCATTGTTCTGCCCATTACTACAAAAGACCGAACACCTTAGGGAGTGTTCGGTGTCTCGAGTTAGGCATTATATGCATCAGCTCCGAATCATGTCTTTGGTCAAATGTTGGGTTTGCCCGGCTCCTGTGTTTTGCTGCCTTACGTTCCGTATCATCGGCTAACGCGGCACTAGGAGAACTACTGCGATTGTGCCCCAGTTCGGCTGGGCGAGCACCTCAGTAGAGAAAGCCGAAAACTGACTGTCATGATATAGCGAGAGTCTGGTCAACCACTCGATCGACTACCGAAATGTTTAGAATTCCCCGCTTTGACGAAGGACCGTTTCCCGGTCAGGCACACACGCGCCCCGAACTCGGAGATGCGCGGTGCCCCCAGGGGCTATATCGTAGCCCCACCCTCGAACTCCACTGGCTAAGTGAAAGTGATAAAGCATTATAGTCCGGATTGCCTCGTTTGCTACGCTACCACCTCCTTAAACAGGACCGAGACGTCGGATTAAGTGTGAAAACGCGCTACTTTTGCGAACACCCCCGCACCTTGTGCATGAGGGATGAAGCCGAAGACTGCAATCTTTCAAGTTATACAAATGTATACGTAAACGGCCGCACATGAGAAGTTTTACTACTTGGGACGCACAAGTATAAAAAGCAGTTATAGCATAATCATCGCTTTACAAGCTAAAATGTTCATTTGAACATGACATTTTTTGAGCACTGCGACTCTATTACACGAGCACCACACATAACTTCCCTGAAATAGTGCTCGGCGGGGAGCCGGTTTTTATCCGAGCCCTGGGCGGCAACAGCGGTGGCATCCATCTCCGTCCAATGCGCCTTCACGCGGGCAAGAGCCATCCGCGCGCCCTCGATGCAGGCCGACCGCTTCATCTCCTTGATATGCGGCACCGCTCCAAGGAATTGCTGCAGTAAGCTGAAGTAGCTCGTCGCCTTGGGCCTCTCTGGCCATACATGGGCCACGATGTCAGTCATGGCAAGTCCGGACAATCTATTTAGTTGTCCCATTCGGCCAACCGGTCTGTCAACGAAAGTGAGCGATCCAGACTATGGAATTGAGACCAGTATAGCTCTTCCGTCTTGTGATCCTTCTGGCTCCGGAAGTGCTCAACGGCATCAGCCGCACTTGCAGCTAGGTCCATATAAGGATCCTCCGGACTCCACAGCCGCTCAAATTGAGCATACTTTTGATCCATAAACCGGCGACGCAGCAGAAAAGGCTTGCAAGCCACGATATCTCCGGCCTGGCGCAGTTCCTCCTTCATAGCCCGCATTGCAGAGCGGGCATCCTTGGCTTCGGCGGTGGCCTTCTTCAGGTCTTCCCGCTCCGATAAGCGCTCCTTTTCAAGAGCCTCATTACGGTCGGCAGCATCTTTTACTTTCATGGCCAATTCGGCCACCTCTGCCCTGCTTAGACAGTGCGCAGCCCTTTCGGCTTTCAACTCCTCGGCCGCCCTCGAGGCAGCCGCGTCACTCCTTCGGGCTTGCTCCTTAGCTTGAGCAAGTTTGGCCCGAAGGTTCTCCACAGCAGCAGCACCGTCTGTACAAACAGCATAAAATTTATCAGAGGAGGGCTTTGACCCCCCTTAAAAAAGCGACTGCGGAGAACTCATTTACCTTGCGACTCGTCAAGTCACCGGTTGACAAGTGCGATGTCCGCATCCGCCACGTCAAGTTGCCGATTTAACTGGGCAAACCCACTAGTCCGGCTAGCCCCCGGACTATCCGCCACCTGCATAGGAACGACGGCATTCATTACTTATGTTTCGATCCTCGGCACGCTGTCGTTTTAGATAACCTACCGAGTCGCAGGGGCTACTATCTATACAAGGCGCATTTTCATGTGCAAGACTGTTAATAGACAAAGAGATGCATCATTCTCGCGTACCTCAAACCCCCCCGGCAAACTCATAGCGGCATTGCGCAATCCTCTTTCGGCGGACGAAATCCTTCCAATCACCATACGCATCAACGTACGGTGATCTTCTGAGATGGACGCCCTCTCAAACAGATTCTTCAGTTCTCCCGGCCGGATACTAGCGGGTGCCGAACTCTCTGGCCCCTCCGGACTCGGGGATACCCTCCGTGACGATACTTCAGGCTCGCCTGGCTTATCTGACGGCGCGGCAGATGGAGGCGTTTCGCTCTCCATCATCTCCGGAAGAAGGTCCCCCGAAGATGAACTCATCTGAGAAGGCTGCAGATCCGAACTGCAAGATAAATATTTCGGTTACCCGCAGAAGTACAAATGGAGGTATTTCCTTGCTAATTAAACTCCCCTTACGGCTCGCTGGAGGGCCGATCCTTCGGCGATGATTGTGCGTCCGGATTCTCTCCGGACGCCGGACCCCCCGGTGAAGATCTCTTCCCACGCTTAGGGGCTTTGGCCTCCGGATCTTTGGAGGCGGTCCTCTTCTCCCCCTGGAAGGAGGGGTTTGTGATTCCCCTCTCTTCGGACGCCCCTTTGGGCGAAATAATAGCTCCTCTACTTTCCCCATCGCTCCCTTCCATGGGCGCAACCTCCAACATTCTGACCAGCACGGGCTCCAGTGCGGTCTCGGGGAGGGGGGCCGGACACCTTATCAGCCTCGAATGTGCTACCCACTCCTGTAAAGAGTAATGGGTTAGGAGGCGAACTCTGGAAAAGAAGATAAATAGGGTGTCCGGACTCTGAGCTATTTACCTGAGTATCTGGGCGATTGCGGCTTAGGCCTGCGTCCTCGGCCAATTCCGGACACGCCACCTGCGGTCCGAAGAACAACTTGTACATCTCCACGGGTGTCGCACCCATGAAGTGTTGGAGAATTCGAGGTCCCTCCAGGTTGAACTCCCATAGACGGAGAGGACGACGTTTGCAGGGCAAAAGATGCCTGATTAGCATAACCTGCATCACCACAATCAGATTGATCTCCCTCGCCTGGAGGTCTCGAATCCGGCCCTGCAATAAGGGCACGTCTTCGGATGGCCCCCAACTGAGCCCTTGGTTGACCCATGACATCAGTCGGCATGGAGGTCCCGGGCGGAAGGAAGGTGGCGGCTTTTGCTTGCTGCCCTTCGGAGCGGTGATATAGAACCACTCCTGTTGCCACAGTCCGAGTTCCTCTTGGAAGGAACCCTCGGGCCATGGGGCATCGGCCTTTTTGCTTATGGCCGCCCCGCCGCACTCCGCTTGACGCCCCCGATCATCTTCGGCTCCACATTGAAGGTCTTCAGCCACAGGCCGAAGTGGGGGGTGACGCGGAGGAAGGCTTCGCAGATGATAATGAATGCGGAGATGTGGAGGATGGACTCCGGAGCCAAGTCATGAAAGTCCAGCCCGTAGTAGAACATGAGCCCTCTCACGAAGGGATCCGTCGGGAAGCCTAAACCCCGATGGAGGTGGGATATGAAGACAACAAACTCACCGGGCTCGGGGGCAGGCACAGCCTGCCCTTGGGCGGGCAACCTGTGCGAAACTTCATAGGCCAGGTACTTGGCCTCACGTAACTCCAATATGTCCTCCCCTGTGACGGAGGAGGGCATCCACCGGCCCTGGAGGTCGGAGCCAGACATGGTTGAGAATCCGAAGCGCTCGAATCTGAGGCTCTGGGTGTTGGAACTGGGAGCGAGTAGGAGATTTGATGCGAGATTGAAGAAAAAGGACAAGCCTTGGTCCTCTTATAAAGAGGAAAAAATACCAAGAGCCGTCTCCGTGACCGTTTGGGATTCCCCTTCGATAGAGGAGGCGTGGCGACGGGAACGGTTGGGTTACCCACGCACGTATTGATGAAGATCCCGGAATAAGGGGAACACGATCTCTGCTTCGACAAGACGTGCCAAGGAAACCGCTTCGCTAAACGTGCTGAGGTGGTATAAAGTAAAAAACGATTCAAAACAGTGGCTTGGTAGCGGTGTGATGTCACGCCGCATAATACGTCAGCAGATAGAACTAGTGTACATTTTATTCTCTCTACGGTGGAATGTGGAATTTATTTTGCAGAGCCGGACACTATCCTGGTGTTCATGATCTTCTCTGGATTATTCAAGGAAGGAACCCGCCTTGCAATGCCGAACATTATGCGCGCCGGACTAATCGTCATTGAAGCCTGGTTCAGGGGCTACTGAGGGAGTCCTGGACTAGAGGGTGTCCAGACAGCCGGATTATCATCGTCCGCCGGACTCCAAGACTACGAAGATACAAGATTGAAGACTCCGTCCCGTGTTCGGATGGGACTTTCCTTGGCGTGGAAGGCAAGCTTGGCGATACGGATATGTAGATCTCGTACCATTGTAACCGACTCTGTGTAACCCTAGCCTCCTCCGGTGTCTATATAAACCGGAGGGCTTTAGTCCATAGGACAACATACATTACAACAATCATACCATAGGCTAGCTTCTAGGGTTTAGCCTCCTTGATCTCGTGGTAGATCTACTCTTGTACTACCCATATCATCAATATTAATCAAGCAGGACATAGGGTTTTACCTCCATCGAGAGGGCCCGAACCTGGGTAAAACATCGTGTCCCTTGTCTCCTATTACCATCCGCCTAGACGCACAGTTCGGGACCCCCTACCCGAGATCCGCCGGTTTTGACACCGACAGCTGCCAAGATGCCAACCATTTATGAGGCATCTCAGTACTTCTTGAAGAACGAGAAGGTGCAGTTTGGCTACCTGATTGCCTCCACTCTGAGGATTGAGAAGGGACTGGCCACCCTGCCTCAAAACCAGGAGAGCCTAGAGAGGATCATGGAGCAGAAGTTCTATGACTTGGATGTGAAGGTCACTGAGATAGAGTCAGTTGTTCAGCAACTTCAAGATGACATGCAGGAGAGGAAGGGCAAGACCACTACTGATGCTTTTGCCAGAGTGCCCAGGAGCCAGAGATCAGCTGCAGTGCTTGTTACAGACACCAGAGCCACTTCATCTGCACTAGCTACAGCTTCTGTGCAACCAACTCCAACACCTACTCCACCAGCTCCATCCACATCTACTGAAGTCTTCGTCCAAGGAGCCATCTCTACACCACCACCTGAAGACCAAGCCTGAGCATCGATTTAGTGCTATGCATTTTCTATGAACTTTTTGGTAACTTGTTTCCAAAGGGGGAGAAAAATGTATAGATCATAGGCTTCGAGAGAGAGTGTTGCTTTTGTTCTCTCTTGTTTTGGTGGTTGAACTTTATTTGCTTGTTTGAGATACTTTATGCATTTGTGAGATACTTGGATGATCATGTGTTTGATCATATGCTACATGCATTTGTGAGATACTTGGATGATCATGTGTTTGATCATATGCTACCTTAATGCTTGTTGGATGACATTATCCTTTTATCTCTATATGATCATTCACTTTGCTTGGTGATGAGTGCATGTATTTAATTATTATCATTTTGAGCGCTATACCAAGATGTATGTGACATGGAAGAGTAACCCATGAGCCTAACTCTTTGTGCATTTGCAGTCCAAAGCCAATCTTAAACTATGCACAAATTTAGGGGGAGCTCTTGCTTATCACATACTTCTCAAAGCGACAATGTCCTTCACTCTTATTATCATTTGTCGAAGCTTTGATCTATATGTTGTCATCAATTACCAAAAAGGGGAAGATTGAAAGTGCAACTATCCCTAGGTGGTTTTGGTAATTCCTAACAACATATAGCTCATTAAGCTAATGTTACTTCAAGTTAAATATTTCAGGAAAGCTCAATGATTGGCAAGGCATGGATGAGAAAAGTGGACCCCTCAAAATACTAAGGACAAAAGGATTGGCTCAAGATCAAAGCTCAAGACTGTACATTTTATATTTTAGTGATCCAATATCACATTGAGTCTATAGGAAAACCCAATACTATCAAGGAGGGATGAGGTGTTGCTTAATAGCTTACTTGCTCAAAGTGATTAGTGATATGCTCCAAAGCCCTCAACTACTTTCTCACATCCACATATGACCTAAACCAAAAGTCAAACTCGGCCTCACCGATTCTTTCTATCCGGCGCCACCGAGTTTAGATGTCATAGCCACTGCCACAAACCGTAGGAAAATCGGTCTCACCGATAGGGATCTCGGTCTCACCAAGATGGGATTGTAATCTCTTTGTTTCCCTTCGTAACATTTCGGTACCACCGAGATGAGCGATCGGTCCCATCGAGATTGCAATGTAAACTCTCTGTTTCCTTTTCGTAACATTTTGGTGTCACCGAACTGAGCGAACCGGTCCCACCGAGTTTACCTGACCAACTCTCTGGTTAGCTTATTACCAAAATCCGTCCTACTGAGTTTGTGTAATCGGTCTCACCGAGATTACGTTATGCCCTAACCCTAACCATATCGGTCCTACCGAGTTGCATGTCGGTCCCACCGAAAATCCTAACGGTCACTAGATTTGCTAAATCGGTCCGACCGAGTTCTTCAATTCGGCCCCACCGAGTTTGGCAAGTTGTGTGTAACAGTTAGATTTTGTGTGGAGGCTATATATACCCCTCCACCTCCTCTTCATTCGTGGAGAGAGCCATCAGAACGAACCTACACTTCCAACTTGCATTTTCTGAGAGAGAACCACCTACACTTGTGTTGAGGCCAAGATATTCCATTCCTACCATATGAATCTTGATCTCTAGCCTTCCCCAAGTTGCTTTCCACTCAAATCTTCTTTCCACCAAATCCAAATCCTGTGAGAGAGAGTTGAGTGTTGGGGAGACTATCATTTGAAGCACAAGAGCAAGGAGTTCATCATCAACACACCATTTGTTACTTCTTGGAGAGTGGTGTCTCCTAGATTGGCTAAGTGTCACTTGGGAGCCTCCGACAAGATTGTGGACTTGAACCAAGGAGTTTGTACGGGCAAGGAGATCGCCTACTTCGTGAAGATCTACCGCTAGTGAGGCAAGTCCTTCATGGGCGACGGCCATGGTGGGATAGACAAGGTTGCTTCTTCGTGGACCCTTCGTGGGTGGAGCCCTCCGTGGACTCGTGCAACCGTTACCCTTCGTGGGTTGAAGTCTCCATCAACATGGATGTACGATAGCACCACCTATCGGAACCACGACAAAAACATCTATGTCTCCAATTGCGTTTGAATTCTCCAAGCCCTTCCCTTTACATTCTTGCAAGTTGCATGCTTTACTTTCCGCTGCTCATATACTCTTGGCATGCTTGCTTGAATTGTGTCAAGATTCCTTGACTTGTGCTAAGTTAGCTAAATCTGCCAAAGACTAAAATTGGGAAAAGGATAAGTTTTTATTTGGTCAAGTAGTCTAATCACCCCCCTCTAGACATACTTTCGATCCTATAGGAACCACGCACGAAGCCATCTGGAGGGTTCTCTTCAAGGCCAACGAGACGCGGCCGGCTACGACCGAGGACCGTGGGCACGACTTGGCCCACCCAGCTAGTCCAGTAAGTTTTTTCATGTTTTGAAGGTGTGTCCTTTACTTGCATACTCGAGGAAGACGCCTAAGCCTCCCTACTAATTCTCTCAGGCCTGGACAAAGATGGCAGGGCGGATCCAATGTCCGGCTTCGCTGCCAAAGACCCAGAAATCCCGCTTCTGACGAAGATGCTAGTTCCGGCGCCTTATCAGGCGCCGAAGAAGAAGGCCAAGGGGACCAGAGGTGGTCTCCACCGCAAGGGCACTTTGGACGTGACGTCCGAAGACGCCGAGACTCATTCCTCCGCCGCCGAGGGCGACGAGGAAGAGGAGGAGGAAGAAGAAAGCCATTCCCCCCTGAGGGGGGAGAAAGAAAAGGACGACCTCCACGCGTCTTGAGGCCGAGGCGTCCAAGAAGGGGAAAACTTCCATCCCAGACAACTCCATAGCGGCCACCGACAGCAGCTCGGAATGGTGCCCCAGGGACAAGCCCCTGGCCAAATCGTGAGTACTCAAAAACCTGAACACATTCATATATCCGGCCTCACTACTTCATAGTATTAATGTGTTGAATCGTGTATTTGCAGTCTGGCTCGGTCCAACCTTGAGCGGTCCTCATCTTCGGGAGAGTCGCTGGACCCGGAGGCGATGGACAGCGGGACCCTTCCAGCGGCCTCCTCTCCCAAGGCCATGGAGGACACCGAGGTGCTGTCCCGAAGGATCCCAGGCCAGGGAAAGGTTCATGAGGCCGTCCGGGCGGCGCCGGAGGGTGAAACCTCAGCCGCTGGACTCATGGGGGAGCGAATCCCCATGGATACTGGCAGTGGGGGCCATACTCAGTTCAGCCCCCAGCTGGATACAGTTCCGGACCCTCCTATGGCTCCGGAATCAGGCAAGCAGCCTCTTTCGAAAGAAGGAGGTGGGCCTATTCCTCCGGTGTCCTCTGTCCATCCAGAGGCACCGGATACTCTAATGGAAGCGATGCGAGGTGCTTCCATTGTTAAGGAGCACCGTACCCTTATGGGTACGGTGGTTGAGAAGATTCAGTCTGCGAAGAGTGGACTAACCGAAGCCTGCACCAACCTTCTAACAGGCTTTGAGGTAAGCCACGCAATTATGTAAAAAGAATGTCACAGTATAGACAGTAGCCTCTGAGACATTGTCTGGTGTTCAAAAAGAAAAGCCGGACAGAGGGTCAAACAAGTTTCGCAGGAGACTAACCAGATGAGTCAATGTGAATAAGCAAACGTCGTTACTGGTGGCGACTTCTCATATTGTGGAAGTTTCCGGACTTAAGCAGAGTCTAGAGCGGGCCGAGGAAGAGCTCGGCCGCGTGAAAAAGCAGCTGGAGGATACACAAGGTATGCAATGACCTTCTATATGTTTAGTAAGGATGAATAATTTGTGCTGACTAAAGTGCCATGATATTTGCAGGGGCGGCGACCGAGGTGGAGGCCCTCAAGAAGGCGCTGGCCGAGGCCGAGGAGAGAGCGGCCAAGGAACAAGCCTCCTGCGAAATGCATGAGGCCAGGGTCAGTGAGGTCCAGGAGGAGCTCCAGGACACCGTCAAGAAATGCGAGTCCTTGGAGCGCAACATTACGGATCAAGAGTCCGAACTTGCCAAGGCCCGCCAAGGCGCACACAATGCCCGGGTTGAAGCCTAGGGCACCCTCTAGGAGATCCAGGAGGCCAGAAAAAACACGGCGGGCAAGGCCTTTATCATGCAGAGAAAATATGTGAAGAAAAGGTTCCTTTTACTGACCCGGATTTGGAGTTCTCCAAGGGCGTTTGTGGATCTGCCGCGCATCATTTCAGACGCTGCGGAATTCTTCCGAGCCGAAGAGGGGAGCTCTACGGAGAAGCTGTTTTGGTCGCAATACCTTGCGCCAGAACATCTGGTGCTCTTTAACGATCAGCTAAAATAGCTGGTCGAACTGCATGGGGCGGCCGAACTAGCCATGAATGATTTGATAATCCGGCTATGGCCTGCCGCAGCCATACCCAACAACTACTTCAGACTTGTGAAGCTGGTCAATGCCTGCCGTCGGCTTGATGCCATCAAGCGGTCGGTCTGCATCGAAGGCGCGCGAATGGCCTTCGCCCGAGTCAATATACATTGGGTGAAGATGGACGCCGCGAAGCTTGTGACCAGGGGACCACCCGCGCGCAAGGAGCACCGCATGCCTGAGCTGTATTTTGACAATGTCATGGAGGGATCCCGCCTTGTGGCGGAGCAATGTGCTAAGGATATTATATTTCCATGAATACATTCATGTTATCCTGTCCTGTATTATGAAACAGTGTCGTTTATGTAATATAATGCCTGTTTATTTAAAATTTTACCTCCTGTGAGGCCGTTTTGTTAAATCTAAGAGTTGGCCAGTCGTTGGCTTCATCTCCCACGTAGGTAGTACGGGGGAGTTCGGGATGAATCTAAACAGTCTTTATTCCAAAGTTTTGGTCCTTAAAGGAGGTGCTTAGGCGTAGCCCCTAGTGTTCGTAAATCCGAATTTAGGGTGTTGTAAACACCTGATCGGGTAAAAACGATTCATCGCATAATGCGGAAAAAATCGCTAATGATTTGTAACCTCTCGAACAGCTGACCAGCTCTCGCCGCATCATGACAGTCAGTTTTCGGCTTTCTCTACTGAGGTGCTCATCCGGATGAACCAGGACACAATCGCAATAGTTCTCCCTTTACTACCCTAGCCAATATAGCGGAACCTAAGGTAGTAAGCACAGGAGCCGGGCAACCCAACTATTGACCAAAGACATGATTCGGAGCCGATTCATATAATTCTATAAGTTCGGGGTGCCGAACTATACTTAAAAAAGTGTTCGGACTTTGTTGCCGTATTATGAGGCGTGATGAAGCCCCTGGCGAATTAAGGCGTACCAGGGTGTACGGGTGCAATTGATAAGAATATCAAAAAAGAAAAAATGAAGTAGTAGGCTAATGCCGCAGAAATTGGCCCGCGAACTATTTTCCATTATGGTTTGATTAATACGTCAAAGCGTATTTTGTACAAATAGTGTGATAAGCAAAAGGGCTATTTAACATAACACGACCAAGGGAGAGCTGCGTGCGGGTCTTTAAAGCAGGCATAACAGTCATTTAAAGAGACCACCTGAAAATTCCCTTATGCTTCTTGCCGTCTTGGTGTATCCGTCCCTTGCTAGGTCCGACAATCAGGTCACCAGGAAAGGCCTGGAAAAAAGGAACCTGAAAAGAAAAAAGAAAGAGTAGAAGTATGTGGGTCGAGGAGCGGTTGAGCCGTATTATGGACCACCATCTAGTTGTGCCTCCATCTATGCCCATGGTATTTTGAGTGCGTTTCGGTGTACTAAAGTAGGGGCGCTCCTTTGTACCCCTTATTTGTGCATGGGCAGTCAGAGCCACGTCCGCGACCACGCTTAAGCAGGGCGGAAACACAGAATCAAAACAACGCCAAGACAGACGCATAAAGAGCCAGAAGGCAAAATGGATTCCCCCCAGCAAGGCCCTTGCTGGGGCAGCCCCCATAGCCCCGGCAAGGCCCTTACCGGGGCAACCTACTTGACACCAGCAGGGCCCGCCACCCTTGAGCCCCAGTTCCTCCAGCATCACCAACCACGTTGGGACATGGGCTCGGGAGGCGCCACCATGGTGGCATGCAGATCTTTGTTTAGACAAGGAACACTTCAAATCAGAAGAGTAGAAGACGACGAACCTCGGTGAGACCCTCACCGAGGAAACCCACAAGATCCCTGGCAAGATCCTTGCTGGGAACGACCTCAACACTGCGGCAAGACCCTTGTCGGGGCCCCGACAAGGCCCTTGCCAGGGACGTCCGTGAGGCCACAGCCAGGTTCGCACCCGCCAAGCTTCTGCCACCGCTCCCCATGCAGCTGCTAGCCCACCAGCTGGGCAGGCACCTGCATGTCGGCACAAGGCTTCTCAGCTAACTCAGCGCATGCCTACGTGGTGGCATGTAAATATTCGTGAAGGCCCTACCACCGCGCCACCTCAAAAGCAGCGTGCCAGCCTACATGGCGCTGGCCACCTTGCTGGCCCAGGAGCGTGTCGAGGCAGGGCCAAAGCGGTGGTAAAGTGGAGGGGACACGTCAGGGGCGCATTAAATGCACTTTGTCCTATAATAGCTAGCGATAGGCTTAACCACAGTACCCCGATGCCACCTCCTGTGTGCCACTGTGATCCCCTTGCCTATAAAAGGAGGCCCGAGGCATCCAGGAGAAGGATTTGATCTTTTGGACAAGTTACGCCCATTGTAGCTAGTTCGAGAACCTCAAGAACACAAATACACACATCAAAGCAGGACTAGGGTGTTACGCATCTCTGCGGCCCGAACCTGGGTACGCGATCCGCGTGCTTGTACTGACTGTTGATCCTGCTCTCCTCACAACCTAGCGCCCTGCAACCATAGTAGGGATTCTTGTGATCCCATAGGTGTCGTTTCCCACCGACATCTTTGGCGTGCCAGGTAGGGGCCGCGGTAGTGAGCATCTGGTTTAGCAGCTAGTAGCACAACTCTTCATCGCCATGGCTCCCAATAAGAAGACGACCACGGCGATCGGTTAATCCGGGACCGGACTGCCTGTACCGGTGTGGACCAGTAGCGGGCCAGTCGCGGAGAGAACCCTGGCAGTCCGGTCCTGGTGAGCAGCGTCATTCATGCGCTAGGCGACGAGCCACACGCCACAAACTACAGAGACGGAGTTGGCCCCCCACAGGTGGCACGGAGCCCTCCAGGGGCGTCGTCGTGCCGCCAGACGGCGGCGCAGCGAACTCCAAGACACCAACACCGGCACCCATGGCGCGCTCTTCTCAGGTCATGCGCGATGAGCAGCGCCGCCCCGCTGGTGACCCCGGGCACCACCCTGGGAAGAGTCCCGTGCGCCCTTCACGTGACGAGGAGGGCCAGCATGCACACCGAGGTGTTGGCGGAGGTGGCGGACGAACGCAGGGCCGTGATGGAACTCCTTCTAACGTAGTTAGAAGTCGAAGCGCATCATGGTCCATGCAGCTTTCGCCACTGCCCACACCAGCAGAAGCCCTAGCACGTGCGCAACTGCTCCTCGACTTTCCTCCCTCTGCGAAGAAGCTCGACGAATGGAGGGCCGCCGTTCGGAGCCTCGTCGGCATCGCCAACAAATATGAGTTGCGACGGCTAGGCCGTCGCTCCGTCGAGCCACTGCATGCCAGCAGTGGAGGGGCCGGAGGCGATGCGGCCATGGTGCACTCCCCTCCTCCACACCAGCCACCGCGGGTGTCGATCTGTCACGGCGACGCTCATGATGATATCTCCATAGCATCGTCCGACCCGCGAACCCACTGTGACCAACGTCAAGTTCTTCAGGAGCGAGCTCATGAAGATGCTCGAACCACCATCGAGTGCCAACGTGGTGCGCGCCACCAGTCGGACAGGCAGGCAGGGCCCACCATGGACCACCCAGCACCGGGAGGCTATGGCGGCCTACCCTACGAGGTGGGTTGTCCGGCCTTCACCCGTGAGCTGGGGCAGTTCCAGTGGCCCTCCCACCGCACATTCAAGCCCGACATTGGCGAGAAGTACAACGACAAGACTCACCCGTCGGAGTTCCTCAGCATCTACACCATCACGATGCAAGCTGCTGGGGCTCGCGACGATAAGATGCTTGCCAATTACTTCCCGTTGGCACTCAAGCCCAATGTTATGTCATGGTTGATGCACTTGTCGGTGGACTCCATTTCTTCTTGGGCGGATCCGTGTCATGAGTTTGTTGGCGCCTTTACTGGAGGCCACCAAGCTCATGGCCAGGCGAGCGACTTGCATATCATCCCCCAGAAGGAAGGAGAAAACTTGTGCAAGTACATCCAAAGGTTCAGCGAAGTGCAATACAATATTCCCGATGTTCATCCTGCCGCCGTGATTAGTGCATTCCATCAGAATCTGTGCAACCGCAAGATGCGTGAGGAGCTGGCGATGAACAAGGTCAAGGATGTGGCCGAGCTTTATGTTCTGGCCGATCGGTGCACTTGAGCTGAAGAGGGGAGGAAGTACCCCGGCGAAGACGCCGGTGCGGAAACCGACTCCACGGATGTCACTGCCACCCCGGCAAAGAAGGGCCAGTGCCTTAACAGGAAGCACAAGGGCAAGACCATGCTTGCCGTCGAGGGGTCCGACGACACCGGCGCCACCAAGAAGGCCAAGGCTAGCGACCCCGGCAAGGAGGTTGCCGGGTGTGCCGCTTGCCGTGCCTTGGCGGCTGCCGACAAGCCAGGGGGCTCTGACAAGCAGTATTGCAAGATCCACTACACCAAGGGCCATGACCTTCAGAACTGCCGGCAGGTTGAGCTGCTCGCTGAGAAGCAGAAAGCCGAGTATGAGCGACAAGACAAGGAGAAGGGCCAAGAAGGTGCCGAAGGATCCGGCAAGAAGCGTGGCGGCCAAGGAGGCCACCACGGCAAAGATAATCAGCAAGAAAGGCCCGCCCGGGGCCGCGACAAGAAGCAGGAAGACGATGATCATGATGAGGACGATGAGTCCGACGACCACGAGTTCCAGAAAGCTACAGAGGCCATGTGCGTCGATGGTGGCGCCTCACTACATACATCCCACCGCCAGCTCAAGCAGTGGGCGTGTGAGATCACAGCGGTGGAGCCGTCCCTCGACGTGTGGAAGCCACTGAAGTGGTCCAGCACGCCTATCATCTTTGACACTGAGGACCACCTTGACCGCACTACCGCGGTCGGGTGCTTGCCGTTGTTGGTATCCCCAACAATCCGCAACCTCAAGGTGACAAAGATGCTAGTTGATAGTGGGGCCGGTCTGAACTTGATCTCGCCCGTCGTGATCAAGAGGCTGTAGATCCCTGATGGGGACCTCGAGAAGACGGGCACTTTTCAAAGGGTCAACCTAGGGAGGAGTCAGCCAAAGGGAAAGGTCATGCTGCCCATGACATTTGGAGGCGAGTTGAACCATAGGACGGAGAGGATTGTCTTTGATGTAGCCAAGATCCCCTTGGCATACAACGGGATTCTCGGCCGCCCGGCGTTGGCCAAGTTCATGGCAGCTTCTCACTACTCCTACAACATGCTGGAAATGCCCGAGCCGATGAACATCATCACCGTCCCCTCCGACAAGAAAGACACGTTGATTTGCACCGACCAACTCTACCGGGAAGCGGTCGCAGTAGCTGCCGCCAAGGAACCTGCTCCTGCTGATGGAGCCCGGGAGGAAAGGAGACCGGCGAGACTCATCACACCCACTCCGGCAAGCGCACCTCCTCGGGGTGTTGCGCCCCCGTCGAGGACGTGCCAGAGAGCTCCACCGGCAAGAGTAAGAAGTCCATAGCTGCACCACCAGAGACCAAGAAGGTGTCCATCAAGGAGAATGGCACGGGAGGGGCTTTTACCATAAGCTCCACCCTCAACGGCAAATAGGAAAGCGAGCTCGTCACTTTCCTGTGGGCGAATGTCGATGTGTTTGTGTGGCAAGCATCCGACATCCCCGGCGTTCCCAGGGGAGTGATTGAGCACCATCTTGCTGTCTGCCCTCATGCACGGCCCGTCAAGTAGAAGGTCAGGAAGCAAGCTCTAGAGAGGCAGGAGTTCATCACGGAGGAGATCAGAAAACTAGAGGCGGCAGGCTTGGTAAGGGGGGTGCTCCATCCGACATGGTTGGCCAACCCGGTAGTGGTGCGCAAGGCGAACAGGAAGTGGAGACTGGGTATTTATTACACATACATCAATAAAGGTTGTCCAAATGATCCCTTCCTGTTACCGCGCATCGACCAGATTGTTGACTCCACGACGGGTGTGACCTGCTATCATTCTCGACGCCTAATCAGGGTACCATCAGATCTTCATGACAAGAGAAGACGAGGAGAAGACAACCTTCATCACCCCTTGTGGTACGTATTGCTTTTTATAGATGCCTTTTGGGTTGAAGAGTGCTGGCTCGAACTTTGCAAGAGCAGTCCAAATTGGTTTCGAGCCCCAGCTACATAGAAATACGGAAGCTTACATGGATGACACAGTGGTCAAAACCAAGGACAAAGCAACACTTGTGCAAGATCTGGAGGAAACATTTGCAAACCTCTGCAAGATCAACCTCAAGTTGAACCCTGAGAAGTGTGTCTTCGGTGTCCCGTCCGGCAAGCTTCTCGGGTTCTTTGTGTCGCAACGCGGGATTGAGGCAAACCCAGACAAGATTAAGGCCATCGAGCAGATTGAGGCACCTAAGCAGATCAAAGACGTGCGTTGGCTCACTGGCTGCGTTGCCGCCATGAGCAGATTCATCTCCAAGTCCGCGGAGCATGCCCTTCCCTTTTTCAAGATCCTGAAGAAGGCGGGCCCAATGGAGTGGACCCCGGAGGCCGAGGCAGTGCAGCAGGATTTGAAGAAATACCTCTCCTCTACCCTAGTGCTAGTTGCGCCCAAACCACAAGAACCATTGCTGTTGTACCTAGCGGCAATGAATCAGGTGGTTAGCGCCACACTGGTGGCGCAGAGAGAGGCCGACAAAGAGGCAGCGGCAGCAGCAGAATCAATGGATGGCGAGCCGGAACCCTCCCTAGCAGGGCTTGGTCCCGGCAAGACTGAGTCCTCGGTAGGGGCTGACACCAGTGCAACAGGGCCCAGGCGACTAGGTGAAGTAGCGCAGAAGAAGAAAATGGTGTAGCACCCAGTTTACTTCGTCAGGTCCCTCTTGCAGGGGGCCAGGTCGAGGTACTCTGGTGTGCAGAAATTGCTCTTCGGCCTCCTTATGGCCTCAAGGAAGCTGCGTCATTACTTCCAAGCGCACGAGATCACCGTTGTCACCCGCCTCCCGTTGCAACGGATACTGCATACCCCAGATGCAACGGGGAGGATTGTGGAATGGGCCCTGGAGCTGTCAAGTTTTGGTTTAAAGTTCGAGAGCACCTAGATGATTCAGAGCAGATTCCTGGCAGAGTTCGTTGCAGAATGGACCTCGACACCCGACGAAGAGGTACAGGAGACCACTCTCCCCGGCAAGGAAACAAGCAGCAACTGGATCATGTACTTTGATGGGGCTTTCTCGCTCCAAGGCGCAGGTGCTGGCGTGCTGCTTGTCGCACATACCGGGGAGCAACTCAAGTACGTCATCCAAATGCACTTTCCCTGGGAGATGTCAACTAACAACACCGCCGAGTACGAGGGCTTGCTTGCCGGTCTCAGGATTGCAGTAGACCTTGGAGTCAAAAAGCTCATCGTCAGGGGTGATTCACAGCTTGTCGTTAGGCAAATCAACAAGGATTATTAGAGATCGCTGATGGAATCTTACATCGATGAAGTGAGGAAACTGGAGGAGCATTTTGACGGGATACAGGCGGAGCATGTCCCCCAAATGGAGAATGACATCGCCGACTATCTGTCGACGCGTGCTGCCCTCAAGCTACCTATGGAACCAGGTACTTTTGTGCTTCAGTTAACTCAACCATCCGTCGAACCATCGACAGGGCAGAACAAGCAGAGGAAGCTATGCCCTGGCAAGTACTTCCCCACCAAACTCCCTGGAGTCGCCGGCGAAGGAGTTGCCATGGACGTCGAGCCTGCCGTGGGACAACCGACTCCGGCAGGGTGCCAGGCCCTTGCCGCAGAGGCAACCATTCCCGCGGCAGAGGAAATGCCTTTGGTCCTTGTCGTCGAGCCACAGGCTCTGGCATGGGCGCAGCACACCGTCTGATTCCTCCAAATAGTAGAGCTCCCTGAGGAGCAGGAAGAGGCAGAGAAAGTAGCCCGCCGATCTGCTCTGTACCAATTCGTTGACAACGTCTTGTACAGGAAAAGACCGAATGGGGTGAAATTGAAGTGCATCTCCCGGGAGGAAGGACTGGAGCTGTTGGCTGAGATACATGGAGGCATATGTGGCTCCCACATAGGGTCAAGGGCCCTTGCTGGCAAGGCTTTCCGGCAAGGTTTCTTCTGGCCCACTACCCTCCAGGATGCGATGGCACTAGTAACCAAGTGTGAAGCGTGCCAGTTCCATTCGAAGAAACTTCATCAGCCAGCTCAAGCCTTGCAGACAATCCCTCTCTCCTGGCCTTTCTTAGTCTGGGGGCTCGACATACTGGGCCCCTTTCCCCGCGCCGTCGGGGGCTTTGAGTACTTGTACATTGCAATCGACAAGTTCACAAGTGGCCTGAGGTGGAAGCAGTGAGGAAGGTGAAAGCGCAGTCAGCCATCAAGTTCATCAAAGGGCTAGTTTGCCGATTCGGTGTACCCAATAGGATCATCACCGACAACGGCACACAATTCACAAGCCACGCCTTCATGCAGTCCATCAAGGATCTCGTCAACAAGGTCTGTTTTGCTTCCGTGGCACACCCACGAAGCAACGGCCAGGCAGAGAGAGAAAATGCTGAAGTTCTACGAGGCTTGAGAACGAAGACTTTTGACAGGCTGTGCAAGAGTGGAAGGCGCTGGATTGACGAGTTGCCGGTGTTTCTTTGGTCGATCAGAACGACGCCAAATCAAGCCACAGGCCAGACACCCTTTGCCCTAGTCTACGGGGCAGAAGCAGTTCTCCCCATGGAACTCATATACGGGTCACCTAGAGTGCTCTCTTATGATGAGCTTGAGCAAGAACGATTGCGGCAAGATGACGCAACGTTCCTTGAGGAAGATCGTCTCCGGGCGGCTGTGAGAGCAGCATGCTACCGGCAAGCCTTGCGTCGCTACCATAGCTGCAAGGTTCATGCCCGGAGCTTTGAGGAAGACGATCATGTTCTTTGACATGTTCAGTCGGCCAAGAATTCCAACAAGTTGACGCCGAAGTGGGAGGGCCCTTATCGGGTAACACGAGTCACCAGGCCTGGCGCAGTCTGCTTGGAGAACGAAGATGCCATTCCAGTGGGCAACTCCTGGAACATCGAGCATCTTCACAAGTTTTACCCATAAGGCGCGGCTGCCGGGCCCCCCGGCAAGCCACCTTTTGTACAAGCCTTGCCGGCAAGGCATGTAACTCTCTGTACAAAGCCAGGCGCAGACCCTGAGCATAAATAACCGAGCGCTGGCGCCCTAAGTTGTATCATGCATGCTAGATTGAGTCTCTCCCTCGGTTAGGGTTCATAGTGCTTAGCGGCGACTAACCCCTAGCATAGAGGTCGAGTTTGCGTCATTTTGTTCCTATCCATCCTCTTTGGTACGCAGGGTACATGATGTGTTTCCGCCAAGACAAGTGGAAGGAAGAGAACAAGCCGGCGCTCCAGGCCCGACAAGCCAAGCTTGTCGAAGGCTGAAGACACGAAGGTCCACCCATGGCAAGTCAGGGTTGCCGGGGGCTGCAGATTCAGATAAGTTTTCCCATCCCCTGTCATGCATTTCCGTATGAAACCTGGGACATATGGAACTCGCTTTGTTCCAAGGCTTCCGTGCTCCCCTCATTCCTATCACCCAAGAGCTTCTTGGTTTGGAATATGGTTGTAGCCGCGGCGGCAAGGAAGCAAGCATAGGGCCCACCCCCACTCTGTCCCTGTCTCCACCAAAGGCGTGAGTATGGACGAATAGAGTAGGGGAACGGCAAGGCCGGCTGCCAGGCAACGGTGTTTATATTGAAAATAACAAGGACATGATCCTTGGTACGGGCTTTGCTCACACACACACAAGACCCGGCAAGCACCCTTTTTCCATTAATACGTTCCATACAGGTACAATTCATACGGAATGTAAACATAAACAGGGAGATTACAGGTTTTAGATCTAAATAAGGCCCATGGGCTTACAAATTGAAAAAAAGATAAGATTCCCGTAATCCCTTTCTTGTCCCTCTCCTCAGGAAATGAAACAAGAAGGCAAAAGGGCAGAAGGAGCGCCTAGGCGAGGTGCGAGCAGCAGAAGGCACCAAGAGAACATGCCGGCGGTCGCCTAGGAGATGGTTGGCAGTGGTGGCACCGGAGGAAGAGCTGGAAGATGAGGCAGAGGTCCATCAATACGCTATGAAGGCGTCGGTGCCATCGTACTCCAACTTGACGGCCCGCCACCCGCCTTCTTTGCCTTCTCCGGCCTCCCTACGCCAGCCGCCCAAGGAGGCGACCCCGAGAAGTTCAAGGAGCCAGCGACACGGATGATGGGGTCGCCAGAGCCACCCTGGAGCGGCGCGCTCGATGATACGTCTCCAACGTATCTATAATTTATGAAGTATTCATGCTATTATTTCATCCATCTATGATGTTTTATAAGCATTTATATGTCATTTTATATGATTTTGGGGACTAACCTATTAACCTAGAGCCCAGTGCTAGTTTCTGTTTTCTCCTTGTTTTAGTGTTTTACAGAAAAGGGACACCAAACGAAGTCCAATTGACATGCCAATTTTTGAGGACTTTTTCTGGACCAAAAGAAGACCACGGAGCATCGGAGTTGGGCCAGGGGAGTCCCGGGCTGCCCACGAGAGTGGGGGGCACGCCCCCCTAGGGCGCGGCCCCCTCTCTCGTGGACAGCCCGGAGGCCCCCTTGACGTGAAACCAACGCCAAAAATTCCTATAAATACTGAAACTTTTGGGAATAAACCTAGATCAAAAGTTCCGCCGCCGCAAGCCTCTGTAGCCACGAGAAATCAATCTAGGCCCTCTCCGGCACCCTGCTGGAGGGGGCCATCATCACCGGAGGCCATGGAGGAGGATCTCGGAGGGGCCATCATCACCATGAAGGCCAAGGACCAGAGGGGGAAAACCATGGAGGAGGAAGCACAAGGGGGAGAACCTCTCCTCCTCTGTCTTGGTGGCACCAGAGTGCCATCGGGAGGGGAATCATCGCCGCGGTGATCATCTTCATCAACATCACCATCCTCATCTCTTTTACGCGGTCCACTCTCCCGCACCCCGCTGTAATCCCTACTTGAACATGGTGCTTTATGCTACATATTATGATCCAATGATGTGTTGCCATCTTATGATGTTTTGAGCATATATCTTTTGTCCTTGAGTTAATTGATGATTTAGATTGGTACGAGTTGTATGTTTTATTTCAGTGTTGTCCTATGGTGCCCTCCGTGTTGCGCAAGCATGAGGGATTCCCGCTGTAGGGTGTTGCAATACGTTCATGATTCGCTTATAGTGGGTTGCTAGAGTGACAGAAGCTTAAACCCGAGTAAGGGGGTTGTTGCATATGGGAAAAAAGGGGACTTGATGCTTTAATGCTATGGTTGGTTTTTACCTTAATGAATTTCTAGTATTTGTGGATGCTTGCTAGAGTTCCAATCATAAGAGCATATGATCCTAATAGGAAAAGTATGTTAGCTTATGCCTCTCCCTCATATGAAATTGCAATGACAACTATCGATCTTGTTAACAATTGCTTAGGACAATTTCGCACACCGACCCACCATTATTCCACACTCGCTATTTATATTATTTAGTAATATATTCTAACTTTATGATAACAACGCCTACTTTTATATTTTAGCTCTCCGATATCATACAAAGTTATCCCCTTTTTACCCACAACACAGTTTTACTTCTTGTTTCTAGTTGGAAGCAAATGTTCGATGCACGTAGAGTCGTATCAGTGGCAGATAGGGCTTGAGAGAATATTGATCTTACCTTTAGCTCCTTGTGGGTTCGACACTCCATACTTATCACTTCCACCTTTGGGAATTGCTACGATGATTCCCTGCACTTGGTATTATCACCCGACACTTAGTCGGACCCGTCATCCTGCCGCCCGCTACCCTCGTCATCGCTGCCGATGTCCTCCTCGCCACTTTTGCTTGAGGAGGAGTCTTCGTCGTCAGAGGAGCTCTCCACGCAACACCTTACGCGAGTCCCAAAGTGTCCAAAAACCTTGATGGAGAGGAGGCCACTCTCCATTAATTTGAAATGGAGAGTGAGCCCCTCCGTCAGGCTGTGGACGCGAGCAAAGGTCTTCCACCCTCGACAAAGATACATGACGTGAGGGGCGGGGAACTCGACGTCGGCCCATGTGCCGCTGTTCCCACAGCCCCTCATATGCAGCCGCAGCGCCTATGGCGTGTCCAGCTCCATCTTCGTGCAAATGGGGTCGGGAGGCGAAGACGACAGCGCGGCGGCTGGCGCAGCCTGATGAAGAACTCGTAGGGGTTGTCCCCGACGTGGCCCTCCACCGGGGGAAGGGGCGCTGGCGGAGGCGAGGCCGATGCGCTGCCCCGTCCTCCTCTTCCCCTAGCGCCGCGACGGCCTCGACCTCGCCCCCTCCCCCTATCTCTAACGGCTTGCTCCACCACCACGAGCCCTTGGGGAGGGGCGACACATTGTCGAGCAGAGACCCTCTCCGCCACCGATGAAGCATCACCGCGCCCTCTCACCATGGTAGAAGAGAGGAAGGAGCAGGGATGGGGAGAGGCAGATGATGAAGGACTAAGAGGCGCCGTTCCTCCCGCTCCCCTCCTTATAAAGAGATGGGGGCGGGGCTCGGCCACCCCTCTCGGCCAATCCGGATCATTAAAGGTGACAGCGAGCGAGGCCGTCAACCGCCCTCCCCGCCCAACTGAAGGCGTGTGGGAATCGACCCACGCGCGCACATCTTCCCGTATCCCGCAGGCCTGTCATTCACCTTGCGTCATGCATGCGGCATACGTGGCACGAGAGACGGGGTAATATGACGCGTGGAATGACGGTTCCCAGGTAAAGACAGTAAATGAGCAGTAGCCCTGTGGTCTCGAAGGGACACGCGACCTCCTCTTTATTGTTCACCGCAAGATGACGAAAGCATGCTTCGATCACCCGCGCGCGCAATCCCCACGTCACGCATTCAACGCGGGTCATGGGGAAGCGCAGCGGACAGAAAGATACCACGGTAAAAAATGCCCCGCCTGCCCGCGCAATGTTCTGAGCCTGGCCCAACAACGTGTCGCGCTTATGTGTGGCCCAGGCCCGGGGACTCCTGTCGGTGTACTAAAGTAGGGGTGCTCCTTTGTACCCCTTATTTGTGCAGGCAATCAGAGCCGCGCCCGCGACCACGCTTAAGCAGGGCGGAAACACAGAATCAAAACAACACCAAGACAGAAGCATAAAGAGCTAGAAGGCAAAGTGGATTCCCCCCGACAAGGCCCTTGCCGGGGCAGCCCCCACAGCCCCGGCAAGGCCCTTACTGGGGCAGCCTACTTGAAGACGGCAGGGCACGCCACCCTTGAGCCCCAGTTCCTCCAGCATCACGAACCACGTTGGGACATGGGCTCGGGAGGCGCCACCATGGTGGCATGCAGATCTTTGTGAAGACAAGGAACACTTCAAATCAGAAGAGTAGAAGACGACGAACCTCGGCGAGACCCTCACCGAGGAAATCCCCACAATACCCCCGGCAAGATCCTTGCTGGGGACGACCGCAACACCGCGGCAAGACCCTTGCCGGGGCCCCGGCAAGGCCCTTGCCGGGGATGTCCGTGAGGCCACAGCCAGGCCCGCACTCGCCAAGCTTCTAACACCGCTCCCCATGCAGCTGCCAGCCCACCAGCTGGGCAGGCACCCGCGTGTCGGCACAACGCTTCTCAGCCAACTCAGCGCATGCCTACGTGGTGGCATGCAAATCTTCATGAAGGCCCTACCACCGCGCCACATCAGCAGCTTGCCAGCCTACATGGCGATGACCACCTCGTTGGCCCAGTCGCGTGTCGTGGCAGGGCAAGGCGGCGGTAAAGTGGAGGGGACACGTCAGGGGAGCATTAAATGCACTTTATCCCATAATAGCTAGCGATAGGCTTAGCCACAGTACCCTGAAGCCACCTCCTGTGTGCCACTGTGGTGATCCCCTTGCCTATAAAAGGAGGCCCGAGGCATCCAGGAGAAGGATTCGGTCTTTTGGACAAGTTACGACCATTGTAGATATTTAGAGATCCTCGAGAATACAAATACACACATCAAAGCAGGACTAGGGTGTTCCGCATCTCTGCGGCCTGAACCTGGGTAAACGATCCGTGTGTTCGTACTAACTGTTGATCCTGCTCTCCTCACAATCCAGCGCCCCGCAACCGTAGTAGGGATTCTTGTGATCCCATAGGTGTCGTATCCCACCGACAGTGTGTAGTTATGTACGTGCAGTACGAATGCCGCCGTTTGGTCAGGACTGGGATGGAGGCCGAATTGCTACTCGAGCTCTTGACGAGCTGGACTGTCCTGCCGCAGAGTAGTTCGGACTCGCTTGACAGTGTCCGGGAGCTTGGCCGCCGAATTAAGGTTCTACCTAAAAAGGCCGCTCTGTGCTTCTACTTCGAGGGCAACGGTGTGCTCCTCGGTATGGAGGGAGCATTTTGTGTTTCCATTGACTGTTATGACACCGCGTGGTCTGGGCATCTTGAGCTTGAGATAAGCGTAGTGTGGCACCGCATTGAATCGAGTGAATGTGGTTCGTCCGAGCAGTGGGTGATAGCCGCCGCAGAAGAGGACGATATCAAAGATCAACTCTTCGCTTCGGAAGTTGTCTAGGGATCCAAAGACCACTTCCAGTGTGATTGAGCCCGTACAGTGGGCATCTACACCTGGAATGACACCTTTAAAGGTGGTTTTTGTGGGCTTGATCCTTGAGGGATCAATACCCATTTTGTGCACTGTATCCTGATAGAGTTGGTTCAGGCTGCTGCCACCGTCCATGAGGACTCGCGTCAGATGGAATCCATCAATGAGTGGGTTGAGGACCAGTGCGGCTAAACCGCCGTGACGTATACTGGTCTTATGGTCCCTGCGATCAAAGGTGATCGGGCAGGACGACCATGGGTTGAACTTTGGGGCGACTGGCTCCATCGCGTAGACGACCCTGAGCGTGCGCTTGCGCTCCCTCTTGGGGATATGGGTAGCGTACATCATGTTCACCGTTTTAACTTGGGGGGGGGGGGGATTTCTTCTGTCCCCCTGTGTTCGGTGGCCAGGGCTCCTTGTCATCACCCTTGCTTTGCGACCCCTTCTCCTTGTTCTCGGCATTTAACTTGCCGGCCTGTTTGAAAACCCAACACTCTCTGTTGGTGTGATTGGCCGGTTTATCAGGGGTGTCGTGGATTTGATATGGACGATCGAGTATGCGGTCCAAGCTGGACGGGCCCGGATTGTTTCTTTTATATGGCTTCTTTCGCTGACCGGACTTAGAGCCACTGAATCCGGTGTTGACTACCATGTCCTCGGTATTGTCACCGTTGTTTCGACGTTTGTGTCTATTGTGTCGAGGCTTGCCGTTGCTATTTCTGGCTTCAGAAGTGCCAGGTTCGCTTGCATTGTTACTGCTACGGGCTAGCCAGCTATCCTCGCCCGCGCAGAAGCGGGTCATAAGCGTTGTGAGGGCTGCCATAGACTTTGGCTTCTCTTGGCTGAGGTGTCGGGCGAGCCATTCGTCATGGATGCTATGTTTAAAGGCCGCTAACGCTTCGGCATCCGGACAGTCTATGATCTGGTTCCTTTTAGTTAAGAACCTAGTCTAGAATTTCCTGGCTGACTCTCCAGGCTGTTGAACTATGTGACTTAAGTCATCCGCATTTGGAGGTCGGACATATGTACCTTGGAAGTTGTCGACGAAGGCATCTTCCAAGTCCTCTCAGCTGCCGATTGAGTTTTCAGGAAGACTGTTCAACCAGTGTCGAGCTGGTCCCTTGAGTTTTAGTGGGAGGTATTTGATGGCGTGAAGGTCATCACCGCGGGCCATATGAATATGGAGAAGAAAATCCTCCATACCGCAGGGTCTGTTGTCCCATCATATGACTCGATGTTCATGGGTTTAAACCCTTCCGGGAATTCAAAAGCAAAGGGGGTGTGTGGTGCCTCTATATTGGGCCAAGTCACGACGTAACTCGGATGGAGTTTGTCTGTGATCTTTGGTCCAAGCATGGTTATGTTTGTCACGTCCGGCCGAATGGCCATCGTCGTGCATCAGGGCACACCCCGGCGATCCACAGATCAATCTGGTCTGACCTGCTCTGTTTTCCAGGTCATGCCGCAGGTGATATATATGTGTATCCCTGAGCTGTTGTGCTTCTGTTTTTACGGCGAGGTAGTGCGAGCTGGTGTTCGGCTCGAGTTGCCGCTTTGTCCGGGCCACGGGGTGGTCGGTCAGCTGCATTATGCACTGGAAGGACGGGCTCCAGTGCCTCGTCATAGAATTGGGGTAGCAATTTGTGCTTCGGGTAACTTTTGGTTGGGCACTCGAGGCCGTATTCTTCGGCTGCTAGGACACTAGTCCATCTATCGTTGAGTAGATCTTGATCAGCTTGAAGCAGTTGCTGCTTCTTTTTTAGGCTCCTTGCAGTGGCTATTAGCCGGCGCTTAAAGTGCTCCTAATCGACGGGCTCTTCAGGCACGATAAAGTCTTCATCGCTGAGGCTCACCTCGTCCTCGCATAGAGGAAGGTAGTTACTGTCGGATGTTGGGTTCCGGTAGACCCTTAAGGTTCGAACTCTGGGGTGTGCATGAAGATCTCTCCCCTACCGATCTACGTTCGATCGCCTTGTGAGATCTAGGCCAAAAACGATGAACAACACAAGGGACACAATATATATACTGGTTCGGGCCACCGTTGTGGTGTAATACCCTACTCCAGTGTGTGGTGTGGTGGATTGCCTCAGGGGCTGATGATGAACATTACAGGAGAAGAACAGCCTCGCGAGAGGTGTTCTTGAGCTGGTGCAATGAACTGCTTGGGTGAGTTCGATCGGCTCTCTCTCTCTCTCATGAGCACTCGATCTGTCTCCCCTTCTCGGTGGTGGCTAGTCCTATTTATAGAGGCCCTGGTCCTCTTCCCAAATATTGAGTGGGAAGGGCGCCAACAATGGCCATTTTGAAGGGGAACATCTAGTACAAATTATCCTGACTAAAGTTGGTCTTCGGCTGCCAAAAGCACTGGTCATGATGTTGTCTTGGGCTCCACGGTGACCTCCATTTCGCTGCTCCGCTTGTCTTGGTCTTGTTGCACCGAAATGGCAACCTTTGCCTGATGCCTCGGTACTCCACGCCTGTGCTTGCCCCCTTTGCACCAAAGAGGAAACAAGGACACTGCGCAGGCCGGCACCCGCCTGGTGCCCGCCTGGCCTCGATCGTCATGGCTTGCGTCATGAGCACCTCGCGAGGTACCCTGCCTTGATCTCTCCTCCTCCTCGCGAGCCTGCCTGGCGAGGCCGTTCCTGAGGAAGCATTGCGTCGTCCGCCCCGCGAGGCTTGGCCCCTCGCGAGGGTCTTGAGTCTTGTGCTGATGAATATGAGTCGTACTGGGCCACCACTTGAGCCACGCCGCAGGCCGCTGGTAGGCAAGTCTGGGGACCCCCGTTCCCAGAACGCCGACAGTAGCCCCCGGGCCCAAGGCGCGCTCGGACTTGGCTTAGCGGAGAAGTGAAGGGGCAAGTGCGGAGCGCTGCGGGCCCCATCAGCCTGCGGCCTAGGGCGTCGCGTGGCGGTTGATTGGACGTGGGCGTCTCCGCTCCCCCACGCTACCTCGGCAACCGCTCGACTTGACAAGTCCCTGCATGCGGAAATGGGTCATGATTACCTGTGATCGTGGAGGCCGACGGTTGGCCTCCTCCGGACTATAAGTACGGACGGGTGAGAGCCCCTGCAGTCCATCTCTTCCCGCTTCTCTCCTTCTTCTTCTTCCTCGCCCATTCTGCACCTTACGCCAATTGCGTCGATCCGCCGGTTTTCTGCGGAAGAGAAGGGGAAGGCCCCCCGAGAGGTTCCTGATCCTCTCCCGCCGAAGAAGCGCCCTGTCCCCGGCCGCTGCGGCGCGATCGCATGGCAGGAGACGTCGCGGCCCTAGTACGAGCGGCTGCCGCCTGGGTTTCCGTTGCCCTTGTACGCCCGAATCAAGGGCCCTGGAGGAGAAGACGCCGAGCAGCACCGGCGACACTGACAGCGACGCCAGCGAGTCACGGCGGTGCGCGTCGTCACCCCTAGCGTCCATGCCGAGGGCTCTTCCTGTGAGTTCGTGCTTCACGCCGCTATGCCTCCGCGCCTTGGATTCGCCTTCCTCCCTCCTTCGCCGTTGAGATGCTGCCAAGCGGGTCTCTGCAGCTCTGGCTGCAGCATGCTGACTGCAGCACCCTTGCGACCGGAGCGAAGGTTGCGCTCGTCGCTCCGGGCAAGGTCTTCATGACCCGGGGCTGGGGCGAGATCGCCCGGGTCTACCGGACAGGGGGTGCCCTCGTGATTCATCTGGAATACGATGGCACCTCCTTGATGTTCTTCAAGGTCTTCGACGCGGAAGGATGCCGGCTTGAGTGTTGTCCAAAGGAAAGCGGCCGGGGTACCAACGTGGCTAGGGCCAGGCCGGCCGATCGCCTCCCCAGCAGCTCCTCGGGCAGTAGTGGAGGAACCGGAGAATCCAACGACTCCCCGAGCTTCATGTGACTCCGGAGACGAGCGACGACAGCTATGAGCCCCCGAGCTCGCGTCGCGCTCGGAGCAGGGCAGCTACATCAGGCCGTCGGCGCCACTGATCCGGATGGGGTTGGCGCCGGTGCCTGATGGCCCACTGTTGATGATGGCGTGTTCTGCGGAGGCGCGCGTAGTTAACGCTCCTTAGGATTAGCACCTTTTGTTCCCTACGAGGAATCATAGTAGCACCCCGCAGGGGTATGTAAGGCGCCTGCCATGTCTATTGTGAATTATATATCCTTATTATGAATCGATGCGAGATGTGTGCCCTGTCCCGGCTCGGCTCCCCCTTTCTTTCCTCACGAGGGCTTGGTGCTCTACGCTAAAAGGTCCTGGTCCCCAGGCAGGCTTCACCCGTCGCTGGTATGCCAGGTCGCGATGCCGTGGTCAAGGCCAGGAGGTGAGTGGCCCAAGGTCCAGTAAGAGCCCCTAAGTCACGATGCTCAGGAGGTCCCCTTCAGCGCTCAAGCAGCCTCCACTAGGCGAGAAAGGTAGGCAATGTCATCGTGACAGAGCTGCACTAGGCGAGGGTTTGGTGCTGAGTTGATTTAGCTTTTGCGCGACTTATCTCATGAGTTTGGAGTAGTTCTTCGGCGAGGTGCCGGGCCTGCGTGCCGGCAGCTGAGGTGTTGTTGGGTCAGGCCCTCGTGAGCTTCTCCCCTCTTCCCCGCACTTTCCTTCATGCTCTACGTCCTCAGGTCCCGGCCCTCGAGCGAGCTCGGCCGCCGCTGGTATGACAGGTCGCGATGTCGTGGATCAAGGCCAGGGGGTGAGGGCTGGAGAGCCAGTAAGAGCCCATGAGTCACGATGCTCAGGCGCCCCACTTTCAACGCGCGAGCGGATCGTACGGGAGAGAGGGAGAGGGGGATCACGACGCCCCCCACGCTATTCCTTAGGCGGATCCTGCACACCAACATGAGGAAAAACAAGGTCTGCCATTACGGTTGCCAGCCAGCCATTGGTTGCTCCGAGGGAGTGGTTGGGGCACCGAGGGCCTGGTGAGGTAGCGTTATGCGGGGCTGCCGCGGCCAGAGCTCGACCACTCAGATTTGTCGGTGTTGCAGGGACGGACCCATGCGCAAGCGCCATGCTAGAGCGAGTGGCTCCAAAGGTAGGTGTCAATTGAGCAGGAGATTATCTCAAGCAGGTTAATCATGAAGAAACAAAACAACTTAGATAGATGCAGGGAAAGCAAACGCCACTGGGTCAGGCCCAAGTGGCTTGGGGATGATGCAGCCCGAGGGGCGCCCCCAACAAGGTAAGCAGAAGACATAAGCAAAACGGATACATGCCGCAGGGACGGACCCATGCGACCTGGGAATGATGCAGCCCTGGGGGCGCTCCCAGCTGAAACGAAACTTGAAAGAAGTCACTTGATACCATTCCAGAACGAGTGTCGGAGTAGCTGGCGGTGCGGGGTGAAGAGGCCGATCCTCAAGAGCCCTCGAGACTCCGAGCCTCGGGAGGCTCAGGAGGTCCCGGCGGCTCGCTGAGGTCCATCTCCATCTCCTCCAGGAACGCGCGATGCTTCGCCACCTGAGCTTCCAGAATGCTCCTCATCAAGCGCTGGTGGGTTGCAGCCGCGTTTGGCAATCCGAAGGGCATGCGAACGTAGTTGTGCAGCGAGCCCGCGCAACGCCCCACGCGCGAGGGCCAGAAGCACTCCTGAGAAGCGACTCGATTGAGCCCTGGGTAGTTGATGCAGATGCACATCCCGCTATCCTCGCCTGGATGGGGAGCTATGCTGGGCAGGCGGCGGTTGCCACGCATAACTCTTGATTCCTACAACTCGAGAGCGGCCTTGGTGATGAACTCCTGAGGGTTGGGTCCTTCTTTCCTTACGCATTCCTGAGGGAAGCGTGCCGTGAAGCACGCCTCCAAGTGGTGCCCAAGCGCCTCCCTCGTGATCATGGCAAAGTCGGTGGCTCCCCAGAAGAGAGCCCCCGAGCCCTGCCCGAGGAGGGCACCGGGCACGCCTTCCTATGTGATGGAGGGTGGCGCCCCTTGGACGGGCGCATGTCCGGATGTGGCGCCTTCGGAGGTGCCTGCTTCCTGAGGCCTTGAGCCAGGTGATGTCTTCTTCTTCTTGGGAGCTGCTCTGAGGAGGTTCTCACTCTTGCTGTCCGGGTCCTCGATCGACGCGGCTTAGAAGGCGCGCTCGAGAGAGCACACCGCATCCTTTTCCTCACAAGGGGACCGTGATGACCCCGCCACTTCCTGGCATCTTGAGGACGTTGTAGCCATGGTGAGTCACTGCCATGAACTTGGCCAAGGCCGGATACCCGAGGATAGCATTGTATGGCAGGCGAATGTGAGCAACGTCAAAGTCAATGAGCTCGGTGCGGTAGTTGTTGCGCTGTCCAAAGGTGACAGGAAGGTGGACCTACCCTATCGGGACAGTGGAACCATCAGTGACTCCTGAGAAAGGCTTGGTTGGCTGAAGCTGATCATATGGCACTTGGAGACTGTTGAACGTCTCGACAAATAGAACATTGAGTCCTGCTCCGCCATCGATGAGGGTCCTAGTGACTTGCACATTGCTGATGACTGGGGAACAGAGCATTGGGAGGACACCGGTCGTTGCCGCGCACTTGAGCTGATCAGCTGAACTGAACGTGATGGCGCATGCAGACCACCTGAGAGGGCGCGTGGCCTCAAGCTTGGGGAGGACTGCATTCACCTCGCGAGCAAACTGCTTGAACATGCGCTGAGAGGCTGGGGCCTGAGCGCCGCCCAAGATGCAAGCGATTGCATGTGGCTCCTAGAAGCCCCCAGCCCCCTCGTCCTGATGATGGTCTTCATTCCTTCTTGGTGGTGGTGGCAGAGGAGGAAGGCCTGCGTTGCCTTGCGGGCGATCCTCACGAGGCTGATCTCTCCAAGCTCCTTCGCGAGGCTGGTCTTGCCAGCGGTCTTCGCGAGGTCGGTCACGCCACCCTTGGTGAGGGCCACGGTCGTCCCATCGTCCTCCACCTCTTGCTCCTCCTTGGCCGTAACCCCGGTCGTTGCGCTCGGGGCGCCGACCGACACGGCCTTCTCGCACGGCCCTGAGCTCTTGGCATTCGTTGGTGTTGTGAGTATGGAGATCGTGGTACACACAGTACCGGCTGCCCTTGGACAACTCCGGCTGGTCCCTGCCGCGCTTTGTGTCCTGCTCTGCTGCGAGAAAAGTTGCTCCCTTGCGCTTCACATCCTTGGCCTTGGCTTTTTTCTCTTCTGGGTCTACCGCCGGGAGCTCGAGAAGGGAAAGGCGCCCTTCCTCAGCCCTTGCGCACTTGGTCGCCAGGTTGAACAACTCCAGCGACATGCACAGATCTTTATGGATCTCCAGCTCCTCCTTCATCTTGACGTCGCGGACGCCATCAGAGAATGCCGAAATGATGGCCTCCTCGGTCACCCTGGGAATCTTGAGGCGCGCGTTGTTGAAGCGCTGGATGTACTTCTGCGAGGTCTCTCCAGGCTGCTGCTTGATGCGGCGCAGGTCATCCACGGCCGGCGGACAGTCGCGAGTGCCCTGGAAGTTGGCGATGAAGCGGGTGTGCATCCCATCCCAGGAGGAGATCGTGTCAGGAGCCAGGTTCAGGAGCCAGGTGCGGGCGCCGTCCTTGAGTGCCATGGGAAACCAGTTCGCCATGACCTTTTCGTCTCCGTTGGCGGCTTCGATGCCCAGCTCGTAGAGCTGTAGGAACTCCGCAGGATCTGCAGTGCCGTCGTAGTGAGGAGGCAGGTCAGGCTTGAACTTGCCTGGCCAGGCGACACTGCGTAGCTCGGGGGTGAAGGCACGGTAGCCTGCGGTGGCCACCGGAGCCCTTTGCTGGTGCTGGGCTTGCTCCTGGGGATTCCCACGTGCCGCTGCCTGGAGCAGCACGGGGTCTTGATGTGGTGGCGCAGGGATACGGTCATGGCGGACCGGTGCCGGGAGCACGCGAGCACCGTCTTGGAGACGAGGGATCTCTTGGCAGCTCCTCTCTGGTCGCGCGGGTGCCGGACGCGATGGATCTCGTCCTGGGGCCGCGCGCCTTGGAGCCAGGGAGCCTTCTTGGGGAGGAGGTGGCGGAGGCACCTCCTGATCTGCGCCTCCTGTGCAGGACGGAGGGCGAGGCAGCGAGAGGGATGGCATAGGAGAGCCCCCTGCGGCGCTGACGAGCTCGGTGATGCGGGCGAGCCAGTCCTCGTAGAGGTCGTCGACGGGACGGTAGTGCAGGAGCTCACGCGCCAGGAGCAACGTGGTGTGCGCGTCCGTGGGGCGCGACGGGCGTGGGATGACGAACCAGCTGGGGTCAGTGACGGGGTGGCGGTGCGGCCTTCCTGCCGCACCGAACGATGCAGAGACGAGGCCTGCTGCTCGTTCCCCACCGGGCCGGTGGCGGCGTTGGCGGCAGACAACGGGGAACGACGGGGACACCCACCGACCGGAGCCATCTGGGCGACGCGGGCGGCGAGAGCAGCCCGACGCTCGGCGCGAGCCTGGTGGGCGTCAGCCATGGACACGATGGAAGATCGAACGCGAAGCAGCGGAAGAAAGATTCTGGCGCACCCCTACCTGGCGCGCCAAATGTCGGATGTTGGGTTCCGACAGACAATTAAGGTTCGAACTCTTGGGTGCGCACGAAGATCTCTCCCCTACCGATCTACGTCCGATCGCCTCGTGAGATCTAGGCCGAAAACAATGAACAACACAAGGGACACAAGATTTATACTGGTTCGGGCCACCGTTGTGGTCTAATACCCTACTCTAGTGTGTGGCGTGGTGGATTGCCTCAGGGGCTGATGATGAATAGTACAGGAGAAGAACAGCCTCGCGAGAGGTGTTCTTGAGCTGGTGCAATGAACTGCTTGGGTGAGTTCGATCGCCTCTCTCTCTCTCTCATGAGCACTCGATATGTCTCCCCTTCACGGTGGTGGCTAGTCCTATTTATAGAGGCCCTAGTCCTCTCCCCAAATATTGAGCGGGAAGGGCGCCAACAACGACCATTTTGAAGGGGAACATCTAGTACAAGTTATCCTGACTAAAGTTGATCTTCGGCTGCCAAAAGCACTGGTCATGACGCCGTCTTGGGCTCCACGGTGACCTCCATCCTGCCGCTCCACTGGTCTTGGTCTTGTTGCACCGAAATGGCAACCTTTGCCTGATGCCTCGGTACTCCACGCCTATGCTTGCCCCCTTTGCACCAAAGAGGAAACAAGGACACTGCGCAGGTCGGCGCCCGCCTGGCCTCGATCGTCATGGCTTGCGTCACGAGCACCTCGCAAGGTACCCTGCCTTGATCTCTCCGCCTCCTCGCGAGCCTGACTGGCGAGCCCATTCCTGAGGAAGCATTGCGTCGTCCGCCCCGCGAGGCTTGGCCCCTCACGAGGGTCTTAAGTCTTGTGCTGATGAAGATGGGCCGTACTGGGCCACCACTTGAGCCACGCCGCAGGTCATAGGCAGGCAAGTCTGGGGACCCATGTTCCCAGAACACCGACAATTACTATCCTCCAAGTCTTCATTCATGGCCTGTTCATCAGGGCTAACTCGCCCATCTTGCCGTTCGTCCTGTTCAGAGGTTGGCTCAATGGGGTCTTCGTTGTCTTCGGCATCGTCCGGAGTGTTATTTTCTCCTGTGCCGGTATTGCTGTTTTTCCCATGGCGTGGTTTACAGCGGAGCCACTGATGTCGGCGCTTTGGCTGTATCTCAGGAGGTTTATCCACCATGTCTCCTTCTCATTGTCGTCGTTGTTCTCTTTGGGTGTATCCACCATGTATACGTAATACGAGGAGGTCGCTGTCCAGCGCCCTGTAAGCGGTGGTTTTTGTGCCTGCTCTTCTCCGGCATCGTCGTCCATACCGTTGATGTCTTCGGAGTCGTAATTGAGCATGTCGGTTATGTCTTCAATAGTGCATATGAAGTGGGTGGTGGGTGGGGAGCGGAATTCTCCGCCATCGTCATCCAATTCGAACCGGATATAGTTCGGTTGAGAATCTCCTGATAAGGAGAGGGCTTTTAATGATTTTAGCACATCGCCAAGAGGCGGGTGCCTCAAGATGTCCGCGGAGCTGAACTCAATGATCGGCGCTTGATCTAGTTTGATGGGCGCGGATGCACGCGATTCGAAACCTATGGCCAAAGACGAATCTGAAGTTCCAGTGACATAGACCCCGCTCGAGGTTGGATCTGTGTGCGGCTCTAACGTCGCGGAGTCTGCGGCTTCCGTGGCGGGGTTGAGCTTCCCATCCTTGGATGGCACAATCTGCTCTGGATCTAGAGTTAGAGCAGTTACTGGCGCTATCTCCTGAGCACGGTCCGATGACAGGTTTAGGTCATGCTCATCGTGGTGGCAGGGAGCGGCCGTCATGGGCTCGAATCCGTCGAAGATCAAGTCTCCGCGGATATCGGCCACGTAGTTCAAGGCTTCCAAACCTAGCCTGATGGCCAGGGGCGTAGCTGTCGATCTGCTCTAGATGGCCAAGCAAGTTGGCCTGCAGTACGAAGCCACCGAATACGAAGATCTATCCAGGGAGGAAAACCTCCCCCTGGACTGCATTGTTGTAGATAATTGACGGAGCCATCAAACCTTTTGGCGACGACACAGTGGAACTCTCAATGAAAGCACCAAGTCAGTGTCAAAACCGGCGGATCTCGGGTAGGGGGTCCCGAACTGCGCGTCTAAGGTTTGGGCCCTCTCTATGGAGGTAATACCCTACTTCCTGCTTGATTGATCTCGATGAATATGAGTATTACAAGAGTTCATCTACCACGAGATCGTAATGGCTAAAACCCTAGAAGTCTATCCTATGTGATTATGATTTCCTCTACGGACTAAGCCCTCCGGTTTATATAGGCACTGGAGGGGACTAAGGATGTACAAAGTCGGTTACAGGGAAAGAAATCTTCATATCCCAACACCAAGCTTGCCTTCCACACCAAGGAGAGTCCCATCCGGACATGGGAAGAAGTCTTCTGTCTTGTATCTTCATAGCCCAACAATCTGGCCTGCGCTTCATAGTCCGGCCGTCCAAGGACTCCTTAATCCTGGACTCCCTCAGTGGGTCCCGACTGTCAAGCACTTCCTTGATGTGAAGATGTAGCTGGTGGGTCCCAGCAGTCAGGTTCGCGAATTACGGTGGCCCGTCCGGTTGGTCCCTGCTATCAGGTGGAGGAATAATTATTTTGCGTGTAATAAGGAAGCACTTCCTTGCGGCCGTCGTGGACCCAGCTGTCAGCCTCTCCACGTACAGTACACTTCCGATGGAAGTCGTCCCTTGACCATGTTGACCACGCCGTGCCGAGAGCACCAGGGCGGTGGACGACGGTGAGGCCTAGGAAGGGGACGACACGGAGCCGGGGAAGATGCGACAGTGGAAGCCCGCGTGGAGAGGAGTGCGGGGGTTCACTGGTTCGGCTACTGTGTGAGGCTGCCGTCGCCGCAAGGCCTGGCGAGCGATGGGAATAGTAGGGGGCAGTGAGGCCTCCGCGGCAGCATAGCCGGCCACAGGAGGCAGGAGCATGCGGCACGATCGGCGCTGCTTTGGGCGGCTGGAGCAAGAAGACCAGAGGTTGAAGAAGCACTATGGGCGTTGGATGGATATTGTACGGTCACTTGAGCTAGAATCGTTCATATTGACTAAGTTGACAAAGCTCTCCGTCCCCGTCAACTTAGTAGGCCCACAAGTCAGCCTCCCACCAAGGTGGGTCCCAGCTAGCAGGCGGAGTATTCATTTTTTGTGCGTAATAAGGAGGCACTTCCGGTGGGTCCGAGCTGACAGCGGGGGGAACATTTTTTCACGAAATACAGAGGCCCTTCCGATGGGTCTCAGCTGTCAGGTGGAGAAATCATTATTTTGCGCATAATAAGGAGTCATTTCCTTGTGGGGGCCCCTACTGTCAGCCTCTTCCAATGGCTGTTGTTTGTCGACCATGTTGACCTCGCTGTGCCGAGAGCACAAACGCGATGGACGAGGGTGAGGCCCAGGAAGGGAACCACCCGGAGCCAGCGAAGCCACCGCAGTGGATGCCCACACTGAGGGGAGTACGAGCGCGGACTAGTCGGCTGCGGGGTGAGGCTGACGTCACCGGAAAATAACAGGATGTGTGGGTGGTTAGAGGGATGGCCTGGCGGCAGCATAGCCAGCCACGGGAGGAGGTAGCAGGCAGTCCCGCCGGCGCTGGTTTGGGCAGCTGGAGCAGGAATATCAGAGATTGAAGAAGCACGGCGGTCGTTGGATGGACATCCAACAATCACTGCTCTGTGTTGACTAAGTTGACAAAGCCTTGCGTACGCGTCAAAAAACAATTTAGGATAGCGTCATCGTCAACCTAGTAGGCCCAGAAGTCAGCCTCCAAATCTGGGGAAAATAGCATACAACCCATTAGCCATTATTTTCAATAATTTACAGCCCATTTGCTAATTCTTAAGGATATTTGAAGCCCATATTCTTTTTATTAGCATTACAGACCATATATTCTAGGCACTGCTAAAAAATTCAACAAAATTTTTGCATATTTCGGTGGGGTCCGAACTCTTTAATCACGAAATTTCAAGTCACGTTAAAAATATTTTTTAAAAATTATATCAAAATAAAATTCAAAAAACAATTCTCCTAAAAAATGAATGAAATTTAGAATCTTAACTAGCAAGATGCCCGTTCGTTGCACGGAACATGAAGATGCATTTGTATGAGTAGTTTATCTTGTGGGAGAAAAGATGATATTTTAATGTAATTGCTAGTTGGCTTTGGTTTTTATAAGAGTAGAGAGTAGAGAAATCGATATTTTAATGCAATTGCCGGTTGGCTTTGGTTTAAAAATTTATAGCACATTTCTAACAACTTATAGCCCATTTTCTGGGGAAGCCCATTTCTTACTACTTACATCCCTCCTTGTCTTGAAAGATTTGCAACCTAGCAGGGCTGAGAAAAGCAAGTAGGCCTCGGTTTTGGTATTCTCCAAAAAAAACTGGGCTAGCCATTTTTAGAAAGAAAAAATATATCAACTGGGCTCATCATGTGCTTAAATAAAAGCGTAAGGATGGGCTAGACGGTCCAAAGCCCCCACACAATGCGCAGTTGAGCTCCGTCTCTGAAACTAAAAAATAATTGGGCAAGCTGTTGGGTCCCTGGTGTTATCCGCTCGTTGTGTAATTTTCTCGTTTATTGACTTCATTGACAATGGCGTGGGACCTAGTTGTCAAACAATTAGGAGGAAGTATTTTTTTTGGCTTGTAATAATGAGGCACCTGCTTGCGAAATGCAATGACGCTGGTGGGTCCCTACTGTCAGCCTCTCCACGTACAGTCATCTCCTGATTCCTCTTGGTTGTTGACCATGTTGACAATGCCAGATGGCGGCGGGCCCAGCGAGCAAACCAAGGTGGAGAATGATGGCAAGGCCTCGGACGCGAACGAACAGCAGCCGTGGAAGATGGGGGCAGTGTAGTGGCAGGTGGAGGGGAGTACGAGGGCAATAACATGCAACTCAAGCATACAAATGGTACAAAAAGCCCAAGGATTAATTGCTCATCAAATTTTTAGACAAAACCCTGATTGAACATGGCAGTAACATCTAAACCAACCACTCTTTTTTGCAGTCACAAACAAATGGATCGGTCTGATCCATAAAATCAACATCCTGTGTAAAAAAATTTATTTCAGGATGACTACAACCTGTTGTAATTAAAAGCCGAGCACGTTTAGAATCCCATTGTCCACCTGAAACTTCTTCTTTTTGCTTTTCAACGTGTCCGTCAGTGAGAAATCTCTTGCGGTAAAAATTAAGCCTCATGGACAATAGTAACCTCGCATTCAACAGGAAGAATGTGACAAAGCTTCTGTTTGCCTGGTTGGATGCATATCCTTCCATCGTTATTGTCCTCAAACGAATGTCATGAGAAATGAGAAAATCCTAGTGCTTATTACGCCACCGATTGGTTATACGTTTTGCTCCATGTGGTTGTGCCTAAGTAGACATGAAGATTGAAAATAGTTAAGGTCTGAAAAAAGAGTATGTCGAAAGAACGATAGCTGAACAATCAATTCTAGTACAATATATACGGGCTTTCAATGTTCATGAAATCATCTCCTCTATATATAAATTCTCCAGAGATCGAAAGCATCGCAGCAAGCCAATAATTATGTTCAGATCAAAACTAAACATTTTGATATATATGATCTTGATAGAATCCAGTAGCATTGATAGGCTATCAATGGACAAACTCTTCATCGAGCATATAACGTAATATTAGTACCCAAAGTGTATTCCAAGATGATATAAAACTCGTGTGCACAAATGAAAAATGCAGCTTATGATTACAAATGTGTAGATGATAATATACGGTACCTGAAAAAGTGACGAGCCAAACACCAACTCCTTGTGATCATTAAACGGGTCACGAATTACACCCAAGGTCTCCAGTTTGGGCGCAGAGACGACAGTTATTTGTGAAGGTCTATAACAATTATCAAGGAGCAACCTTTGAAGTGAAGAGGCATCTTCAATGATGAGTTGTTGTCCTTCAAAATAAATTCCAATGCTTTTAAGGTGAGGCGACTTTATTTGGAGAAAAATGATATGGATTTTTATTCCCAAAACAATCAGCAAGCGCTCCAGGGCAGGGCAACTGGAGTGGATAATGTTGTGCAGTGAGGCCTCCGACAGATAAACCACCACCAGTGAAAGTTTCTTTAGCAGTGGGAGTCAAAGCATTTGTACCAGATCATCTGGTAGATGGCACCGAGCGAAGGTGGTGGTGTGGAGAGAGTAGGAAAACCACGAGATGGACAACGGTGGTGTGGCACGAATTCTTGGTGTGTTCGTGGTATGAAACTTTTGTCGAAACGGTACAACTCAAACTGCTGGAGTTTTTCAAATTCAGGGGATGTCAACCAAGCGTCCACCGTGCTGGGTATGGCCAGCAGGTAGCGCGTCGGGATGCAGAGGCATTGAACAGGGCCCTGCTGGTGAGAGGAGACGATGGCTCTGAGGAGAGCAAATTCAAGAAGGACAGATATCTGATGACAGTCGAGATTGAGGGGCGCGGTGCACCATAGAGTGCGCCACCGAGTTTAGAGGACTTGTGTGCGGCAGCAATCCTTGGTGGGGAGAAGCGAGATGATCTCCTCAAGGATGACATCCGGGAGATCGCTGATGCGGTCCACCGAAGATTCTACCGGTTCCTCAGATCCGGGTGGGGGGCTCACCGCTTCTCCCTGCGCTATCGGGTGCGGGATCTACAACCGGCGTTGCCGCTGGCGGGAGCCTCATCTTCTTGGTGCTGGGGCCAGCCGACTCCATTTTCCTTGTGGGCGTTGCGCCGAGCTCACGGGTTTGAGCAGTGTATCCAGAGACGAGCCTAGTGGAAGTGCGAGTGGGGAAGAAGGAGGGCTGGGGATTTCTGTAGGAGTGGAAGAAGAGGAGCAGGCATTTTTTGTACGAGTGAGGAAGAAGGTGACCGGGGGTTTTCTGGACGAGTGAGGAAGATTGGGGAGCGGGGGGGAATTGGGGGGAGACGGAAGCGGGAGAGCGAGCTATTCGTGTTTATAAGGCCCGCTGCACTAACTACTCGCTTTTTCCCAAGAATCGCTCTCTTCTTTTGCGTTGCTACATTGGAGCTCGCGCATTGACTTGGCTGACTGGCCATGCATGCAGGATGCATGTGCCCGCCGGCCACTGCATGCGCATGGTTTGTTACTAGGCCTATTTAATAGGGGTGGTTATGGAGTATATTAAGGAGATTTATTTTCTCTGTGTGCATCTTCTTGGTCTTAGCAATTGGCTCATGGGCCTAATAAACCCGGATGGAGGGATCTCAAGATCACTTGGCCGGCTGATGGTACCCGTTTGGATATGATGACACATCTAAAAACAAGGCATCGACACAAACTCATCATGTATGTCTTCCTGGTGAGCGCTTGGAGCCTCTGGAAAGAAATAAACAACAATTACTTTCGACAAGTGACTCCCTCCTTCTCATCTTGGAAGGCCAGATTCAGGATTGATCTCTCAAGCATTGTCCACAGACTTCCTGAGCATAAGAAGCATCTGGTCCCTGATTTTCTAAACTCTATAGTTGACCACTCTAGCTAAAGTCTCCCCCCTGGAGACATGCTTTGTAATTACTAAACTCATGTATAGTCTTTTCCCCCCCTCTACCAAACCCCTCCCCCTCCACCCTCACCCATTGTAACAAGACTATTTTGACCCTTAATATTATTTTGCAGTAGGAGCCTTTCCTACTGTTTAACCTTCAAAGAAAAATAAACCCGGATGGAGGGAGTATAAGTGGAAGCGAGGAGGAAGGAGGGTTTTTCTGGGATCACTCCTCTTTAAGAAATATGGGCTTCTCCTCGCAAAAAACAAAAACAAACGGGCTTTAAGATGGATAGGCTTTTGTATCGGCCCAGTCGGCTGCCCATTTTTGTACTGGAGGGCCTTGTGCTAGAGGCAGCCCGAGACACTCTCCAGCTTATTGCCCATTCGAAAGAAGAAAAAAGAGACACCTCCAGCTTATGGCTACTCATCGATAACCTTTTTCAACTTGGCATCCACCAAATTAGAGGATGCGGTACTGGATGCAGACACTCACATTAAACTAAGCATCAGAATATACGGTATGCACACTAACATTCAGAAGAACAAAAGTTCAGCATGTTTATGCATCTCAATGATTCGCCATACTATAACCAATACAAAGCTGTGAGAAGGCACTACTAGGGAAAAGGCTAGCAGCAGCGCAGGTTTTAGATGTATCAGTAGCGCGGGTACCCGCGCTACTAATAAGGCGCTACAGCGACCTCATAGCAGTAGCGCGTGCGCACCCGCGCTACTGCTACACAAGTGTAGCAGCAGCGCGGTTAGAGGAAGCTCGCTACTGCTAGTAGCGCTAGCGCTCTTTGGATGGACGCGCTACTGCTATTGAGGCGCTGCTGCTAACTTTTATACACTCGCTACTGCTAATTTAAGTAGTTTTTTTGGCATATTTGTTTTGTATTTGAACAGGCTTTGTAGAAGAATCTTTAGCACATAGAAATGTCATCATGATACACATACAAATGCCTGCGAGACCACAAATGTAATCATAGCATGTACATACAAATAGTCTCATCATAATCATCATCCAACAGAAAGTGATATCTTGTCATCATCTCGAAAATAGCAATACATGCAAGTCTCGAATACTTGCAACTACAACAATGTCATCCATCTAAACAAAGGTATACACAAGAAGTGCTATCACTATGAGTGAGAGCGGAACTATGCAGTACATGAGGTGGTGGTTACGAGTCCTCTCTCGCGCTAGCGTGAACCTCAAGTAACTAGCTTCTCCTTCTTGTCAGCTTTTGAAGCCTTTATGGCTGGCGCCCGTAAACCCATTCACTTGCGCCTGACACTCATGCCACTCGTTGTACACCCCCGGAACCTTCCCTTTGTACACGACATAGCATTTCCATCTCGCCATCAAGAAACTAGGTACCTGTTAGAGATGCATGTTCATGAAGAGGATGTACAATCATATATATGCAACAAAATATACTAGAGCAACACTGAAAAAGAAAGGGTTAGCAACTAGATGCAACATATAAAGTACGCAAATTAATTAACTAGAGGTACGCAGGTCATCGTACGCAAACTAACAAAGTAGCGTTACGCAAGTTCGGTAGGGACCGTGGACATCACAAAGTTTCATCGCTACAAAAAGTATACAAGTTCAACCGACACATATCATCATCATCGGTATCATAAATCACTAGAAGTTCCATCCTTCCATATCATCGAGGACGAACCCTAGCTTCTTGAACGGCGTGAGGTCTAGACATTGCATGCCTATGCGAGTTCGGACGTCAGCTCACGATATAGGGCCGTGGTGGAACATCCCCTTCTCATCGACGACTTCTTTCATGATGATCGTCGCAATGTCGCTTTGGATGCGAAAGAAGTCATCTCTAAGTTTATAATTTGCTTCTCCATGAGATTCTAGCCACTTGTGGATATGATCATCATTTCTGCTGTTAATGCGAAGCTTTTGGTGATCCGTGTTGATGTATCATGAGATGGACGATGTAGAATCCATCCTTCTTGCTTGGTTTTGGGACATGGATGCAGGAGAAGTTAGTTTTATGCGCGCTTTCTTGATATGCACGTGGCCACCTCTAAAGCTGAAGCCTTGGAGAGCATCATCTAGAATATTCATTATGTGGGTGTAGTCCTTTTTCTCGTAGTCTCTGGAAGGGTCAAAATACACGGCGTGGTAGACTTGCGGGTAAAGAACGATAAGGACGGCGCGCCCGTAGCTGCGGGCAAAAGACACCTCAAATTATTCCCCATATGAGAGAGAAGGAATGATTGAAATGTACGAATGGGTTGTCCGGAACTGACTTACTTTGGATGATAAGGCACGAGGACAATTTCCCGGTCCTTATTCTGTACCATGAAGTTTTGGAGGTACTCCCTAGCAGTTTCACGCTCAAAGTGGCCGAGACTCAAGAAAGACTCGTGCATGTAGTACGGATCCGCCACACAGATTTGTGAGACTTCTTCACTCTTCATGACGGAGCTCATATGTAGCGCAAAAAGGTGGACGATAGTAAAATCAATCCGCCTTGTTAGAAACATCTCAAAGATATGGTCAAACCGCAGGAAGAACACCTCCACGGACCGTGTGTCGACGTAGCACTTCCCCTCAGGCACACGAGCCGCGTATGTCGGATATCCTGGATCCTTTGAGGCTAGTAGGCTTTTCTCAGTCGATAGCACATGGTCGTGCAGTCTCCTGAGATCCGCTGATAGTGCCTCCAGCGGTTTCGGTGGTAGCATCGGCTCACCCGTGAGATGGAACATGACCGCACCTTTCACGGGTACACGCTCTTCAGAATGCATCGTCTGGCTGCTGTGTGCTCTGGCTTGTTTGGAGGCAGTTACCTTCCCCGATCTCTTCCTCTCCTTTTTCTTGGGCACACCTTCCAGACCCTTCCTTAACCCCTGCCCAAGTGTTCCCCGGCTAAGTACTGTACGACCCTCGCGCCCGGCTAGTTGAGCCTATGTTGAGGCGGCATCTTCAGGCGTGTCTTGTGAGGATTTCATGAAGAGAGACTTTTTGCAATCCATGGTACGACCCTGCCCGGGCATATCATCCATATCCTCATTAGCAAGCTGATAGCCCGATTCGTCATATGGTTGACTCATCATATCTATGTCACAGTCATACGCATTTGTATTGAGGTAATCCATAGGGTCGACCTCCGTCTCATCATCCTTTCTCTGTTCTACAGGAGAAATTACATCAGCCAGTACTATTGCACCCCCTTCATCATGTCGTCCGCCGCTCTCACCCGGCACTACAGGAGCTGGTAATTGCGTAGGCGGGGTGGTGGTCTCCGCACATGCTTGTTGATGTGTGGTAGTTATTGGTGTGCTCTCGGCCGGCTCCAGACGAATAAGATTCTTCGGCCATAGCAGCACCCAACCCTTGCAGCTTCCAATCCGCGGCGGGGTCTCGTCGTCCGCTCCCACATGCTGTACTGGAGGAGGCAAATCCTCGTGCCCCGATTTCACACTGGTCAAGCTAACCCTGAAGTGCCCAGCGGGGATCGGCTGGTTGTGGAACGTGTGTTGAGAGGGGTCCATTATCATCCCCTTTCCCGCATCCACCTTCTGGCCTTTGATCAAGTAGAGTATGGTGCACGGGGTTTCTTTCGCCTGCAAACACATATGTCTGTGGCGTAAAACAACCAAAAGGCAACAAAAATGGAATATTATCTATATATATATATATATATATATATATATATATATATATATATATATGTTGGTGCGACATGTAATTACCGTGACGGCGTCGAGCTCGGCCAAAGACGAAGGCCCACCTAGCGCGCCTGAGACTGAGGACGGGCTGCTATGAGTGGGAGCGGCTGTGAGAGGAGGCCCGGTTGCTTGAGCAAGTGATGGTGCGATGGTGTTGCTGTTCATGGAGTTGCTCGCGACGAAACTGGGCATCGGGAAATCATGTACCGTGTTGTCTGGATTTTCCTTCGCCCAGTTGATGATAACTGGAACCAAGTTAGTAGCGAAATCATTTCTGCAGGCAGTTACAGCTGCATTGACTGCCTGCTGTAGCAACTCATATTTGTCCTCGGCTGCTTTTTTCGCGTCCTCAGCTGCTTTTTTCTCGGCCGCAAGCTTCACTTTTGCGTCGATGTCCGCCTGACTAAACTTCTTTTTCTGCTTCTTGGCCTCCGGGCCATCGTTGTAAAACACCTTCCACGTGGCACCGTCTCCAGCGCCGTGCACACGACCATATTGTGGCCGCTTGTCCAATGGGAGTCCCTTAAGTTTGTTCAAGGCCCAGTTGAGAGGGGTGTCCCACTTGGGCCTCATCGGAGAAGTAGGGCTTTCGGCTGCAAGCCGGTGTTGCTTCTCCAGTAGTCTAATCAATTTCCTCGTGATCTTGTCCGTGTAAAAAACCTTTTTCTCCTTGTCCCACTTGTAGCGGGCCCTGATGAAGTCATGCTCCAAGGGGTTGGTGAACTTCGCGAAGGGGTCTGGGAGACCCGCGGCTTCACGTTCCGCGTCCTCCTTATCCCATATGGGCCTTTTACCGAGGTAGCCACGGCTTCCGAGGCGATGCTTCCCCATGTTCCTTTGCTGAAGGCTTTTGAATTTCTCAGCCTTAGCCTTGGCTGCCTCGGTAGCGCAAGTGTCCTTGAACTTTTCGAACTCCTCTTCCGTAAGTGTCGGATTTTCCTCCAGAATCTTGGACAGGGGTTCATCAGCCTCAATAGCTCGTTTCACCCTCCCTTTCCAGGAGGCCAAATCATTGCTGAACATGCCCATGGCGTGATTGTTAATCTTTTTCATCTTCAGATCATCCCACGGTTGTTCTATGTTATCATCCCGGTCGGGGAACTTGAATCTCTTGTGCAACTTCGTTAGGAGCAACTGCGTCAAATGTTCTTTACTCCTTAAGTCATCGTCGTTGATGCTCGCGCATTCCCGTAGGATGCATCCTACTTGGTTCCCGTAGCACTTGCGAGGTTCTTCCGGCTCTAACGGCTCAAACTTGCCAGGTGCCATCTTTGTGATCACAAGTCGTCCAATCCCTAGTTTGTTAGGTTTTCGTATCCTCTGCTTCTTATGCTTCCTCTTTTCGGTAGCGGCATCGGGGACGGTACCTTCCCCGCCGGTACCTTCCCCACCGGTCTCGGTGCCGCCATCGGTGCCGGCGCCGTTGGTGTCGATGTCGGTGTCAGTACCATCATCGAGGCTGACCTACAAACCTTGCTTAGGAGTCAAATAGTCGAGGTACTCTTGTTCACCCTCATAATCCATCTCGTCTGCATCTTGGTCAGAAGGCCCAGTTTCTTCGTTGTTCGACATGTTTCCTATGATTAAGTGGCCTCATTTATTTCTAAAAGTATGAATAAATGAGAAATGACATAAAAAGAAATCTATGTGCCAACACTCGATATGCCAACTATGTAGCACAAATCATGCCTTTATTCACGGGTAATTTCGGCATGACCTTTGCTAAAAAAATGGACATATCAAGCGCCTGAAATTCACCGAAACGGAAATGAATCAACATTCCGGCGTAACATAGGCCACTCGGATCATTTTCCAAACATGACATGTCCAAAACATGACATATGCACATATCACATGTCCAGTTCAAATTTGCATATAAATTCAGCTAATTTTGAAACCTAGCTAAATTCATAACTAAATAGATAACCTAATTAATTAACATAACCGAAGAACCCTAGCAGAGAGGGGGGGTTTACAGAGAGTGCAGGGGAGAGGAGGCAGGCCCGACGACGGCCGGCAGGGGAGAGGAGGGAGGCGAGGGCCGACGGGTCGGGGGCGAGCGCGCCGGGGTCGGGGGGCGAGCGCCGGCGCCGGAGTCGGGGGCGAGCAGCGGGGTCAGGGGCTAGCGCCGGCACTGGGGTCGGGGTCGAGGGCCGGGACGGGGGCGAGCGCCGGGGTCGGGGGCTAGCGCCGCCGCCGGCGGAGTCGGGGGCGAGCGCCGGGGCCGGGTCGGGCGCGGCGGTGCGACGGGGGAGAGAGAGTGGGGATTTGGGGGGAAATGGCGGGATGAAGCAGGGCGAGTGAGAATTTTGGGTTAAGTGGACGTAGCAGTAGCGCGTTATGACAAAACGCGCTGCTACTAACATCAGTAGCTGCAGCGGTTTAGGAGAAATGCGCTACTACTAAATTCAGTAGCTGCAGCGGTTTATCCAAAACGCGCTGCTACTACCGTCGCTACTACCAGTTTTCCTTTTTATTTTCCTTTATTTTATCCCACTTTTATTTCCCGAGGGCAGTGAACGAAGGGAGGGCGATATATATTGCATCATTTGACGGTTAAATATGTATGCAAAATAGGAACATATATATTACACATCATTGGACCCATGCATAATAATGGCTAAGTGTGTATACAAAATAGGAACATATATATATTACACATCATTGGACCCATAACATACGTTTCCTCAGTGCTGACGTTTTCATTTTTGAGTCAGCTTCTTTCCCTTCTTGTTCGTCGAAGAATAATTGAGCCCCTCATTGTGACTTTGCCTTTTCCATGGAGTACGATTTTCTTAGGTAATGTAGTATTGATTCTTCTTTTGACGTATACTTCATCATCATCGTCATCTTCCCTCATTGGGTTGCCGTACTGATCATAGTCTTCCTCGTTGGTGACTCCATCCATTCCAATGATGTTCCTTTTGCCTCTCCTCACGACAACACGGCTGGGATTGCGCGGGTCAGTTATGAAGAAGCATTGTGTCACGTGCTTAGCGTGTACCCATGGCTCGTTTTTAGCGATAGCGTTCACGGTAGCGCTCTTGGCGTCGGGTATAGTCATGGTAGTGAACATCCGGCTTTCTCTTTTGACATTCTTAGCCCATCTTACATGGAACATCGTCGTGTTGTGCAGTCCAGAGTAGTCAAGCTCCCAGATCTCCTCGACCCATCCATAAAATCGTTCAGTTGTGCCATTGTCGCTGCCGGCCATGCATTCCATCGTCACCTCTGAGTTCTGATCATCACTGTCCATATCTTTTGCCTCCGTGTAGAACGTGTATCCGTTGATATCATATGCCTGATAGGTTATGAGGTTGGGCGAGGGGCCATGTGCTAAGGCGTATATGAGCAATCCGTCCTTAGAGCCCTCCTCCGGGGGATTAGCAATAATATGCTCTTTGAACCAATGCAGGAAAGTGGAGTTGTGCTCTCTAGTAACTTCGGCGTCCGTCCTGCATACCCCCCGGTCACGATACTTCTTTGCGATAATTTCTTTGTACAGTGCCACGAAAGGATCTACCTCGTCTAGGTGTTGTAGCACTACCAAGTTTGCTCTGTCAAAGTCGTTGCGTCGATCTGAGTATGCCACGTGCAGTTCCCTGCGACCGTTGCAGTGACCATCTCCTTCGAGCCTCCCATCGTGCTTGTTAACGGGCAAACCAACACTAACACCAGGCGGCTGGTCTGCGCCATATAGAAAATTCTCACAGAAAGAGATGCACTCTTGTGCCAAATAGCCCTGGACGATGCTTCCATCCGGACGGGACATGTTACGGACGAATCCTTTGATGATCCCATTCATCCTCTCAAACGGCATCATGTTGTGCAGGAATGACGGCCCCAGGTCTATTATGTCATCCACAATATGGACACACAGATGCACCATCACGTCGAAGAACGCGGGCGGGAAGTACATCTCAAGCTCATTCAGTATCACAACGATCTCTTCCTGTAGCCTTTGGAGCTACTTCACACTGATCGACTTTCGAGAGATGACGTCGAAAAAGTTGCAGAGACCAATAAGCGTGTCACGGACGTGCTTGTCCATTATCCCTCTAAGGGCAACAGGTAGTATCTGCGTCATCATCACATGACAGTCATGAGACTTCATCCCGCTGAACCTTTTCTTGTTCGTGTCTAGATATCTGCTTATCTTGCCACAGTAACCGGAACTAACTTTGACTCCGGTAAGGCACTTAAAGAATTGATTGATCTCCGCCTGACTTAAGGTGAAGCAAGAAGGGGGGCAATAATCCTCTTTCTTTATTTTCTTGCCCTTCTTCTCCCGTGCCTCTGTCTCGTCTGACATTTTACAGGGCGGCATGTGTAGATCTTCCCTGATTTTCAAATCTTGCAAGTCTTTTCTTGCCTTCGGCCCATCCTTGGTCTTATCCGGCATGTTCATCAGTGTTGCGAGCAAGCTCTTAAGGACATTCTTACAGATATGCATTTGATCAAGGCAATGAGGTGTATCGAGTTTGTGCCAGTACTCCAAGTCCCAGAACACAGACCTCGTCTTCCATACCTTCAGCAGCGGCTCCGGCGCCTTTCTCATCGTCTTTCCCGGCGCGGGGCACTCCTTCCAGTTTTTCAACAGCTCATCGATTTCGGCACCGCTCCGCTTACGTGGAGGTCCTCGATGCTCAGCGTGACCATTGAATAGATCTCCACGGTTTCTCCACGGGTCGTCCTGTTCAAGCCATCTTCGATGCCCCATGTACACGATTTTCCCAGACCCGCCATCTTTCCTTGACGTTAGCTGCTGAGACGTTGTATCATCCATGCACCGCGTGCATCCGCAATATCCATGGCACACCTGGCCTGCCACATATCCGTAACTGAGATAGCCCTGCACTGTCGTGATCAGCGCGGCTATCATGTTGAAATACTCACCTTTGCTGGCTTCCCATGTCTTGGCCGGTGTTTTCCATAACGTGTCTAACTCCTCTTGAAGTAGCCCCAGATACAAATTAATATTATTTCCTGGTTGTTTCGGCCCTTGAATAAGCATGCTCATGTGAATGTACTTCGATTTCATGCACAACCAGGGGGGAGGTTGTACATCCATACAAACACGGGCCATGTGTTATGGTTGGTGTTCTGGTTGCCAAACGGATTCATGCCATCGGTACACGCGCCGAGCACGATGTTCCTTGCATCACATTCAAAATACCAATAGAAGCTGTTCAACGCTCTCCACTGGCTTCCATCCTTCATGTGTCTCAGCTTCGGATCATCTCCATCGTCAGGCTTCTTCCTCTCCGCGTGCCAGTGCATTAGCTTTGCTTCCTTGGGATCTACAAAATACCTATGGAGACGGGGAGTGATCGGTAAGTACCATACAACTTTCTGGGGACATTTCTTCCCGGCCTTCTTGTATCGAGAAGCATTGCACACCGGACAGCTTGTTTTTTCCGCGTGCTCCTTCCGATAAATTATGCAATCGTTGATGCATGCATGGTATCTAACGTGTGTCAGATCAAGAGGGCACACGATCTTCTTGGCCTCATCAACACTAGTAGGACATAGATTACCCACGGGAAGAACATCCTTTAGGTACTTGAGATGCTCATCGAGGCTAGTGTCGGTCCATTTGTTTTTAGCCTTCTTCTTCAGGAGTTGGAGCGTGAAACTCAAGCGGGTCACCTCAGGATTGCAACCATCATACAATGGAGTGTTCGAGTCTACCACCAGTTGCTCCAGCTTAGCCGCCTCTCTAGAAGCAGCTCTCTCAGTACTCGTCTCCTTGCGAAGCAATGCTTGAACATGAGGGTCCTGCACAATTGAACTTAGTACCGACGAACTCTACTGCGTGGAGTCCATGTCGTTCTCTCCGCCGCCATGTCCGGCCCCTTCTCCTCCGCCATGTACGGCCCCTTCTCCGCCGCCATGTCTGGCCACTTCCCCGCCGCCATTATCGATCATCTCTTCGTCTTGCCCCGTGTCATCATTGCCTGCCCTGTCGGCATCTTCAACATCGTCATCCTCATCTTCAATTATCCACCGAGTATAGCCATCCATGAAACCAGTCATGAGCAGGTGCGCTTCGACACGACCATCGTCATGGGGGTCGAGCCAAACTATTCCTTTGCATTTTCGACACGGACATAAAACCTCTGTCCGGTTATTTTCTTTCATGTCCTGCACCGCCGACCGCAACCACCTGTCCACCATCGTTCCACTAACCATCGTCAACTCTGCACGGTAATAATAAACAAATTGATTATAAAAATGCATGCATGCATCAAAGTCATAAAAAAATTTGGCATGACCTTCCCTAAAAATAGGACATATATGGATCTAGAGTTTGCCCGGAATTCGCCGAAACGGAAATAAATCGACATTTCGGCAAAACATAGGCAACTCAAAAGCACAATTTGGCGGCGTCAACTCATTCCACACACACAATTTCCACAAACATATCACACACACATAAACATATTTCCATTTTGCAAAAGCATGAAATTTTCATCACCTCTATCTCGATCGAGATCGAGCACACGGTGGAGATGATGTTGTAGGGAGATCAAAAGTGCACAGAGCTCTTCTTGACAAAGATAGATCTAGTTCGGGGGCAAATAGGTCACTTAACTAAATCCTACATCTACCTAGCTACCTAATTTGGGAGGAGACAACTTCAACTAGTGGAGGGGGAAGGAAAAAGAGAAAGGAGATGCATTAATGGAGGTGGTGTAGTTATGTAGGAGTAATGAAGAGAGAGAAAGGTGGATAGAAGAGAGAGGGTAATGGGGGAGAAGTATTGAGGAGAAGAAGAAGAGTGAGAGTGGGAGCATGTGGTAGAGGTAGGGGAAGGGAAGAGAGGAGGGGGAGGGGAGGGACGGGTGGGGAAAGGTGTTGGGTTGGTGCGGGTTAGCAGTAGCCAGGGACCTAAAATGCGCTGCTGCTAAGAATTTAGCAGCAGCGCGCTTTGGAATGCGGCACTACTGCTAACTAGGACAAAAAAAGTGTGGCAATTTGAAATTTACCAGCATCGATCTCGGAAAAAGCACGCTACTACTACATACTTAGCAGTAGCGCGGTTCTTGCGACCGCGCTACTGCTACTTAGAGTTAGGTGAACACCGCCGGTCGATATTTGTAGCAGCGCGTTTTAGGCCGAGCGCGCTACTGCTAAATCCTTATCAGCAGCGAGTTTACAGAACACGCGCTACTACTAGTTAGCAGCAGCGCTCCTTTTTGAACCCGCTGCTGCTAAGATTCTGTGTATAGGCTTTTCCCTAGTAGTGAGGTGTGGAAATAAAGAAAATCGGTCGATGCCTCATCTTGCAATTGATGATGAAACATTTGCAGCAAACACATGAGGCAATAGAGATGACTCAACATGAGTCCATATTATGCAGTTCCCCTGAAATCATCTTCATTGTCCTGAATCTGAAAAGATAGGAAAACAGTAGCTATACTTAAACGGTGTTGCAAAACAGTAGCACATATCAATAGCTCGGCATGACAAAACACGATCATCTGGACGAAGGGGATACTGACCTGCCTGAGGAAGATTATATATAATTTCATAAGTCCTTGGTTGATTTCCACCTTCGTCTGCACTGCTTGTTTGCTCCTCCACACATGACAAGATCGTTCCGCACTGCAATCAACAAGTCAATGTACGAATAAGCTTATTTCATCTTGCGGTGGTCATTGTACCTAGTTACAAATGTAGGAATACCTGGAGCACCTTGAGGTTAGCTGACAGCAGCTAGATGCAGCCATATAAAATTGTGCGGTGCTACAAAAATTGAGGTTTGTATCCCTTCCTGTTATGAGAATTCTTCTTGAAGTTAGTAGAATGTGACGGCTTGTTCTTTGCATCAAACTTGCCTTTCCCCTGAGATTTGTTCTTGTTGTTTTGGGGCTGGTTGGGATGGAAGTTCTTCTCGTGTACCATGTCGGCACTAGAAGCTCCCTCAGCGACCCGAGCACATGTGTCTTTTACTCTCGCCTTCTCTTCAAAATCAAGAGTGCTAATGAGATCCAAAACAGAAAACTCATGTCTCTTGTTTTTTCAGAGAAGTAGCAAAATCGTTCCACGAAGGTGGAAGCTTGGCAATGATGGTCCCAGCAACAAATTTGTCCGGCAAAACACACTTAAAGTACTCAAGTTCCTTAGAGAGTGACTGTATCTCATGAGTCTGCTGAACAACAGAGCGCTCATCAGTCATCTTATAGTCACATAATTGCTCCATGATGTACAACTCGTTGCCAGCGGCCGAGGCCCCAAACGTGGCCTCGAGCGCAGCCCACATGTCTTTGCCGCTATCAAACGACATATTTGAATCCACAATGGAATCGTCAAGAACACTCAGCATGGCGGCTTTGAAGAGGGTATCCATGTTCTCAAAAGCTTCCTCCTATGTAGGATTAAGATCGCCCTCAGGCTTACCCTTAGTGGCGTCATAGCAGTACATGATCTGAAACCAATATACTGCTCTTGTGCGCCACCTTTTATATTGCACCCCCTAAAAAGTAGGCGGCTTCAAAAGCGCAGCAAAACCACTCGGAGTAAATTGCCTATAATCAGGTTTTTGGATTGGATTGTTGAATATATGAGCAATTTACTATGAGATTTAATCCAAATCAACAGTAAATAGATCATGACGACAATTGTAAACATCAAAGTAATGATGCGGACTAAACCAGGAGGCAGAATCACATACTGTACAATGGGAGCAGAACCGATGTGGTTGATGTTGTCACTCATGTCGTTGATGAAGAAGTTACCGAGGTCGGGGAAGAAGGTTGTCGTTGAGGAAGTCGTCGCTGGCAGCAGTCACAGGAGTGTGCTCCCCAAAAACCTGATCGCCCCTCTCCCGTATAGGATCACGAAAGGCGGGGTTTGGAGGACTGATGTGCCTTCTCGTGGTGCATGCCGGAAGGAGGGCTGGAGAAGAATTGTGTGGCCACGCTAAGATCTGGAACAGTGCGAAAGCATATGATACAGCGGCGGCTAGGGTAAAGCATGTCAGGTCGGTCGTGCGAGTAAGACCAAGTATAATAGTAGGCCTTTGGCCCCCAAACCCCATGTCCAAGTCAATAATAGCCCCACCAAGGTTTGTCTCAAAAAAAAACTGGGTAATTAAGGCGTCTGTTAGTCCCTTTAGTATAAATAGTATATCATTAATAATGGCCCCACCTTTTGTCTCACAAAGTATGTTGGGGCTCCTGCTACAACCGGCTACAAGTTTACAACCCGCTTCTCTTCTCTCTCCTCTTCTCTCTCCTTTAACTAAGCACAAATACTATATTTAAATCCTTATAGCCTGCCACTACAAGAAATATGTCAACTAGTGACCTTCTGTCAATGACCCTGGAAGAATTGGTCATAGATCTATGACCATTTCAGACCAATTGGTCAAAAGCTGTTCGGGGGGCTCCAAACCCTAAACTATAACGACCATTTTGGTCAGAAAGGTCGTAATTTCCTTACACAAAATGGTCATAAAGCAGATAGCACTGGTCTGCTGCCTTATTTCTAGCTGATCATGACCAATATAGATGGTCATAACCATGTAAATTGTGGTGGGTTGCTATGACTAGGCGCCACCTCATCAGTTTTGCCTATGTGTCATGTCCATGTGGCAGTTTTCGCCCTAGGTTGTGAAGCAACCTATATTTCTGTCATTCCCAAAATTCCCAAAAAAATCTCATAAATTCTTTGGGTCATATATTCATCAAATATGTAAAAAAAACCTTCCTTGCCTAGTTCAAAAATAATTCAAAAATATTCATTTTCCTATTCTGTTCAAAAAAACACTTTGTGAAGGAAGTACCACTTTGGCATGTCCAAACGGTATCCATTTTCTACAGTGCTTTCCTATGCCCAAATAACCATGCTCCACCAAATGCCAGCTCAATCCATTCATTATTTTGAGCCCACCTTCAACATTCGTATTTATGTCCAGTGTGGTACTTTGCAAAGCAAGTACCACCTAGGCTCCTCCTTTTGAGCTGAAAATTTGTGAAGACGGTCTTCTTAGTAACTGATCATCCTCAGCCAAAACCCACGCCCATTAGCCATGTGCATTTCCCGTACCGCTAATCAAACACTTGGCTGCTTATTCATGTTTGAGCATCGATCGGTCTCCTCATGAGAATCATATGTTGTGATTTTCTTCCTAGCATTTTATGATTAAATAGGTACTTATGTAACTAGAAATGATTTTTGGAAAAAATAAATAACAAACTATGAGGCAGTTGCAGTTCAAATTTGACCCGCTTCCTACTGAATCGACGGGAATTTGTCTTTTTCACCAGAGGTGGATCAAAACTTTTGACACCCAACCATTTTGTTAATTGTGCATTAAATATGGCCTAGTATTTTAGAAAATTGATTTGGTCCAGTTTTGCAACAAATATATGGTAGGTCCTTCACAAAAAAAACTCATTTCAGGCACTCGAAAAATGGAAAATGAATTTTCCGTGCAAAGAAAATGAAAACTCCATTAGGCAACATTATTTGGAATTCCAAGATGCACCCTTGTGCACAATATGAGATCATTTGAACAAACTATGCCATGAATGTGGCCATAAGATTGATCATTTGGGTTGAAAGCCATGAATCTTCATGCATGATAGCTCATTTCTGAGAACATTTTTTTTAAATAATTTCCGTATTACAAGTTTATTATGTTTCCTGGAAACTTGGTCACATATAATGACACAATGCGAAGGTTTTCCAATTTTTTGATTTTTTTTGAATTTTTTATGCCCGTTTCAAAATGCGGTCAAAACGGCGGGCTCGACTGTTCCTAGCTAGTGGTTGAATCTTGGAATTTTGTTGGTGTTTCTCTAATTAAATAGATACTTATGTACCTATAAATGACTTTTGAAAAAAATAAAGAGCAAACTACGAGGCAACACGGTTCAAGTTTGACCCGCTTCCAACTGAATCAGCAGAAATTTGTCTTTTTCACGAGAGGTGGATCAAAACTTTTTACACCCAACCATTTGGTCAATTGTGCATTAAATATGTCCTAGTATTTTAGAAAATTTATTTGGTGCAATTTTGCAACAAATATATGGTAGGTCCTTCACAAAAAAACTCAGTTTAAACACTTGGAAAATGGAAAATGAATTTTCCGTGCAAAGAAAATGAAAACTCCCTTAGGCAACATTGTTTGAAATTCCAAGATACACCCTTGTGCACAATATGAGATCATTTGAACAAACTATGCCATGAATGTGGCCATAAAATTGATCATTTGGCTTCAAAAACCATGAATCTTCACGCATGATAGCTCATTTCTGAGAACACTTTTTTAAAATAATTTCCATATTACAAGTTTATTATTTTTCCTGGAAACTTGGTCACATATAATGACACAATGCGAAGGTTTTCCATTTTTTTTATTTTTTTTGAATTTTTTATGCCCGTTTCAAAATGCGGTCAAATCGACGGGCTTGACCGTTCCTAGCTAGTGGTTGAATCTTGGAAAAGTTTTGATGTTTCTCTGATTAAATAGATACTCGTGTACCTAGAAATGACTTTTGAAAAAAAATAAAGAGCAAACTACGAGGCAGCTTTAGTTCAAATTTGACCCGCTTCCTACTGAATCGGCGGGAATTTGTCTTTTTCACCAAAAGTGGATCAAAACTTTTGACATCCAACCATTTGGCCAATTGTGCATTAAATATGGTCTAATATTTTAGAAAATTGATTTGGTCCAATTTTGTAACAAATATTTGGTAGCCCCTTCACAAAAAAAACTCAGTTTGAACACTCGAAAAATGATTAAAAATAGCTAGAAAGATCAGCATTGCATACAAATTGGTGCTCATCCATAAAATGTGGTATAACTTGAGTGAAAATTTGTATGATGCCCTTTTGCAAAATATTTTTGATAGCTGCTTCACAAAATACCTCTATTTTTAGTACTTGGAAGTTATTTTAAATCACAGATTCTCGGACCAATCAAAACACTTCTCACGGATCACCCCACTCATGTGATCTGAACCGTCCACTCCAGGCGAATCCAACGTCTCTCACTCACCTCTCAGCAGGCCAAGCCCAAACCCTAACTCCACTCCTCTCCCCCCTCTCCCCCGATTCAGATCCACTCGCAGCCGCCACCTACCTCCCGCCCCCGACTCAGATCCCGCCGCCCACGCCCGCGCGCCACCACACTCCGCTGCCCGCGCCCGTAGGACGCAAACCCCACGCCGCTCTTCCTCCGCCCGCCGACCCACCCCGTCCCTAATGCCTCACTCGTCGCGCTCTCCCGCCCTTGGTGCCGCACCTCCACTGCCACCTCCGCTGGCTCCTCGCCTCCGCCTCCGCCTCCGCCTCGGGCGGATGGCCGACAGCGACGCCGAGAGCCAAGGGCCACCGCCGACGTGAGGAGGGGGATCTTCGACCACCTGCGGGCCGCCAGCAACCAGGATGCGCTCTCCGTCCACGGCCACTCGTTCCTCACCACCACCACCGGTCACCGCTCACCGCTCACCGCCGGCGTATGAAATGTTGTCCGCATCCCTGAAGCCGCCGCCCTCCCGCGCGGCGCTCTCAACGTCCGCCCGCGCCCCCGTGTGGGCCGCCTCCTTCCCGCCCCTTCTTCCCAGCCGCAGCCGCTTCCGCCTCTCGGCGGCCGCGTCCAAAGGCGCCACCGTCAGCCAGGAGGACGCCGCGTTCGAGGAGGCACGCCTGGCCCAGGTACGCCTGCACGGCCGCGCGCCTCGCCTCGCCTCACTTGTTTACTCGCTGTCGCTGCCAGCCAACGCTTTTGCTCGGTGGCCGTTCTTGGCCGTTGCCATGGTGCGCGGGAGCTGTTCGGTGCAATGTCGGCTGGGGTTATCAGTCATATCAACTATGAGATTGCCATGATGCGTGCAGTTCGCGGCGGACTGGAAGGTTGTGCGCGCGGACAAGGACCAGGGGAAGATCCTCACACCGCCCGTGCTGCGGTCAAACACCGGTGGGCTCATCCTCAAGTACAAATCCATGCAGGGCTTCGTGCCCAACCCTCTCCTTAGCCCCTCCCATTGGTGTAAAGGTACCCTTCCCTCCTCCTTCCAGTTGAGTTCTCTGCTCAATCTGCTCACCCCACTACTTTGAGTCGACCGTTGTTACAAATGGAAACAATTCAAGAGTGGATTGCAGCCGCTGAAGCTTAATTTATGGTTTGTGTCTGTTTTGGCATGCAGATCCCAAAAGGCCCATTCAAGATGTTACAAAGGACCTAGTAGGTTCCTCTGTTTCTGTCAAGGTAACTGAATTTTTTGTCCCTTTCCTCATGCTTTTTTTTAATTGTATCCATCCGGCATGCTAAAATCCACGACACATTCCTTTGTACTCCCTCTGTTCCAAAATAGATGACCCAACTTTGTACTAAAGTTAGTACAAAGTTGAGTCATCTATTTTGGAACGGAGGGAGTAGCTAGTAGCCAATGTATTTACTAATTAAGTGGATGGTAGACTCAATTTTTTGACTGGGTGTATTCTACGTAGTAGGGCAAATGGCATGCTGGTTTAAGTTTGTAACAATTAGAATATGCTCCAGAAAATTGACCTCATAGCGTGACATGAACGATTGCCATGTTTTGGTTTTACTTACTCCATTTGGCGGTAGAGGTAGAACTCCAAGAAGCTGTCCTTCAATTTTCTCAATTCTAGTAAACTTCGTTCTGATAGTAGCCTGGCCCTATCAATTACAGCCTATTTCCCATGGTCAGACACATATTTAGTAGTTACACTGACAGTTTTGGTTGTGCCTTAAAATATTATTACTTCAGTATTTCTACCAAATGAGCACCAGATTTCAGGGTTCCACTTGCTGTTGCTAATTGCTGACTGCAAAATCCATAGATAGTTAGTTCGACAAGTACAAGACCAACAACCTGACTGCTGGCTTCGCTTAGTAGGATATGTAAGTAACCGCGGCACACACACACACACACGTGCACGCGCGCTGATGCTGTATTGCTGTTGCATAATGTGTTTTTGCAACTGTGCGCAATGAGTTTACGGGTCTTCTTTGACTGCGGAAGCTGAATATCACTCCCTCCGTTCATAAATAAGTGATGTATTAAATCTTGAATGAAGCATTCAGGTAGTTGCATCTCTTGGGTCAAGTGTTTCTCAGATGCTTGTATGTATCTTGGCTCACTAAATCGATTTGGCACGCATGATTTTGTGGGGATTTAGTACCAGACTAGAGGTAGAGGCTGACGATTTCTTGCTGTTTCAGTCAAGTGCTTGATAGATATCTGTCTCAATCCACAAGAAAACCCATCAAACCTGTATATGTCATCTGATTTAGATCACTTAATTTCATACATGGATTGTTGAGGTTTTTTTATCTTGCAGGTCGCGGCGACCACCAAGAAGACACCCAACTCCCGCATCCCGAACTACCAAAGCCTGCCTCCGCAGCTGCTGTGTCAAGTCCACAACATCACCATGCATGTAGGTGTACTTGGTTCATCTTTAGGTTCAGGTGTGGGGGTTAGTGGCCTTAAGCATTAACCATTTAATCCTGATGAATGATGCTTGTTTTGCACAGGCTGACAAGGACACTGACGAGGTCTAGGAGGAGCAGCACCATCTCAGGTTTGTCACTTGCTCCTCCACTTCTCTTATCTTCTTCTTCTCCATCTCCCCATCTAATTCATGTGTTTCTTTGCAGGTTGCTCCGATCTGGTTGTGTGAAGGAACATGCAAGGTCTGCTACTGCTGTTGTGCTCCCTTGAACGATCTGGTGAAGGACAATTTGGTTCATAGGTCGTCCCCCCATGCTATCTCTCTCTGCTGCATAGTTAGGTTCAATTTTTTTTTGTTCTCTTTCTAGTTTAAGCGTAAGCAGATGCTAGTAGGTCTCTATGCATGTGGATCATGCGTTAGAACATCTATTCTAATTACGGACTGCAGACTTGCTATGTCATGATCAAACTTGCTTGCATTCAGTTCAGAAAATTTCTGAATTCTCTGGTGTTTGCTTTCACTCAATGATTGTGGTACTGGTAGTCAAATTAGATGCCTCGTTTGCTGTAATTCACTCGTTTCCCTGTCATGGTTTATCTTGAATTTTGGTAGTGTGACAAACACATTAGCAAATCTAAATAACTTTGACATATTTGCTCTATTATCTTGCACTGGATTGGCACCTTTCATTACCCTGTACACTGATCCTTGTGTATGGTCTTAACCCTTTTGGTTGCATGATACTTCTATATATGTAGCCTTTAATGAATTTAATGTATGATTGTGAAGAGAATTATATGATACCTACCTGTTTTTATCACAGTAAAATGGTCTCTGTTCTTATTACTTGTTGTACGTTTAGTGCCTATACATCGTTGTGTTTTGCGGGTCTAGTCCTTCACTGTTATAGTTTGAAACCACTTCATAACTCATAATTTGTTTGTCATGATTCATTGCTTATGAAAATTATTACAAATATGTTGAAAATTGCATAGAAGAATTTTGTGCCATCTCTGCAACTATGCTAGATGTGATTAATTTCACATATCCTCCTTTGCAAACATATGGATTAATTTCACATATCCTCCTTTGCAAACATATGGATTAATTTTCAGTAGTCTCAGTTTAAAGTAAATAAAAGCGCACACACACACACGTGTGTGTGGATTCTACTGTAGCAGTAGTACTCTTTTTTCTGTGAATTTAACTAAAACATTTTGCTTGCTTTCTTGCTAGAGTACTTGAATTGAAACCTTTTACTGTTAATTAAAAATAAATGAAACATTTTCATTTAATTTAAAATAAATGAAACTTCTTTTATCTTCTTCTCTCTTCTTTGTGTTAATTAAAATTATCTGAAACATTTTTTGTTAATTAACTCAAACCATTTTACTCGAGGACTTGCAGGCAGTAGTGCTTGTTGTTTGGTTTAATTTTCTGCTTGCTGTTTGGTTTAATTTTCTGCAGTGTAGGAGTAGTGTAGTGCACTGCTCTTGTTAGCAAGTGCAGCAGCAGTAGTGTAGGAGTATTCTTGCTCTCTTCTCTGCCCTCCATATGAAACAAGCAGCATCAACAACAACAACAGTAGTGTATGATTATTAGTGCTTCCCTTTCACTCCAATTCCAGAAACAAATTAAACCAAATGAAAATTTTTCTTTAACTGAAACTTTTGTACTGCTGCTTTTGCAAATCAAATTGATGTTGCTGTTGCTTCTCAGTTTGGTTAGTGCTTCCCTTCTTGGTTGGCTAAACATATCAGTTTGTTTAATTTGGAGAATTAGATGCTCTCCATCGACGACTGGGACCCCATGCCTAAGTTGTTGATTGCCTAATTTCATTCATCATCTCCAGAATATATTCATTTGATTGCCTGCTACATCTCCACTTAAATAATCATAATGCTACTGTTTAGATTTTGTTCAATTGGACTGACTATATATCTCCTTTTAAAATTGTGGTCTTGATCTTTTGTTAAACCTGAGACATCATGCATAACTAGCTCTTCCTGGTACTAGTGTTTCCTGTCAAGTAGTGTTTGCTTGGTGACAGGATGTTGTTTTTTCCTTCCAAGTATAATGCTCCTTTCATGTAGTGATGATACTACATCTATTTCATTTCATGTTTATGCCTCTTCCAGAAAATGTGATGCACCTACAGTAATCAATCTAACTTATCCATTTTATTTTATAGGCCTTCGAGTACAAGAGGCTGTTGCTTGACTATAACAGCGAACATGACCAACAAGTTCCGCTAGCGCGAGGCAAGCGATCGAGGTGGCTGCTGCTGTGATCGAGGTAGCTGCTGCTGCACAATAGTTTTAGTTGATGTTGCCACCATGTTTTGGTGCCTCTATATTTGTTTCTGACTATATATACACTTGATGGATCGTGCAGATGTGCTGTTGTGAGTTTCATAGAGTAATTTTTGGATTTGATCATTTAATTGTGAGAATTATTGATTGTTGTTGTTGAAATGTGTAAAATTGAAATCTGTGAATGAAAAAGGCTGAATGTTCGTTTATTGGATCGAATAATATTTGGGCTCTAAAAAGGCTATGGCCCAAACAATAGTGGACTGGAATATTGTGCATTTATAAAAAACAAAAACAAAAGGCTGAATGAAAAGGAATGCAAAATGGCCTAGGCCCAGAAAATAAAAAGGCCGAATGTAGGGCTTGGCCCATGAACCTGACCAAAATTGACAGAAAAAAAAACACAAATAGGTTCAATTATTGGGCTCGGCCCATGTAAAACACCTAATCGGACCGGGCTGAATCTTGTCAGTGACCTTTTGAATTGGTCGCAATTTTGCCATGTCGGCTTGTCACGTCGGATCCGACGTGGCCTGGGTAGACAGCTAGTGACCAAAACAAAAGGTCATGGGTTCAACCACCTTCAATTTTGGTCGTAAACGTCTACGACCTTCTCACAGAGAAGGTCATTAATTTCAGTTTACGACCGTCAGCTTTTGACCTTCTGTTTTTGGTCACAAAAAGGTCGCAAATGAAAAACAATGATCTTTCAGTGACCAATAGTCAAGGTCACAAGTTGACATATTTCTTGTAGTGTGCGTATGTCATCTAATTGTAGTACTTGCTCTAAAGTTACTCTCCACTGTGTAGTCTGAAATGCCGGGCGTGCAGCGGGCGGTGCTCTTGGTCGGCGCACCGCTTCAACGGCGGAAGCAGTGAGAGGTAGTGTTGCCCTGACTTGCCATCAATGTGGAGCAGCGGGCTCAGCTGGCGCCGGGCGGGAAGCGCATGCGGGAGGGGGGAGGGGTTTTTGTTGGGCCAAGAAGGTGAGGAGCCAACTTGGGATCGGTTCGGACGAGGAAATATCATGTGTTCCCATACTCACTAGAAGTTTCATGCATATGACACTAGTCTATGTTACTACCTCTGTAGTAACATATCTGTGGTGACAACGTGCAGCCGCATCATCACTAGGCATGCAGCCGCCTTGATAGACAACATGCGCAGAAGGAGTAGAGGCGTCTGGGGATGCACCACATCGTGGGCACTCCGTACGTGCTCGTGTGCGTGCAGCGTGCATGTTTTTCCATCGGTGCTAGTAGCTCTAAGGCCGAGGTTGCGGCCGTCTTCATCTCCGACTAGTCATTGAGCAACGACGGCAAAGAGGTGCTACAAGATATGCGTAGGCACCGTTGTGTGCGATCTTCGCCGTAGCACGACGAACCGGACGTCACCGCAGATGGCGCACGCCTCCATGCAGCCGAGTGTGTGCGCATGCATGTGTTATTCATGTGCATTCTACGGCCGAGTGTGCGTGCATGCATGTGTTGTGTACGTGTGTTGTGTGCTCCATTTTGTGCGCGTATGTGCATGAGTTGGATCGGATGGAGTTAGTGTGTTGGCGTGTGTACATGCTGGCTACATGCGTCCTGTACATGCGTGGCTTGTTGCGTGGTTATCAATATAAACTATAAAACATCTTCAACTTAGCATCCTGATGTATCGTCTCTAGTGGTTAGCGAAGACTTCATGTTCTTTTATTTGTTTATAGGTGGGCAGGCGGCAAAAAATAGGGGGAAACGCGCAAGGTTCCTTGCAAACGCTCCACCGCGAGGTTCCTCCTTCTCAGTCGTCGGGAATCTATGTTCTTGAACTCTCTCTTTTTTTATGTAAGCTTTGTTCATCCTTTTGCCAACAAGCGAGACATCTTGCATCAAGGTGCACGTGTCATGCAAGAAAATGGAGATAATCAGATAAGCAGTGCATAAGTGAGTCGTGCACTTCGATGGCACCTACTACGCAATAGTTTCTCTCCTCGATGACACGTGAATAGTGCAGTACTCAACGATGGAGCACGGGATGGTAGCCATGACATGGTCAGCCCTTTTACTGAGAGAGTATGTACTAAATAACATTGATTTGTCCCGTCAACTTGCAGAACAACGAGAAGCTTGCTTACTACGCCTTCTCCCTCGCCAACGCGTGTGTGGTGGCTCGCAACACGAGGAGGAACTTTTGCTTACAAGCGGTGGACGTGCAGCAGTTCATTTGGTGTCAGATTGCCAGAAGTACTACTATAGAACATCGACTTCCGGAAGAGGCGAAGAGCCAAGCGCAAGGTCACCTGCTAACCTTAGGCTAGGCGTAGTGGGAGTAACATAAGTAGGGGTACCTCTTTTTTTATTCTAGAAACAACCACACGCGAATATTGGACGGTAGCAGCACAGCAACTGAAATCAAAAATCAAAACCAACCAATGAACTACTACTACTGGTGAGCATTTGCTAGTACGTATCATGTACTCCGTCTGTCCATGTATATACTAGCAAACGCTCACCAGTAGTAGTAGTTCATTGGTTGGTTTCGATTTTTGATTCAGTTGTTGTGCTGCTACCGTCCAATATTCGCGTGTGGTTGTTTCTAGAGTAAAAAAGGAGGTACTAGTACTTACCGTGGGAAACGTGAAGTGATGGTTGATTCGCCCGAGCAACTAATTACTCTGGGAATATGGGAGTACCAGTGGATTCAAGGAACAGAGAAATGATGGTTGCTTCGCCGGAGCAACTTACTGTGGCAAAGGTGGGGCTCTGTGATTTGACTGCTCACTAGTAATTACTACTGCGGCACAATGATCGGGGTGAATCTTTCCCTGCAGTTGTGCACTCAATATTGTTGCATGGCAGATGGAGTTGGATGAAGGATGTCCCACATGTCGGCGAAACAAAGTTGAATTGTCTCTCGCATTGCTATCAATCCTTCAGTATATGTACGCATAATTTTAATGAAATTGTACTGTGATGCTATGAAGGTTTCAACTTTGGTTCCCGTAGAAAAAAAAAAGGTTTCAACTTAGGATTCATGTGTCTTGCCTCAAGATTATCTCGTTACAACATTCCATCAAATACAAATGAAACTACCATGGCTGCTAATGCATCTCAATGGTTCGCAGATTAGCGCCAATATTCACATCACGACTGAAGACAAAGTTCGGAGAAGGTGTACAAATAAATAAAATATATAATTGATCGATGTTGTTCGTAGGCATGGCTCCATTTCCTTGGCATAGTGTTCATTGCTTGGCAGCTAGTTTCACCCAGCTCTGTAGCCAAAAAAGAGGTGTATGAAGGACACCACAATCCGATCATTTTGTGCAGCTCCACTAAAATCGAGCAGACCATCCCTGTTTGCAAAGATATCCATTCAATGTGATTACAATAATAGTGGAACTAGATGATGAAACATAACACACAAATAGAAGCCGATCACCTCTACGATCTCTCTTTAGGACTAACTACTTGTTGGAGAAGATTAGGCATGGAGTTGGATGAGGAGGATAGCAAAACCAATCTCCCTTTCTGCGGTCCCACAAAAATGTAAAAACGTTGCCCGTGTGACATTTTGATGGAACTGCACAAAACACTCTTAAGAAAAAAGTGATTTGTGTAGTTCACCAAAAGGTCGCAATAGCAACGAGGTGAAAATGGATAGCCCTGTTTGCAAAAGGAGGTAGAAAGGAAACAATTACTGCCCAATAACACGAGTTGAAGACACATACGCCGACAAAAAAGAAGCATATTCCATGTAATAAGGGAAAGATAGCACATGGTGGTTTATCAAAAATGGTTTGAGGATGAGATTGCAAGATGGAAAGTACGCCGACCGAGATACGTTTTAAGCAAACAACTAAAGAATATCCACATGAGCAACATGGGAAGATGGGCAGTGGAGCAAGGCCGGAGGAAGCTGTACCTGAGGGTCGTCGGGATGTTACTAGGAGGGCGCCGGCGGCCGGGATCTGCCCATACTACGGCAATGAGCAAGTGGGGAAGGCCCTACCGCTCCGGAGCTTGGTCAGAGAGAATGGCGGGTACCGCAGATCGGGATGTGCTGCGTCAACACCGTCGAACAGAGAGACGACGCACATCCTCCCTTTTCGCCAGCAGACGGGATGCGGCCGGATCACTGACCAACGCTGAGAGAGAGAGGCCACCGCCGCCTTGTGGGAGATGGTGTGACGAGAGACAAACCCATTTTTCCATTTCCCCACGGCAATCGTTTTATATTCTGTACGTGTCAGTGAGGAATATAACTTTATTTAATACTAACGCATCAAGTCGAACTTTGTGGCATGGTACCCGACCCTCCTTCGAGTAAACAACAGCTACACGCGTCAAATTATCACGTGGGCTGCCTTTTCGTACAGAAATGAACTCCACCATGTACCCGCGAAGGTGTGGCCAGGAACGAGACGTGAGTACGTGCGTCCTGCCTGCACCTCTTCTTTAGGTGCAGGTATGTATGTGGGTGGGTGTGAGAGAGATGGTTTGTGCGAAACAGAGGCAATGTGTTAATGATATCTCAAACAAAAAACGTAACATATGCAATGTGTGTGAAATGGAGTCATGGATGTGAGATATCGATAGAATTGAAAATAGGGATGAAGTGTGTGGTTGTGCGATCGATAAAGAGTGCCATCGAATTTGTGTTTGCCCACATCAAAGATACAGGGCGGCTGGCCTACTAGAATTTGAGAGAGCAGAGGTGCAGTTTTTCTCTATGGCATGGATACCAACCTATAACGTTCGACTACCGGTGTGGGGGGGGGAGGGGGCAGAGACCGATTGACTAGTATATGTGTGGGGAAGGAGAGAAACCTAGCTATGTGTTGAGGGAGATCGATCAGCATCAATGGATATGTGTAGCAAAGGAATGAGGTTGGGAGAAAGACAAAGTTAGAGTGTCGGAGGGTTGGTGGTGGAGTGGCATCTCACAAATGGTGGGAGAGGCCTGCTAGACAAACGAAGGGTACGAGTGCAATATCAATAGGAGAGGGCGGGGGATGTCTGTCTGTCTATGCACATGCGTGTGAGAGATGGGTCGGGAGGTATGCAAGGATGATGACGGGAGACGATATGGTTGTGGTAAGCATACATAACTACATAGGAAGATCAACCGTCGTGTGTCCGAGAAAGGGAGAGACATAACTAGCGAGGTAAGTGTATCAGTGCATGGGAAAACGAATTATAGTCGACCTGGCTATATGTAGGGAGATCGGTACGTATACATGCATGCATGTGTTAGAAGCAAATAAGGTCCGGAGAGACAAACAGGGGGAGAGGGGTGCAGCTAGGAGGTGGTGCGAGAGGCCTACCATGTCAAGGGGGGAGGAGTGTGCTAGTATGAGATCAATGAAAAGAGGGGCGGGAGTGTGCACCTGCGTGGAACCGTATTGGACATAGGGGGACATGGACGGTGAGAAGAGAAGAGGGGAAGTATATATGTGTTTGTGGTAGGCACACTTGGCTAGAGAGGTATATCGACCGATATGTGCCAGAAAGAAGGAGCCGGGGGCCTACACACACCGCGGGTGAACGACCTAAAGAGAAATAACGAACGTGCGCGATGGAGGGGACGCTGATGGAGGGTGAGAGGGGGGCGGGCGTGTGCATGCACGATGGAAAGTTAGCGCTAGCTAGCTACAAATAGAAGAGGATCGTGTAGGTGTAAAAGACGAACAAAGAGCATAATTAATTATAAAAAAGTGGATGCACATACTTGAAGAAGATATCATAATGTAGAACATTGATTATAATTTTGGCTAATGTGTGGCTTTTGCAGCTCAGATCTAAATACTTGTCATAATGTAGGGGGCGAGGCACTATACTTTGTGTCATAAACACGGTGTACGTATGGAACATGGTTTAGATTATGAATATATAGTTAGTACATCAAATGTACTATTATTTGGAATCAACATCAAGTGTATTCAAAAAATAGAATTCGAGTTCATATAGTACACATAGTTCATATCTATCTCTATAGTAATCATGTGGTGTGTTATTAAGGTAATACACGAATGCTGGTTGAAGTTGGCCATAATCATGATTGTAGATTCTTATTGAAATAGAGAAACGAAATCAAACTCAGTTCGAATTGCAGCTGTAGTATAGACATTTGGAATGCACTAAAATGTTGGTATGAGTAGGTTACATGCATTATACAGCGAGCGAAAAAATTTAATTGGACATAACATGGATTCATACTCCATCCTTCCATCTATATAGGGCGTAATGTGTTTTTTAAGACCGCCTTTGACTATTGAGAAGATTAATAGTACATGACATGCACAATGTGAAAATTATATCATTGAAAGCTCCTTTCACACACAAATTTAACGGTGTGCTTCGTGTAAGTTGCATGTCATATATTATTGCTCTAATATTTGGTCAAAGTTAGCATCAAAAAATGCATTAGGCCCTATATAGATGGAAGGAGGGAGTAGCTTTGAATAGCATTTGTATAGTAAAACGGGGCAAGACTCTATCTTTGTGTGGTGTGAATAGTTTTAGTTTTTTTGTTTTTTTGGTTGAGGGAAGTGCGAATTGATTTGGTACGTACAAGTACAATATTACATGTTAGGCTTGTCCCTAAAATTCAACCCGCGCCTTGTTATATCCCGAAAATTCAGATATTGTGCTCCCAAAACTAGCACCTTCACAACCCGCGCCTTGCTATCCCGAAATTACAACGTGCGCGAAAACTCCCTCCAGCTAGCAAATCCCGACACGCGAAATCCCCCTTCTAACCTTGAGCCGAAAGGGCCGCTAGTTCAAATCGGTGGGGGTACATTTGTAACACACCCTACATTTTGGACAAGCGTGTCCCTAAGTCATGGTTCACCCCCTCCCATCGCCTCCTTTTCGCCATTCAAAATCCCAGGCCGCCATAACCTCTCCGCTCCAGCCGCGAAACCCTACCCTCCTCCGTCCGCCACCTCACCGCTGCCCAGTCGGAGCCTCTTCCCCGACGATGTCGTCCACCCCCACAGCTCGACGTCCCTCGTCCACCTCCTTGGATGAGGATCCGTCATCCATCTCGTCGTCCCGACAATTCAGCCGCCCCGTCCTCCACCTCCAAGGAGCTGCTCCGACGATCGCCTTGTCTACTGCGGCTGCTCCATCCCCACAGCGCCGCCTTAACCTGCTCCGCCGGAACCACAACATCCTCACCGACTCCTCGGACGAAGCCGAGGTCTACTCGGCGCCACCAAAGAGGTTGTACACTCATCGCATCACACCTTCTCCTTAACTCAACCTCCCGACGCCGACGGTGCTCCATCCCGCACCCCCATGGAGCAGCTACCTTGAAGCCGGCGCTGACGGTGCTCTATCCCGCACCCCCATGGAGCGGCTACCTTGAAGCCGGCGCCGCGGGCGACATCTCCATGGCGGCTCTCTCCCAGTGCGAGGCCCCTTTGGCGGCGGCGTCCATACCAGCCGGATCTGCTGCTGCTGCTGCTCCGACTCTTGCTCGCTCGCTCGCGCTGCTACTGCTGCTCTCCCCCCCGCTCGTGCTGCTGCTCTGCTCCGATTTAGCTACACTTCAGTCGACTGAATCGACTTTTGGGTCAGTCAATTTTCAAGGGGTGGGGGGCTCGCTGGAGTTAAGGAAGAACCACCTGCAGCAGGGAGGGGGGCTCGCCAGAGAGGTACCCCACTATCTCTCTTAGGGTTCAGGGTGGGGGCGGGGGGCCTAGAGGGTTGGCCGGGGCGGCGGCGCGACAACGGACCGGCGGTGGAGAGTTGTTTCGAGGCGGCGAGGCGGCGCTGGGGCCGGCGGTTCGGCCGGTGGTGGATGGCAGATCAGGGGGGGCAGGTTGAAGATGAACTGCAGGCCCTCCCTAAACTACATGTCAAGTGCCTCTCTTCTACCATTGCGTTCAATTTCGACAGTAACATTCAAATTCCACAGTAAATTTCAGTTTCGACAGTTAAGTTCAGAGTCAACAGTTTTTACCTCATCTGTTGTAGTCAGGTGGTTTTTTGGTGATGTAAATTTACATCTATTTTACATCATCTATTGGAGATGCTATTAGAATCCCACTTGAGATTAACGATGTCAGTCTTGTGCTGCTTCAGCGTTGACGTCTTCTGGCTCACCAGAGCTGCTCCAACGACAGAACGATCCATCACAGTAGAGTAGTGCCATGGACGCCATCTACAGATGCCTTAGATCTTCCTCCACACCTCCGACAGCCACCTCTGCCTCAACTGCTTCAGCGACCAACCCAATCATGCTGAGGCGACACGACTACGGCAAAGAGGTTGTACACTTGTTGCATCACTTATTACTCTACATTCATGTTGATCCATTAGGGCTATTTTGGTTCTACGGAAAAACATAGCAATAGGGAATTTTCCTATGGCACTCTACTATTCAATTATTCATGCATTTTGTTGAAAGGAATGGAGCAAAACATCCGCCTGGGCCTACTTTTCAAAATCGTATGCATGAAAACAAGAGCAAGTGCATTAGTGGTAGAATAACATTCTAACTGTACACGCTTTCATATGGTTTCACTTTATTTTGGCCATGTTTCTTTGCATTCCTCTCCTCTTCCAATTCCTGTGAACCAGACACCCAAGTTGATAGAAATCCTGTGTTTACAAATGCTCTATTTACTATGTGCATTCCTATCCTATTCCGATGTTTTTCCTATCCTTGCGTTTTTAGAATCATGCAAGCCAAATGAGCCCTTACATAATTACTTCAGTTATAGGTAGGTGTCGAAGGGAACTTTGTGTGGTTTGTCCTGCTCCTGCCACGACGTCATCCACCTCACTTGAGCTGCTCCATCGACAGAAGCATCCACCAAACCAGACATCACGACTCCTGACCATATTTCGCCGCCTCAGATCTCCTTCCCTGCTGCCGGCACCCACCGTAACGGCATCACCATCATCAACTCAGCAGATGAACCTAAGGAGTAGACGGGTACACAAGAGAGGTCACACTCTTTTGTTTCTGCTTATGTTATGCATTGCTTAAAATTACCTGCTACTTTATCGTCCCATTCACCTCTTGGACTCCAAGTCAGGTCCAAATTAATGTTCAACCTTGAGTTCTAAATTAGTTGTGGGGCACATATCGAGGCAACAATGAATAGTATCTCTGTCTAATATCTGGTTCACCTAGGGTATGCCTATGTTGTTCATCTTGGGTGGGAAACAAATAGTAAAGCAATCATCATCTGTCTTTTTATTGAATTAAAGCAATCATCAGTCTGCTATCATTATTTTCAGATCCATCCACTGGTTGTTACCATCACTCTAAGTTTCTGCATGCTCTTCTTACATAATCTCACCATATTTTTTTCGTATGCATGTCAGATATTGTACACAGTCATGCTGAAAATGTAGAGAAAAAGAGAAGAGTTTTGCGCGGCAATACAATGTCATGCAGACATCGCTCCATGGTGGGTTCAATGGCAAACCCTCCACCCCCCCCCCCCCCTCCAGATTGTAATCCAGAGGAAGATATCTATTCTGAGGCGGATTCAGACGCAACTGACCACTCCTATTTACCCCCCAATGTGTTTGCTCTACCTTGGCATGATGATGTTAGTAATATCATGCATATGTTGCCTTGCAGTGCCTACTTTTGACATCATATATGTCATCTTCTTAGTTTAGACATGTTCTGTAATGCCACCTATTTAGTTTCTATATTATATATGGGAATTATGCAGTCCCATGTCTTTTAGCCGGCCATAATATATGTGAAATGTGTAATGCCATCCTGTTTAACCAGGCATCATATATTTGAATGATATCTTGCCCATACTTTTCTTCATTACATTTCTATTTGTTGACAATGTTTGTACATTAAACTACTCTTGTGAATCAGCCATTTGGGTGGGAGATGGAAAAATCTAGAGTGCAAACAAGGCCTTCAGAGCAGACAGTGCTACCTGTCGAAGCAGATCTCTTATTGGGTCCCGATAGCTCCTCAGAGATGGATTCAGAGACAGATGACCAGTCCTATTCCCCTACCGAGGTGTATGCTCTAACTTGGCACGGTTATACTACTCATATCATGCATATGATGTCTTGCATTGCATAGTTTATACATCATATACACAATATTCAACACCATGTTCTTAGTTCAGACATCATATCAAATGCCCTCTGTTTAGCATATAAATCACATACATGAATTAAATGATGCGATCCTGATTACTTAGATAACATGTAGGTGAGTTATGTCATGCGATCCTGTTTAGTTATTCATCATATCTTTGAATTATGTTATGCTATGCTATCCAGTTTAGATAGACATCATATATGTGAAATTATGTCATGCTATTCATTTTAGTTCAACAATATACATGTCAACTATTTCATGCCCTCTTTTTTCCACACTATCTATTGCATCTGTCTCTCATACAACGTATGTACATTCAACTATGTTTCCTGTTTATCAGTCATTTGAATTGGAGCGGGTGATGCCAGTATCTAGTGGAGTAAAAACACGATCTTCAAATAAAACAGTGCTACCTCCTTGTGGAGATAGCACCCCGGTTGTACATGCATGAGAACCAGCCCTACCACACGTAACCCAAACTCTCGCAGATTGTACCCCTACTGCGATGGACAGAGAACCAGCTTCACCCACTCTAACCCCAACCCCAGCAGATAGTAACCCAGTTCCTGTTGACACAGCACCATCTCCACCATAGAGCTCCCAAACAAGAGTAGTTAGTAAGGTAGCTCCAGTGCCCAAAGGGCCAGTACTACCATGGCGAACCCCAACTCCGCCAGTTAGTACGCCTATTCATGTGGAGGAAGCACAACCAGCTAGTCGTAGTTTAGCATCTATCGCATTTGATGTTGTTAAATCCTATGTGTGTATCTTCCCATCTTGGAAATATTATACTGAAGATGAAGGAAAATTCCAATTGCAGGTGTTTGTCCAGGAGTTATGTGTAAGGAATGTTATTCATGGCAATTACTTTGCTTTGTCCCATACATCCTACCTCCATGATGGTTATCATACATCAAATTTTCCCATTTTTCTCTATAGAGAAGGACCGATTTGGAAACTCAGGATGAGGTAACCTGTGCTAATAGCTCTGCTATCTTCAAGAATGCTTGGTGGCAGTATCGGAATTACGTGAAGAAAACGTACTTCACCGCAAAGAAACTCATCAAATTCCCTTATGTTCTCCTGAGACACATTTACTGGATGATGACTGGGAACACCTTGTTCTATAATGGTCCCGAACCAAGAATATGGTAAGGTCTATGAGCTCATTTTCTATTTTTAAGTACTATATTCTTGCGTCTTACTGTATTCTGTTCATGTAGAACAAGTGCCTAAATCTCAAGAACAACTGTTATAATTTAAGATTCCATTGCTATCATAGTTCAAAAAAGCGCTAGGCGTTAATTGTGCGTTTTGCCACCGCCTTGTGCTTTACTTACCAAAGCGCATGCTTATGCGTAGTTATGCACAGATTAAGCATAGTTATGCACATGAATTTTTCCAACGCCTAGAGCCTAGGCGCGCTTAAGCGCTCGCTTAGGCGCGCCTTTTTTAACTATGATTGCTATTGTGCATCCTGCTTTGCTTATCACTGTATTTACTCATACAAACTTATTTTAAATTGATGGATCCAATCGAAACTCCAATGGCATAGCAGGTATGTTCATGCATGTTTCTCTAATAGGTTTGCTCTTATCAATAGCTCTGTTGATTTCAATTTCAGTTGTGTATACAGTTGACTTCTCATATCATGCACATTACTAGCATCACAATAGAGCCAAGTGTTGTTGTACATGTAGACCTGTGGTACCCATCTGAAATCTGGTTGTGCCGTGTAGTTTCCCACGCTTAGTATTCTTTCACTTCTGCTTTATCTTGAACTGATATGATTTGAACCGTGTCTCTATTTTAATTTGGCAAGACAATGCAGTGACCATAGGACATAGATATATGTTTGATTGATGCTTCTATTATGTACTAGTACTTGGCAATTGAAGACTTGGTAGTTTAATCCTGCCCACCTTACTAATGAACTAGTTCACCAAAATGAGTTTCATATACTAGTACATGCTAAAATTGTTATGTGTCTGCTTGTTTCTTCTTTTAGAATGCTAACAGAATATTGGGGAAGAGTGCCTTATTAAGAAATAATGGTAAAGGAAGTAATGCAGATAAGGTTCAGGATAGTGAGACATCCTTGTTGGTCTCCAACAAAACTGATAAAACAGCTAAGGAAGACTATCTTGAAGAAAGTGAGACAACCCCAAAGTCCTGTCTTGGTTTAGTGCTCGAGTTACTGGCCACCACCGCTTGCACAAGCTATTCAAACTCACTGTCTGAATCAGTTTAGTTTCTTGAGTCTCAATTACAAGTTGAAAGACATCGATCAGCTGTGCTGCTACAAGAAGCGAAAGGGCTGCGGAAATCCCTAGAGCATTCAGGTGCATACTTTCTGGTGCAACAGCAAGCGTTGGAGGATTTTAGCACCAAACAGGACAAAGCTAATAAGCTTGCTAAGCTTATTGCCAGCATGGTGGATACCCAGGATAACGTTTCTTGAGCTCTTTGAAGTTGTTTTAGTTATTCTCTTGTTTTACTGTCGCGTTTATTTGCACTGGTGGCCAATTTTGACGTCCAGTGTATGTAATATGCTACTTTGTTCCCTATATTTGCACTGGTGGCAAACTTTGATGCCCAGTGGATGTAATATGTGTAATAGCAGTAATAGGCTAGTGTTAGTTGCTTGCTTATTTATTTCCTTATTGTCTTGTTTAGTTGTTTGCTTGTAGTCACTGCAGTTCTTTTTCAGTGATTTTCTAGTGGCCACAATAACCTATTTTTGGTAACTAGGCCACAATAATCATGGCAACACACAGACTGTTGTAACCATGGGCCTCCTACAGGCCGTATGATCCATGGGCCTTCTACGGGCCGTAGAATCCATTGGTCTTCTATACGGGCTGTAGGATTCATGGGCCTTCTACAAGCCGTAGGATCCATGGGCCTTCTACAGGCCGTACGATCCATGGGCCTTCTACGGGCCGTAGGATCCATTGGTCTTCCACAGCCATAGAATCCATGGGCCTTCTACGAGGCATATAATCATTTCACAAATCATGGGTCGTACTATTCGTCGACCATAACGGGCCGTTAATAGGCGGTATTTGATAACTCTATGAAAACAGCCCAACGTTTTTTTACATGAAAACGGCCCAACGTATTAACGGGCCACAAACGGGCTGACTGTAACCACAGCCTGAATTTGGACCACATGCAGAAAATGACAGTAACAGGCCGTAAGTAACCAAATGCTGGAAAAGAGCCCAAGAATAAATGGGCCCTGAGAAGGCCGAAAGATAACATGGGCTGGAAGCGGCCCAATGGAATAATGGGACGTTAATGGGTATAAAGTGATACACTGTACATTACGGGCCAGTTTCACCACGAGCCGTTAATGGGCCAAGAGTTACAAAGGGCCTCATATGGGCCAAAAGACGTCATGGGCCATACATGGGCCGGAAGTTAGAACGGGCTAGAATCATATTGGATAGCCCAGATGACGCTACTGGGCCTAATTCGGATAGGTCGTAACAGGCCCTGGGTCAGCGGGCTGTAAATGGGCTATATGCGAACAGGCCGTTAACAAGCTTTCCATGGGCCGACCCGCCACCTTTTGACCAAGTCAAATGGGTCGGCCTTTTCACAGGAATGGGCCTCTGTTGGGCCGTGCAACGTGTCGACGTATCATAGGTGCCTTCGGTCCCAACGGTGAGCCGACACATGTTTCCTCCAGCCAATGATGATTTTACACATGGAAAATCTCCATTGGTCGGGGCTGTTAATGGGTTACCGGATCCAAAACCGGACCCCGATAGCTTAACGACATTCTATTACGGTGGATGCCACGTGTCGGTCACCCTTGATGAAAGCACTTCTGTGACACGCGATTTATCGTCATGGAAGTGGACACTTCGTGATTATAATTTTGGTAATGTCATGGAACACTTCTACGATAGCACAGGTATGACTATCTTGATTCTGTCATAAAATCATCATGGATGTACATGCATGACAGAAAACATGACCTACTGTGACAAACACGTATCATCACGGAAGTGTATTTTTTTTTGTAGTCCATTAGGTGAATTTCTTGATGAAACTTGCTAGGGTTAGAGAGAACGAAATTATTGAAACTGATAATATTGATGAAAGTGATGATGAAGATTCTCCCCCTAGATATGAATTGCCTGATGTGCCTGAGGGTTATGTTATGGATGAAGAAACTGCTAGAGACCTTTTTGCTTGCAAAGATAGATATGATCTTAAGAAACTGTTAGCTAAGCTAAAAGAAAAGTCTTTGAATGCTAGAATGAAATAAGACCCTGCTTTTGCTACTTCACCTATCTGTATTTCTGATCAGGATTATGATTTCTCTGTCGATCCTGACATAATTACTTTGGTTGAATCCGGTCCTTTTTATGGCTATGAATCTGAAACTGTTGTGGCACATCTTACTAAATTGAATGATATAGCCACCCTATTCACTCATGAGCAAAAAATTCGTTATTACTATATCCTTAAATTGTTTTCTTTCTCATTAAAGGGTGATGCTAAAATATGGTTTAATTCTCTTACTCCTGGTTGTGTGCGTAGTCCCTAGGATATGATTTATTACTTATCTGCTAAATATTTCCCCGCTCATAAGAAACAAGCTGCCTCAAGGGAAATATATAATTTTGTGCAAATTGAAGATGAGAGTCGATATGATTTATTGCTTCTCTACTAAATATTTCCCCGCTCATAAGAAACAAGCTGCCTTAAGGGAAATATATAATTTTGTGCAAATTGAAGAAGAGAGTCTCCCACAAGCTTGGGGGAGGCTTCTCCAATTACTTAATGCTTTGCCTGATCATCCTCTCAAGAAAAATGAAATACTTGATATCTTTTATAATGGACTAACCGATGCTTCCAGAGACCACCTGGATAGTTGTGTTGGTTGTGTTTTCAGGGAAAAAACTGTTGAGCAAGCTGAATTGCTATTGAATAATATACTGAGCAATGATAATGATTGGACACTTCCTAAACCAACTCCGAAGCCAACTCCGAAGAAAAGGGGTATTCTATTTCTCAGTAGATATGCAAGAGGCAAAGAAATCTATGAAAGAAAAAGGTATTAAAGCTGAAGATGTTAAGAATTTACCACCCATTGAACAAATACATGGTCTTGATAACCCGACACAGGTAGTAAAGGTAAATTCTCTCTATAGATTTGATGAAGGTGATATCCCTCCTTATAAGTCTGCTAGCCAGTGCTTGGATGAGTTTGATAATTTTATTGTTAAACAAGAAAACTTCAATGCTTATGTTGGTAGACAATTGAAACGTAATGCTTATATGATTGAACACTTGAGTGATTATATGTCTAGAGTTAAAGGTGACCTTAAGCTTAATAGTAAACATGCTTCCATGGTTACCACTCAAGTAGAACAAGTGCTTAAAGCACAAGATGATTTGCTCAATGAGTTAAATAATAAAAACAATGATAATGTTGTTAGAGTTATGACTAGAGGTGGTAGAATGACTCAGGAACCTTTGTATCCTGAGGGCCATCCTAAGAGAGTTGAGCAAGATTCTCACAGAACTAATATTGATGCACCTAGTCCTTCTAAGAAAAAGAAAAAGAAAAATGATAGGACTTTGCATAATTCTAGTGAACCTACTATAGACACACCTGAGAATCCCAATGATATTTCTATTTCTGACGCTGAAACACAATCTGGTATTGAACATGAACCTAGTGATAATGTTAATGATGATGTTCATGTTGATGCTCAACCTAGTAATAATAATGATGTAGAGGTTGAACCTGCTGTTGATCTTGATAACCCACAATCAAAGAATCAATGTTATGATAAGAGAGACTTCATTGCTAGGAAGCACGGTAAAGAAAGAGAACCATGGTTTCAAAAACCCATGCCATTTCTTCCTAAGCCATCCAAGAAAAAGGATGATGAGGATTTCAAGCGCTTTGCTGAAATGATTAGACCTATCTTTTTGCGTATGTGTTTGACTGATATGCTTAAAATGAATCCTTATGCTAAATATTTGAAAGATATTGTTACAAATAAAAGAAAGATACCGGAAGCCAAAATTTCCACCATGCTTGCTAATTATACTTTTAAGGGTGGAATACCAAAGAAACTAGGAGATCCAGGAGTACCAACTATACCATGCTCCATTAAAAGAAACTATGTTAAAACTGTTTTATGTGATCTTGGAGCCGTTGTTAGTGTTATGCCTCTCTCTTTATATCGTAGACTTGATTTGAATAAGTTGACACCTACTGAAATCTCTTTGCAAATGGCCGATAAATCAAATGCTATACCTGTCGGTATTTGTGAGGGTGTGCCTGTTGTGGTTGCGAATGTTACTATTTTAACGGACTTTGTTATTCTTGATATTCCCGAGGACGACAGTATGTCGATCATCCTTGGTAGACCTTTTCTAAATACCGCATGGGCTGTTATTGATTGCAACAAATGCAATGTCACTTTTCACGTTAATGGTAATAAGCATACGGTACACTTTCCGAGGAAACAACCTCAAGTCCACATTATCAATTCTACTGGAAAATTTTCAATGATTACTATTGGAAGTTTTGAATTTCCTCTTCCTACTGTCAAAAAGAAATATGATATTCTTATTGTTGGGGACATGCATATCCCCGTTGAGGTAACCTAGTGTTATTCGAAAATTCTCCGGCTTTATGTTATTCAGAAGAAGTTTGTTAACAATACTTGATCAACCTTGTTAGTGGATTCCTTTTGATGAGCATGAGATGGATGAAGTTAGAAAGCACAACTCTCTGCACCCTCCTTTTACTTTCTGTTATTTAGATTAAATAAAGAAAAATTAGTATTTTCTGTCTGTTTTCTGAGTTATCCATGCAATAAAAAATACCCCGAAAATAAAAGTTCTCCAAGTGTCCTGAAAATGAAGTATGATTTTTTGTAGAATATTTAAGAATTTCTGGCAGTGAGAACATACCAGGGGGACCCACCATTTGGCCATGAGGGCACAGGGTGCACCCACCCCCCTAGGGCGCGCCCTCCTTCCTCCCGGGCCCCACATGGACCCCCTCCACTTATTCCAGCACCCACTCACTTCGTCTTCCTCCAAAAAAAATCCTCCCATAGCTCAAACCCGTGTTCTAGCTCATCTTGCTGTCATTTTCGATCTCCTTGCTCAAAGCTCCATTCACAAAACTGTTTTTGGGGGATTGTTCTTCGGTATGTGACTCCTCCAATGGTCCAATTAGTTTTTGTTCTAGTACTTTATGAATTGCAAATTTTTGCTGCTGAGGTGACCCTGTTCTTGAGCTTGCATATCAAATTTATATGGTCCAAAGTAGTTTTGATGCATGATTTAGCCTTTAGGCACTTGAGGGAGTAGTTGCTATCAATCTTGTTGAGTTTGGTTCACTTTTATTTGAGTCACTAAAAATTTCAGAAATTTTTTAGGAAAAGAAAAATGCATAGGAAAATGTACCAAGGTGGTTCCTTAAGGAAGCAAGGACCAAGGCTCGCAATACGTGAGCCGGACGATGAACCACCGAGGGAAGCTCAAGTGCGGCCTTGTGAATGGCCGTCAGAAGTGCTTATGGTCCAAGCCGGCTTCAAGGATGAATTTGACGTGTATGTGCGTAATGCTGATCTTGAGGACTTCGTGTAAGATAAGTGCCGACAGTACCACTACCTCACTGATTCGTTTGTGAGGAGGTTTAAATTTTTCATCCTCACGCAATTATCACACTGTTTTATTTGACCTTTATGATAAATCATATACCATGGACCTAGAAGATTTTAATACTGCTTGTAAACTCCAACAGTGGATCAATGTTAGTGAACCTCGCAAATCTGAATATAAAGGCTTCCTTGCTAATATCAATGTGGGGGAAACTAGAGAAATCGCACAAGCTACCATAGGGAGCATTCATTTCCCTTCCATACATTATTTTGCTCTTTTGTAGGTAGATGCATTAACGGTAAAGATGAGGTTTGTCACATGTGCGCTCCAGATCTTAGTGTCCTCAAGAGTGCGGTATTAGGTGATAAACAATATAACTTGGGGGGCATTGTTGCACGGAGGTTGCACCTTAATGGTAAAGATGGAGATTTGTTTGTTGAATTTATGCAACCCGTGTAGCTAATTATCTTGGTGTACCCATACACGACAATGATATGGAGTTGCCACCTGCTTACCTATATTATAGTGCTATGGTTTGCCATCAGTTTCTTGAGAGGAACGAACAGTTCCTCCAGTACCGACTAATCTTTGACAGATGGTGTATTGTCCATGTTGCCCTCCCTGCTCCTACTTTCTTTAACTTTCAGGCAGTAGCTACTGCATCTCAGTACAACCCCAACTACGACTTTGGATATCCGCCAGGCCAGCAGTGGCCATAGACCAACTTAGGCCAAAAGCCTAAGCTTGGGGGAGTACGTAATTCTCACCAACATTACATTCATGTTCACACACTCATGCTAGTTATCGGTGCTCATACTTTTTCATTGTACTATCCATGCTAGTTTATTTTCTTTTCTTGCTTTCTTCTTGTGTGTTTGAAAAACCTTAAGAAAAACCAAAAAATTAGTTGTAGCTTTTAGCTAGTTTACTTTCCATGCTTGTAGTAGTAATTAAAAGAAAACCCAAAAAAGATTCCTCATTCTTCTTTTGCTTGCTGGGAGCTTTCCCGTGTAAATAGTTTTATTTCTTTTCTTTTCTTTGGGGGTCGAGAGGACAAGACCACGATGAAAATGTTGAGTGGTTCTAATATGCATTATTGTTGATCTAAAGAGCCCATATTACCTTGTCTTCTCCTTTGAATTAAATGCTTGCAGATTCCATCTTAGTCCAATGCACGTGCACTATTATATTATCCACACCGTTCGGTTGTGCGAGTGAAAGGCAATAATGACGATATATGATGGACTGATCGAGATGCAAGAAGCTGGTATGAACTCGACCTATCTTGTTTTTGTAAATATGATTAGTCCAGTGTTCCTGATTCAGCCTATTATGGATGAAACATGTTTGCAATGACAATTAGAGATTATAGTTGCTCATGCCATGCTTAATTAGCTAGGACTTTATAATGGTTTACCTTGCGTGCCAACATGCTATTAAAATGGTTGTGATGTGGTATGATAGGGTGGTATCCTCCTTTGAATGATTCGAGTGGCTTGACTTGGCACATGTTCACGCATGTAGTTCAAACAAAACCAACATAGCCTCCATGATATTTATGTTCATGGTGATTTATATCCTACTCATGCTTGCACTCATTGTTGATTAATCTTAATGCATGTTCATGACTGTTGTCACTCTCTAGTTGGTCACTTCCCAGTCTCTTTCTAGCCTTCACTTGTACTAAGCGGGAATATTGCTTGTGCATCCACTTCCATAAACCCCAAAGTTATTCCATATGAGTCCACCATACCTTCCTATATGCGGTATCTACCTGTCGTTCCAAGTAAATTTGTATGTGCCAAACTCTAAACCTTCAAATGAAATTATGTGTTGTATGCTCGAATAGCTCATGTATCGACTAGGGTTGTCTATATCTTCCATGCTAGGTGGGTTATTCTCACGATGAGTGGACTCCGCTCATCATTCACAAGAAAATGGCCAGTAACCGGGATGCCCAGTCCCATGCTCAAATCAAATCAAAATAAATGCAACCAAACTCCCTGAGGATTGTTGTTAGTTGGACGACACCCGTTGTTTCGGGCCAGCCATGGATTGATGCTCGTTGGTGGTGGGGGAGTATAAACTTTACCATTCTGTTTGGGAACCGCCTATAATGTATGTAGCATGGAAGATATCGAGATCTCTTGGTTGTTATGTTGAAAATGAAAGTATGCCGCTCAAAATATTATTTATCTCTGTTTCAAAACTCGAGCTCTGGCACCTCTGCAAATCCCTGCTCCCCTCTGCGAAGGGCCTATCCATTTACTTTTATGTTGAGTCATCATCCTCTTATTAAAAAGCACCAGTTGGAGAGCACCGCTGTCATTTGCATGCATTGCTATTAATTTACATTGAGTATGACTGTGACTGGATCTCTTTTACCATGAATAGCAATATCTAGTCAGTCCTTGATCTTCAGGGGTGCTCTGCATTTATGTTTTGCGGTCTCAGAAAGGGCTAGCGAGATACCATCTTGTTATATCATATTATGATTGTTTTGAGAAAGTGTTGTCATCCGAGATTTATTATTATTGCTCGCTAGTTGATTATGCCATTGATATGGGTAAACATGAGACCTAAATGTTATTGTGAATATGGTTAGTTCATAATCTTTGCTGAAAACTTGAATCTGGCTTTACATATTTGCAACAACAAGATCAAACAAATTTGTAAAAGTTTTTCTTTATCACTTTCAGATTGTCAACTGAATTGCTTGAGGACAAGCAAAGGTTTAAGCTTGGGGGAGTTGATACGTTTCCAACGTATCTACTTTTCCAAACACTTTTGCCCTTGTTTTGGACTCTAACTTGCATGATTTGAATAGAACTAACCCGGACTGACGCTGTTTTCAGCAGAACTGCCATGGTGTTATTTTTGTGCAGAAATAAAAGTTCTCGGAATGACCTGAAAATCCATGGAGACACGTTTTGGAATTAATAAAAAATATTGGCGAAAGAATCAGCATCAGGGGGCCCACACCCTGTCCACGAGGGTGCAGGGCACCCCCTGCCTCGTGGGCCCCCTGGGACTCCACCGACCTCAACCCAACTCAATATATTCACTTTCGGGGAGAAAAAAATCAGGGAGAAGGATTCATCGCGTTTTACAATATGGAGCCACCGCCAAGCCCTAATCTTCCTCTCGAGGGATGATATGGAGTCCTTTCGGGGCTTCAGAGAGGGGAATTCGTCGCCATTGTCATCATCAACCATCCTCCATCACCAATTTCATGATGCTCACCACCGTGCATGAGTAATCCCATAGTAGGCTTGCTGGACAGTGATGGGTTGGATGATATTTACCATGTAATCGAGTTAGTTTTGTTAGGGTTTGATCCCCAGTATCCATTATGTTCTAAGATTGATATTGCTATGACTTTCTTTGCTTAATGCTTGTCACTTGGGCCCGAGTGCCATGATTTCATATCTGAACCTATTATGTTTTCATGAATATATGTGAGTTCTTGATCCTATCTTGCAAGTCAATAGTCACCTACTATGTGTTATGATCCGGCAACCCCGAAGTGACAATAATCGGGACCACTCCCGGTGATGACAGTAGTTTGAGGAGTTCATGTATTCACTAAGCGCTAATGCTTTGGTCCGGCACTCTATTAAAAGGGGGCCTTAATATACCTTAGTTTTCAATAGGACCCAGCTGCCACGGGAGGGTAGGACAAAAGATGTCATGCAAGTTCTTTTCCATATGCACGTATGACTATATTCAGAATACATGCCTATATTATATTGATGAACTGGAGCTAGTTCTGTGTCACCCTATGTTATAACTGTTTCATGAGGAATCGCATCCGACATAATTAGCCATCATTGATCCATTGCCTACAAGCTTTTCAAATATTGAACTTTGCTTAGTTACTTTCCCGTTGCCACTGTTACGATTACTACAAAACTGCTACTGTTACTTTTGCCATTGTTACCGTTACTTCCATACTACTTTGCTACTAAATACTTTGCTGCAGATATTAAGTCTTTCAGGTGTGGTTGAATTGACAACTCAGCTGCTAATACTTGAGAATATTCTTTGGCTCCCCTTGTGTCGAATCAATAAATTTGGGTTGAATACTCTACCCTCGAAAACTGTTGCGATCCCCTATACTTGTGGGTTATCATACGGCTTAATGACGCCTTCACCTCCTCAATCTAGTGAGCGATGGTGAAGTAGTAGCTCAAGTCGTCCGGCAGCACGACGGCGTGGCGGCGGTGGTGGTGGCGGAATCTCGGCAAGCTTCGCTAAGCACTACAGAGAGGATGAGGGATGCGAGGGAGAGGAGAGGCAGCGTCGTGGCATAGAGATGTGCTCAAGGGTGTGGCTGCCGTCTCTCTACCTCTCTATATATAGGGGAAGGGAGGAGGGGTGGCGCCCCTAGGGTTTCCCCTAGGGGGCGGCGGCCAGGGTAGATGGGATCTCCTAGGGTGACTTGCCCCCCAAGCCGGGAGGTGGGAAGCCCTAGGGGGGCGCCCCCAACCCTCCTGGTTACACGAGATGGGATGAGGGGGGCGCTCAGCCACTTAGTGGGCTGGTTTGCCCCCTCCCCTTGGCCCATGGGCCACCAACACTTGCCGGGGCCCCTTGAAACCCCTTTCGGTGACGCTGGTCATCACCCGGTACCCCCAGAACAATTCCGGACTCGAATACCCTTCGTACAATATATCAATATTCACCTCCGGAACATTCTGGAGTTCCTCATCATGTCCGGGATCTCATCCGAGACTCCGAACAACCTTCCGTAACCACCATAATAACTCAAGTATACTTATATCGTCACCAAACGTTAAGTGTGTAGACCCTGCGGGTTCGAGAATTATGCAGACATGACCGAGACACCTCTACGGTCAATGACCAATAGCGGGACCTGGATGCCCATATTGGTTCCTACATATTCTATGAAGATCTTATCGGTCGAACCTCGATTTCAAGGATTCACCTAATCCCGTATGCAGTTCCCTTTGTCTATCGGTATGTTACTTGCCCGAGATTCCATCGTCGGTATCTCCATACCTAGTTCAATCTCATTACCGGCAAGTCTCTTTGCTCGTTCCATAATACAAGATCCCATGACTAACTCATTAGTCGCATTGCTTGCAAGCTTATTGTGATGTTGTATTACCGAGTGGGCCCTGAGATACCTCTCCGTCATATGGAGTGACAAATCCCAGTCTTGATCCATGCCAACTCAACATACACCCTCGGAGATACCTGTAGAGCACCTTTATAGTCACCCAGTTACGTTGCGACGTTTGGTACACACAAGGTATTCCTCTGGTGTCAGTGAGTTGCATGATCTCATGGTCATAGGAACATATATACTTGACATGCAGAAAATGGTAGCAATAAACTTGATACGATCATATGCTACGTTTATAGTTTGGGTCTTGTCCATCACATCATTCACCTAATGATGTGATCCCGTTATCAAATGACAACTCATGTCTATGGCTAGAAAACCATAGCCATCTTTGATCAACGAGCTAGTCTAGTAGAGCCCCACTAGGGACACGTTGTTGTCTATGTATCCACACATGTATCTGAGTTTCCGATCAATACAATTCTAGCATGGATAATAAACGATTATCATGAACAGGAAATATGATAATCACCAATTTATTATTGCCTCTAGGGCATATTTCCAACAAAAGTGCTGACGAAGATCATCAGGATTTGCCGCAAGTTCCTTTGGGCAGGATCCGCAGATGCCAGAGGAGGGCAGTGCGTCGTGGCATGGGAGGTGGTCTGCCAACCCAAGTGGGTCGGCGGCCTAGGTCTTCCAAACCTGCGGTGGCTCAATCATGCCATGAGGGCACGCTGGCTATGGTTGCAGAGGAGCGACATGACCCGGCCATGGGCTGAATTTGCAATTCCGGTGTCCCCTCAAGCTCTCCAGATTTACCAAGCAGCGGTGTTCGTGGACATCAGAGATGGAACGACGAGCCTCTTCTGGGAGGATCGGTGGATGGAAGGATGGAGGATCCAAGAGATAGTGCCGCTGCTATACGAGCGGATCGGACCGCATTTGAGGGCTACTAGAACGGTCGCGGATGCCATGGAAGGAGGCTGGGCGAGAAACATGGGCCCTGACCTGACACAACAGGAGTTGACCCAGGTGATGCTGCTTTGGGACAAGCTAGCGGGGGTGTAGATGAGGCCTAGCATGCAGGATGCGGTATGGTGGGCTTGGGAGCCGTCGGGAACGTTCTCGGTGCGCTTGGCTTATTGTAACATCCCAAATTTTCAATTTGGATTGTTATACATAAGATCATCATGCATATCATATTTTCTTGCATTTTGTCGATCCTAGAAATTTCACGCAACTACGGGACCCTCGGAGAGAGTTGGAGATTTCGAAATTTTCATATTTGAGTTCTCTCGAATTATGAAAAGAGGATCATTTGATTTTATTTATTTTATCTTCAAATAATTTTCCAATATCAAAAATATGAGAGGGAATAATATGACTTTCCCAAAATTTAGGAAAAATGAAAATTTAATAAATAAATCAAATTTTGGATTTTTTTTTGGAGTTTATTTGCCTTAGGGAAAAATGCGTGTTTTCAAAAACTGCATTTTAGGCCCCGAGTAAAAGATCATTTTGTTCGACTCATTTTTAGGAGTCGGGGAAAATTTACTTTATAAATTTTGGAGTTCGTTTAGATTTTACTTTATTCGTTTTTCTACGCACGGTATTTATAAAAAAAACTGCAGCGCCCCGCCTGGGCCAAGGGCCCAGCCGGCCCAGCCGCCCCTCCCCTCGCGCGCCCGCGCACAGCACCGCCGCCGCCGCCGCCGAGTCCTACTCGGACTCAACCACCGCCGCCGCCCCTTGCCTTGCCCCCTCCCCCAAGCAGCACCCCCCTCCTATAAATACCAAGGCCCCCCCCTCTCCTCCTCACACCGCCGCCGCCGCCCCAAGCAGCAGCAGCAGCAGCCGTAGCCGCCGCCACCGCAGCCGCCGCCGCCGCGTCGCCGTCGCCCCGCCGCCAAGACACCGCCCCGCCGGAGCCCCGCCTCGCCGAGGTAGCCGCGCCGCGCCACCCTCCCCTCGGTTCGGTTTTTCTTATAAAACCGTTTCGGTTTTCTTTTTGTCGGTTAGGTTTTTTTTCAAGACCCTAGATCGGTTTTATTTCCGGTTTAGTTGTTTAGCGAGCGTTCGCCGGACCGTTCGTCTTAACGAACGTGATCATCGGTTATCTTCGGTTAACGAACGTCCGTTCGTTTAACCGTTCGTCGTTTTCTTTTTAGTCGGTTTTATTCCGTTATTTTTTTCTGATCACGATTTCAAATCCGATCTTCGTTCTAGTTTATCTTCTCGCTCGTTTATCGGAATCAGGTGATTCAAGCGCCTGGAGTTTCGTTTCGAAAACGCCGTTCCGACTAATCAACTTGAACTAAGTTTTGCTACTGTAAAATTTGACTTAGTTTCAACTTGCTAGAACCGAGCTGTTTTCTTCGCCGTTTGACTTTCATTGCTTTATTTGATTTGATTCTTTTGCAACCAGGGTTCTTAAGTTGAACTTTCTGGTTGGATCTTTTATTCGAGATTTACCTGTGCATTAGATGAGTACTTATTGTATGCTTGTTGTTTGTCTGCGATAGATCACCCGGAGTGCGCCGCTGTTACTTCGAATCTCTAGGTTTCGCGGATCATCAGCAAGGCAAGTAACACTTGATCATACCCTTTTCTACTACCCAGTTTTATTGCATTAGATCAATCCTCAAACACTGCATGATTAGGATCTAATTAAATTGTGGGATGGGAAGTAGATTGAGGTAGTACCTATTACCTGTATTACTTATGAAACCTTTGGGAGTTACTTCTACGTTTGCTTATTATGCCATGCTATGCTAGTAGACGTGGATTCGGTGAGTAATTATCCATGACAGATGTGAGTTTGATAATTAATGGTTTATCTAAGGTGGCAACTTAAATACACATCTGGGTGGATTGAGGCACCTGGGGTATCCAGTGATTGCCTGTTTTTTTTTTGGAAATCCCGGGGGTACCGTGTGATTTTCCTATGGACCGCCACCCAGGCTCAAAGGGATCATAAGATAATTCATGCTAGTAACTTCCGTGTGCAGCCACAAGCCATTATGGGCTCTGGCATAGTTGACTAAGTCGTGCGAACTCTTATAGTGGTGGACTAGCAGGATGTAGGTGTACGGGTCTACCCATCGTAAGGTGCTAGCGCTTCTGAAAGACTATGTCTCGGTCATCCGTTTCTCAAACACCATGTAGTGCGAGAAACCAAACGGAGGCGATCGAGTCTTGTGGGGAAAAGTGCGCAAACCTCTGCAGAGTGTACAAACTAATCATGATTAGCCGTGTCCCCGGTTATGGACAACTTGAGTATCTAGTACTTGAATATCATGTGTATCTCAACATGTTACTCTAATTAAATATTGTTGGGTTTGTTAATGAGTACTTTTTAATTGGCATTGAGGATGCTGTCAACCATTCTCAATGTTTAACAACCACCATGATAGTTAAATAAATTTATTCCTTTGCAGTAGGGAAAAAAACTGGCTTTATGTAAAAACTGTAACCATAGAGCTTTCCACCAGCCAAATATGCATGTAGTATAGGATTACCATTCATTATTCTCTATGTGTTACTTTGCCAGCATATTCCATGTGCTGACCCGTTTTCGGGCTACAACTTTCATGTTGCAGACTTTTCAGACGACGAGTAAGGTGCTTTTAGGTCGTGGTTCTATACTCAGTGATGCCGTTGGAGTTGATGGACTCACTTATCTTCCAAGCCTTCCGATGTTATTGTTATTAGTTGGCCATAAGCCATGATTATTGTAATAAGTCCCCTTTTGGACAAACGATGTAATAAGTCTGTGATTGCTACTCTGTTATAAATCCTTCGAAGTACTGTGTGGTGTCAGCATTACTGATCCAGGGATGACACCTGAGCACAGAGACTTGACCATCTGAGGTCGGGTCGCTACACTTATGCTAGCAGATTCATTAGGAGAGTGCATGATCTGGGAGCGACGTTCACTTGGCATTCGAAGTCCCCCTTGCGCTGCAAGTTCTTCAGTTGGTTGACTCTCAAGAACAGGATATGGACCTCCGACCGTTTGGCGAAGAGGGGACTGCCACACCAAGACACCTGCCCGCTCTGTGGTCAAGAACAGGAAATGGTGGATCATCTCCTTCTGACGTGGGTCTTCTCTAGATAGGTGTGGTTTGCGGTTCTCTCGGCGTGGGGGCATGGTGACTGGACGCCTGGTGTGTCAGATCAGCTACTCCCATGGCGCACCTCATTGAGCATGCACCCGCAAAAGCACATGGACAGCAAAACGCTGGCAATGCTGGTGCTATGGGAGACGTGGAAGCATCGCAATGCGGTGGTTTTCGATGGAGCGATCCCTTCAGTGCATGGGGTTCTTAGTCAGACTAGGCAGGCTCTGACAGAGTGGGGGCACACGGGGTTCTTTAAGAGCGATGTGTCAAGTTGTCTTAGCCGGTTGTCGAGCTGGGTGAGTGGGGAGAATTAGCTTTCAGTGTGACTGACGCTTTGCCTGTGTGGCAAAGCGAACTCTGTGGGTGGGTGCTCTTTCACCATTTTCCTCTGATCAATATATGAAACGCATACTCATGCGGTTTCTCGAAAAATTATTTCTAGTGCTTGTTGTACTACCATGATTGAAGATGAATAGATTGAAAGTTTTTCCCGCAAAAAAACATGTCATACATTTGAAACACATGGCAATTTTCTCTCCTGTAGTATGACAATTCTCTTTTATAGCATGTCATTTTTTATTAGCGTGAAAAATCTATCTATCATAGAACGATAAATCTCTCTATTTTAGCATGACAACTCTTCAACGTTCCCTACAGGCTATTTTTTGAGCGAACGCCGAGGAAAATCGCCGTTCGCTCGTGTGAGCCTTGCTGAGGGAACGTTCATTCATGCGGAATCCTTCTATGGGGAGCGCGAGCTTCCTATTAGCCTAAGAGAAGTTCTAGACTCTTTAGAAAGACCGAACTGCTTCAAGTGTTCTTCTCTCCCTCGTCGGCTAGGGCAAACTCTTTCCACCAGACTTCGCCGGCGAGCCTGTGAATTCGTCTTCCCTCTACCTGCCGCTCCAGCCGTCAGTAGTGGGGAGGGTAATTCTAGGGCGTTCACTCTGGCAAGTCGTTTAGGTTAGGTTTTTTTTGCGGATGTCGGCACTTCTTCTTCAAGTTTATTTTCCGGCAGCCGATCCTCCTCAAGTTCGTCCATCTGGACGTAGTCGATAGAGCTCCGCCTTAGATTCTTGCAGTCTCCTTGGGTTGGAGATGTTAGGGTTTCTGGTTGTACGTGTGCGACGAGGAGATTTGGTGTCAGTTGCTTCAGATCTATTCAAGGGTTCAATGGCGACGACTGTGGCTCGAGGGCACTGGTCCTTGGAGCACGCATGCAAAGACTTCCCGACTATCACTGACAAGGTCAAGCTGGCTCCGGTAGGGGAACGACAATAGTGGCACGTTGATGAGTCGCATCGGAGGCAGTGGTCGTTCGGTGGTAAATTTTATTATATTTTATACTTCTGATGAATATTAATAGATCTGGATCTTCTTAAAAAAAGATTGAACTGCATTTGACTTCTTAAATGGAAATGCCTTTTCAAACAGAGACATGTTGAGCTAATTCGAGAAAGCATAGCTGTTCCCCGTAAAGAAAAACAAGTTCGGGCTGCATACAATAAGCTTGTCCGCATGCCTCAAATTCATTTTTTCTTTGAATTACTCCCTTTTTTGGATTCCGCACCGGAAACTTAGAAGTTCCAATCCTTTCCGTTTGGATATTGATCGGTGTACATCTTTTAATCGGCATCTGCTGCATACCTATCCTGGCAATCCACTAGAATTCGCAAGGCTTGGAACTCTGATCTGATGGTTCAGTTAGGAGCAAGTACTCGTAGAAGTTGAGCCTCGCAGACGCAGAGCTGGCAAACCACTCTCCAAACACCACCGACTCCATGGATCCATGCTAATGCAGCTGTTGATTTCACTCATGTAAACAACTCCACTCCCAAAGAAAAAAAGTCAAACAATCTGCTTCTGCTCAGCCACACCTCTATATATACAAGCACAGAATCCGGCACGCTCCAAGAAGCACTCACTGCACCAGCCCAGCCCAGGCAGCTCCGTCTCTCGTCACTCCAGGCAGGAAAGCACCACACTGTCAAGTACGCAATGCCGCGCCACCTCGGCCTTCACGGAGTGATCGCCGCCGGCGCGTCGCGCCACCTCGCCCTGCACCACAGCGGCGTGATCGCGGCCGCGGTGCCGGCGGCGGCGGCGTCCCTGGCCGTGTGCGCGCTGGCGCTGGCGCTGTGCGCGTCGCACTCGGGGGCGGGAGCCGCGGCCACGGAGCGGCTGCGGCGCGCGCTGGCGAGCGTGAGCCGCCGCAGGACGGACCCGGTCATCAGCATCCACCAGGTGCAGCCCGGCGGCGTAGGGGCCGACGCGTCCCCGCCGCCTTGCGTCTGGCAGAAAGGGATCCTCATGGGAGGGAAGTGCCAGCTCCCGGACTTCTCCGGCGTCATCAACTACGACCCCGCCGGCAACATGGTCGCGCCCGGCCGTCCTCGGGCCTTGCCGGCGCTTGGCTGGTGAGCGATCGATCAACGCCACGAACTCGTCCAATCGAGAGTGACGTGTTTGCTGTACGTGTGACGTGGACTCGTAGCAGTAATCTGCTATGCAGAGTGGCATCCCCACATGGTGGGCTGGAGTGGATTTTCTTTCCTTGCGACAGGGAAAATTCTTAGCATTGGGTGTCAATCCCTATTAATATCCTCTTGGGACTTGTGTGTTCCTCTTTTCATCGAGAATCTCCTTATGTACTATGTGGCTAAGATTTCCGGCTGAAATTTGTGCCTGAGTTTAGTGTGAACTGTTTTTTAAGCACCACGTCGAAGCAAAGTAGTAATTCGATCAGCGTCGCCGGCCCGATTGATCGATGTCATGGTGACACACGTGCGGACCTTGGGGACCTCTTATTTGACTCCCTTTCCATGGCGTGGCAGACCCGCCAGGGCGTGGCGTACGGGAGCCTGGCTCAGGATAGGAGCATTGGGCCGAACACCCTGCATGTTAGCCGCTGAGCCACACGATGGACAAAGGTTGGCTTACACACGAGCTCGCTGGAGGTCAGCGACCAGGACCAAACGATGAAGGAGGCGTGTCACGATGAGCTGGCACACCGGCCACGAAGGCACACGTCAAGGCTGTCATGATGGAAGAGCAGCCGGTGCCATCTGTGCCAGAGTCCCGGCAGGCGTAAGAGGAGCAGCGCAACAACCTCCGGCTCCTCAACAAGCACCGGTTCATGGAGGAAAAAGTCGCCGGCGAGCACGAGAACGACGATACCGTCGCGGCCATGGTCGTGGAAGATCCGAGTCCAGCGTAGCGCTCGCGACATCCATCGCATTCGCCGGCGCATGCGCGTCCTGCAGGCGCTGGCGGCTACGCGTCCTACGGGTGGAGAGAGACACCCTCTCCGCGGAGATATGCACGGAGGTAGACGAAGAGGAGGCACAGGTGACAACAGACGTTGCCAGCTCCATGTCGACCACGCTCCCACCATGGTTCCATCCCCGCTGCAACAACCACGAGGCCGGCCTATCCACGTCCGACGCCGTCGACACGGCGGACTCTGAGGAGGAAGAGTAGGCCATGGGATGCCACCACGGCTTGGGTCCCAGGACGACCACACCCCATGTCTTATTCTTCCCCTCCCACAACTTCACTTCCTGGGGCTCACATTCGGTGAGCTTACCGGACATGAGGAAGACATGACGTGGGGCACAAACACTGCCACAGCTGACTGTCTTTTACACTAGGTTAAAAAGTCGTTTATTTTTTTAGTTGAAAATGTAATGATTTTATTTAGGTTTAAATGAAAATCATCTAGTTTGTTCAAATCTAGTTTGAAATGTATGTGATCATGGTTGGATGACCGGCTCCTATATCACTGTCCACGGACACCGCGTTCGTTTTAGGGGTCCGCATCGAAGATGCCTTAATGGGTGGAACAATTATCAAGTTGGTTACTAGAGCACCACTCTGTATTCAGGGTGAAAACCCACATTCTAGTCTTACCTAGTTGGAATCAACAATTGTAGACTTCCATCATCTCCTTATTGAAGATGTTATCTTTGCACTGATACCAACAATGTTGAAATCCTTGCCTTGCTTTTAGGCTGAAGTTGATGACGTCAGTACAAGTATGCATTATACTCATTAAAAAGTTTGCTGTGGAAGAATGGTGACGGAGTTATATGCCGTTTTTTGTTGTCAATTTTTATAGGGAAGCATTTGGGACCGGCCGGCCGGCGGAACGCTTCGCTAGTCACGCCGATTTCGCTCACTCGCGCAGCTCGCACGCACACAACCACGTGCTCAGTTGGGCCCACCCACCGCTCCACGCCTTCTCCCATGCTTATGTGTTCACCGCATCCATTCATTTTGTTCGCCGCAGCTTCCATGGCTCATTTTCTACCTCACATCTAGCCAGTAAATCCTGTCTTCCTCCACCTCCCTCTCGCATGCGGAGCTGCACCCGGAGGATGGGGACGGCCGTGCTGGAACCTCCAGGTGGCAGAAGCTGCAGCCGTTTTGTTGGTGTATGCTGGAACGGGCGTCTGTCGGCGCGACCACCAGCGGAGCCAGGTGCTGCAAGCGGCGACGAGCGGGATGTTTTTTTGTTGTGACCGACTATGTCGTTTGCTGGAACCATGCTGCGGGGTGCTGGAACTAGTGCACAACGATGCTGGAACTGCAATGAGCGAAGCTTAGACAGGCGGAGACAAAAGCTGCAACCCGCTGCCGGAGAGGCTGGAACCGGCCATGGCAAATGCCGGAAGCGGCATTTTGTGGATGCTACAATCACCCATGACTGATGCTGGAACCGGCCATGGCAAGTGCTGGAACTGACTTCTGTGTATGCTATAGCCGACCAGTGTTGCTGGGACCGATTGCGACGGAGATGCTGGAATGGGCGGTGGCGGATGCTACAACCACGGGTCGCTCGAGCTGCAACCGGCATCGCATGATGCTACGTCCGTGGCATGGCGGTGCTACGAGGTCGACGGAGTCCGCACCGCGATGTTACAACCATAGGCGGCAAAGCTGCAACTGCATCTGCCATAGCTGTAACGTGCTGCGCGGGCAGAGCTTCGAGAGGATGGCGGCGTGGATGGGTGCTAGAACCACAGGCAGGTGGTGACGCAAGTCCGGCGACGGCGAGCCGCCGATGCTGGGAAAGAAGCGAGTTGGTGATGCACGGGGGCGTGGTGAGCATGGGGCAGTGCACTCGTGGTGCGCGATGCGAGGAGGCGGACACACAAAATCAAACGGCTCCCGTACAGCTCATTGTGCGGCTGGCTAGTGGCCGGCCAAAAGTTTGGTCCGGCTGACCGGCGCCTTGCACTCGCGAATTCACCAATCTTATAATGGGTTGATTTTTGTTGGCACGTTTCATATACTATTCTATTTATAACATAGAGCTATGAAAGTAGTACACTATAATCCAAATCAAGTATAGTACTACTACTTGATTTGCCAAATCAACATAAGCGTCTGAAACAGCGACCTTCGCCGGGAAGGAAGCACATAGCTTAAATGACTCTACTCACCGGCTAAAATCTTAAAGGTTCAAATAGACTTTCGTTTCATCCTTCTGACAAGGGACCTGCATGTTCATGGCGGTTCTTGCTACTCTCTCTGTCCCAGAATATAAGAACGTTTTGACACCATGTTAGTGTTAAAAACATTCTTATATTTTGAGACGGAGGGAGTAATTTATTTGCCACGGTCATGACCATCAGGAAACCACCACAATAGAATACGGTGACCCAGATACAGCTATAACCACCAGACGAGCCAGAACGGAGCTCGTAGTATGTTGTTCTTGTACTACTAGGACAAATTAGCATTCGTTAAATACCATATACTATCTCCTAGTAGTATATACAATCAATACAGAGACATCCTTTGGAGGATTTCCTTTCGAGGTCTGACGAAAACGAGCAGAGAACCCAATGCAGACTCAACGCAAGGTGCCAAATGCGCCACTCGGTAGCGAACGAGACAGACCGGGCCTTGACCTCCGGCTGGAAGAAAGGACGGTCTCCCCCTCGACGGTGACGACCACGACCACGGTAAACTCCGTTGAGAGGGCAGACTCGCCATTCCACACGGCCGGCTGGACACTCTAAAAACCAGCACAAGTGCGGTGGCTCCCCTCCGTCTGTCTCGTCGAGTTCTCCGAGGAGAGGAGAGGCGAGGCGACATGGGCTCCAGCAGCCTCCAGCAGACCAACGCGCTCTTCAGGAAGAACCTCGTGATCCAGGTGACGCACCCCGTGCCATCTCTCTCTTCTCCTCCTCCTCCGTGGAGTAGTTTTGTGTGGAACTCGAATCCCATCGCGCAGAATTATCTTGCCTTCTTCTTGTGCTCTTTGCGTTGCGTGCGCAATTGGCCGTGGGATGGGACTGGGAGGGTGTCATGCACCAAGAATCTGCGACAGAAATGCATCTTTCGTCATCCAGTGTTCGCAGATTTTTTTGGTGAAAAAGGACCCCAATGTTCAGCGTAGCATCAATCCTAATTGTGTTGCAATTAATTCCGCAAACGGAAAAAAAAACTGTACTCCAGTAAATACATACTGCATCGTTTTGGTTTCAAGATTCAGTTCCGCTGCAATCAGGGAAATCTTGCTTTCAAACCCCAAATCGCCGATTTAGATGATTAAGCCTCTTTCACACGTAGCAGTTTCATATTTTGTTTTATAGAGAATTAGTAGAATTTATGCTATGACCGTCGGTTGGAAACTTGGAACTATGGAACATAGAACTACAGTTCTTAAATTTCTATATATGCCAAGAGCCCAACAATTAAAAGAGCCCAACAATTAAATTTCATATTTTCTTTAGAAAGTTGTGTTGTAAACTCCTGTAGAATTCTGTGCTACTGCTCCATGACATGTTATTTGTAGTATGTGTTTTTTTGGGGGGAAATTTGTATGTTTATTTTGATTTTGTGAGGATTATCTCGGTGTTTATTCTACCCCTCCTGTGTTTTCTACTCTACTAGTAATTCTTTGGGATAAAAAAAAAAATTTTTCCTCTGATTACTGAATCGAATCGGCAGAGGCGCGCCTGCAAGACCAACTGCTGCCTCATCCTCTTCCCCCTGATCCTCTGCGCGGGCATCGGAGGCCTGCAGATCGCCATCAACCGCGCGGTCAAACGAGACACCACCCCTCTCAACTGCAACTGCAGCAATGCCGTCGTGCCGGCGAACACCACGGGAGGCCCGGCGTGCCCGGAGGGCTGCCCGCAGCCTCGCGCGCCCAAATGGCCACCCGTGGTGCACATCCCGCCGTCGGCCACGAGCCGGTTCGGCGGCGGCCCCCCCGGCGCATCGTGCGGGGCGCAGGGGTCCTGCGCCGCAACGTTCCTCGTCACCGGCGCCAACCAGTCCTTCGTCGGAAGTACAGTATGCCGTAACTCTGTTTCTGTTACTAGGTGAGTGGTTTTTTGACATGATTTTTGCTCATCGCAGGTGCAATGGGTAACATGATCCCGGTTCACGACGCATCGGTGAACGTGTCGGCCGACGACATCTCGGCGTTAGCCGATTTCGTGCTGGTAGCTTCCATTTCCTGAGCCATGCGTTCTTAATGATACCTGATGTTCAGGCAATTCTGTGACGTATCGAAAACTGCAGGCGGGCTATTCGGGGTATTCAGGCAGTCCTCTAGTGGACTCCTTTCTTCAGAACAAATGCACTCCAAACCTGACGCTTTCATACTCATTTGTAGACGGCAATGAAACTGGGACCCAAGGTAAAAAATATATCTTCTAGTCGAAGGTCAAACGTTGTACCAGTTACTGAACAATGAACACATGAAGGCTTAGTAGAAAAACTCACAGCACCAATGGCTTCAGCTATTCTTGATATTAGCAAACTATGATCGGATCACTAGCGTCCTGTCGTGGCATCTGGCAATTTCACCCATTTGCAGTGCATTCTAGTTATTCCTGATGTTTGCTAAAACCATGCATAGATGTGGATTGCACGGAGGGATTAATGCTCTGGCGCGACAGTTCGTGGCTCATCAGTGATGACCTATATAGTGGCTACACGAACAGGAGCAATGAATTTGCTGCAGGTGAAAATTTTCCATCTTAGATTGTGTACATGAATCAGTTCTTCTACTCTACTAGTCGCTGACATTAAGTTACACTGTCTGCAGCATACGACTTCTTAAGCTCTGATCAGGGCAACTTCAACTTGATCATTTCATATAACTCGACGTACGAGTTTGATGCTTATGATGGCCTTCCAATCCCTGTCTTCCAATTTTTTGGAGGGAATAAACCTAGACTGCTTGAAGTTCCACGGTTAACAAATATGGTACAATTTTTCTCAATGTGGAGAAGACTAGTACACACTATCTCTTGCGATAACCTTTTTGATTGCCTAATTGTGTATTGCAACCTTTCAGTTCTCTACAAATTATTTTAGTGTCATACTAACATACATGTGTTCTTGGTTCTTCATGTCACAGACTCGGTTCATGTACTATTGTCTTCATTGTTAAATTATTTTCGAGACCACTTCACAGAGTTTCATTTTGCAGGCTTCAAATGCATACCTTCGTTTAATAGGCAATGGTCTGAAGATATCATTCGATTTTGTTAAAGAAATGCCTAGAGCAGGTCGATCATGGAGTACATACGATCTAACTTCAATAATAGGACCACTGCCTTATGTATTGACTATCCAGCTCCTTTTCCCGGTATGGCAGGTCTTTATGAATTTATTTTCAACGTCAGTCGATTTGAATATTTTGGAATGTTGTTTTCTGATAGTTGTACAAGCAAATAAATACGGTAGCACCTTTTAGCTTATAGAAGAATGAATTGATGCTACAGGTAATTTTGACCAACATTGTATACGAGAAGCAAAAGAAGCTTATGATTATGATGAAGATGCATGGTCTTGGTGATTTGCCATATTGGACTATATCCTATTGCTATTTTATTCTTCTGTCCATGCTATACTTGCTGTCCTTCATGGTATTTGGTACTGTGTTTGGTAAGATAATACTTTTATTACTATGGATGTATTTTTTGTGCAATAAAATATAAGAATTACTTCTCTTTGATAATCTGGGAATTGGTATTGAACCAAGTCTTGTTGTTCTTGGTTAGGTTGATCAATGTGCTAATTTTATTTATAAAGGAATGTCGTCGAACAGTTATAAATTACAAGGACATTTCTGATAGTTTCATCTCTATTTTTCAGGTTTTACATTCTTTCGACTGAATAGTTATGGCGTACAGTTTGTGTTCTACTTTGCTTATATGAGCTTGCAAATTTCATTTGCATTTCTTATGGCAACATGGTTCTCAAATGTGAGAACAGCTGCTGGTATGCTTCCATAAAGAGTATTGCTACATCCAGTGCATCAGATGGTATGAATTTATCTACACTGATTAGTTGACATACCACGCTCCAGTGACAGGATATTTCTACGTGTTTGGGTCCGGCCTTATAGCAGATTATTTTTTCAAGCCCTATATCGAAGACATTTTCATCTCAAGTATGCATGCAAATTTATCTTTGTAGAAGTTCATTATGCAGTTGTCATTATGATTCTAGGGCTTCTTTGATGTAAGCTTTTATTCCATCACTCAAATAATTTGTGTTGCAATTTTATATTTGCTCATTTCAAGGAAGCTGGATTATACTTTTGGAACTTTTCCCTCCATTTTCTTTGTACCGCATTGTCTATGAGTTTTCTCAATCTGCATTGCTCGTAAGTCAGATTGACCGCACGGGGATGCAGTGGAGTGACCTGAATGATCCCAAAAATGGAATGGCGAGTGTTTTAACCATAATGATACTCGAATTGATCCTATTCCTTTTATTATCATTCTATCTGGATCACTTTGGTTCCTTTCAAAGTGGAATTAGAAAAGCAGTATTACTTCTTCACTCTCGCCGGGCTGGGAACCGTTCTCAATCTGCTCAACAGCGGACCACACAGATTCAAGAGTTCGAAGCTTCCGTTGAAATGGAGAGAACAGATGTTATCAAAGAGGTGTGCTATCTTTGGTCCTTACAAAAAATAGTTCTTGGTTCTCTGATTGATTTTGTTATAAGGTTAACAAAAATATCAACACGAACTAGTAGGACAGTTTGTTAACCTTACAGACACATTGTTGTGTCGATATTTTTTTCTCCTTTTCTACATCGTAACAAACTCCATTGCTGTTAGCCTTATGATCATTGCTGTATACAGTGTTATAACTGCTTAACCTAGAGTGTAATCATATAGGTTGAAATTCTAGTCCTGCTTGAACGTGTCTCTATTTTTTCTTTGCCGAATTGCAATGGCATACTAACGTAGCTTTGCATATTTCCTTACAGAGAGAGATGGTTGGACAGCTCTTACAAGAACCAAATAGTAGTTATTCAGTCATATGTGACAACCTTAAGAAAGTGTACCCTGGAAAAGATGGCAATTCAAAGAAAATTGCTGTCAGAGAGTTGTCCCTTTCAATGGCACGTGGGCAGTGCTTTGGTGTTCTTGGTCCAAATGGTGCTGGAAAAACCACTCTCATCAACATGGTAAGCATGAAGTTTATAGATACCATAATTTACTATAGGGCTACCTTCATCAAAATCTAATTGGGGCAAAGCATAGTCTGATTTATTATATGTCATTATAGATATTGTGCCTCCTAGAAATATGAACTGGACAGATATAGTGAAGCGGATGGAGTAGTACGTAAATCATTCCTAGCACATCCCTTCCAGGAAATATGACCATTCAAAAGTGCAGCCATACATTTCTTTACAGCAATAAAGAACATGTCTAGGGGTTCATGAACTAGTAGGACTGCACTGAGGAATTTGCTGTCTATCCCAAACGGTACTAAGGACTTCTAACCTGATAACAGCTCACTGGATTTACTAAACCTACGTCTGGCACCGCGTACATCGAAGGAATGGACATAAGGTTGGACATGGACAAAATTTATACAGGAATTGGTGTTTGTCCCCAGCATGAGTATTTTCTTATCTCTCTCACTCAGATTGTTTCGAGTTTGTTCTAGGTTAGTGTAAGACCATGTAGTTTTGAATTTGTGATTGATTGCTTTATCCTCCTTCGAATATCACCATGCAGCTTGCTTTGGGAAAATCTGACTGGCCGAGAGCATTTGATGTTCTACGGCAGGCTCAAGAAACTGAAGGGTGCAAAATTAGCTCAGGTAATGTATTACAGTATATCTAATATAGTGATATTTTCCATGCATGGATATGATGAACTTGACTTCCGTCACCATTTACCACTTAACATTGAAGCACCATAATGTCATTTCCCTGACCAGCTGATTAAAGCTGAACACATCATTTTCCTATAGGGCTGATATGTTCTGAGCCAACCTGTACACTTGTACAAATTTGCCAATGCAAAATCTAAGATATAAAATCTTTTGTTGGAAAATTTAGAAGTCAGTATATACCTAGGCTCAATATAGAAGTGGAAACCAAAATAACTGATACAGATTTTAGTGCACAGATGCAGCCATGATTTCCAGGCAAGAATTATTATATTCAACTCATGTACTTTTTCCTGGAACTCGATTTATCTTCACATATTGTGCAGAGAACTCGCTGTTTTATCATCACATATTGCCAGTTTTTTTGGATAAAAACCAAATTATCATTCCATACAGAAAAAACTAATAAAAACCTCACATAAATTCTTTCCAGGCTATCGAACAATCTCTGAAAAGTGTGCGTTTGTTTGACGGTGGTGTTCCCGATAAGCTTGTACAAAAATACAGCGGTGGCATGAAACGTCGTCTCAGCGTCGCCATCTCTCTAATTGGTGACCCTAAGGTACTTGTATTTATCAACTGAATTCATTCACGATTCGATAAGCTTCTGAGCGTTCATGCTTGGAGAAATTTGTAGGTTGTTTATATGGATGAACCAAGTTCTGGCTTAGATCCGGCATCAAGGAAAGACCTATGGAAAGCCGTCAAGTCTGCCAAACAGGACAGGGCCATAATTCTCACGAGTACAGTACTTTACCTTCAATTCTCATATAGCAGTATATCAGTTCATCGCTGCATTTTCGTGTGTGTGCATGTTGAGCTTGACATCACATGACCAAAGTTAAAAACATACTTCCATCAATCTCGCAGCACATTCAATGGAAGAAGCCGAAGTTCTATGTGATCGGATAGGAATAATCGCGGACGGTACCTTGCAGTGCATTGGAAACTCAAGAGAGGTACAATTAACATACGCCAATAAGTTGATCATATCTCCGCACATGATTTCAGATGCTAACGCAGCCACCCAATCTGCCTTTTCCAGCTGAAAACCAAGTACGGAGGCTCATATGTGCTGACGATAACGACCGCGGCGGGTGAGGAGGCTGAGGAGGAGGTGGCGAAGCTAGTCCAGTCCATCTCGCCGGCGGTGAGCAGGGTGTACCGCATCTCTGGGACGCAGAAGTTCGAGATGCCGAAGCAGGAGGTGAGGATATCTGCGGTGTTCCATGCCATGGAGAGCGCGAAGAGTAGGATGACCATTTTTGCGTGGGGCCTGGCTGATACGACTCTGGAGGATGTGTTCATCAGAGTTGCCAAGGAGAGCGAGGCATCCTCTGTCACCTGATCGGCTAGCCAAGCCGGCCAAGAATAGTCGCCGTTTGCAGCTCATCACAGTTGCAGCTTCAGAGATATCGTTATGTGGCAAATTGGCAGTGCACGTAGCTTTAAGTTTTCTAATGAGTTTGGACTTTGGACTATGGAAGGTGTAGCTTCAGATTATTAGATATATATGGCAGAAGAACTCAGGGATAAGGAAATGCATTATAAACGATAAGAAATATATTTAAAGTTATGTAACGTGGAAACAAAATCAGAAATTTGACACAGAAAACTTATTTGAGAATCCTAAAAATGTTTTGAAAATGAAATAGTTTATGGACATTCATGAAAAATCAAGAAAGATGGTGATTTTAAGTTTCATGCGTGTTTGTAAAGTATTTGTGAGTTTTCATTAATCCCTTGCTTTTCAGTAAAACTTTTAATGTTCTCATTTTTGAACTTGTTCATTTTAAACATTCCCAAATTTGTTTACTAACTTTTCTGGATTGCTTGTCAATTATTATTATTATTATTATTATTATTATTATTATTATTATTATTATTATTATTATTATCATTATCATCATCATCATCATCATCATCATCATCATCATCATCATCATCATCATCATCTGATTTTAACTAGTTTTGTTTTTTCTAATTATCATAATGCGGCACTTCTTTTCAGATGTTTCATTTATTTTTTATGAATCTTTAGATTATTGAGAATAATTTGTTCTACATTTTCTTGTCAATGATTTTTTGGTCTTTTTTGTGGTTGGCGTAGGTTGCCCTTTGTGCAAAGCCATTACCATGCATTGTTTTTGAAAGATCCAACGTTCGCTGGCTTATCATTGATTTAGCAAAGAGCATATGGGAAGCAGGGTTCAATCAAGTGATCAATAATGAGTTATGAAATGTGAATGTGCCGACGCGTTATATTAATTTGTATAAATCTCTTCCGAAAAAAAGAATAGCATTTATTGCACTGCGCAAACAAAAAAACATCACTATTTTTTGGAGCACGAGCTATATGTTACAGGTTCTAAGAAAAGACCCTTCACATAATTTTGTAAAATAAGTGACGATTCCTGCAGTATCGCCGATTATAGATGGTTGCTAAGGTAAGTGACAGGCTTGTTTGAAGCATTCGACCATAGCTGATGCACTAAGCATAACTGACACACACTCATGTCCTATATTTCATTAGACAACTCACAGTGGGAGTAACATAGATGGTAACATCACACATCTCTAGACAAAACATATGATGTGTAAGTACGCAAACTAACTGGAATAGCTAATGTAAAAAAAAATATATGATGTGGCGAGTAATTAATGAGGAAAGAGAGGCACGTGATACCATAGCTAGTTACTGTAACATCACACATACCAAGACAAGATGAGTCTACAACCAAATAAATGAAGTGTTGCATGACACCACACATATATTACTCCCCACTACAGAGGTAGTAATATAGACTAGTAACATATGCATGTTACTAGTCTAAGTTACTATCCATTGTGACTAGTCTAAGTGGCGGACCCTTCGTAATTACCCGTCAGTTTGGCGTCATGGTTGGCCAAGCCCATGTAGGGAAGGGCCGACGCACAATGGTGGCTCTGGCGACTGGCGACGCCCCCGGCGGCGCGGGCGCCGTGGCTGCCCGGCCGCCCCCCTCCGTCCCCGCCCCCGAGCCCCGCCCCCCCGCCGGCGTCCGCCCCCTCCTCGCCGGCCCCTCCCCCCGGCTCTCCGCGGCTGCTGTGGGCCGACATCGCCGAGGCCGACGACGTGGCCGCCGGCCGCCCCGTCGTGTGCCGGGATCGCGTTCCCCCCAAGGCCCCGCCGCGGCCGCCACCTGACCTCGCCGGTGGCCTTACTCCCAGGGGTGGGAGTAAGGTCGCCCGTGGGTCGGGTCGGCGCCGGCGTCTTCCTCCGGCCGCCTCCCCGGCTCGGGAGATGGAAGGCCCTGCCTTGGGGTCTGGGCTGCCCCCCCGGCGGCGTCGCGCTGGCAGCTGTGGGGTTGTCGGCCGCGCTGACCGGGGCCCGGCTCTCGCCTCCTGGAAGCCCCCGTCCGTGGCCGGGCCCTCCTCTGCTCCGCCCTCCCTAGCCTCGGCCGGTCCGACTCCGGCGATCCCGCCCGTGCTCGCACCGGCCCCCCCGTCGGACCCCTTCCGGCTTTTCCTACCCACCCGTAGGCCCGCCGGACCCCATCCCCACGGCCGCACCTCCGCCCCGCCTTCCCCTCGTCGCCCCCGTGCGACCCCGCCGGCGGCCACCGCGGTGGTGCTCGGGGAAACCCTAGCGCCCCGCTTGGTCACCCCAGGGCGGTCGTTTCGGGCCGCGGTGATCTTGGGCCGGCCCACGGACCTGGTTGCTGGCCCCCCTCTCGGGAGGGTGGGTGCGGGTGCGGCCCTTGGGAGTCAGGCCTTGGCGGTTGGGGTTGGCCGGCTTGGCAGGCCGGATGGGCCCCGCCTGGCCCATCCTCGCCCGTGGCAACAGTGGGCCCATTTAGGCGGTCCATTTGGCCGCCTGAAGGGTTTCCTCGCCCCCACTCCTTCCCACTCCCGCGCCGCCAGCTCCCGGCCTCGCCCCCCCGGTCGCTGCCGTCCCGTCCCGACACCCCCTCGCCGGCGCCGCCGGCCTCTCCCCGTCGGCTTCCCCCCTCACCACCCATGCCTCGGGAATGGGGGGACGACGCGGGGCGCCCCAAGCGTCGGGCGGACGACCGCCGCGACCCCCCCCCCCCGCCCCTCCCCCGACGGCCGCCGGCGCGAGGCGGACCTGCGGCAGCAGCTCTCCTCCCGGCCGGCGCGGTCCTCTCCGGCTCGCGAGGCCCGCCACTCCCCACCTCGCCCCTCGCGCCGCTCCCCGGTCCGCGACGACCGTCGCTCTCGCTCTCCTGCCCGCCGCTCATCTCCGCGGGGGGAGTCGCGCGACCGCGGCCGGTCTCCGGCCCGGGAGGCTCGGCCGCCCTCTCGGCGGCGGTCCCCCTCGCCTGCCCGTCGCCGGGATCGGTCCCCCTCCCCGCCCCGGCCGCTCCCCGGCCCCAACTCCGCCGACGCCCCTCCCTCCCGCCGCTACCAGCCCCCCCGCTCCCAGGCTGCGTTTCCGCCGTCTAACGATGGCAATGGCAACCGGGGGCGCCCGGGCTCCAAGAAGAAGAAGAAGAAGGGCCCTCCGCGCCCTCAAGCCGCCGCCTCCACCGCAGTCGCTGCTCCTCCTCCGGGCACCACCGCCTCTTCCGTGGGCCAGCCGTGTTTCAACTGCGGCTTGACCGGGCACTTCCAGGTGGCCTGCCCCAACCCCCCGACGTGCTACCTATGCAAGGATACCGGGTACCCCGCGATTCTCTGTCCAGACCGCCCGGTGACAGAGGAGCTCATGATGTACGGGCACGGCATCGAGGACATGGCCTTCTTCCACATCGAGGTGCCTGAGCTCGCCCCGCCATCTCCCTCGCTGCTGGCGATGGTGACTGTTGTGGGCGATGCCGTCGCCACCCCGGAGCTGATTGAGGCTGAGCTCAACCACTTGTGCAGATGCACGTGGGACTTGCAGGTGACCCCCACGGCCCCCAGCGCCTTCTCGGTGGTCTTCCCCGACGCGACGAGCATGGGATTCTGCACGCGCAGCAACAACATCACCTTGGCTCTCAACGGCATCGTGGTGAACATCTCTGAGCCTCAGTGGGATCCCAGAGCCGTCGCTACCCTGGACACGGCTTGGCTCCTCATCTCCGGCCTCCCTGATGTTGCCCGGTCCGAGCGGGTCATCCGCAGTATGTCCAAGATACTGGGCAGGGTGGTGGTGGTCGACGAGCTCTCCTTGCGCAAGGAGGAGGAGGTCCGGGTCAAGGTGAAATGCCTGGACCCCTCCAAGCTCCACGTCACGATCCGAGTCTTCTTCAACGACGACGGCTACGACCTCAAGATCTGCCCCGAGCCTCCGAACCACGTCGGCCGCCCCCGCCTCTCCACTGGCAGCCTCCTGGGGGGTGGCCCTGCTGATGCTGACGACTCCCACCACCGTCGCTCTCGCTCCTCCCGCTTCGACGACCCTGCCGAGGACGAGGATGAGTCGGAGCACTCTCGCTCCCCGTCTCGGGAACCCTCCAACCCTCCTGCGGGGCGGGGCGGATCGGGGGCGGGGCGTACCCGGGTGTCGGCAGCTGATCTCGAGGTTGCCCTCCGCCTGGCCACCCCGCTGGTTCCCTCCCCGTCTCCGTCGGCGTCGGCCAGCGACATCTCCAGCGTGGGCCTCCTCGTCGCCCCTCCATCGTCGCCTCGCTCCCCCTGCGCCGTCTCCGCCCGCTGCCTCGCGCCGTGGGGGGCTGACCCCACGCCCATCGCCGGCTCGACCTCCCCGGTCTCTTCTGGGGTTGGCGGTGACGGGGCGCCCGTCGCCCCTGCCCTGTCTTCCCCACCCGCGGGGGTCGCGGTGGGGGTTTCCCTGGGGTCGTCCGACCCACACCTCGCGCCGGTGCCGTCCGGCTCCCACCTCTCCTCGCCGGCTTCCCCTGACGCCTCGGTGCCGGTGGACGCCTCCTCCCCGGCCTCCGCGCACCCCCCTCGGACGGTGGCATACGCCAGGAGGCCCCGCTCCACCTCGACGCCGGTGACGTCCTCCCGCCGCAGCGCCCGCCTAGAGGCGGCGCGGCCGGGCGACTCCCCTGCGCCGTCCATCGCCGAGCGGGCGGAGCTCCGCGCCGCGGTTCGGAACCTCGAGTCAGGTGCGGACCCTGTCCCTCCCAGTTCTTCTTGTTGCTCCTTCTCTGCTCTCGAGGCTGCTCCCCTTGGCCACCTCGCCAAGGTAGCCAATGACTCGGCCATTGTCTTCAGGGGGGAGGTCGGTCCCCCCTTAGAACAGATCGCGGCCATTAGGGCCCGAGAGATTCTTGACGGCAGGTTGGCCGAGACCCGTGCCCGCCTGCTTCGGCCCCTTGAGGGTCCGCCCTCCACCCCCGCGGCTCCGGCCCCTCCGGTGGCCGACGGGATAATCCGTGGTCGCACTCGGTCTCGCACGGCGGCCCTTCGCGCGCAAAGCGCTTCCCGTGTCCTGGGGTCAAGCAGCCCCCCGATGGGGGTTTAGATGCGGGCCCTCTTCTGGAACCTCCGCGGCTTCAGCCATGATGGTCGTCGCCGCCAGCTCATTGAGTACATCCGGGACGAACACATTGGCATCGTGGCCATCCAGGAAACCCTTCGTTCTGAGCTCACCCTGCAGGAGCTTGAACACCTGAGCCCCCACCTCTTCGCTTGGCACTGGCTCCCTTCTAGTGGGACTTCAGGCCACTCTGGTGGCATCCTCTTAGGGGTTAAGGATGCCACATTTGAGGTGGGTGGCATGGATAGAGGTGAATTCTTCGTTAGTATGGAGATCTTCGAGCGTGCCCTGAACTTCAAATGGGAGGTCATTGTTGTCTACGGACCGACGGATCACCGCCGCTCCCAGGCCTTCCTTGATGAGCTGCAGCTGAAGATCTCTAACTCCCCCCTCCCAGTTTTAGTGGGCGGCGACTTCAATCTCATCCGATCCCTGGAGGAGAAGAATAATTCCCAGATCAACTATCCCCGGATGCAATTATTCAACGATTGGATCGCGGAGCTGGGGCTCCGCGAGCTTGACCGGACAGGTGCCAGATTCACCTGGACCAACCGGCAATCTGTCCCGACACAATCCGTTCTGGATCGTGTCCTAGTTTCCCCGGAGTGGGAATTGCGTTGCCCCCTGGCATCGCTCCGGGCTGTCACCCGGATAGGCTTCGACCATGTCCCCCTCCTCCTCTCCACCGCCGACGAGAGACCCCCTTCCCCGCCGCGGTTCTGGTTCGAGCCCTTCTGGCTCAATCAGACCGGCTTCCGGGAGGCCGTCGTCGCCCGCTGGATTTTCGCTAGATCGGCGCCCCATCGCTCCATGTCCGCTGTCGACTCATGGCACTTTTGTGCCAAACTTTCCCGCCAGTTCATGAAGGGTTGGGGGGCTAACCTTGGCCGGGACCTTAGAGAGCGCAAAAGTCCCTCTTGATAGCTATTCAAGCCCTGGACGCCCGCGCGGACTCGACCGGGATCTCCTCAGATGAGTGGATGCCGCGATACGACCTGGAGGACCAGCTCTCCACCATCTACACGGATGAGGAGGCCTACTGGCGCTTGCGAGGTACCCAGAGGTGGGTGCTTCAGGGCGATGCCAACACCGCCTATTTCTAGGCGGTAGCGATCGGCCAGCGTCGTCGCAACTCCATCCATTGCCTGTGGGATGGTGACACGCCTATCGTTCTCCCCTCGGCCATCCGCTCCCATGTTGATGGCTTCTATAAAGCCTTGTTTACCCCCACCTCGTGAGGTGGGGCTAGTCTCGCCCCCGACATTTGGTCGGGTGCGCACGTAGTCTCGGCTGAAGCCAATGCGGCTTTGGTTGCCCCCTTTGGCGAGGACGAGGTCCTCGCTGCCATTAAGGGGATGAACCCCTCCTCGGCCTCGGGGCTTGACGGTCTGCCCGTGTCGTTCTTCAAGACGTTCTGGCCTACCATCAAGCTTGAGGTCATGGCTCATTTTGAGGAATTCTACTCGGGCTCCATGGACCTTGGGCGCCTTAATTATGGGATTGTGACCCTCATCCCCAAGGTCCCGGGCGCCTCCGATATTCGCCAGTTCCGCCCTATCACAGTGATTAATGTGATTTTTCGGATCCTGGCTAAATGGTACGCCAATAGGGTGACCCTCCTTGCTGACACAATTACCCACCCAAACCAATCCGCCTTCATACGAGGCCGATTTATCCTGGATGGGGTGTTAGTGTTTCACAAAGTCCTCCACGAGGTCCGCCTGAAGCGCCATCGGGCGGTCTTTCTTAAGCTGGACTTCCACAAAGCCTATGACACGGTGCACTGGCCGTTCCTGAGGGAGGTCCTGCTCCGCAAGGGTTTCGACGACCGATGGGTGACCCGCGTCATGTAGCTCGTCTCATGTGGTCGGACCGCGGTGAACATCAACGGTGAAATTGGGCCCTTCTTCCCCACCCTTTGCGGGGTCCGGCAGGGAGATCCCTTCTCGCCGTTCTTGTTCAACATGGTCGTGGATGCCCTGGCCTCCATCTTGGATAAGGCCAAGGCTGCTGGTCATATCCGAGGCCTTGTCCCGCACCTAGTAGGAGGGGGAGGTGTCTCCCTTCTCCAATACGCGGATGACACCATTATTATGGTCGAGGGTTCCGCCCTAGAGATCTCTAACCTGAAGTTCCTCCTGTGCTTCCAACAAATGTCGGGCCTCACCATGAACTTTGATAAGAGTGAAGTGATGGTTCTCGGTTACCCCTCAGAGGACGCACAGTCCATTGCTGACCGACTTAACTGTCGGCTGGGTTCTTTCCCCACGACCTATCTGGGGATCCCCATTAGTGATTCGCGCCTCACCGTGGCAGATCTTCGCCCCACGGTGACCCGTATGCAACATCGCGTTGAGCCCTGGAAAGGGCGATGGCTGTCGAAGGCGGCTTGCGTGATCCTTATCAACTCATCGCTTGCTAGCCTCCTTTGGTTCCTCATGAGCTTTTATAGCCTTCATGAAACGCTCCATCAGGAGGTCACCAAATACCAATCTAGATTCTTCTGGGCTGGGGAGGAGGGTAAGCAGAAATACCACATGGTTAGCTGGCCAGATATCTGCAAACCCAAGGACCAGGGCGGTCTTGGGATTCTGTCCTCCCGGCGCATGAACATCGCCCTCCTGACCCGCTGGCTCTGGCGCATTGCCAATGGGGATGGAGGCCTCTGGCTTACTATCATCCAGAACAAGTACCTGCGTGGGCAGCCCCTCGCTTTCTGCCAACGTTCAGGCGGTTCCCAGTTTTGGCAGGCCGTCGTCCAGCTGCTGCCTGTCCTGCGTATAGGCACATCCATCTCGGTGGGCACTGGATCCTCGACCTTGTTCTGGCTGGATAGGTGGCTTGGAGACTCCCCCCTAGCCGCCCGGTTCCCCATTCTCTTCGACATTGTAGTTGACCCTCGGGTCTCTGTCGAGGCGGCCCTTATTGACTTAGGGCGCCTCGCGTTCCGCCGCCCCTTTGGCCCCGCTGAGGTGGCTGCCTGGGATGTCCTCCTACAGGACGTCGCCCTCCTTCCTATGGACATGGCCGACTCTCCGGACGCCATTTCCTGGCGTCTAGATCCCTCCGGCTGCTTCTCCACCAAATCCCTTTACGCGGCTATAGCCCCCTCGACAGTCCCGGAGCCCTTCGGTTTGATCTGGGACATCCGCCTCCCCCTAAAGATCCGGATCTTTCTTTGGCAATGGATCCGCGGCCGCCTTCCGACCGACGTTGAGGTCCTTAAGAGCCATGGTCCTGGAAATGGGATGTGCCCGCTATGTGGCACTGTAGAGGACGCTAACCACATCTTCTTCTCGTGCTACACGGCACAGTTCCTCTAGTCTTGTTTCCGCAAAACGGTTGTGGGACAGTGGTGCAACACCAACTTCCCTGACTTGCTTGCGGAAATTCAAGCCGCCCCACCTCGCTACAGACATATTAGATGGCTGTGCGTTGGGGTCCTCGCCTGGACGCTGTGGACGGTTCGCAATAAGCTTGTCATTCAGAAGGTGCCCCTTCGACGTGCTACTGACTCCATCTTTAAAATGTGTGGCTACTTGCAGCTCTGGCGGCCGCTTGGCCGCCCCCAGGACCGGGACGCCATCAGCACCCTCCTCACCGACCTCCGATCGATGGCCTTCCGCCTGGCGCCTCCGCTCCCGCCGCCACCCCCGGAGCCCGACTTGATGCTGTGTCCCTCCTGGCGCGTGTGCGTTTTTGTGTGTGTGTGTGTGTAGGGCTTGTTGAGCTGTGCCCTCAACATTAACCCTTGGAGCTCGTTTGTGTCTGAACTTTTTGTGCGTGTGGCTTTGTTTGTGTGTGAACCTTGTTGGATGTTGGCTTTGGCATTGGCTTTATAATATAAAGCGGGGCGTGAGCCTTTTTCGGTAATTACCCGTCACTTAACTGGCAACCATGAGTGAGGGCCCTTCGCCCATCAGTGATGCCCTGAAGCATGACTGACATAGCCCAGCCCTCATGTCTTATACTTCACTAGCAGAACGCCCGTGCGTTGCTACGGGCTATCCGTAATGTTACCTATAACACTCGGGTTCAACACAAAAAACCTCATCCAATGACGTACCTTCCCTTTTTTTGTCGGAACCTCCCATTCCTGATCGGCTTACTGCCGTAGTGGGACATTTCTCGCCGGAGCCACCTCTTTTAGAACTAGATGACGACGACCTCATCTTCGCCGTGCATTGCAATAAAGATGAATTTTTTTCATGTTTACAATATAATAGAGTGGGTTAAACTAACAACATGCTATTGACACAAAGCAACAAATAACTACAGATAGCATTCTCAATCAACTTTGCAAATGCACATTGACATTGGAGGAGAGTGGCAATATGAGTATTCCTTGTCGCCAATAAGCTCCACCTGCATCCCACATATGCTAGAAGGGATACTTGTGGTTCTTCTCTTCTTCGTCTTTCCCTACACTTTCTACTCCTCGCGTCTTCGCTAACCTGTTTCATTGGCGCCAACCAGCACCACGTCAACATTAGTGTGTTCGTCATCGATGCCTCATCTTTTTATCTCTCATTTCTCGTCAGCTTTAGATCTCGTTCCTACTTATTTTCAAGAATACTCTTTCTTTTTTCTCTCTCTTATTATTTGGAACACTCTTTTCTTTCTCCAACACCATGGACCGTTTGGTGGCTTTAGTTCTTTTTTCCTTCTTGTTCTTGGAACACGCTTTCTTCTTATTATCGCATGAATCACCTGGCCAATGTTGTGCCGTGTTGTCCTCACCCGCGAATATTTCGGCAAACGTCAGCGTGTGGACATCCTGCAGAGCATAGTCTTCATCCATCTAGGTGAACGCTAGGTCGCCCATGTCGCAAGCGCATGGTGGCCATTGTCCATGTTGGCAAGCGGTGCTCGGTGATTGGCCATACAGCTGAGAGGCCGTTGATCGTCCTTGCCCACGAGCGCTTTCAAAATGATTCGCCGTGATTAACTGCTTGCTTAATTCATTAAGTACACGAATAATTAGTGACCTACCTAATTCTCTGCATGCCTAATTAACTGTCAATTAATTATCTGACTAATTCGAAAATATCCCTACTTCTAATTATCTGTAGGCATAAATAATTGTCTAAAAAGTTAATTAATTGCATTAATCACTCAACCTCCAAATTGATTCGGTGCAAAAAAATCCTATTTAAATGGACCTAACTAATTCCATATGTAATTAACTGTCTAGCTAATTAATTGCATCAATGGTTTGATTTTGAAATTGATTTAGTGCTCGATTTTTACAAACACCAATGATGACAACTACCAAGTAATGTTGGACATATTTCCTTAATGAATTTATTGACATTTAAATGGACACACTTGATTTGAGAATGTAACTTGTCTTGCTCTACAAGAAATATAATATGACCGAGTCCACGTGGTGGTCTGATGACCTGCCTCCCCCATGGCCGTCCTTGACCCCGTGATCCGCGCCCTGGCATTCTCAAGCACCGTGCCAGCGTTAGCCCCGGCCACGACATCTTCCATGGTGTCATGCACGACGTCCCATCGCAGGGGCGTGCGGATGCGTGCGCCCATATGACACTTGTAATTCTCAATTGATAGTGGAGATAATGATAATAATAAATGACATAGCGCTGGATTAATGATTTCCTATGAAGAAATATCTCATTTTATTATGGAAGATTATTGAGAATAATCTTATGTCTGTCTTTTAGGAAGGTGATCTCACATATATGGTGCAATTTCTGAATTCTTAATTACTTATTGTTTACGTAATTGAATTGAATCAACACCTACCAAAGGAAGCATGAAACAAGATCCCCCTAATGGGATTTGGTTTTTTAATGGGATGGAGAAAAACCAGTGGGAAGAGGTGGTGGGAGGTGGGATGAAGAAAAACTGGACGAAAATAAAACCGTACCAGGCTACCAACTGCTCCATTAGGAGTAGAGATAAGTGACAGGTCCTCCGTAATTACCCGCCACTTAAAGGGCTACCATGAGTGAGGGCCCTTCGCCCATCAGTGATGCCCTGAGGCATGACTGACATAGCCCATGTGACAGGTAGGAAACCCATCACTTATGTGTGTTTCTACCTGATGGCCTTTTTCGTTGTAGTGGACATTTTCAGTTTTAAAAAATAATGCAAAAATGTCATACTATCTTGAAAAATCTATTATATATATTTAAATATTTGTGCTAGCCATCGGACAAGTTTTTGTAATAAAAACAACTACAACTCGTAGATATTAGGTATTCTGGAAAATCAAATGCTCCTTTCTTTTTAGAAGGGATCTTGGTTTATCCTAAGTGAAACAGTTGTAAGTTTTACCAAATAGATAGAAGAAACCATTAACATTTAAGACACAAAGTACATATGGTATGAAACTATATTTCATTGGGAAGCTAATGGTACGATTTTGGTGTTCTAAATGATGATATATTATCCTACAAGTTCAGTCAAACATACAACAGTTTGACTTAAGAAAAACTAAAATCCCCTGTAAAAAGAAAAAGAAAGTAGTTCAAATGCATTAGTAGTATAGGATCGCATAGTGACATATACTCCATCCGTAAAAAATATAAGAGCATTTAGATCACTAAAATAGTGATCTAAATGCTCTTATATTTCTTCACGGAGGGAGTACTCTACTAAACTACACAGGAATGCGAAGTAAAGACTCCAGCACAAACGAAAAGAACACTCGTAAGATCAATGAACTAACAAGGAAATTTGAATTCAATAGCCAACACGCATAACTGGTACATATATATGCTCGGATAGTCTGATTAGCTGGTCCAGCAAGAATCATAAAGACGAGAAACAAAACAACACATGGAAACAAAACTTAAGAACACGTTGGAAATCAAATAATGATTCAACAAGAGAAGCAAGGACAGCTAGAAGAGTAGCAGTAATATTTTTCTAGGAGAACCAATTATCTGGTGCGCATCCTGAGACGTCGACCTCTCGCCGAATGTGTGGTGTATCTCCCAAGGTTTTACATTCACCCACTCACACCGTCGGGACACATGTAGGTGGGTCCACCTTGCACGTAAAACACGGAGAGGCGATTGTGGCGATTGCCAGGCGATCGTCCCAAGCGCTAGGGTTAGGGTTTTGCGAGCGGTGGCGGTGAGGATCTCGGCGGCACAGGAGGGATCGGCGGCGGTCCCAAGCGTGTGGGCCGGTGTGTTGCTCTCTTGCTGGAAGGGAGGACATGGCGGACAGGAAGAAAGAGGGAACGGCGGCGATGGGGAGTGCGGCGGCCACTCCTGGGGCCGAGAAGATGACGGGCCTGCAGTCACAGGGGAAGGTGGCTACGCCGCGGCCGACGGCGCTAAAAGGAGCGAAGGAATCAGCTGTGAGATCGCCACTGGGCACTCAGAGCAGGAACTCCTCAGCATCTCCGGGGACGGCGGCGGCTAGCTTGACTGATCGGCTCGGAGGATTAGTGCTGACCGAAAAGGAGGCTATGGGTTTTGTCTTTAAGGACTCAGAGCAGGAAAACACCAGGCCGGCGAAGTGGTCTGCGATTGGGAAAGCTTTTTCCCCTCGGCTGATGAACAAGCGTGCTCTTGAGAAATCAATGCCGAGGGCTTGGGGACTACACAGAGAAGCCCAATTCAAGATCATAGGGAGGAATTTATTTGTGGTGACTTTTGGAAGCGAGGGAGACTGGAAACATGCGCTAAACAATGGTCCATGGCAGTTTGATTTCAGCGTGTTAGTGCTTAAGGATTATGATGGAGATAGGAGGCCTTCGGAGATGACTTTTGATTCTGTTGATATTTGGGTTCGGGTAGAAGATCTGCCGCTAGACAAGCGTTCGAAGGCCTTTGGGGAAGCACTAGGGAACTGGCTCGGGAAAATAGTGCGGGTGGATGTGGAAAAGGATGGGTTTGCAAAGGGGTCAGAGCTGCGGTTCAGAGTTAAACTACCAATATGTGAGCCTTTGGTGAGAGGATTTTATTTGAAAAAATCTGAAGATGACTTAGAGAAAACTTGGTTTGATTTTAAGTACGAGAAGATTCCACACTTCTGTTTTGAGTGTGGACAACTGGTGCACGACGACAAGGGATGTGTCCCTGCGGTGGATCCGGATCATCAGTGGGGTGAATGGCTGAGGGCTTCACCTGGCCGTTCGTCGGGGCTTAAGGAGGGACCCCAACGGGTACCATCAGGAAGTGCAAACATCTTTGGCAGTGTGAGATCCAGTGATGGTGATAAGGAGAGGAGGAAGACAGGAACTGTCCGTGATCTTCCCACTAAACGTAATTTGCAGAGAGAGTTTACTACCCCGGCTGTTTCCCGCACTGGCGAGGGCAGCAAGGGAGGCGGGGAGGATGTCTCTAGTCCAAACAAACAGAATAGAGAGCCAGAAGCATCACGGGACAGAGATCTTCGTGACACACTGGAACAAAAAAGAGAGAGAGACATGCGTTCTGAGCTGAGGAGGCGCCAACAAGAAAAACAAGAGGAGTTGAGGCACAGGTACAGGCAGGAGGGGAGCTGGGATCAGTTTGGAGCTGGTTCATCTACCCAGTACAGAGGGCGTGATCGTCGACAGGGCTACTACATGAGAAGGCCGATGCCAGACGTAACACATGAATCTCGCTCTACAAGCAGCCCTAGATATGAAGCCCAAAGGGAGAGAAAGAGGAGGCCAAAGCAGTATTGGGTAGCTAAGGGAGATTTGGATAGACAAGTGGGCAACGATACTTTTGTACGTGACACGAGACAGAAGACCTCCTCGGTGTTTGATCGCATTGAAGAACACAATGATCTATCGGCGGACCCTGCGAGGCAGGGCCGCCGGTCACAATGAACATTCCGGCCTGGAACTGTCGAGGCTTGGGGTTGGACTCGACAGTGGGCGAACTACGAGACCTGATACGGTCCCACAACCCAGCGGTGGTGTTTTTATGCGAAACAAAAAAGAAGGCGAGAGCTATGGAAAGACTCAAATGGAGTCTAGGGTTTTCTTCGGGAGTAGCAGTGGATTGCAAGGGTCGTAGTGGTGGCCTTGCTCTATGGTGGAGAGACCATGTGAAGGTACAGGTGAGGCCGTGGTGCCAATATTTCATAGATGCAGCTGTCACTATCGAAGGGAAGTCATGTAGGATCACTGGATTCTACGGGGAACCTTGTACGGAGTTGCGGAAAAAAAATCTTGGGATGCGATTCGATATCTTAGTGCCCAAGACAACAACCCGTGGATCTGTCTAGGGGATTTTAACGAAGCTTTATTCCAGACCGATCAACGGGGGGGGGGGGGGGGGGGTAATCCTAGGAGTTTCTCACAAATGGAAGATTTTCGGGACTGTCTAGCCGACTGCGGCCTTGCTGATTTAGGCTTCTCGGGATACCCATACACATGGGATAACAAGAGAGATGGAGTTCACAATGTCCAGGTTAGGTTAGATCGGGCAGCATGCAATGATGATTTTCTAACTATGTTTCCAGAGACATCGGTGGAACATATACTCACGGAAGAATAGGACCATCAAGCCCTCCTAGTGCGTGCGATGGAGACTGCTCCTAGTCGTACTAGAGGAGGTGTAGGGTGCTTTAGGTACGAAGAAGCATGGACAAGACACGAGAAGTATGAAAACATGATAAATGAAGCCTGGTCTGCGTCGGCCTCTGGAGAACAAGGCCTTGCTGCGACTTGGGATAGACTTGGTGCAATGGCGGGATCCATGCAACGCTGGGCAAGGGAGGTTTTTGGATCGATAAGGAAACAAGTGAAGAAGCTCAAAACGCAGCTGTTGGATGCAAAAATCAGAGCGCTCTCGTCGGGGTCCTTACTGGAGGTCCGCGAGTTGGAGGAGCAGCTGCGTGAAATTTATGCTAGGGAGGAAATCATGTATAGGCAGAGGTCACGAGTGGATTGGCTCAAGGCGGGAGATCAAAATACGAAATATTTTCAGAATAGAGCCTCTCATAGGAAAAGAAAAAATACGGTCAAAGCGCTGAAGCGAGAGGATGGATCATTGTGCAGGGTCGACGAAGAGATGCGTAACATGGCTGCTCTCTTCTATGAGCAGCTTTTTGCTTCAGAAGGCACACAGGGAGCAGATGCATTGTTACAGAACATTGACAGTCTGGTCACGGAGGACATGAACAAGTTACTGCTTGAGCCTATCACGGATAAGGAGATTGAGTCCGCGCTATTCCAGATGGGACCTACGAAAGCTCCGGGACCGGATGGTCTACCCGCCCTTTTTTACCAACGACACTGGTCGCTGGTTCGACACGACGTGTGTAGGGCAGTAAAGGACTTTTTGAGAGGAGTCGCTGCCCCGAGTGCTTTCAACGATACAGTTATCGTCATGATTCCGAAATGTAGCTCACCGGAGCTGCTCTCACAGTTTAGACCAATCAGCCTCTGTAATGTTCTCTATAAAATTGCGACGAAGGTGCTAGCTAACCGTCTTAAGGGCATACTTCCGGTGCTAATCTCTGAGGAACAAAGTGCCTTCGTCCCGGGCCGGTTGATTACTGATAATGTAATTGTGGCGTATGAATGCGTGCATGCAATCCGCAAACGGAAGCGTAAGAAACCTTTTTGTGCGGTCAAACTCGATATGATGAAGGCATACGACAGAGTCGAATGGGCCTTCCTGAAGCAGATGATGGAGCGGTTTGGTTTTGCACAAGGATGGATTGCTATGATAATGCGGTGTGTCACGTCGGCTACGTTCTCGGTGAAGCTTAATGGGGGACTCTCACGTGGTTTTCCCCCCTCCCGGGGGCTCTGACAGGGTGACCCTCTATCTCCCTACCTCTTTCTGTTTTGTGTGGAAGGATTTTCCGCGATGCTAAAAAAGGCTCAAGCGGAGGGTAAGGTGAAGGGAGTGAAGTTTGGGTGCACTAGCCCCCATATTACCCACCTTCTCTTTGCGGATGACAGCATTGTGTTCTTAGAAGGATCACAGGACAATATGGCGACTTTGAGGGAAATTCTGAGGAGATATGAAGAGGCATCGGGCCAACGAGTTAATTTGCAAAAATCTTCTGTTTTCTTTGGGAAAGGTTATCAGGAGGATGGTAAGGAGGAAATAAAGAACATATTGGGAGTTCACTCAGAAGCGCTTAGTGAGAGATACCTCGGACTACCAACACTGGTTGGGAAGTCTAAGGAGGGCACTTTCAGATATGTGACAGAGAGCTCGAAAGGCAAAGCCAGTGGTTGGAAGGGACAAGGACTATCAAAAGCTGCGAGAGAAGTACTGATCAAATCTGGGTTACAAGCTGTACCCACTTTCACCATGAGTTGTTTTCAGCTCGCGAAGAAGACGTGCCGGAACCTGACTTCGATCTCCTCTAAATTCTGGTGGGCGGCAACGAATGGTGAACGTAAGGTACATTGGATATCTTGAAAAAAAAATGTGTGCTGCCAAACGAGATGGAGGCATGGGTTTTCGTGATCCCGAGGCTTTCAACCAAGCTTTGCTAGCTAAACAAGCGTGGAGGATCCTACAAGTGCCAACGTCTCTTTGTGCAAGGGTGCTTAAAGCTCGTTATTTTGAGGAGGGCTCGATATTATCTGCAACAGCACCTCCCTCCGCGTCATTCACCTTCAAAAGCATCCTCTTTGGACGGGACTTACTTAACGAGGGGCTTGTCTGGCGCATAGGAGACGGTAGCTCAGTACAGATCCACCACGCCAATTGGATCCCAAGGACGAGGAGTATGCGGCCGCTGGGTCAGCTACATATCCCAGGGATTACAAAGGTGGCGGACCTGCTGGCACATGATGGTCGGAGCTGGGACTTGAACAAGCTACATGCAATGTTCTCGGATGAGTATGTTCAAGATATCAGGCAAATAGCGGTCGGTGGCCCTGGAAACGATGACTTTTATGCGTGGAACTTTACAAAGAGTGGTGAGTTTACTGTCAAGTCTGCGTATCACCTACGAATGGCTATGAGCAGATCGGGGACCGGACAGCCGGGTCCTTCGAGCACGGTGGTGCAGCACAGGGGCTATATGGCGTTATGGGACACAAATGTGTCAGCCAAGGCCAAAATCCATATGTGGAGGATGATTAGAAATGGGCTTGCAGTAGGAGCTGAACTTCACCGACGTCGCATCAAACCCGGTGTTTTTTTGTGTAGTGTGTGGGCGAGAAGAGACGGTGCTGCACCGTTTCTGGGCATGCCAACATTCTGCGCGGTTTTGGCAGCTACTTCACTCGGAAAAGGGAGTTCCGGTGGCGATCCCACCTTGTCAGATTGACTCCCAGGGTGCTTTAGCTAGCTGGCTACTCGGGTGGTTTGCCGACGCTGGAGACGAAGAGCGAGCGGCTATGATTCAAGCTACGTACGGTCTGTGGCTGGCCAGAAACGATGCGAGGGATGGAAGGACGATTGCTACTCCACATGAAATAATGGACACTGTTGTGTCATATATGAATGAGTGGACGGCTGTTCACGCGAAGGAGAGGCGACCGACACCGGCGCTGGTCAAGGAGAAGTGGAGACCACCTGAGGAGGGCTGGCTCAAGATCAACTCCGACGGAGCTGTGCATAGAGGAGGTGACAAGGGAGGAGCGGGAGCAATAATCCGAGACCAGGGTGGCGCGTTTCGGGCTGGGCTGTGTCATGTTTATCATGGCATTACTGAACCGGAAGCACTAGAAATACTGGCATGCAAGAGGGGACTGGAATTGGCGAGAGAGATCAATGCAAGTAGAGTCCATGTGGAGCTCGATTCTCTTGGTGTCGTCCAAAGGTTAAAACCTTGATCGAGCAAACGCAAGGATCGAGCAAACGCTGAAGCGTGGATACAGGAGATCAAAACCTTGATTGCTTCTTTTTCTGAGCATAAAGTTTCGTGGGTTCGTCGTTCGGCTAATGTTGTCGCGCACAAACTAGCTAAAGTTGGTGTAGGTGAGGATTTATGTAAGGTGTGGGTGGATGACACCCCAGACTACGTTCTAGATGTACTCTCGGATGAAATTCCGAATGCTTTTGATTAAATAAAGCGACAACATTTACCTAAAAAAAGAACATTCACCCACTCACGGGGCCACGGCGGCCTGCATATATATAAGGTACGTAGATTAATATAGTGGAAATACATCAAAGATCGTTGGGTGCAAATGCAAACACAACTACTAGTAAGTAGTAGTAGTGCACGTACCAGGTATATGTCTTGCTTCATTGCTTTGTCGATGGCGACCATCATCTCATCTCGGAGGCGGATGAGGTCTTTGTCCTGCGGCTGCCCTAGTATGGCTTGGGCCTGGAGCTTCAGGTTGCTCCAATCCTGCTTCTTTTGGGCGACCAAGCCAAGGGGCGGGGTGGTTGCGGAGCCCCCTCCAGGTCCAGGAGCTGAAGATCCTTGAGGTAGCTGAACATGATACTTGTGCGACTCACGGATCATATCGTCCATGATCGGCGTGAAGAACTGGGTCCCGACCGTGTCGACCGAGCCCAGGGTTGTGGCCCTCTGCATCTGCTGGGTCGACACCCACGAGCACATGTAGGCCATGCCCGCGCCTCGCTTCAGGCGGCTCGCCATCTCCGCGACCTCATTCTGCAGGTCGTCCAGATCAAGGCCATCCTTGAGGTCGTCGTCCATCATGTCCATGAACTCCGCCCACTTGGTCTCCAGCGTGCTCCCTGCGCGAATCTGCGCATCCATGGCCTCCTTGTCTCCCTTGCCACCTGCAATGCTTTTCTGCTTCCTGAACTCGGCATGGAGAATGGATAGAAAATCTACCGCGCTGAACTGCACGATCTGCTCCCGGACCATGCGGGAGTTCTCTTCCGGATCCCCGGCTTGCTTTCCGGTTTGCGCTTGTACTCCATGACCATCACCACCAATACTATGGCCACCGAGAGCTTCATTGTACGTCATATTTACTTGTGCATAAACCCTGGTGCCTGATGCGTCAGGTTCAACCTGAAAATCCACGATGAAGTTCTTCACCTCGCCTGCGTAGAGCGAGCCAATCCTGATGTAACCGGTGATATTACTATTGGTCGGGCCTGAAGGTTGGGTTATCTCGCTGCTCTCAAAGCCACAATCGATGCTCTTTAGCTCACTCTTCCAACCGGTGGGGTGGCTATAAAGTGTGATCGACACATTAACGGCGACGATGGAGCTGAGCCCGCCTAAAAAGACAGCGAAGGCGTCCGTGATCTTGCCGAGCTCTTTGTCGTCGATGAAGGAGTAGGTGCCACGCCTGATTGTTGGGCGATGGAGAGCAGCACAGTGGGTTCATGCGTGCAAATGCCGAAGGTGTGGACGGGATACTTCTTGAGGAGGTCAGGGCGGATAGGGTACATGGCGATTTTTCTATTGTCCAGTCCATCTGTCAGGAGCATGATTACCCCCAAACGGTTCTTCTCCGTGCGCTCATCCAGGATCTGTAAACCCACAAAAATAATCGCGCATATTTAGTTCTCACGAGTCAAGAATCAGTACTCGATTTTCTCCTACAATAAGTCCATTTCTACATTTGTGTTAATTCAGTCTATTTTAAGTTTGACAAAATTTCTAGAGAATTGTATCTACAAGTGCAACATTATATATGTAAATCGTGAAAATATATTTCACTATGCATTTAATGGTACTAATTTAATGTCACAAGTATTAATACATTTAAAAAATAGTCAAACTTAAGATAGTTTAACTTTGGACAAACCCAGAAATAAACTTATTATGGAATGGAAGGAGTATTGAGAAATGCAACAAATCATCATAATTATGTTGGAGAAATGATGACATATAATTGCATTGCATGTTGCCTTCTTGTGAGCGTGTATCAAGGAAGAGGCCAGCGATAATCTAAGAGCATCTCTAGCAGATCCCTTAAACCGCGGAACTGAAACCCTGATTTTCAGTTTGCGAAAAACGTGTTTTAAGGGCCAGTTTGAGCCGCGGCCGTACAAACCCCTTAAACTTAGACTATAAAACAGAATATTCGCTTATGTTCTTCCCACATCTTCTAGTTCCTCTCGCCTTTGTCCACGGTCAGCTAGCTCGTTCCTACGAAGCTGACGGACAACATATAAAACGGCCAAATACGGAGCCGCCGGCATCCAAAACGACTCAGACGAAGCTAGCTAGCTTGAATCAACCCAAACGACCAAATACGGAGTTGCCCTCGCCGTAGCTAGCTGAATCAATCCCGTAACTAGCTAGCTAGCTAGATTCGAGCGGACGCAGCGGCCGGGGCGAGCGCAGAGGCCGGATCGATTCGAGCGGATGCAGCGGCTGGGGCGGCGTCAGGGACGGGGGGCCGGCGTGGACGGCGGACGCAGATGTTTTCGTGGCAGTTAGGCTCCCGCCAATTGCTTTCTCGGCACCGTAGAAGTGGACACGAAAATTGTGTTTTGACAAATCGGGAGGAGTCTTTTACCGCGCCCCTTAAAATTTTTTTACAGGTCGAGGGTTTTATTCAGGTCATTTTTTTCGTCTAAAACTGTAAACTGATGGTTATTGTATAGTTTCATGCGTTTTAAGGGGTCTGCTAAAAATGCTCTAATTATGACAAGGTTTGAGTGGTTTCTAGTGAAGGGCTTATATTACATACTTTCTCGGAATCGAAACATATTGTACTTTAGAGTTGTTTCAAGGAAAAATAATAATTAAGTTTGACAAAGTTTATGTAGAATATGTACCACTAGCATCGACTAAATTAGCATTACATCCACCATGAAATAAATTTGTATAGTATATTTAATTAGTGTTGGTATTTTCCTATTAATTTGCTCAAACTTGATGTTTTGTTTTACTTCTAACGACTCTAAAATACTCCCTCCGTTCCTAAATATTTGTCTTTGTAGAGATTTTAATAAGGGACTACATACGAAGCAAAATGAGTGAATCTACACTTTAAAATATGTCTATATACATTTGTATGTGGTAGTCCATTTGAATCTCTTAAAAGACAAATATTTAGGAACGGAGGGAGTACAATCTATTCTAACCCAGAGGGTAATAGTTTTTTCTTCTCACATTATGTTGCATTTGTAGTTTCTGTGATCAATTAGTGGGGGCAATTAATAGATCTAATAACTGTTAGAATAAATTCGAGGCACACCGTCAATCCTTCGAGGACCAAGCAATCACACGAGGCACGGCACCGAGATTTGTTAACGAGGTTCACCGATATGGCTACATTCCCGGGGCATGACTACGGGCGCTCCTCCCCGTGACACCATCACAATACCGAACCCGGTCGCCCTGGACACCGGCACATGCCGCCGGCTTCCCCTGCGTTCCGGTGCTACTATGTTGGCATAGGTTACATCATGTGTCTACCCCCGCTATATATGAGAGGCCTAGGATACAAGTGTCCTACTAGGACACAACTTCATATCCTATCTAAACACAATACAACTACAAGTCCAACTGTAACCTACCTCGTACACTATATTCGACACAACTCCAACAAACTCCACCTTGGCGAATATACTCCACTACCTTGGATTCGTCCATGCGTCAAACTTCCATGTACATTGAACTTGAGTTTATCCCGTGAGTATCACTTCTACTCCAAAGACTCCATGTGACTCCACCTGCAACTTGTAGTCCCTCCTTTTCTTGACCAGCGTCAACACTCGAGCAAAATTAAGTTCCTTGTTACTCTAGCTTGTGCTCCCAACTTCTAGAGTATCCGTCCAACGTCATCACACACCGATCACTGACCTGCGTGAAAGCGAACAACTCACATATTGGGTGTCACATATAAGAGTTACCTGAACTCAACATCACCACTCCTTTCTTGACCGCCTGTCTGAAACTTGAAAGAATTTCACCATCGCTTGTAGTCATCCCGAGTCAAATTCACAGTTATCTCACCACATGTATGACCACCAGAGCCCTGGCCCGTCTCCATGTCTGTGCATACCGCACGCCTCGCCGCTATTACCGCGTCGAGCCTCCGCTGTCCCCGTCGAGTCTCAAGGGTCGCATAACCACACCACTCAACCCACACTGCAGAGTACCACCGATCATCACCGACCGATGACAAGTTTCACGCTTTCATCAGATCACTGGGCTCCAGTCCGAACTGCATGTCACTCGCTTTTCCCGCCTGCTGAATAGGCTTCGACCCCGTCGACTTACGCCGTAGCCCCTCAATCCAGCTCCACCTTCAGCATGACTCCATGGTAGATGATCAGTCCACCCCGCGCCTCATCGACTTCAAGCTCCATGTATACACCACCTTGAATCAATCCCGCGCGCCATAGTCTTGTCGAAGCCACACAAGCACTCAGGCTTGTGCCACGTGTTTCCACGCCCCAGAAGTCGGTCACCATCAGCATCACGCTCCTATGTCGTTGTCATCGATCCCACCACCGTCTTCTGTTTCAACCGACTTACGTCGATCCGTCAGACTATCTAGTCCAACCCAGCCGAACTTATCCGACTGCATGACACGCTCGAGGCTTCCAAATCATCTCCCAAGAATTCTAATCCATCACATGATAAATCCATCTCAGCTGACATGACTTCCCGCAACACTTTCAAGCATCCCTGTTGTGCCAACAAATCTTTCACCCATTCTCTGCCATAACCCAAGGTTTTCTGTTCCGTGAACTTCTCCACCTCAAACCCGATGCCCGATGACATCATGATTCTTCGTACAGCTAACGTTGTGAAAAAATAACCGAGCTTCCAACACGTGCTCAAGTACACAAGATGCACCAGTAGCAAATTCGTACCAAAAATCCTTCTCTTGTACTCACGTGTATTAGCTCCCAGGCATAACTTCCAATGCTAGTAATTGCTTTGCCAACGCCTTTGCCAATTCCGATGGATGCATACACGATGGATTCTTTCCTCTGATTCGATCTGCCTCTTGCCGTGCCAATGAGGACTCGGTCCTCTCTTTTGGTCCAAAACAAATCTCGTACGTATACCCGACTGATGAGTCGAGCGCCCTGTGCCGCTATGCGTACAAGCGTACGCCCGAGCCTCCGCTCGGCCGGCCCCTTGAGCTTCGGCCTGCTGCATCATATGAGCCACGCGGCTGCAGCTGATGTGGCGTCACGCGAGCCGGCCGTATACCGATCGCTGCCACGCGCCGTTGTCGATCACGTCACGTAGTCCACGCCTGAGCCGATAACAACCGATCTCACCAAGAACTTTGATCCGCCGAATCGACCTCACAACCTGCTGCTACACGAACACGCGCCTTCCGATCGCTTCCTCTAGATCAATCATCCACAAACCTCGAACAACCTAGCTCATGATACCACTTGTTAGAATAAATCCGAGGCACACCGTCAATCCTCCGAGGACCAAGCAATCACACGAGCACAACACCGAGATTTGTTAACGAGGTTCACCGATATGGCTACATCCCCGGGGCATGACTACGGGCACTCCTCCCCGTGACACCATCACAATACCGCACCCGGTCGTCCTGGACACCGGCACATGCCGCCGGCTTCCCCTGCGTTTCGGTGCTATTATGTTGGTATAGGTTACATCGTGTGTCTACCCCCGCTATATATGAGAGACCTAGGATACAAGTGTCCTACTAGGACACGACTCCATATCCTATCTAAACACAATACAACTACAAGTCCAACTGTAACCTGCCTCGTACACTATATTCGACACAACTCCAACAATAACAGTTAGTGATACTGGCAAGTAGTAGGGCCAATAAATTAGCAAAAAAAATTATATGGTCAAGAAGAAAGGATTACCGACTCCATTTTGGCACTACATGAATGTCACAGAGGAAACCAATGTACTTTGGAAAAGGAGAGGGTACATGATTTTTGTTGTTGTCAGCTAAACTTAAATAGTTTAGGCGCTACGTGAATGTTAAAGTAACCCAAGAGTTTTGGTGATCAATAATTTGTGGGAACCTACCCCTACCGGAGTATCTACATTTACAGATCATCAAGATAGTATATAGTATTTGTTCATAAAGAGTTGAGTTCTAAACTTTTCTTTATAAGTTAATACAAAACCTCTTATATAATTTCTATTTTTTCATAGTAGTTTTTTCTAAGGTTACATGTGAGGTGCTATTACTTTCTTCTTTCATCCAATCACAGACAGTATTACCCGGCCTAACAGGATGGTCAGTCTCAGACTCTCAGTCTATATGTTTTCTAGTTTTTGAGATTGTCGTGGGATTTCTATAAATACTTTTTAGCATAGCAAGAGAGGAATCAAACTATATACTGCTTGTATTATAGATCAAATTGCTTATATAATACTTGGTGGTAGTGGTGTACGAGAAGTCTCAATCTTTATACTGCTTGTATTATTGAGAACCCATTGCATTTGTAAACAAACATCTTAATTTGTAGTTAAATACAGTAGTTTTCTTATCTTCCTAAACTTCAGTTAATTTGAACTTAAATATACCTTCACGGCCTGCTCTAATGCTGGGCTGAATGAAGTGTCGCCCTTAGCCATGAGCTTGTCCACCTTGTTTTGAGCAACTACCCTTTGGCCAGAGATTCTGAACATGTCGGTGCATTGCGCGATGACGACCTTTTCGTTGAATGGCACGATGGCGAGTCCATCATCCTCATGTAGATGTTTGATGACAAACTTCATCGCCCTCTTCAGTAGATCCATCCTCGAGGGCGTGTCTGCGCCAGGAGCCGCCCCCATGTTCATGGTAGCACTGACATTCAACAAAGCGACAACGTCAATCGGGACATGTTGCTTCACTGCTGGCGGCGCCTCAACCCGCACCAACATTGGAAGGAATTCGCCTTTCCTCCCAGTTGGGACCCTGGGGTATCTCGAGGTGAGCGTCACTTTAACCTTCTCCCCATCGTTACTTATGACCTGCAAGCATGGAAATAAAACGGCTTAAAATCCAACCAGAAACTAAATCCTGAAGAATATTACTCCCTCCGTTCCCATAATGTAAGATGTTTTTTAACACTAGCGTAGTGTCAAAAAACGTGTTACATTATAGGACGGAGGGAGTAGATGTGAATTGGCAATCTTGCAAATCTGTCCCTCTACAGCACAAATCAAACATGAAACTAGAATCAACTTTTATGGACGGGGATGTCACTTGTGAGGGCGCTACACGCCTACACCCCCAATTATGAGTCCTATAAGTAGTACAAATGATATATAGCAACATAAAAACGTAAAGTTTAGTTTTAATTTATTAAGCATGCAGAAAAAAAAATATTCGCCATCTGCACATATTACCAATATCAATACGCTCTAAATACTGCTACAAGAACTTTACCTGTTTCCCCATCTTTCGTTGGCTTCGTCTGATGGAGCAGGCCTTCGCGTGGAGCGTATATGAAGAAGTAGCTAGAGGTGCTGTGCTCCATCTCCATGATCAAGGGCTATTTATAGGGTACGAATTTGATACTACAGCACATGCATTTGGATCGAAAGTCGCCATGTTGACCAGACGCTGTTGGCTTATACAGTATTAATTGATTGACTTAACCAACTAGTCATATTAATCTCACCGAGTCGATCGGATCGGTCACACTACATACAACGGACATGTTCACATGCAGAATTGGAATCATTTTAGTATATACACAATCGCTACCTAGCTGTACTTTGTTGAACGACACATGTTGCACCGTTACCCACGTTCAGGTTGCATCGTTGCATCGGTGGAGGAGTCCAAGCCAAGATAGACTAGGATCTCTAGTTAGTTATCATATCGTTGTAATCTCCTCTTATCTCTTTATCTCTTTCTCTCCAAGTCTCGATGTAATCTGAACAACATTGTACGCTATGCCAGGAGTTGCGCCCTGGCCTATATTAACACGTAGCCGTCGCCCAGGATGGGTAACACGTTCCTCCACATGGTATCAGAGCCTGACTCTTCCCATCTAGCGTTCCTCCTCTCCACCGCAGCCTCCTGCCATGGCTTCATCTGCCGCCGCTTCCTCCCCTCTCTCCGGCCAGATCACCGAGCGCCTCACCCGCACCAACTACGTCTTATGGCGCACCCAGATCACGCCACAGCTGAGAGGGGCTGGAGTCTTCGGATACGTTGATGGAAGCACGGCGGAGCCGGCCAAGTTCGTCGTCAGCAAGGACAAGGATGGAAAGGAGGAAGCCATCCCCAATCCCCTCCATGCCGTCTGGTTCAGAGAGGACCAACAGGTACTTGGGTATCTTCTCAATAATCTGTCAAAAGAAGTATTAGTGCAGGTGACTTCCATCGCGCATGCACGAGAGCTCTGGACAGCGTTGGCGAGCATGTTCTCGTCGACGTCCCTGTCCCGCGTCAACAACATCCGAGCTGCCCTCACAAACGCACAGAAGGGGACGCAATCGGTGGCTACCTTCTTCGCATACATGCGGGGACTCGCCGACGAGCTCGCCGCGGCTGGCAAGCCGTTGAAGGATGATGAACTCATCTCGTACATCCTCAACGCACTCGACATGGAGTATCAGCCGCTGGTTTCCGCCCTCGACGCCAGAACCACTCCGGTCACCCTCGACGAATTGTTCGGACAGATGAGCAATTTTGATCAGAGGGTGGCTCTTTTCCAAGGCGCGGGAGGTGGCTTCAAGTCATCTGCCAATGCTGCCACCCGCGGCCGTGGCGGGGGCTCTCGTTACCGCGGTCCACCACGGAACGGAAAGGGCAGGGGCGCCCACAACAGCAACAGCAGCGGCGCCAACAACACGCGCGGCGGCCGGCCTCCCTCCTCCAACAACAGAGGCCGCCGCAACAACAGCTCCAACAACAGATCACGCCCTGACATCAGGTGCCAAATCTGTGGCAAGCCGGGTCACTCGGCAAAGGACTGCTGGTATCGTTTTGAGGAGGATGAAGTTGACTCATCTCAGGATGAGAAGGTGGCCGGAGCTGCTGATGGCTCCTACGGCGTCGACACCAATTGATACGTCGACAGCGGCGCCACAAACCACGTCACTGGTGAGCTGGAGAAGGTGACCATGCGTGAGAAGTACCGTGGCAAAGATCACATCCACACTGCAAGTGGAGAAGGTATGAAAATTAGTCACGTTGGTCACTCAATTGTTAAAACCCCTCATCGAAAAATTCACCTTAGAAATTTTTTGCATGTCCCTAGCGCCTCAAAGAGTCTTCTTTCAGTCCATCGTATTGCTATTGACAATCATGTCTTTCTTGAATTTCACCCTTACTTCTTTTTGATCAAGGATCAGGCAACGAAGAAAGTGCATTATCGAGGTAGATGCGTTCGTGGGCTTTACCCTTTGATTCCGGAGATTAGAAGACTCAATAAACAAGTTTTTAGTGCCACCAAAGTGTCTTCAACACGATGGCACGATCGTTTAGGGCATGCATCTTTTTCTTTAGTTGAGCGTTTGCTTAGGAAAAATAAGCTCCCATATGTTGGAGAGCGTGATGTCGAAACAATTTGTGATTCATGTCAAAGGGCTAAAAGCCATCAATTACCTTATCCAGTTTCTACTCCTCGCGTCTTCGCTAACCTGTTTCATTGGCGCCAACCAGCACCACGTCAACATTAGTGTGTTCGTCATCGATGCCTCATCTTTTTATCTCTCATTTCTCGTCAGCTTTAGATCTCGTTCCTACTTATTTTCAAGAATACTCTTTCTTTTTTCTCTCTCTTATTATTTGGAACACTCTTTTCTTTCTCCAACACCATGGACCGTTTGGTGGCTTTAGTTCTTTTTCCTTCTTGTTCTTGGAACACGCTTTCTTCTTATTATCGCATGAATCACCTGGCCAATGTTGTGCCGTGTTGTCCTCACCCGCGAATATTTCGGCAAACGTCAGCGTGTGGACATCCTGCAGAGCATAGTCTTCATCCATCTAGGTGAACGCTAGGTCGCCCATGTCGCAAGCGCATGGTGGCCGTTGTCCATGTTGGCAAGCGGTGCTCGGTGATTGGCCATGCAGCTGAGAGGCCGTTGATCGTCCTTGCCCACGAGCGCTTTCAAAATGATTCGCCGTGATTAACTGCTTGCTTAATTCATTAAGTACACAAATAATTAGTGACCTACCTAATTCTCTGCATGCCTAATTAACTGTCAATTAATTATCTGACTAATTCGAAAATATCCCTACTTCTAATTATCTGTAGGCATAAATAATTGTCTAAAAAATTAATTAATTGCATTAATCACTCAACCTCCAAATTGATTCGGTGCAAAAAAATCCTATTTAAATGGACCTAACTAATTGCATATGTAATTAACTGTCTAGCTAATTAATTGCATCAATGGTTTGATTTTGAAATTGATTTAGTGCTCGATTTTTACAAACACCAATAATGACAACTACCAAGTAATGTTGGACATATTTCCTTAATGAATTTATTGACATTTAAATGGACACACTTAATTTGAGAATGTAGCTTGTCTTGCTCTACAAGAAATATAATATGACCGAGTCCACGTGGCGGTCTGATGACCTGCCTCCCCCATGGCCGTCCTTGACCCCGTGATCCGCGCCCTGGCATTCTCAAGCACCGTGCCAGCGTTAGCCCCGGCCACGACATCTTCCATGGTGTCATGCACGACGTCCCATCGCAGGGGCGTGCGGATGCGTGCGCCGATATGACACTTGTAATTCTCAATTGATAGTGGAGATAATGATAATAATAAATGACATAGCGCTGGATTAATGATTTCCTATGAAGAAATATCTCATTTTATTATGGAAGATTATTGAGAATAATCTTATGTCTGTCTTTTAGGAAGGTGATCTCACATATATGGTGCAATTTCTGAATTCTTAATTACTTATTGTTTACGTAATTGAATTGAATCAACACCTATCAAAGGAAGCATGAAACAAGATCCCCCTAATGGGATTTGGTTTTTTAATGGGATGGAGAAAAACCAGTGGGAAGAGGTGGTGGGAGGTGGGATGAAGAAAAACCGGACGAAAATAAAACCGTACCAGGCTACCAACTGCTCCATTAGGAGTAGAGATAAGTGACAGGTCCTCCGTAATTACCCGCCACTTAAAGGGCTACCATGAGTGAGGGCCCTTCGCCCATCAGTGATGCCCTGAGGCATGACTGACATAGCCCATGTGACAGGTAGGAAACCCATCACTTATGTGTGTTTCTACCTGATGGCCTTTTTCGTTGTAGTGGACATTTTCAGTTTTAAAAAATAATGCAAAAATGTCATACTATCTTGAAAAATCTATTATATATATTTAAATATTTGTGCTAGCCATCGGACAAGTTTTTGTAATAAAAACAACTACAACTCGTAGATATTAGGTATTCTGGAAAATCAAATGCTCCTTTCTTTTTAGAAGGGATCTTGGTTTATCCTAAGTGAAACAGTTGTAAGTTTTACCCAATAGATAGAAGAAACCATTAACATTTAAGACACAAAGTACATATGGTATGAAACTATATTTCATTGGGAAGCTAATGGTACGATTTTGGTGTTCTAAATGATGATATATTATCCTACAAGTTCAGTCAAACATACAACAGTTTGACTTAAGAAAAACTAAAATCCCCTGTAAAAAGAAAAAGAAAGTAGTTCAAATGCATTAGTAGTATAGGATCGCATAGTGACATATACTCCATCTGTAAAAAATATAAGAGCATTTAGATCACTAAAATAGTGATCTAAATGCTCTTATATTTCTTCACGGAGGGAGTACTCTACTAAACTACACAGGAATGCGAAGTAAAGACTCCAGCACAAACGAAAAGAACACTCGTAAGATCGATGAACTAACAAGGAAATTTGAATTCAATAGCCAACACGCATAACTGGTACATATATATGCTCGGATAGTCTGATTAGCTGGTCCAGCAAGAATCATAAAGACGAGAAACAAAACAACACATGGAAACAAAACTTAAGAACACGTTGGAAATCAAATAATGATTCAACAAGAGAAGCAAGGACAGCTAGAAGAGTAGCAGTAATATTTTTCTAGGAGAACCAATTATCTGGTGCGCATCCTGAGACGTCGACCTCTCGCCGAATGTGTGGTGTATCTCCCAAGGTTTTACATTCACCCACTCACACCGTCGGGACACATGTAGGTGGGTCCACCTTGCACGTAAAACACGGAGAGGCGATTGTGGCGATTGCCAGGCGATCGTCCCAAGCGCTAGGGTTAGGGTTTTGCGAGCGGTGGCGGTGAGGATCTCGGCGGCACAGGAGGGATCGGCGGCGGTCCCAAGTGTGTGGGCCGGTGTGTTGCTCTCTTGCTGGAAGGGAGGACATGGCGGACAGGAAGAAAGAGGGAACGGCGGCGATGGGGAGTGCGGCGGCCACTCCTGGGGCCGAGAAGATGACGGGCCTGCAGTCACAGGGGAAGGCGGCTACGCCGCGGCCGACGGCGCCAAAAGGAGCGAAGGAATCAGCTGTGAGATCGCCACTGGGCACTCAGAGCAGGAACTCCTCAGCATCTCCGGGGACGGCGGCGGCTAGCTTGACTGATCGGCTCGGAGGATTAGTGCTGACCGAAAAGGAGGCTATGGGTTTTGTCTTTAAGGACTCAGAGCAGGAAAACACCAGGCCGGCGAAGTGGTCTGCGATTGGGAAAGCTTTTTCCCCTCGGCTGATGAACAAGCGTGCTCTTGAGAAATCAATGCCGAGGGCTTGGGGACTACACAGAGAAGCCCAATTCAAGATCATAGGGAGGAATTTATTTGTGGTGACTTTTGGAAGCGAGGGAGACTGGAAACATGCGCTAAACAATGGTCCATGGCAGTTTGATTTCAGCGTGTTAGTGCTTAAGGATTATGATGGAGATACGAGGCCTTCGGAGATGACTTTTGATTCTGTTGATATTTGGGTTCGGGTAGAAGATCTGCCGCTAGACAAGCGTTCGAAGGCCTTTGGGGAAGCACTAGGGAACTGGCTCGGGAAAATAGTGCGGGTGGATGTGGAAAAGGATGGGTTTGCAAAGGGGTCAGAGCTGCGGTTCAGAGTTAAACTACCAATCTGTGAGCCTTTGGTGAGAGGATTTTATTTGAAAAAAATCTGAAGATGACTTAGAGAAAACTTGGTTTGATTTTAAGTACGAGAAGATTCCACACTTCTGTTTTGAGTGTGGACGCCTGGTGCACGACGACAAGGGATGTGTCCCTGCGGTGGATCCGGATCATCAGTGGGGTGAATGGCTGAGGGCTTCACCTGGCCGTTCGTCGGGGCTTAAGGAGGGACCCCAACGGGTACCACCAGGAAGTGCAAACAGCTTTGGCAGTGTGAGATCCAGTGATGGTGATAAGGAGAGGAGGAAGACAGGAACTGTCCGTGATCTTCCCACTAAACGTAATTTGCAGAGAGAGTTTACTACCCCGGCTGTTTCCCGCACTGGCGAGGGCAGCAAGGGAGGCGGGGAGGATGTCTCTAGTCCAAACAAACAGAATAGAGAGCCAGAAGCATCACGGGACAGAGATCTTCGTGACACACTGGAACAAAAAAGAGAGAGAGACATGCGTTCTGAGCTGAGGAGGCGCCAACAAGAAAAACAAGAGGAGTTGAGGCACAAGTACAGGCAGCAGGGGAGCTGGGATCAGTTTGGAGCTGGTTCATCTACCCAGTACAGAGGGCGTGATCGTCGACAGGGCTACTACATGAGAAGGACGAGGCCAGACGTAACACATGAATCTCGCTCTCCAAGCAGCCCTAGATATGAAGCCCAAAGGGAGAGAAAGAGGAGGCCAAAGCAGTATTGGGTAGCTAAGGGAGATTTGGATAGACAAGTGGGCAACGATACTTTTGTACGTGACACGAGACAGAAGACCTCCTCGGTGTTTGATCGCATTGAAGAACACAATGATCTATCGGCGGACCCTGCGAGGCAGGGCCGCCGGTCACAATGAACATTCCGGCCTGGAACTGTCGAGACTTGGGGTTGGACTCGACAGTGGGCGAACTACGAGACCTGATACGGTCCCACAACCCAGCGGTGGTGTTTTTATGCGAAACAAAAAAGAAGGCGAGAGCTATGGAAAGACTCAAATGGAGTCTAGGGTTTTCTTCGGGAGTAGCAGTGGATTGCAAGGGTCGTAGTGGTGGCCTTGCTCTATGGTGGAGAGACCATGTGAAGGTACAGGTGAGGCCGTGGTGCCAATATTTCATAGATGCAGCTGTCACTATCGAAGGGAAGTCCTGTAGGATCACTGGATTCTACGGGGAACCTTGTACGGAGTTGCGGAAAAAAAATCTTGGGATGCGATTCGATATCTTAGTGCCCAAGACAACAACCCGTGGATCTGTCTAGGGGATTTTAACGAAGCTTTATTCCAGACCGATCAAGGGGGGGGGGGGGGGGGTAATCCTAGGAGTTTCTCACAAATGGAAGATTTTCGGGACTGTCTGGCCGACTGTGGCCTTGCTGATTTAGGCTTCTCGGGATACCCATACACATGGGATAACAAGAGAGATGGAGTTCACAACGTCCAGGTTAGGTTAGATCGGGCAGCATGCAATGATGATTTTCTAACTATGTTTCCAGAGACATCGGTGGAACATATACTCACGGAAGAATAGGACCATCAAGCCCTCCTAGTGCGTGCGATGGAGACTGCTCCTAGTCGTACTAGAGGAGGTGTAGGGTGCTTTAGGTATGAAGAAGCATGGACAAGACACGAGAAGTATGAAAACATGATAAATGAAGCCTGGTCTGCGTCGGCCTCTGGAGAACAAGGCCTTGCTGCGACTTGGGATAGACTTGGTGCAATGGCGGGATCCATGCAACGCTGGGCAAGGGAGGTTTTTGGATCGATAAGGAAACAAGTGAAGAAGCTCAAAACGCAGCTGTTGGATGCAAAAATCAGAGCGCTCTCGTCGGGATCCTCACTGGAGGTCCGCGAGTTGGAGGAGCAGCTGCGTGAAATTTATGCTAGGGAGGAAATCATGTATAGGCAGAGGTCACGAGTGGATTGGCTCAAGGCGGGAGATCAAAATACGAAATATTTTCAGAATAGAGCCTCTCATAGGAAAAGAAAAAATACGGTCAAAGCGCTGAAGCGAGAGGATGGATCATTGTGCAGGGTCGACGAAGAGATGCGTAACATGGCTGCTCTCTTCTATGAGCAGCTTTTTGCTTCAGAAGGCACACAGGGAGCAGATGCATTGTTACAGAACATTGACAGTCTGGTCACGGAGGACATGAACAAGTTACTGCTTGAGCCTATCACGGATAAGGAGATTGAGTCCGCGCTATTCCAGATGGGACCTACGAAAGCTCCGGGACCGGATGGTCTACCCGCCCTTTTTTACCAACGACACTGGTCGCTGGTTCGACACGACGTGTGTAGGGCAGTAAAGGACTTTTTGAGTGGAGTCGCTGCCCCGAGTGCTTTCAACGATACAGTTATCGTCATGATTCCGAAATGTAGCTCACCGGAGCTGCTCTCACAGTTTAGACCAATCAGCCTCTGTAATGTTCTCTATAAAATTGCGACGAAGGTGCTAGCTAACCGTCTTAAGGGCATACTTCCGGTGCTAATCTCTGAGGAACAAAGTGCCTTCGTCCCGGGCCGGTTGATTACTGATAATGTAATTGTGGCGTATGAATGCATGCATGCAATCCGCAAACGGAAGCGTAAGAAACCTTTTTGTGCGGTCAAACTCGATATGATGAAGGCATACGACAGAGTCGAATGGGCCTTCCTGAAGCAGATGATGGAGCGGTTTGGTTTTGCACAAGGATGGATTGCTATGATAATGCGGTGTGTCACGTCGGCTACGTTCTCGGTGAAGCTTAATGGGGGACTCTCACGTGGTTTTCCCCCCTCCCGGGGGCTCTGACAGGGTGACCCTCTATCTCCCTACCTCTTTCTGTTTTGTGTGGAAGGATTTTCCGCGATGCTAAAAAAGGCTCAAGCGGAGGGTAAGGTGAAGGGAGTGAAGTTTGGGTGCACTAGCCCCCATATTACCCACCTTCTCTTTGCGGATGACAGCATTGTGTTCTTAGAAGGATCACAGGACAATATGGCGACTTTGAGGGAAATTCTGAGGAGATATGAAGAGGCATCGGGCCAACGAGTTAATTTGCAAAAATCTTCTGTTTTCTTTGGGAAAGGTTATCAGGAGGATGGTAAGGAGGAAATAAAGAACATATTGGGAGTTCACTCAGAAGCGCTTAGTGAGAGATACCTCGGACTACCAACACTGGTTGGGAAGTCTAAGGAGGGCACTTTCAGATATGTGACAGAGAGCTCGAAAGGCAAAGCCAGTGGTTGGAAGGGACAAGGACTATCAAAAGCTGCGAGAGAAGTACTGATCAAATCTGGGTTACAAGCTGTACCCACTTTCACCATGAGTTGTTTTCAGCTCGCGAAGAAGACGTGCCGGAACCTGACTTCGATCTCCTCTAAATTCTGGTGGGCGGCAACGAATGGTGAACGTAAGGTACATTGGATATCTTGAAAAAAAAATGTGTGCTGCCAAACGAGATGGAGGCATGGGTTTTCGTGATCCCGAGGCTTTCAACCAAGCTTTGCTAGCTAAACAAGCGTGGAGGATCCTACAAGTGCCAACGTCTCTTTGTGCAAGGGTGCTTAAAGCTCGTTATTTTGAGGAGGGCTCGATATTATCTGCAACAGCACCTCCCTCCGCGTCATTCACCTTCAAAAGCATCCTCTTTGGACGGGACTTACTTAACGAGGGGCTTGTCTGGCGCATAGGAGACGGTAGCTCAGTACAGATCCACCACGCCAATTGGATCCCAAGGACGAGGAGTATGCGGCCGCTGGGTCAGCTACATATCCCAGGGATTACAAAGGTGGCGGACCTGCTGGCACATGATGGTCGGAGCTGGGACTTGAACAAGCTACATGCAATGTTCTCGGATGAGGATGTTCAAGATATCAGGCAAATAGCGGTCGGTGGCCCTGGAAACGATGACTTTTATGCGTGGAACTTTACAAAGAGTGGTGAGTTTACTGTCAAGTTTGCGTATCACCTATGAATGGCTATGAGCAGATCGGGGACCGGACAGCCGGGTCCTTCGAGCACGGTGGCGCAGCACAGGGGCTATATGGCATTATGGGACACAAATGTGTCAGCCAAGGCCAAAATCCATATGTGGAGGATGATTAGAAATGGGCTTGCAGTAGGAGCTGAACTTCACCGACGTCGCATCAAACCCGGTGTTTTTTTGTGTAGTGTGTGGGCGAGAAGAGACGGTGCTGCACCGTTTCTGGGCATGCCAACATTCTGCGCGGTTTTGGCAGCTACTTCACTCGGAAAAGGGAGTTCCGGTGGCGATCCCACCTTGTCAGATTGACTCCCAGGGTGCTTTAGCTAGCTGGCTACTCGGGTGGTTTGCCGACGCTGGAGACGAAGAGCGAGCGGCTATGATTCAAGCTACGTACGGTCTGTGGCTGGCCAGAAACGATGCGAGGGATGGAAGGACGATTGCTACTCCACATGAAATAATGGACACTGTTGTGTCATATATGAATGAGTGGACGGCTGTTCACGCGAAGGAGAGGCGACCGACACCGGCGCTGGTCAAGGAGAAGTGGAGACCACCTGAGGAGGGCTGGCTCAAGATCAACTCCGACGGAGCTGTGCATAGAGGAGGTGACAAGGGAGGAGCGGGAGCAATAATCCGAGACCAGGGTGGCGCGTTTCGGGCTGGGCTGTGTCATGTTTATCATGGCATTACAGAACCGGAAGCACTAGAAATACTGGCATGCAAGAGGGGACTGGAATTGGCGAGAGAGATCAATGCAAGTAGAGTCCATGTGGAGCTCGATTCTCTTGGTGTCGTCCAAAGGTTAAAACCTTGATCGAGCAAACGCAAGGATCGAGCAAACGCTGAAGCGTGGATACAGGAGATCAAAACCTTGATTGCTTCTTTTTCTGAGCATAAAGTTTCGTGGGTTCGTCGTTCGGCTAATGTTGTCGCGCACAAACTAGCTAAAGTTGGTGTAGGTGAGGATTTATGTAAGGTGTGGGTGGATGACACCCCAGACTACGTTCTAGATGTACTCTCGGATGAAATTCCGAATGCTTTTGATTAAATAAAGCGACAACATTTACCTAAAAAAAAGGACATTCACCCACTCACGGGGCCACGGCGGCCTGCATATATATAAGGTACGTAGATTAATATAGTGGAAATACATCAAAGATCGTTGGGTGCAAATGCAAACACAACTACTAGTAAGTAGTAGTAGTGCTCGTACCAGGTATATGTCTTGCTTCATTGCTTTGTCGATGGCGACCATCATCTCATCTCGGAGGCGGATGAGGTCTTTGTCCTGCGGCTGCCCTAGTATGGCTTGGGCCTGGAGCTTCAGGTTGCTCCAATCCTGCTTCTTTTGGGCGACCAAGCCAAGGGGCGGGGTGGTTGCGGAGCCCCCTCCAGGTCCAGGAGCTGAAGATCCTTGAGGTAGCTGAACATGATACTTGTGCGACTCACGGATCATATCGTCCATGATCGGCGTGAAGAACTGGGTCCCGACCGTGTCGACCGAGCCCAGGGTTGTGGCCCTCTGCATCTGCTGGGTCGACACCCACGAGCACATGTAGGCCATGCCCGCGCCTCGCTTCAGGCGGCTCGCCATCTCCGCGACCTCATTCTGCAGGTCGTCCAGATCAAGGCCATCCTTGAGGTCGTCGTCCATCATGTCCATGAACTCCGCCCACTTGGTCTCCAGCGTGCTCCCTGCGCGAATCTGCGCATCCATGGCCTCCTTGTCTCCCTTGCCACCTGCAATGCTTTTCTGCTTCCTGAACTCGGCATGGAGAATGGATAGAAAATCTACCGCGCTGAACTGCACGATCTGCTCCCGGACCATGCGGGAGTTCTCTTCCGGATCCCCGGCTTGCTTTCCGGTTTGCGCTTGTACTCCATGACCATCACCACCAATACTATGGCCACCGAGAGCTTCATTGTACGTCATATTTACTTGTGCATAAACCCTGGTGCCTGATGCGTCAGGTTCAACCTGAAAATCCACGATGAAGTTCTTCACCTCGCCTGCGTAGAGCGAGCCAATCCTGATGTAACCGGTGATATTACTATTGGTCGGGCCTGAAGGTTGGGTTATCTCGCTGCTCTCAAAGCCACAATCGATGCTCTTTAGCTCACTCTTCCAACCGGTGGGGTGGCTATAAAGTGTGATCGACACATTAACGGCGACGATGGAGCTGAGCCCGCCTAAAAAGACAGCGAAGGCGTCCGTGATCTTGCCGAGCTCTTTGTCGTCGATGAAGGAGTAGGTGCCACGCCTGATTGTTGGGCGATGGAGAGCAGCACAGTGGGTTCATGCGTGCAAATGCCGAAGGTGTGGACGGGATACTTCTTGAGGAGGTCAGGGCGGATAGGGTACATGGCGATTTTTCTATTGTCCAGTCCATCTGTCAGGAGCATGATTACCCCCAAACGGTTCTTCTCCGTGCGCTCATCCAGGATCTGTAAACCCACAAAAATAATCGCGCATATTTAGTTCTCACGAGTCAAGAATCAGTACTCGATTTTCTCCTACAATAAGTCCATTTCTACATTTGTGTTAATTCAGTCTATTTTAAGTTTGACAAATTTTCTAGAGAATTGTATCTACAAGTGCAACATTATATATGTAAATCGTGAAAATATATTTCACTATGCATTTAATGGTACTAATTTAATGTCACAAGTATTAATAGTTTTAAAAAATAGTCAAACTTAAGATAGTTTAACTTTGGACAAACCCAGAAATAAACTTATTATGGAATGGAAGGAGTATTGAGAAATGCAACAAATCATCATAATTATGTTGGAGAAATGATGACATATAATTGCATTGCATGTTGCCTTCTTGTGAGCGTGTATCAAGGAAGAGGCCAGCGATAATCTAAGAGCATCTCTAGCAGATCCCTTAAACCGCGGAACTGAAACCCTGATTTTCAGTTTGCGAAAAACGCGTTTTAAGGGCCAGTTTGAGCCGCGGCCGTACAAACCCCTTAAACTTAGACTATAAAACAGAATATTCGCTTATATTCTTCCCACATCTTCTAGTTCCTCTCGCCTTTGTCCACGGTCAGCTAGCTCGTTCCTACGAAGCTGACGGACAACATATAAAACGGCCAAATACGGAGCCGCCGGCATCCAAAACGACTCAGACGAAGCTAGCTAGCTTGAATCAACCCAAACGACCAAATACGGAGTTGCCCTCGCCGTAGCTAGCTGAATCAATCCCGTAACTAGCTAGCTAGCTAGATTCGAGCGGACGCAGCGGCCGGGGCGAGCGCAGAGGCCGGATCGATTCGAGCGGATGCAGCGGCTGGGGCGGCGTCAGGGACGGGGGGCCGGCGTGGACGGCGGACGCAGATGTTTTCGTGGCAGTTAGGCTCCCGCCAATTGCTTTCTCGGCACCGTAGAAGTGGACACGAAAATTGTGTTTTGACAAATCGGGAGGAGTCTTTTACCGCGCCCCTTAAAATTTTTTACAGGTCGAGGGTTTTATTCAGGTCATTTTTTTCGTCTAAAACTGTAAACTGATGGTTATTGTATAGTTTCATGCGTTTTAAGGGGTCTGCTAAAAATGCTCTAATTATGACAAGGTTTGAGTGGTTTCTAGTGAAGGGCTTATATTACATACTTTCTCGGAATCGAAACATATTGTACTTTAGAGTTGTTTCAAGGAAAAATAATAATTAAGTTTGACAAAGTTTATGTAGAATATGTACCACTAGCATCGACTAAATTAGCATTACATCCACCATGAAATAAATTTGTATAGTATATTTAATTAGTGTTGGTATTTTCCTATTAATTTGCTCAAACTTGATGTTTTGTTTTACTTCTAACGACTCTAAAATACTCCCTCCGTTCCTAAATATTTGTCTTTGTAGAGATTTTAATAAGGGACTACATACGAAGCAAAATGAGTGAATCTACACTTTAAAATATGTCTATATACATTTGTATGTGGTAGTCCATTTGAATCTCTTAAAAGACAAATATTTAGGAACGGAGGGAGTACAATCTATTCTAACCCAGAGGGTAATAGTTTTTTCTTCTCACATTATGTTGCATTTGTAGTTTCTGTGATCAATTAGTGGGGGCAATTAATAGATCTAATAACTGTTAGAATAAATTCGAGGCACACCGTCAATCCTTCGAGGACCAAGCAATCACACGAGGCACGGCACCGAGATTTGTTAACAAGGTTCACCGATATGGCTACATTCCCGGGGCATGACTACGGGCGCTCCTCCCCGTGACACCATCACAATACCGAACCCGGTCGCCCTGGACACCGGCACATGCCGCCGGCTTCCCCTGCGTTCCGGTGCTACTATGTTGGCATAGGTTACATCATGTGTCTACCCCCGCTATATATGAGAGGCCTAGGATACAAGTGTCCTACTAGGACACAACTTCATATCCTATCTAAACACAATACAACTACAAGTCCAACTGTAACCTACCTCGTACACTATATTCGACACAACTCCAACAAACTCCACCTTGGCGAATATACTCCACTACCTTGGATTCGTCCATGCGTCAAACTTCCATGTACATTGAACTTGAGTTTATCCCGTGAGTATCACTTCTACTCCAAAGACTCCATGTGACTCCACCTGCAACTTGTAGTCCCTCCTTTTCTTGACCAGCGTCAACACTCGAGCAAAATTAAGTTCCTTGTTACTCTAGCTTGTGCTCCCAACTTCTAGAGTATCCGTCCAACGTCATCACACACCGATCACTGACCTGCGTGAAAGCGAACAACTCACATATTGGGTGTCACATATAAGAGTTACCTGAACTCAACATCACCACTCCTTTCTTGACCGCCTGTCTGAAACTTGAAAGAATTTCACCATCGCTTGTAGTCATCCCGAGTCAAATTCACAGTTATCTCACCACATGTATGACCACCAGAGCCCTGGCCCGTCTCCATGTCTGTGCATACCGCACGCCTCGCCGCTATTACCGCGTCGAGCCTCCGCTGTCCCCGTCGAGTCTCAAGGGTCGCATAACCACACCACTTAACCCACACTGCAGAGTACCACCGATCATCACCGACCGATGACAAGTTTCACGCTTTCATCAGATCACTGGGCTCCAGTCCGAACTGCATGTCACTCGCTTTTCCCGCCTGCTGAATAGGCTTCGACCCCGTCGACTTACGCCGTAGCCCCTCAATCCAGCTCCACCTTCAGCATGACTCCATGGTAGATGATCAGTCCACCCCGCGCCTCATCGACTTCAAGCTCCATGTATACACCACCTTGAATCAATCCCGCGCGCCATAGTCTTGTCGAAGCCACACAAGCACTCAGGCTTGTGCCACGTGTTTCCACGCCCCAGAAGTCGGTCACCATCAGCATCACGCTCCTATGTCGTTGTCATCGATCCCACCACCGTCTTCTGTTTCAACCGACTTACGTCGATCCGTCAGACTATCTAGTCCAACCCAGCCGAACTTATCCGACTGCATGACACGCTCGAGGCTTCCAAATCATCTCCCAAGAATTCTAATCCATCACATGATAAATCCATCTCAGCTGACATGACTTCCCGCAACACTTTCAAGCATCCCTATTGTGCCAACAAATCTTTCACCCATTCTCTGCCATAACCCAAGGTTTTCTGTTCCGTGAACTTCTCCACCTCAAACCCGATGCCCGATGACATCATGATTCTTCGTACAGCTAACGTTGTGAAAAAATAACCGAGCTTCCAACACGTGCTCAAGTACACAAGATGCACCAGTAGCAAATTCGTACCAAAAATCCTTCTCTTGTACTCACGTGTATTAGCTCCCAGGCATAACTTCCAATGCTAGTAATTGCTTTGCCAACGCCTTTGCCAATTCCGATGGATGCATACACGATGGATTCTTTCCTCTGATTCGATCTGCCTCTTGCCGTGCCAATGAGGACTCGGTCCTCTCTTTTGGTCCAAAACAAATCTCGTACGTATACCCGACTGATGAGTCGAGCGCCCTGTGCCGCTATGCGTACAAGCGTACGCCCGAGCCTCCGCTCGGCCGGCCCCTTGAGCTTCGGCCTGCTGCATCATATGAGCCACGCGGCTGCAGCTGATGTGGCGTCACGCGAGCCGGCCGTATACCGATCGCTGCCACGCGCCGTTGTCGATCACGTCACGTAGTCCACGCCTGAGCCGATAACAACCGATCTCACCAAGAACTTTGATCCGCCGAATCGACCTCACAACCTGCTGCTACACGAACACGCGCCTTCCGATCGCTTCCTCTAGATCAATCATCCACAAACCTCGAACAACCTAGCTCATGATACCACTTGTTAGAATAAATCCGAGGCACACCGTCAATCCTCCGAGGACCAAGCAATCACACGAGCACAACACCGAGATTTGTTAACGAGGTTCACCGATATGGCTACATCCCCGGGGCATGACTACGGGCACTCCTCCCCGTGACACCATCACAATACCGCACCCGGTCGTCCTGGACACCGGCACATGCCGCCGGCTTCCCCTGCGTTTCGGTGCTATTATGTTGGTATAGGTTACATCGTGTGTCTACCCCCGCTATATATGAGAGACCTAGGATACAAGTGTGCTACTAGGACACGACTCCATATCCTATCTAAACACAATACAACTACAAGTCCAACTGTAACCTGCCTCGTACACTATATTCGACACAACTCCAACAATAACAGTTAGTGATACTGGCAAGTAGTAGGGCCAATAAATTAGCAAAAAAAATTATATGGTCAAGAAGAAAGGATTACCGACTCCATTTTGGCACTACATGAATGTCACAGAGGAAACCAATGTACTTTGGAAAAGGAGAGGGTACATGATTTTTGTTGTTGTCAGCTAAACTTAAATAGTTTAGGCGCTACGTGAATGTTAAAGTAACCCAAGAGTTTTGGTGATCAATAATTTGTGGGAACCTACCCCTACCGGAGTATCTACATTTACAGATCATCAAGATAGTATATAGTATTTGTTCATAAAGAGTTGAGTTCTAAACTTTTCTTTATAAGTTAATACAAAACCTCTTATATAATTTCTATTTTTTCATAGTAGTTTTTTCTAAGGTTACATGTGAGGTGCTATTACTTTCTTCTTTCATCCAATCACAGACAGTATTACCCGGCCTAACAGGATGGTCAGTCTCAGACTCTCAGTCTATATGTTTTCTAGTTTTTGAGATTGTCGTGGGATTTCTATAAATACTTTTTAGCATAGCAAGAGAGGAATCAAACTATATACTGCTTGTATTATAGATCAAATTGCTTATATAATACTTGGTGGTAGTGGTGTACGAGAAGTCTCAATCTTTATACTGCTTGTATTATTGAGAACCCATTGCATTTGTAAACAAACATCTTAATTTGTAGTTAAATACAGTAGTTTTCTTATCTTCCTAAACTTCAGTTAATTTGAACTTAAATATACCTTCACGGCCTGCTCTAATGCTGGGCTGAATGAAGTGTCGCCCTTAGCCATGAGCTTGTCCACCTTGTTTTGAGCAACTACCCTTTGGCCAGAGATTCTGAACATGTCGGTGCATTGCGCGATGACGACCTTTTCGTTGAATGGCACGATGGCGAGTCCATCATCCTCATGTAGATGTTTGATGACAAACTTCATCGCCCTCTTCAGTAGATCCATCCTCGAGGGCGTGTCTGCGCCAGGAGCCGCCCCCATGTTCATGGTAGCACTGACATTCAACAAAGCGACAACGTCAATCGGGACATGTTGCTTCACTGCTGGCGGCGCCTCAACCCGCACCAACATTGGAAGGAATTCGCCTTTCCTCCCAGTTGGGACCCTGGGGTATCTCGAGGTGAGCGTCACTTTAACCTTCTCCCCATCGTTACTTATGACCTGCAAGCATGGAAATAAAACGGCTTAAAATCCAACCAGAAACTAAATCCTGAAGAATATTACTCCCTCCGTTCCCATAATGTAAGATGTTTTTTAACACTAGCGTAGTGTCAAAAAACGTGTTACATTATAGGACGGAGGGAGTAGATGTGAATTGGCAATCTTGCAAATCTGTCCCTCTACAGCACAAATCAAACATGAAACTAGAATCAACTTTTATGGACGGGGATGTCACTTGTGAGGGCGCTACACGCCTACACCCCCAATTATGAGTCCTATAAGTAGTACAAATGATATATAGCAACATAAAAACGTAAAGTTTAGTTTTAATTTATTAAGCATGCAGAAAAAAAAATATTCGCCATCTGCACATATTACCAATATCAATACGCTCTAAATACTGCTACAAGAACTTTACCTGTTTCCCCATCTTTCGTTGGCTTCGTCTGATGGAGCAGGCCTTCGCGTGGAGCGTATATGAAGAAGTAGCTAGAGGTGCTGTGCTCCATCTCCATGATCAAGGGCTATTTATAGGGTACGAATTTGATACTACAGCACATGCATTTGGATCGAAAGTCGCCATGTTCACCAGACGCTGTTGGCTTATACAGTATTAATTGATTGACTTAACCAACTAGTCATATTAATCTCACCGAGTCGATCGGATCGGTCACACTACATACAACGGACATGTTCACATGCAGAATTGGAATCATTTTAGTATATACACAATCGCTACCTAGCTGTACTTTGTTGAACGACACATGTTGCACCGTTACCCACGTTCAGGTTGCATCGTTGCATCGGTGGAGGAGTCCAAGCCAAGATAGACTAGGATCTCTAGTTAGTTATCATATCGTTGTAATCTCCTCTTATCTCTTTATCTCTTTCTCTCCAAGTCTCGATGTAATCTGAACAACATTGTACGCTATGCCAGGAGTTGCGCCCTGGCCTATATTAACACGTAGCCGTCGCCCAGGATGGGTACCACGTTCCTCCACATGGTATCAGAGCCTGACTCTTCCCATCTAGCGTTCCTCCTCTCCACCGCAGCCTCCTGCCATGGCTTCATCTGCCGCCGCTTCCTCCCCTTTCTCCGGCCAGATCACCGAGCGCCTCACCCGCACCAGCTACGTCTTATGGCGCACCCAGATCACGCCACAACTGAGAGGGGCTGGAGTCTTCGGATACGTTGATGGAAGCACGGCGGAGCCGGCCGAGTTCGTCGTCAGCAAGGACAAGGATGGAAAGGAGGAAGCCATCCCCAATCCCCTCCATGCCGTCTGGTTCAGAGAGGACCAACAGGTACTTGGGTATCTTCTCAATAATCTGTCAAAAGAAGTATTAGTGCAGGTGACTTCCATCGCGCATGCACGAGAGCTCTGGACAGCGTTGGCGAGCATGTTCTCGTCGACGTCCCTGTCCCGCGTCAACAACATCCGAGCTGCCCTCACAAACGCACAGAAGGGGACGCAATCGGTGGCTACCTTCTTCGCATACATGCGGGGACTCGCCGACGAGCTCGCCGCGGCTGGCAAGCCGTTGAAGGATGATGAACTCATCTCGTACATCCTCAACGCACTCGACATGGAGTATCAGCCGCTGGTTTCCGCCCTCGACGCCAGAACCACTCCGGTCACCCTCGACGAATTGTTCGGACAGATGAGCAATTTTGATCAGAGGGTGGCTCTTTTCCAAGGCGCGGGAGGTGGCTTCAAGTCATCTGCCAATGCTGTCACCCGCGGCCGTGGCGGGGGCTCTCGTTACCGCGGTCCACCACGGAACGGAAAGGGCAGGGGCGCCCACAACAGCAACAGCAGCGGCGCCAACAACACGCGCGGCGGCCGGCCTCCCTCCTCCAACAACAGAGGCCGCCGCAACAACAGCTCCAACAACAGATCACGCCCTGACATCAGGTGCCAAATCTGTGGCAAGCCGGGTCACTCGGCAAAGGACTGCTGGTATCGTTTTGAGGAGGATGAAGTTGACTCATCTCAGGATGAGAAGGTGGCCGGAGCTGCTGATGGCTCCTACGGCGTCGACACCAATTGATACGTCGACAGCGGCGCCACAAACCACGTCACTGGTGAGCTGGAGAAGGTGACCATGCGTGAGAAGTACCGTGGCAAAGATCACATCCACACTGCAAGTGGAGAAGGTATGAAAATTAGTCACGTTGGTCACTCAATTGTTAAAACCCCTCATCGAAAAATTCGCCTTAGAAATTTTTTGCATGTCCCTAGCGCCTCAAAGAGTCTTCTTTCAGTCCATCGTATTGCTATTGACAATCATGTCTTTCTTGAATTTCACCCTTACTTCTTTTTGATCAAGGATCAGGCAACGAAGAAAGTGCATTATCGAGGTAGATGCGTTCGTGGGCTTTACCCTTTGATTCCGGAGATTAGAAGACTCAATAAACAAGTTTTTAGTGCCACCAAAGTGTCTTCAACACGATGGCACGATCGTTTAGGGCATGCATCTTTTTCTTTAGTTGAGCGTTTGCTTAGGAAAAATAAGCTCCCATATGTTGGAGAGCGTGATGTCGAAACAATTTGTGATTCATGTCAAAGGGCTAAAAGCCATCAATTACCTTATCCAGTTTCTACTCCTCGCGTCTTCGCTAACCTGTTTCATTGGCGCCAACCAGCACCACGTCAACATTAGTGTGTTCGTCATCGATGCCTCATCTTTTTATCTCTCATTTCTCGTCAGCTTTAGATCTCGTTCCTACTTATTTTCAAGAATACTCTTTCTTTTTTCTCTCTCTTATTATTTGGAACACTCTTTTCTTTCTCCAACACCATGGACCGTTTGGTGGCTTTAGTTCTTTTTCCTTCTTGTTCTTGGAACACGCTTTCTTCTTATTATCGCATGAATCACCTGGCCAATGTTGTGCCGTGTTGTCCTCACCCGTGAATATTTCGGCAAACGTCAGCGTGTGGACATCCTGCAGAGCATAGTCTTCATCCATCTAGGTGAACGCTAGGTCGCCCATGTCGCAAGCGCATGGTGGCCGTTGTCCATGTTGGCAAGCGGTGCTCGGTGATTGGCCATGCAGCTGAGAGGCCGTTGATCGTCCTTGCCCACGAGCGCTTTCAAAATGATTCGCCGTGATTAACTGCTTGCTTAATTCATTAAGTACACGAATAATTAGTGACCTACCTAATTCTCTGCATGCCTAATTAACTGTCAATTAATTATCTGACTAATTCAAAAATATCCCTACTTCTAATTATCTGTAGGCATAAATAATTGTCTAAAAAATTAATTAATTGCATTAATCACTCAACCTCCAAATTGATTCGGTGCAAAAAAATCCTATTTAAATGGACCTAACTAATTGCATATGTAATTAACTGTCTAGCTAATTAATTGCATCAATGGTTTGATTTTGAAATTGATTTAGTGCTCGATTTTTACAAACACCAATAATGACAACTACCAAGTAATGTTGGACATATTTCCTTAATGAATTTATTGACATTTAAATGGACACACTTGATTTGAGAATGTAGCTTGTCTTGCTCTACAAGAAATATAATATGACCGAGTCCACGTGGCGGTCTGATGACCTGCCTCCCCCATGGCCGTCCTTGACCCCGTGATCCGCGCCCTGGCATTCTCAAGCACCGTGCCAGCGTTAGCCCCGGCCACGACATCTTCCATGGTGTCATGCACGACGTCCCATCGCAGGGGCGTGCGGATGCGTGCGCCCATATGACACTTGTAATTCTCAATTGATAGTGGAGATAATGATAATAATAAATGACATAGCGCTGGATTAATGATTTCCTATGAAGAAATATCTCATTTTATTATGGAAGATTATTGAGAATAATCTTATGTCTGTCTTTTAGGAAGGTGATCTCACATATATGGTGCAATTTCTGAATTCTTAATTACTTATTGTTTACGTAATTGAATTGAATCAACACCTACCAAAGGAAGCATGAAACAAGATCCCCCTAATGGGATTTGGTTTTTTAATGGGATGGAGAAAAACCAGTGGGAAGAGGTGGTGGGAGGTGGGATGAAGAAAAACCGGACGAAAATAAAACCATACCAGGCTACCAACTGCTCCATTAGGAGTAGAGATAAGTGACAGGTCCTCCGTAATTACCCGCCACTTAAAGGGCTACCATGAGTGAGGGCCCTTCGCCCATCAGTGATGCCCTGAGGCATGACTGACATAGCCCATGTGACAGGTAGGAAACCCATCACTTATGTGTGTTTCTACCTGATGGCCTTTTTCGTTGTAGTGGACATTTTCAGTTTTAAAAAATAATGCAAAAATGTCATACTATCTTGAAAAATCTATTATATATATTTAAATATTTGTGCTAGCCATCGGACAAGTTTTTGTAATAAAAACAACTACAACTCGTAGATATTAGGTATTCTGGAAAATCAAATGCTCCTTTCTTTTTAGAAGGGATCTTGGTTTATCCTAAGTGAAACAGTTGTAAGTTTTACCCAATAGATAGAAGAAACCATTAACATTTAAGACACAAAGTACATATGGTATGAAACTATATTTCATTGGGAAGCTAATGGTACGATTTTGGTGTTCTAAATGATGATATATTATCCTACAAGTTCAGTCAAACATACAACAGTTTGACTTAAGAAAAACTAAAATCCCCTGTAAAAAGAAAAAGAAAGTAGTTCAAATGCATTAGTAGTATAGGATCGCATAGTGACATATACTCCATCTGTAAAAAATATAAGAGCATTTAGATCACTAAAATAGTGATCTAAATGCTCTTATATTTCTTCACGGAGGGAGTACTCTACTAAACTACACAGGAATGCGAAGTAAAGACTCCAGCACAAACGAAAAGAACACTCGTAAGATCGATGAACTAACAAGGAAATTTGAATTCAATAGCCAACACGCATAACTGGTACATATATATGCTCGGATAGTCTGATTAGCTGGTCCAGCAAGAATCATAAAGACGAGAAACAAAACAACACATGGAAACAAAACTTAAGAACACGTTGGAAATCAAATAATGATTCAACAAGAGAAGCAAGGACAGCTAGAAGAGTAGCAGTAATATTTTTCTAGGAGAACCAATTATCTGGTGCGCATCCTGAGACGTCGACCTCTCGCCGAATGTGTGGTGTATCTCCCAAGGTTTTACATTCACCCACTCACACCGTCGGGACACATGTAGGTGGGTCCACCTTGCACGTAAAACACGGAGAGGCGATTGTGGCGATTGCCAGGCGATCGTCCCAAGCGCTAGGGTTAGGGTTTTGCGAGCGGTGGCGGTGAGGATCTCGGCGGCACAGGAGGGATCGGCGGCGGTCCCAAGTGTGTGGGCCGGTGTGTTGCTCTCTTGCTGGAAGGGAGGACATGGCGGACAGGAAGAAAGAGGGAACGGCGGCGATGGGGAGTGCGGCGGCCACTCCTGGGGCCGAGAAGATGACGGGCCTGCAGTCACAGGGGAAGGCGGCTACGCCGCGGCCGACGGCGCCAAAAGGAGCGAAGGAATCAGCTATGAGATCGCCACTGGGCACTCAGAGCAGGAACTCCTCAGCATCTCCGGGGACGGCGGCGGCTAGCTTGACTGATCGGCTCGGAGGATTAGTGCTGACCGAAAAGGAGGCTATGGGTTTTGTCTTTAAGGACTCAGAGCAGGAAAACACCAGGCCGGCGAAGTGGTCTGCGATTGGGAAAGCTTTTTCCCCTCGGCTGATGAACAAGCGTGCTCTTGAGAAATCAATGCCGAGGGCTTGGGGACTACACAGAGAAGCCCAATTCAAGATCATAGGGAGGAATTTATTTGTGGTGACTTTTGGAAGCGAGGGAGACTGGAAACATGCGCTAAACAATGGTCCATGGCAGTTTGATTTCAGCGTGTTAGTGCTTAAGGATTATGATGGAGATACGAGGCCTTCGGAGATGACTTTTGATTCTGTTGATATTTGGGTTCGGGTAGAAGATCTGCCGCTAGACAAGCGTTCGAAGGCCTTTGGGGAAGCACTAGGGAACTGGCTCGGGAAAATAGTGCGGGTGGATGTGGAAAAGGATGGGTTTGCAAAGGGGTCAGAGCTGCGGTTCAGAGTTAAACTACCAATCTGTGAGCCTTTGGTGAGAGGATTTTATTTGAAAAAAATCTGAAGATGACTTAGAGAAAACTTGGTTTGATTTTAAGTACGAGAAGATTCCACACTTCTGTTTTGAGTGTGGACGCCTGGTGCACGACGACAAGGGATGTGTCCCTGCGGTGGATCCGGATCATCAGTGGGGTGAATGGCTGAGGGCTTCACCTGGCCGTTCGTCGGGGCTTAAGGAGGGACCCCAACGGGTACCACCAGGAAGTGCAAACAGCTTTGGCAGTGTGAGATCCAGTGATGGTGATAAGGAGAGGAGGAAGACAGGAACTGTCCGTGATCTTCCCACTAAACGTAATTTGCAGAGAGAGTTTACTACCCCGGCTGTTTCCCGCACTGGCGAGGGCAGCAAGGGAGGCGGGGAGGATGTCTCTAGTCCAAACAAACAGAATAGAGAGCCAGAAGCATCACGGGACAGAGATCTTCGTGACACACTGGAACAAAAAAGAGAGAGAGACATGCGTTCTGAGCTGAGGAGGCGCCAACAAGAAAAACAAGAGGAGTTGAGGCACAGGTACAGGCAGCAGGGGAGCTGGGATCAGTTTGGAGCTGGTTCATCTACCCAGTACAGAGGGCGTGATCGTCGACAGGGCTACTACATGAGAAGGCCGAGGCCAGACGTAACACATGAATCTCGCTCTCCAAGCAGCCCTAGATATGAAGCCCAAAGGGAGAGAAAGAGGAGGCCAAAGCAGTATTGGGTAGCTAAGGGAGATTTGGATAGACAAGTGGGCAACGATACTTTTGTACGTGACACGAGACAGAAGACCTCCTCGGTGTTTGATCGCATTGAAGAACACAATGATCTATCGGCGGACCCTGCGAGGCAGGGCCGCCGGTCACAATGAACATTCCGGCCTGGAACTGTCGAGGCTTGGGGTTGGACTCGACAGTGGGCGAACTACGAGACCTGATACGGTCCCACAACCCAGCGGTGGTGTTTTTATGCGAAACAAAAAAGAAGGCGAGAGCTATGGAAAGACTCAAATGGAGTCTAGGGTTTTCTTCGGGAGTAGCAGTGGATTGCAAGGGTCGTAGTGGTGGCCTTGCTCTATGGTGGAGAGACCATGTGAAGGTACAGGTGAGACCGTGGTGCCAATATTTCATAGATGCAGCTGTCACTATCGAAGGGAAGTCCTGTAGGATCACTGGATTCTACGGGGAACCTTGTACGGAGTTGCGGAAAAAAAATCTTGGGATGCGATTCGATATCTTAGTGCCCAAGACAACAACCCGTGGATCTGTCTAGGGGATTTTAACGAAGCTTTATTCCAGACCGATCAACGGGGGGGGGGGGGGGGGGGGGGTAATCCTAGGAGTTTCTCACAAATGGAAGATTTTCGGGACTGTCTGGCCGACTGTGGCCTTGCTGATTTAGGCTTCTCGGGATACCCATACACATGGGATAACAAGAGAGATGGAGTTCACAACGTCCAGGTTAGGTTAGATCGGGCAGCATGCAATGATGATTTTCTAACTATGTTTCCAGAGACATCGGTGGAACATATACTCACGGAAGAATAGGACCATCAAGCCCTCCTAGTGCGTGCGATGGAGACTGCTCCTAGTCGTACTAGAGGAGGTGTAGGGTGCTTTAGGTACGAAGAAGCATGGACAAGACACGAGAAGTATGAAAACATGATAAATGAAGCCTGGTCTGCGTCGGCCTCTGGAGAACAAGGCCTTGCTGCGACTTGGGATAGACTTGGTGCAATGGCGGGATCCATGCAACGCTGGGCAAGGGAGGTTTTTGGATCGATAAGGAAACAAGTGAAGAAGCTCAAAACGCAGCTGTTGGATGCAAAAATCAGAGCGCTCTCGTCGGGATCCTCACTAGAGGTCCGCGAGTTGGAGGAGCAGCTGCGTGAAATTTATGCTAGGGAGGAAATCATGTATAGGCAGAGGTCACGAGTGGATTGGCTCAAGGCGGGAGATCAAAATACGAAATATTTTCAGAATAGAGCCTCTCATAGGAAAAGAAAAAATACGGTCAAAGCGCTGAAGCGAGAGGATGGATCATTGTGCAGGGTCGACGAAGAGATGCGTAACATGGCTGCTCTCTTCTATGAGCAGCTTTTTTCTTCAGAAGGCACACAGGGAGCAGATGCATTGTTACAGAACATTGACAGTCTGGTCACGGAGGACATGAACAAGTTACTGCTTGAGCCTATCACGGATAAGGAGATTGAGTCCGCGCTATTCCAGATGGGACCTACGAAAGCTCCGGGACCGGATGGTCTACCCGCCCTTTTTTACCAACGACACTGGTCGCTGGTTCGACACGACGTGTGTAGGGCAGTAAAGGACTTTTTGAGTGGAGTCGCTGCCCCGAGTGCTTTCAACGATACAGTTATCGTCATGATTCCGAAATGTAGCTCACCGGCGCTGCTCTCACAGTTTAGACCAATCAGCCTCTGTAATGTTCTCTATAAAATTGCGACGAAGGTGCTAGCTAACCGTCTTAAGGGCATACTTCCGGTGCTAATCTCTGAGGAACAAAGTGCCTTCGTCCCGGGCCGGTTGATTACTGATAATGTAATTGTGGAGTATGAATGCATGCATGCAATCCGCAAACGGAAGCGTAAGAAACCTTTTTGTGCGGTCAAACTCGATATGATGAAGGCATACGACAGAGTCGAATGGGCCTTCCTGAAGCAGATGATGGAGCGGTTTGGTTTTGCACAAGGATGGATTGCTATGATAATGCGGTGTGTCACGTCGGCTACGTTCTCGGTGAAGCTTAATGGGGGACTCTCACGTGGTTTTCCCCCCTCCCGGGGGCTCTGACAGGGTGACCCTCTATCTCCCTACCTCTTTCTGTTTTGTGTGGAAGGATTTTCCGCGATGCTAAAAAAGGCTCAAGCGGAGGGTAAGGTGAAGGGAGTGAAGTTTGGGTGCACTAGCCCCCATATTACCCACCTTCTCTTTGCGGATGACAGCATTGTGTTCTTAGAAGGATCACAGGACAATATGGCGACTTTGAGGGAAATTCTGAGGAGATATGAAGAGGCATCGGGCCAACGAGTTAATTTGCAAAAATCTTCTGTTTTCTTTGGGAAAGGTTATCAGGAGGATGGTAAGGAGGAAATAAAGAACATATTGGGAGTTCACTCAGAAGCGCTTAGTGAGAGATACCTCGGACTACCAACACTGGTTGGGAAGTCTAAGGAGGGCACTTTCAGATATGTGACAGAGAGCTCGAAAGGCAAAGCCAGTGGTTGGAAGGGACAAGGACTATCAAAAGCTGCGAGAGAAGTACTGATCAAATCTGGGTTACAAGCTGTACCCACTTTCACCATGAGTTGTTTTCAGCTCGCGAAGAAGACGTGCCGGAACCTGACTTCGATCTCCTCTAAATTCTGGTGGGCGGCAACGAATGGTGAACGTAAGGTACATTGGATATCTTGAAAAAAAAATGTGTGCTGCCAAACGAGATGGAGGCATGGGTTTTCGTGATCCCGAGGCTTTCAACCAAGCTTTGCTAGCTAAACAAGCGTGGAGGATCCTACAAGTGCCAACGTCTCTGTGTGCAAGGGTGCTTAAAGCTCGTTATTTTGAGGAGGGCTCGATATTATCTGCAACAGCACCTCCCTCCGCGTCATTCACCTTCAAAAGCATCCTCTTTGGACGGGACTTACTTAACGAGGGGCTTGTCTGGCGCATAGGAGACGGTAGCTCAGTACAGATCCACCACGCCAATTGGATCCCAAGGACGAGGAGTATGCGGCTGCTGGGTCAGCTACATATCCCAGGGATTACAAAGGTGGCGGACCTGCTGGCACATGATGATCGGAGCTGGGACTTGAACAAGCTACATGCATTGTTCTCGGATGAGGATGTTCAAGATATCAGGCAAATAGCGGTCGGTGGCCCTGGAAACGATGACTTTTATGCGTGGAACTTTACAAAGAGTGGTGAGTTTACTGTCAAGTTTGCGTATCACCTATGAATGGCTATGAGCAGATCGGGGACCGGACAGCCGGGTCCTTCGAGCACGGTGGCGCAGCACAGGGGCTATATGGCGTTATGGGACACAAATGTGTCAGCCAAGGCCAAAATCCATATGTGGAGGATGATTAGAAATGGGCTTGCAGTAGGAGCTGAACTTCACCGACGTCGCATCAAACCCGGTGTTTTTTTGTGTAGTGTGTGGGCGAGAAGAGATGGTGCTGCACCGTTTCTGGGCATGCCAACATTCTGCGCGGTTTTGGCAGCTACTTCACTCGGAAAAGGGAGTTCCGGTGGCGATCCCACCTTGTCAGATTGACTCCCAGGGTGCTTTAGCTAGCTGGCTACTCGGGTGGTTTGCCGACGCTGGAGACGAAGAGCGAGCGGCTATGATTCAAGCTACGTACGGTCTGTGGCTGGCCAGAAACGATGCGAGGGATGGAAGGACGATTGCTACTCCACATGAAATAATGGACACTGTTGTGTCATATATGAATGAGTGGACGGCTGTTCACGCGAAGGAGAGGCGACCGACACCGGCGCTGGTCAAGGAGAAGTGGAGACCACCTGAGGAGGGCTGGCTCAAGATCAACTCCGACGGAGCTGTGCATAGAGGAGGTGACAAGGGAGGAGCGGGAGCAATAATCCGAGACCAGGGTGGCGCGTTTCGGGCTGGGCTGTGTCATGTTTATCATGGCATTACAGAACCGGAAGCACTAGAAATACTGGCATGCAAGAGGGGACTGGAATTGGCGAGAGAGATCAATGCAAGTAGAGTCCATGTGGAGCTCGATTCTCTTGGTGTCGTCCAAAGGTTAAAACCTTGATCGAGCAAACGCAAGGATCGAGCAAACGCTGAAGCGTGGATACATGAGATCAAAACTTTGATTGCTTCTTTTTCTGAGCATAAAGTTTCGTGGGTTCGTCGTTCGGCTAATGTTGTCGCGCACAAACTAGCTAAAGTTGGTGTAGGTGAGGATTTATGTAAGGTGTGGGTGGATGACACCCCAGACTACGTTCTAGATGTACTCTCGGATGAAATTCCGAATGCTTTTGATTAAATAAAGCGACAACATTTACCTAAAAAAAGAACATTCACCCACTCACGGGGCCACGGTGGCCTGCATATATATAAGGTACGTAGATTAATATAGTGGAAATACATCAAAGATCGTTGGGTGCAAATGCAAACACAACTACTAGTAAGTAGTAGTAGTGCTCGTACCAGGTATATGTCTTGCTTCATTGCTTTGTCGATGGCGACCATCATCTCATCTCGGAGGCGGATGAGGTCTTTGTCCTGCGGCTGCCCTAGTATGGCTTGGGCCTGGAGCTTCAGGTTGCTCCAATCCTGCTTCTTTTGGGCGACCAAGCCAAGGGGCGGGGTGGTTGCGGAGCCCCCTCCAGGTCCAGGAGCTGAAGATCCTTGAGGTAGCTGAACATGATACTTGTGCGACTCACGGATCATATCGTCCATGATCGGCGTGAAGAACTGGGTCCCGACCGTGTCGACCGAGCCCAGGGTTGTGGCCCTCTGCATCTGCTGGGTCGACACCCACGAGCACATGTAGGCCATGCCCGCGCCTCGCTTCAGGCGGCTCGCCATCTCCGCGACCTCATTCTGCAGGTCGTCCAGATCAAGGCCATCCTTGAGGTCGTCGTCCATCATGTCCATGAACTCCGCCCACTTGGTCTCCAGCGTGCTCCCTGCGCGAATCTGCGCATCCATGGCCTCCTTGTCTCCCTTGCCACCTGCAATGCTTTTCTGCTTCCTGAACTCGGCATGGAGAATGGATAGAAAATCTACCGCGCTGAACTGCACGATCTGCTCCCGGACCATGCGGGAGTTCTCTTCCGGATCCCCGGCTTGCTTTCCGGTTTGCGCTTGTACTCCATGACCATCACCACCAATACTATGGCCACCGAGAGCTTCATTGTACGTCATATTTACTTGTGCATAAACCCTGGTGCCTGATGCGTCAGGTTCAACCTGAAAATCCACGATGAAGTTCTTCACCTCGCCTGCGTAGAGCGAGCCAATCCTGATGTAACCGGTGATATTACTATTGGTCGGGCCTGAAGGTTGGGTTATCTCGCTGCTCTCAAAGCCACAATCGATGCTCTTTAGCTCACTCTTCCAACCGGTGGGGTGGCTATAAAGTGTGATCGACACATTAACGGCGACGATGGAGCTGAGCCCGCCTAAAAAGACAGCGAAGGCGTCCGTGATCTTGCCGAGCTCTTTGTCGTCGATGAAGGAGTAGGTGCCACGCCTGATTGTTGGGCGATGGAGAGCAGCACAGTGGGTTCATGCGTGCAAATGCCGAAGGTGTGGACGGGATACTTCTTGAGGAGGTCAGGGCGGATAGGGTACATGGCGATTTTTCTATTGTCCAGTCCATCTGTCAGGAGCATGATTACCCCCAAACGGTTCTTCTCCGTGCGCTCATCCAGGATCTGTAAACCCACAAAAATAATCGCGCATATTTAGTTCTCACGAGTCAAGAATCAGTACTCGATTTTCTCCTACAATAAGTCCATTTCTACATTTGTGTTAATTCAGTCTATTTTAAGTTTGACAAATTTTTTAGAGAATTGTATCTACAAGTGCAACATTATATATGTAAATCGTGAAAATATATTTCACTATGCATTTAATGGTACTAATTTAATGTCACAAGTATTAATAGTTTTAAAAAATAGTCAAACTTAAGATAGTTTAACTTTGGACAAACCCAGAAATAAACGTATTATGGAATGGAAGGAGTATTGAGAAATGCAACAAATCATCATAATTATGTTGGAGAAATGATGACATATAATTGCATTGCATGTTGCCTTCTTGTGAGCGTGTATCATGGAAGAGGCCAGCGATAATCTAAGAGCATCTCTAGCAGATCCCTTAAACCGCGGAACTGAAACCCTGATTTTCAGTTTGCGAAAAACGCGTTTTAAGGGCCAGTTTGAGCCGCGGCCGTACAAACCCCTTAAACTTAGACTATAAAACAGAATATTCGCTTATATTCTTCCCACATCTTCTAGTTCCTCTCGCCTTTGTCCACGGTCAGCTAGCTCGTTCCTACGAAGCTGACGGACAACATATAAAACGGCCAAATACGGAGCCGCCGGCATCCAAAACGACTCAGACGAAGCTAGCTAGCTTGAATCAACCCAAACGACCAAATACGGAGTTGCCCTCGCCGTAGCTAGCTGAATCAATCCCGTAACTAGCTAGCTAGCTAGATTCGAGCGGACGCAGCGGCCGGGGCGAGCGCAGAGGCCGGATCGATTCGAGTGGATGCAGCGGCCGGGCAGGCGTCAGGGACGGGGGGCCGGCGTGGACGGCGGACGCAGATGTTTTCGTGGCAGTTAGGCTCCCGCCAATTGCTTTCTCGGCACCGTAGAAGTGGACACGAAAATTGTGTTTTGACAAATCGGGAGGAGTCTTTTACCGCGCCCCTTAAAATTTTTTACAGGTCGAGGGTTTTATTCAGGTCATTTTTTCCGTCTAAAACTGTAAACTGATGGTTATTGTATAGTTTCATGCGTTTTAAGGGGTCTGCTAAAAATGCTCTAATTATGACAAGGTTTGAGTGATTTCTAGTGAAGGGCTTATATTACATACTTTCTCGGAATCGAAACATATTGTACTTTAGAGTTGTTTCAAGGAAAAATAATAATTAAGTTTGACAAAGTTTATGTAGAATATGTACCACTAGCATCGACTAAATTAGCATTACATCCACCATGAAATAAATTTGTATAGTATATTTAATTAGTGTTGGTATTTTCCTATTAATTTGCTCAAACTTGATGTTTTGTTTTACTTCTAACGACTCTAAAATACTCCCTCCGTTCCTAAATATTTGTCTTTGTAGAGATTTTAATAAGGGACTACATACGAAGCAAAATGAGTGAATCTACACTTTAAAATATGTCTATATACATCTGTATGTGGTAGTCCATTTGAATCTCTTAAAAGACAAATATTTAGGAACGGAGGGAGTACAATCTATTCTAACCCAGAGGGTAATAGTTTTTTCTTCTCACAATATGTTGCATTTGTAGTTTCAGTGATCAATTAGTGGGGGCAATTAATAGATCTAATAACTGTTAGAATAAATTCGAGGCACACCGTCAATCCTTCGAGGACCAAGCAATCACACGAGGCACGGCACCGAGATTTGTTAACGAGGTTCACCGATATGGCTACATTCCCGGGGCATGACTACGGGCGCTCCTCCCCGTGACACCATCACAATACCGAACCCGGTCGCCCTGGACACCGGCACATGCCGCCGGCTTCCCCTGCGTTCCGGTGCTATTATGTTGGCATAGGTTACATCGTGTGTCTACCCCCGCTATATATGAGAGGCCTAGGATACAAGTGTCCTACTAGGACACAACTTCATATCCTATCTAAACACAATACAACTACAAGTCCAACTGTAACCTACCTCGTACACTATATTCGACACAACTCCAACAAACTCCACCTTGGCGAATATACTCCACTACCTTGGATTCGTCCATGCGTCAAACTTCCATGTACATTGAACTTGAGTTTATCCCGTGAGTATCACTTCTACTCCAAAGACTCCATGTGACTCCACCTGCAACTTGTAGTCCCTCCTTTTCTTGACCAGCGTCAACACTCGAGCAAAATTAAGTTCCTTGTTACTCTAGCTTGTGCTCCCAACTTCTAGAGTATCCGTCCAACGTCATCACACACCGATCACTGACCTGCGTGAAAGCGAACAACTCACATATTGGGTGTCACATATAAGAGTTACCTGAACTCAACATCACCACTCCTTTCTTGACCGCCTGTCTGAAACTTGAAAGAATTTCACCATCGCTTGTAGTCATCCCGAGTCAAATTCACAGTTATCTCACCACATGTGTGACCACTAGAGCCCTGGCCCGTCTCCATGTCCGTGCATACCGCACGCCTCGCCGCTATTACCGCGTCGAGCCTCCGCTGTCCCCGTCGAGTCTCAAGGGTCGCATAACCACACCACTCAACCCACACTGCAGAGTACCACCGATCATCACCGACCGATGACAAGTTTCACGCTTTCATCAGATCACTGGGCTCCAGTCCGAACTGCATGTCACTCGCTTTTCCCGCCTGCTGAATAGGCTTCGACCCCGTCGACTTACGCCGTAGCCCCTCAATCCAGCTCCACCTTCAGCATGACTCCATGGTAGATGATCAGTCCACCCCGCGCCTCATCGACTTCAAGCTCCATGTATACACCACCTTGAATCAATCCCGCGCGCCATAGTCTTGTCGAAGCCACACAAGCACTCAGGCTTGTGCCACGTGTTTCCACGCCCCAGAAGTCGGTCACCATCAGCATCACGCTCCTATGTCGTTGTCATCGATCCCACCACCGTCTTCTGTTTCAACCGACTTACGTCGATCCGTCAGACTATCTAGTCCAACCCAGCCGAACTTATCCGACTGCATGACACGCTCGAGGCTTCCAAATCATCTCCCAAGAATTCTAATCCATCACATGATAAATCCATCTCAGCTGACATGACTTCCCGCAACACTTTCAAGCATCCCTGTTGTGCCAACAAATCTTTCACCCATTCTCTGCCATAACCCAAGGTTTTCTGTTCCGTGAACTTCTCCACCTCAAACCCGATGCCCAATGACATCATGATTCTTCGTACAGCTAACGTTGTGAAAAAATAACCGAGCTTCCAACACGTGCTCAAGTACACAAGATGCACCAGTAGCAAATTCGTACCAAAAATCCTTCTCTTGTACTCACGTGTATTAGCTCCCAGGCATAACTTCCAATGCTAGTAATTGCTTTGCCAACGCCTTTGCCAATTCCGATGGATGCATACACGATGGATTCTTTCCTCTGATTCGATCTGCCTCTTGCCGTGCCAATGAGGACTCGGTCCTCTCTTTTGGTCCAAAACAAATCTCGTACGTATACCCGACTGATGAGTCGAGCGCCCTGTGCCGCTATGCGTACAAGCGTATGCCCGAGCCTCCGCTCGGCCGGCCCCTTGAGCTTCGGCCTGCTGCATCATATGAGCCACGCGGCTGCAACTGATGTGGCGTCACGCGAGCCGGCCGTATACCGATCGCTGCCACGCACCGTTGTCGATCACGTCACGTAGTCCACGCCTGAGCCGATAACAACCGATCTCACCAAGAACTTTGATCCGCCGAATCGACCTCACAACCTGCTGCTACACGAACACGCGCCTTCCGATCGCTTCCTCTAGATCAATCATCCACAAACCTCGAACAACCTAGCTCATGATACCACTTGTTAGAATAAATCCGAGGCACACCGTCAATCCTCCGAGGACCAAGCAATCACACGAGCACAACACCGAGATTTGTTAACGAGGTTCACCGATATGGCTATATCCCCGGGGCATGACTACGGGCACTCCTCCCCGTGACACCATCACAATACCGCACCCGGTCGTCCTGGACACCGGCACATGCCGCCGGCTTCCCCTGCGTTTCGGTGCTATTATGTTGGTATAGGTTACATCGTGTGTCTACCCCCGCTATATATGAGAGACCTAGGATATAAGTGTGCTACTAGGACACGACTCCATATCCTATCTAAACACAATACAACTACAAGTCCAACTGTAACCTGCCTCGTACACTATATTCGACACAACTCCAACAATAACAGTTAGTGATACTGGAAAGTAGTAGGGCCAATAAATTAGCAAAAAAAATTATATGGTCAAGAAGAAAGGATTACCGACTCCATTTTGGCACTACATGAATGTCACAGAGGAAACCAATGTACTTTGGAAAAGGAGAGGGTACATGATTTTTGTTGTTGTCAGCTAAACTTAAATAGTTTAGGCGCTACGTGAATGTTAAAGTAACCCAAGAGTTTTGGTGATCAATAATTTGTGGGAACCTACCCCTACCGGAGTATCTACATTTACAGATCATCAAGATAGTATATAGTATTTGTTCATAAAGAGTTGAGTTCTAAACTTTTCTTTATAAGTTAATACAAAACCTCTTATATAATTTCTATTTTTTCATAGTAGTTTTTTCTAAGGTTACATGTGAGGTGCTATTACTTTCTTCTTTCATCCAATCACAGACAGTATTACCCGGCCTAACAGGATGGTCAGTCTCAGACTCTCAGTCTATATGTTTTCTAGTTTTTGAGATTGTCGTGGGATTTCTATAAATACTTTTTAGCATAGCAAGAGAGGAATCAAACTATATACTGCTTGTATTATAGATCAAATTGCTTATATAATACTTGGTGGTAGTGGTGTACGAGAAGTCTCAATCTTTATACTGCTTGTATTATTGAGAACCCATTGCATTTGTAAACAAACATCTTAATTTGTAGTTAAATACAGTAGTTTCTTATCTTCCTAAACTTCAGTTAATTTGAACTTAAATATACCTTCACGGCCTGCTCTAATGCTGGGCTGAATGAAGTGTCGCCCTTAGCCATGAGCTTGTCCACCTTGTTTTGAGCAACTACCCTTTGGCCAGAGATTCTGAACATGTCGGTGCATTGCGCGATGACGACCTTTTCGTTGAATGGCACGATGGCGAGTCCATCATCTTCATGTAGATGTTTGATGACAAACTTCATCGCCCTCTTCAGTAGATCCGTCCTCGAGGGCGTGTCTGCGCCAGGAGCCGCCCCCATGTTCATGGTAGCACTGACATTCAACAAAGCGACAACGTCAATCGGGACATGTTGCTTCACTGCTGACGGCGCCTCAACCCGCACCAACATTGGAAGGAATTCGCCTTTCCTCCCAGTTGGGACCCTGGGGTATCTCGAGGTGAGCGTCACTTTAACCTTCTCCCCAGCGTTACTTATGACCTGCAAGCATGGAAATAAAACGGCTTAAAATCCAACCAGAAACTAAATCCTGAAGAATATTACTCCCTCCGTTCCCATAATGTAAGATGTTTTTTAACACTAGCGTAGTGTCAAAAAACGTGTTACATTATAGGACGGAGGGAGTAGATGTGAATTGGCAATCTTGCAAATCTGTCCCTCTACAGCACAAATCAAACATGAAACTAGAATCAACTTTTATGGACGGGGATGTCACTTGTGAGGGCGCTACACGCCTACACCCCCAATTATGAGTCCTATAAGTAGTACAAATGATATATAGCAACATAAAAACGTAAAGTTTAGTTTTAATTTATTAAGCATGCAGAAAAAGAAATATTCGCCATCTGCACATATTACCAATATCAATACGCTCTAAATACTGCTACAAGAACTTTACCTGTTTCCCCATCTTTCGTTGGCTTCGTCTGATGGAGCAGGCCTTCGCGTGGAGCGTATATGAAGAAGTAGCTAGAGGTGCTGTGCTCCATCTCCATGATCAAGGGCTATTTATAGGGTACGAATTTGATACTACAGCACATGCATTTGGATCGAAAGTCGCCATGTTCACCAGACGCTGTTGGCTTATACAGTATTAATTGATTGACTTAACCAACTAGTCATATTAATCTCACCGAGTCGATCGGATCGGTCACACTACATACAACGGACATGTTCACATGCAGAGTTGGAATCATTTTAGTATATACACAATCGCTACCTAGCTGTACTTTGTTGAACGACACATGTTGCACCGTTACCCACGTTCAGGTTGCATCGTTGCATCGGTGGAGGAGTCCAAGCCAAGATAGACTAGGATCTCTAGTTAGTTATCATATCGTTGTAATCTCCTCTTATCTCTTTATCTCTTTCTCTCCAAGTCTCGACATAATCTGAACAACATTGTACGCTATGCCAGGAGTTGCACCCTGGCCTATATTAACACGTAGCCGTCGCCCAGGATGGGTACCACGTTCCTCCACATGGTATCAGAGCCTGACTCTTCCCATCTAGCGTTCCTCCTCTCCACCGCAGCCTCCTGCCATGGCTTCATCTGCCGCCGCTTCCTCCCCTCTCTCCGGCCAGATCACCGAGCGCCTCACCCGCACCAACTACGTCTTATGGCGCACCCAGATCACGCCACAGCTGAGAGGGGCTGGAGTCTTCGGATACGTTGATGGAAGCACGGCGGAGCCGACCGAGTTCGTCGTCAGCAAGGACAAGGATGGAAAGGAGGAAGCCATCCCCAATCCCCTCCATGCCGTCTGGTTCAGAGAGGACCAACAGGTACTTGGGTATCTTCTCAATAATCTGTCAAAAGAAGTATTAGTGCAGGTGACTTTCATCGCGCATGCACGAGAGCTCTGGACAGCGTTGGCGAGCATGTTCTCGTCGACGTCCCTGTCCCGCGTCAACAACATCCGAGCTGCCCTCACAAACGCAAAGAAGGGGACGCAATCGGTGGCTACCTTCTTCGCATACATGCGGGGACTCGCCGACGAGCTCGCCGCGGCTGGCAAGCCGTTGAAGGATGATGAACTCATCTCGTACATCCTCAACGCACTCGACATGGAGTATCAGCCGCTGGTTTCCGCCCTCGACGCCAAAACCACTCCGGTCACCCTCGACGAATTGTTCGGACAGATGAGCAATTTTGATCAGAGGGTGGCTCTTTTCCAAGGCGCGGGAGGTGGCTTCAACTCATCTGCCAATCCTGCCACCCGCGGCCGTGGCAGGGGCTCTCGTTACCGCGGTCCACCACGGAACGGAAAGGGCAGGGGCGCCCACAACAGCAACAGCAGCGGCGCCAACAACACGCGCGGCGGCCGGCCTCCCTCCTCCAACAACAGAGGCCGCCGCAACAGCAGCTCCAACAACAGATCACGCCCTGACATCAGGTGCCAAATATGTGGCAAGCCGGGTCACTCGGCAAAGGACTGCTGGTATCGTTTTGAGGAGGATGAAGTTGACTCATCTCAGGATGAGAAGGTGGCCGGAGCTGCTGATGGCTCCTACGACGTCGACACCAATTGGTACGTCGACAGCGGCGCCACAAACCACATCACCGGTGAGCTGGAGAAGGTGACCATGCGTGAGAAGTACCATGGCAAAGATCACATCCACACTGCAAGTGGAGAAGGTATGAAAATTAGTCACGTTGGTCACTCAATTGTTAAAACCCCTCATCGAAAAATTCACCTTAGAAAATTTTTGCATGTCCCTAGTTCCTCAAAGAGTCTTCTTTCAGTCCATCTAATTGCTATTGACAATCATGTCTTTCTTGAATTTCACCCTTACTTCTTTTTGATCAAGGATCAGGCAACGAAGAAGGTGCATTATCGAGGTAGATGCGTTCGTGGGCTTTACCCTTTGATTCCGGAGATTAGAAGACTCAATAAACAAGTTTTTAGTGCCACCAAAGTGTCTTCAACACGATGGCACGATCGTTTAGGGCATGCATCTTTTTCTTTAGTTGAGCGTTTGCTTAGGAAAAATAAGCTCCCATATGTTGGAGAGCGTGATGTCGAAACAATTTGTGATTCATGTCAAAGGGCTAAAAGCCATCAATTACCTTATCCAGTTTCTACTCCTCGCGTCTTCGCTAACCTGTTTCATTGGCGCCAACCAGCACCACGTCAACATTAGTGTGTTCGTCATCGATGCCTCATCTTTTTATCTCTCATTTCTCGTCAGCTTTAGATCTCGTTCCTACTTATTTTCAAGAATACTCTTTCTTTTTTCTCTCTCTTATTATTTGGAACACTCTTTTCTTTATCCAACACCATGGACCGTTTGGTGGCTTTAGTTCTTTTTTCCTTCTTGTTCTTGGAACACGCTTTCTTCTTATTATCGCATGAATCACTTGGCCAATGTTGTGCCGTGTTGTCCTCACCCGCGAATATTTCGGCAAACGTCAGCGTGTGGACATCCTGCAGAGCATAGTCTTCATCCATCTAGGTGAACGCTAGGTCGCCCATGTCGCAAGCGCATGGTGGCCGTTGTCCATGTTGGCAAGCGGTGCTCGGTGATTGGCCATGCAGCTGAGAGGCCGTTGATCGTCCTTGCCCACGAGCGCTTTCAAAATGATTCGCCGTGATTAACTGCTTGCTTAATTCATTAAGTACACGAATAATTAGTGACCTACCTAATTCTCTGCATGCCTAATTAACTGTCAATTAATTATCTGACTAATTCGAAAATATCCCTACTTCTAATTATCTGTAGGCATAAATAATTGTCTAAAAAATTAATTAATTGCATTAATCACTCAACCTCCAAATTGATTCGGTGCAAAAAAATCCTATTTAAATGGACCTAACTAATTGCATATGTAATTAACTGTCTAGCTAATTAATTGCATCAATGGTTTGATTTTGAAATTGATTTAGTGCTCGATTTTTACAAACACCAATGATGACAACTACCAAGTAATGTTGGACATATTTCCTTAATGAATTTATTGACATTTAAATGGACACACTTGATTTGAGAATGTAGCTTGTCTTGCTCTACAAGAAATATAATATGACCGAGTCCACGTGGCGGTCTGATGACCTGCCTCCCCCATGGCCGTCCTTGACCCCGTGATCCGCGCCCTGGCATTCTCAAGCACCGTGCCAGCGTTAGCCCCGGCCACGACATCTTCCATGGTGTCATGCACGACGTCCCATCGCAGGGGCGTGCGGATGCGTGCGCCCATATGACACTTGTAATTCTCAATTGATAGTGGAGATAATGATAATAATAAATGACATAGCGCTGGATTAATGATTTCCTATGAAGAAATATCTCATTTTATTATGGAAGATTATTGAGAATAATCTTATGTCTGTCTTTTAGGAAGGTGATCTCACATATATGGTGCAATTTCTGAATTCTTAGTTACTTATTGTTTACGTAATTGAATTGAATCAACACCTACCAAAGGAAGCATGAAACAAGATCCCCCTAATGGGATTTGGTTTTTTAATGGGATGGAGAAAAACCAGTGGGAAGAGGTGGTGGGAGGTGAGATGAAGAAAAACCGGACGAAAATAAAACCGTACCAGGCTACCAACTGCTCCATTAGGAGTAGAGATAAGTAACAGGTCCTCCGTAATTACCCGTCACTTAAAGGGCTACCATGAGTGAGGGCCCTTCGCCCATCAGTGATGCCCTGAGGCATGACTGACATAGCCCATGTGACAGGTAGGAAACCCATCACTTATGTGTGTTTCTACCTGATGGCCTTTTTCGTTGTAGTGGACATTTTCAGTTTTAAAAAATAATGCAAAAATGTCATACTATCTTGAAAAATCTATTATATATATTTAAATATTTGTGCTAGCCATCGGACAAGTTTTTGTAATAAAAACAACTACAACTCGTAGATATTAGGTATTCTGGAAAATCAAATGCTCCTTTCTTTTTAGAAGGGATCTTGGTTTATCCTAAGTGAAACAGTTGTAAGTTTTACCCAATAGATAGAAGAAACCATTAACATTTAAGACACAAAGTACATATGGTATGAAACTATATTTCATTGGGAAGCTAATGGTACGATTTTGGTGTTCTAAATGATGATATATTATCCTACAAGTTCAGTCAAACATACAACAGTTTGACTTAAGAAAAACTAAAATCCCCTGTAAAAAGAAAAAGAAAGTAGTTCAAATGCATTAGTAGTATAGGATCGCATAGTGACATATACTCCATCTGTAAAAAATATAAGAGCATTTAGATCACTAAAATAGTGATCTAAATGCTCTTATATTTCTTCACGGAGGGAGTACTCTACTAAACTACACAGGAATGCGAAGTAAAGACTCCAGCACAAACGAAAAGAACACTCGTAAGATCGATGAACTAACAAGGAAATTTGAATTCAATAGCCAACACGCATAACTGGTACATATATATGCTCGGATAGTCTGATTAGCTGGTCCAGCAAGAATCATAAAGACGAGAAACAAAACAACACATGGAAACAAAACTTAAGAACACGTTGGAAATCAAATAATGATTCAACAAGAGAAGCAAGGACAGCTAGAAGAGTGGCAGTAATATTTTTCTAGGAGAACCAATTATCTGGTGCGCATCCTGAGACGTCGACCTCTCGCCGAATGTGTGGTGTATCTCCCAAGGTTTTACATTCACCCACTCACACCGTCGGGACACATGTAGGTGGGTCCACCTTGCACGTAAAACACGGAGAGGCGATTGTGGCGATTGCCAGGCGATCGTCCCAAGCGCTAGGGTTAGGGTTTTGCGAGCGGTGGCGGTGAGGATCTCGGCGGCACAGGAGGGATCAGCGGCGGTCCCAAGCGTGTGGGCCGGTGTGTTGCTCTCTTGCTGGAAGGGAGGACATGGCGGACAGGAAGAAAGAGGGAACGGCGGCGATGGGGAGTGCGGCGGCCACTCCTGGGGCCGAGAAGATGACGGGCCTGCAGTCACAGGGGAAGGCGGCTACGCCGCGGCCGACGGCGCCAAAAGGAGCGAAGGAATCAGCTGTGAGATCGCCACTGGGCACTCAGAGCAGGAACTCCTCAGCATCTCCGGGGACGGCGGGGGCTAGCTTGACTGATCGGCTCGGAGGATTAGTGCTGACCGAAAAGGAGGCTATGGGTTTTGTCTTTAAGGACTCAGAGCAGGAAAACACCAGGCCGGCGAAGTGGTCTGCGATTGGGAAAGCTTTTTCCCCTCGGCTGATGAACAAGCGTGCTCTTGAGAAATCAATGCCGAGGGCTTGGGGACTACATAGAGAAGCCCAATTCAAGATCATAGGGAGGAATTTATTTGTGGTGACTTTTGGAAGCGAGGGAGACTGGAAACATGCGCTAAACAATGGTCCATGGCAGTTTGATTTCAGCGTGTTAGTGCTTAAGGATTATGATGGAGATACGAGGCCTTCGGAGATGACTTTTGATTCTGTTGATATTTGGGTTCGGGTAGAAGATCTGCCGCTAGACAAGCATCCGAAGGCCTTTGGGGAAGCACTAGGGAACTGGCTCGGGAAAATAGTGCGGGTGGATGTGGAAAAGGATGGGTTTGCAAAGGGGTCAGAGCTGCGGTTAGAGTTAAACTACCAATCTGTGAGCCTTTGGTGAGAGGATTTTATTTGAAAAAATCTGAAGATGACTTAGAGAAAACTTGGTTTGATTTTAAGTACGAGAAGATTCCACACTTCTGTTTTGAGTGTGGACGCCTGGTGCACGACGACAAGGGATGTGTCCCTGCGGTGGATCCGGATCATCAGTGGGGTGAATGGCTGAGGGCTTCACCTGGCCGTTCGTCGGGGCTTAAGGAGGGATCCCAACGGGTACCATCAGGAAGTGCAAACAGCTTTGGCAGTGTGAGATCCAGTGATGGTGATAAGGAGAGGAGGAAGACAGGAACTGTCCGTGATCTTCCCACTAAACGTAATTTGCAGAGAGAGTTTACTACCCCGGCTGTTTCCCGCACTGGCGAGGGCAGCAAGGGAGGCGGGGAGGATGTCTCTAGTCCAAACAAAAAGAATAGAGAGCCAGAAGCATCACGGGACAGAGATCTTCGTGACACACTGGAACAAAAAAGAGAGAGAGACATGCGTTCTGAGCTGAGGAGGCGCCAACAAGAAAAACAAGAGGAGTTGAGGCACAGGTACAGGCAGGAGGGGAGCTGGGATCAGTTTGGAGCTGGTTCATCTACCCAGTACAGAGGGCGTGATCGTCGACAGGGCTACTACATGAGAAGGCCGAGGCCAGACGTAACACATGAATCTCGCTCTCCAAGCAGCCCTAGATATGAAGCCCAAAGGGAGAGAAAGAGGAGGCCAAAGCAGTATTGGGTAGCTAAGGGAGATTTGGATAGACAAGTGGGCAACGATACTTTTGTACGTGACACGAGACAGAAGACCTCCTCGGTGTTCGATCGCATTGAAGAACACAATGATCTATCGGCGGACCCTGCGAGGCAGGGCTGCTGGTCACAATGAACACTCTGGCCTGGAATTGTCGAGGCTTGGGGTTGGACTCGACAGTGGGCGAACTACGAGACCTGATACGGTCCCACAACCCAGCGGTGGTGTTTTTATGCGAAACAAAAAAGAAGGCGAGAGCTATGGAAAGACTCAAATGGAGTCTAGGGTTTTCTTCGGGAGTAGCAGTGGATTGCAAGGGTCGTAGTGGTGGCCTTGCTCTATGGTGGAGAGACCATGCGAAGGTACAGGTGAGGCCGTGGTGCCAATATTTCATAGATGCAGCTGTCACTATCGAAGGGAAGTCCTGTAGGATCAGTGGATTCTACGGGGAACCTTGTACGGAGTTGCGGAAAAAAAATCTTGGGATGCGATTCGATATCTTAGTGCCCAAGACAACAACCCGTGGATCTGTCTAGGGGATTTTAACGAAGCTTTATTCCAGACCGATCAACGGGGGGGGGGGGGGGTAATCCTAGGAGTTCCTCACAAATGGAAGATTTTCGGGACTGTCTGGCCGACTGCGGCCTTGCTGATTTAGGCTTCTCGGGATACCCATACACATGGGATAACAAGAGAGATGGAGTTCACAACGTCCAGGTTAGGTTAGATCGGGCAGCATGCAATGATGATTTTCTAACTATGTTTCCAGAGACATCGGTGGAACATATACTCACGGAAGAATAGGACCATCAAGCCCTCCTAGTGCGTGCGATGGAGACTGCTCCTAGTCGTACTAGAGGAGGTGTAGGGTGCTTTAGGTACGAAGAAGCATGGACAAGACACGAGAAGTATGAAAACATGATAAATGAAGCCTGGTCTGCGTCGGCCTCTGGAGAACAAGGCCTTGCTGCGACTTGGGATAGACTTGGTGCAATGGCGGGATCCATGCAACGCTGGGCAAGGGAGGTTTTTGGATCGATAAGGAAACAAGTGAAGAAGCTCAAAACGCAGCTGTTGGATGCAAAAATCAGAGCGCTCTCGTCGGGATCCTCACTGGAGGTCCGCGAGTTGGAGGAGCAGCTGCGTGAAATTTATGCTAGGGAGGAAATCATGTATAGGCAGAGGTCACGAGTGGATTGGCTCAAGGCGGGAGATCAAAATATGAAATATTTTCAGAATAGAGCCTCTCATAGGAAAAGAAAAAATACGGTCAAAGCGCTGAAGCGAGAGGATGGATCATTGTGCAGGGTCGACGAAGAGATGCGTAACATGGCTGCTCTCTTCTATGAGCAGCTTTTTGCTTCAGAAGGCACACAGGGAGCAGATGCATTGTTACAGAATATTGACAGTCTGGTCACGGAGGACATGAACAAGTTACTGCTTGAGCCTATCACGGATAAGGAGATTGAGTCCGCGCTATTCCAGATGGGACCTACGAAAGCTCCGGGACCGGATGGTCTACCCGCCCTTTTTTACCAACGACACTGGTCGCTGGTTCGACACGACGTGTGTAGGGCAGTAAAGGACTTTTTGAGTGGAGTCGCTGCCCCAAGTGCTTTCAACGATACAGTTATCGTCATGATTCCGAAATGTAGCTCACCGGAGCTGCTCTCACAGTTTAGACCAATCAGCCTCTGTAATGTTCTCTATAAAATTGCGACGAAGGTGCTAGCTAACCGTCTTAAGGGCAAACTTCCGGTGCTAATCTCTGAGGAACAAAGTGCCTTCGTCCCGGGCCGGTTGATTACTGATAATGTAATTGTGGCGTATGAATGTGTGCATGCAATCCGCAAACGGAAGCGTAAGAAACCTTTTTGTGCGGTCAAACTCGATATGATGAAGGCATACGACAGAGTCGAATGGGCCTTCCTGAAGCAGATGATGGAGCGGTTTGGTTTTGCACAAGGATGGATTGCTATGATAATGCGGTGTGTCACGTCGGCTACGTTCTCGGTGAAGCTTAATGGGGGACTCTCACGTGGTTTTCCCCCCTCCCGGGGGCTCTGACAGGGTGACCCTCTATCTCCCTACCTCTTTCTGTTTTGTGTGGAAGGATTTTCCGCGATGCTAAAAAAGGCTCAAGCGGAGGGTAAGGTGAAGGGAGTGAAGTTTGGGTGCACTAGCCCCCATATTACCCACCTTCTCTTTGCGGATGACAGCATTGTGTTCTTAGAAGGATCACAGGACAATATGGCGACTTTGAGGGAAATTCTGAGGAGATATGAAGAGGCATCGGGCCAACGAGTTAATTTGCAAAAATATTCTGTTTTCTTGGGGAAAGGTTATCAGGAGGATGGTAAGGAGGAAATAAAGAACATATTGGGAGTTCACTCAGAAGCGCTTAGTGAGAGATACCTCGGACTACCAACACTGGTTGGGAAGTCTAAGGAGGGCACTTTCAGATATGTGACAGAGAGCTCGAAAGGCAAAGCCAGTGGTTGGAAGGGACAAGGACTATCAAAAGCTGCGAGAGAAGTACTGATCAAATCTGGGTTACAAGCTGTACCCACTTTCACCATGAGTTGTTTTCAGCTCGCGAAGAAGACGTGCCGGAACCTGACTTCGATCTCCTCTAAATTCTGGTGGGCGGCAACGAATGGTGAACGTAAGGTACATTGGATATCTTGAAAAAAAATGTGTGCTGCCAAACGAGATGGAGGCATGGGTTTTCGTGATCCCGAGGCTTTCAACCAAGCTTTGCTAGCTAAACAAGCGTGGAGGATCCTACAAGTGCCAACGTCTCTTTGTGCAAGGGTGCTTAAAGCTCGTTATTTTGAGGAGGGCTCGATATTATCTGCAACAGCACCTCCCTCCGCGTCATTCACCTTCAAAAGCATCCTCTTTGGACGGGACTTACTTAACGAGGGGCTTGTCTGGCGCATAGGAGACGGTAGCTCAGTACAGATCCACCACGCCAATTGGATCCCAAGGACGATGAGTATGCGGCCGCTGGGTCAGCTACATATCCCAGGGATTACAAAGGTGGCGGACCTGCTGGCACATGATGGTCGGAGCTGGGACTTGAACAAGCTACATGCAATGTTCTCGGATGAGGATGTTCAAGATATCAGGCAAATAGCGGTCGGTGGCCCTGGAAACGATGACTTTTATGCGTGGAACTTTACAAAGAGTGGTGAGTTTACTGTCAAGTCTGCGTATCACCTACGAATGGCTATGAGCAGATCGGGGACCGGACAGCCGGGTCCTTCGAGCACGGTGGTGCAGCACAGGGGCTATATGGCGTTATGGGACACAAATGTGTCAGCCAAGGCCAAAATCCATATGTGGAGGATGATTAGAAATGGGCTTGCAGTAGGAGCTGAACTTCACCGACGTCGCATCAAACCCGGTGTTTTTTTGTGTAGTGTGTGGGCGAGAAGAGACGGTGCTGCACCGTTTCTGGGCATGCCAACATTCTGCGCGGTTTTGGCAGCTACTTCACTCAGAAAAGGGAGTTCCGGTGGCGATCCCACCTTGTCAGATTGACTCCCAGGGTGCTTTAGCTAGCTGGCTACTCGGGTGGTTTGCCGACGCTGGAGACGAAGAGCGAGCGGCTATGATTCAAGCTACGTACGGTCTGTGGCTGGCCAGAAACGATGCGAGGGATGGAAGGACGATTGCTACTCCACATGAAATAATGGACACTGTTGTGTCATATATGAATGAGTGGACGGCTGTTCACGCGAAGGAGAGGCGACCGACACCGGCGCTGGTCAAGGAGAAGTGGAGACCACCTGAGGAGGGCTGGCTCAAGATCAACTCCGACGGAGCTGTGCATAGAGGAGGTGACAAGGGAGGAGCGGGAGCAGTAATCCGAGACCAGGGTGGCGCGTTTCGGGCTGGGCTGTGTCATGTTTATCATGGCATTACTGAACCGGAAGCACTAGAAATACTGGCATGCAAGAGGGGACTGGAATTGGCGAGAGAGATCAATGCAAGTAGAGTCCATGTGGAGCTCGATTCTCTTGGTGTCGTCCAAAGGTTAAAACCTTGATCGAGCAAACGCAAGGATCGAGCAAACGCTGAAGCGTGGATACAGGAGATCAAAACCTTGATTGCTTCTTTTTCTGAGCATAAAGTTTCGTGGGTTCGTCGTTCGGCTAATGTTGTCGCGCACAAACTAGCTAAAGTTGGTGTAGGTGAGGATTTATGTAAGGTGTGGGTGGATGACACCCCAGACTACGTTCTAGATGTACTCTCGGATGAAATTCCGAATGCTTTTGATTAAATAAAGCGACAACATTTACCTAAAAAAAGAACATTCACCCGCTCACGGGGCCACGGCGGCCTGCATATATATAAGGTACGTAGATTAATATAGTGGAAATACATCAAAGATCGTTGGGTGCAAATGCAAACACAACTACTAGTAAGTAGTAGTAGTGCACGTACCAGGTATATGTCTTGCTTCATTGCTTTGTCGATGGCGACCATCATCTCATCTCGGAGGCGGATGAGGTCTTTGTCCTGCGGCTGCCCTAGTATGGCTTGGGCCTGGAGCTTCAGGTTGCTCCAATCCTGCTTCTTTTGGGCGACCAAGCCAAGGGGCGGGGTGGTTGCGGAGCCCCCTCCAGGTCCAGGAGCTGAAGATCCTTGAGGTAGCTGAACATGATACTTGTGCGACTCACGGATCATATCGTCCATGATCGGCGTGAAGAACTGGGTCCCGACCGTGTCGACCGAGCCCAGGGTTGTGGCCCTCTGCATCTGCTGGGTCGACACCCACGAGCACATGTAGGCCATGCCCGCGCCTCGCTTCAGGCGGCTCGCCATCTCCGCGACCTCATTCTGCAGGTCGTCCAGATCAAGGCCATCCTTGAGGTCGTCGTCCATCATGTCCATGAACTCCGCCCACTTGGTCTCCAGCGTGCTCCCTGCGCGAATCTGCGCATCCATGGCCTCCTTGTCTCCCTTGCCACCTGCAATGCTTTTCTGCTTCCTGAACTCGGCATGGAGAATGGATAGAAAATCTACCGCGCTGAACTGCACGATCTGCTCCCGGACCATGCGGGAGTTCTCTTCCGGATCCCCGGCTTGCTTTCCGGTTTGCGCTTGTACTCCATGACCATCACCACCAATACTATGGCCACCGAGAGCTTCATTGTACGTCATATTTACTTGTGCATAAACCCTGGTGCCTGATGCGTCAGGTTCAACCTGAAAATCCACGATGAAGTTCTTCACCTCGCCTGCGTAGAGCGAGCCAATCCTGATGTAACCGGTGATATTACTATTGGTCGGGCCTGAAGGTTGGGTTATCTCGCTGCTCTCAAAGCCACAATCGATGCTCTTTAGCTCACTCTTCCAACCGGTGGGGTGGCTATAAAGTGTGATCGACACATTAACGGCGACGATGGAGCTGAGCCCGCCTAAAAAGACAGCGAAGGCGTCCGTGATCTTGCCGAGCTCTTTGTCGTCGATGAAGGAGTAGGTGCCACGCCTGATTGTTGGGCGATGGAGAGCAGCACAGTGGGTTCATGCGTGCAAATGCCGAAGGTGTGGACGGGATACTTCTTGAGGAGGTCAGGGCGGATAGGGTACATGGCGATTTTTCTATTGTCCAGTCCATCTGTCAGGAGCATGATTACCCCCAAACGGTTCTTCTCCGTGCGCTCATCCAGGATCTGTAAACCCACAAAAATAATCGCGCATATTTAGTTCTCACGAGTCAAGAATCAGTACTCGATTTTCTCCTACAATAAGTCCATTTCTACATTTGTGTTAATTCAGTCTATTTTAAGTTTGACAAAATTTCTAGAGAATTGTATCTACAAGTGCAACATTATATATGTAAATCGTGAAAATATATTTCACTATGCATTTAATGGTACTAATTTAATGTCACAAGTATTAATACATTTAAAAAATAGTCAAACTTAAGATAGTTTAACTTTGGACAAACCCAGAAATAAACTTATTATGGAATGGAAGGAGTATTGAGAAATGCAACAAATCATCATAATTATGTTGGAGAAATGATGACATATAATTGCATTGCATGTTGCCTTCTTGTGAGCGTGTATCAAGGAAGAGGCCAGCGATAATCTAAGAGCATCTCTAGCAGATCCCTTAAACCGCGGAACTGAAACCCTGATTTTCAGTTTGCGAAAAACGTGTTTTAAGGGCCAGTTTGAGCCGCGGCCGTACAAACCCCTTAAACTTAGACTATAAAACAGAATATTCGCTTATGTTCTTCCCACATCTTCTAGTTCCTCTCGCCTTTGTCCACGGTCAGCTAGCTCGTTCCTACGAAGCTGACGGACAACATATAAAACGGCCAAATACGGAGCCGCCGGCATCCAAAACGACTCAGACGAAGCTAGCTAGCTTGAATCAACCCAAACGACCAAATACGGAGTTGCCCTCGCCGTAGCTAGCTGAATCAATCCCGTAACTAGCTAGCTAGCTAGATTCGAGCGGACGCAGCGGCCGGGGCGAGCGCAGAGGCCGGATCGATTCGAGCGGATGCAGCGGCCGGGGCGGCATCAGGGACGGGGGGCCGGCGTGGACGGCGGACGCAGATGTTTTCGTGGCAGTTAGGCTCCCGCCAATTGCTTTCTCGGCACCGTAGAAGTGGACACGAAAATTGTGTTTTGACAAATCGGGAGGAGTCTTTTACCGCGCCCCTTAAATTTTTTTACAGGTCGAGGGTTTTATTCAGGTCATTTTTTTCGTCTAAAATTGTAAACTGATGGTTATTGTATAGTTTCATGCGTTTTAAGGGGTCTGCTAAAAATGCTCTAATTATGACAAGGTTTGAGTGGTTTCTAGTGAAGGGCTTATATTACATACTTTCTCGGAATCGAAACATATTGTACTTTAGAGTTGTTTCAAGGAAAAATAATAATTAAGTTTGACAAAGTTTATGTAGAATATGCACCACTAGCATCGACTAAATTAGCATTACATCCACCATGAAATAAATTTGTATAGTATATTTAATTAGTGTTGGTATTTTCCTATTAATTTGCTCAAACTTGATGTTTTGTTTTACTTCTAACGACTCTAAAATACTCCCTCCGTTCCTAAATATTTGTTTTTGTAGAGATTTTAATAAGGGACTACATACGAAACAAAATGAGTGAATCTACACTTTAAAATATGTCTATATACATCTGTATATGGTAGTCCATTTGAATCTCTTAAAAGACAAATATTTAGGAACGGAGGAAGTACAATCTATTCTAACCCAGAGGGTAATAGTTTTTTCTTCTCACAATATGTTGCATTTGTAGTTTCTGTGATCAATTAGTGGGGGCAATTAATAGATCTAATAACTGTTAGAATAAATTCGAGGCACACCGTCAATCCTTCGAGGACCAAGCAATCACACGAGGCACGGCACCGAGATTTGTTAACGAGGTTCACCGATATGGCTACATTCCCGGGGCATGACTACGGGCGCTCCTCCCCGTGACACCATCACAATACCGAACCCGGTCGCCCTAGACACCGGCACATGCCGCCGGCTTCCCCTGCGTTCCGGTGCTATTATGTTGGCATAGGTTACATCGTGTGTCTACCCCCGCTATATAGGAGAGGCCTAGGATACAAGTGTCCTACTAGGACACAACTCCATATCCTATCTAAACACAATACAACTACAAGTCCAACTGTAACCTACCTCGTACACTATATTCGACACAACTCCAACAAACTCCACCTTGGCGAATATACTCCACTACCTTGGATTCGTCCATGCGTCAAACTTCCATGTACATTGAACTTGAGTTTATCCCGTGAGTATCAGTTCTACTCCAAAGACTCCATGTGACTCCACCTGCAACTTGTAGTCCCTCCTTTTCTTGACCAGCGTCAACACTCGAGCAAAATTAAGTTCCTTGTTACTCTAGCTTGTGCTCCCAACTTCTAGAGTATCCGTCCAACGTCATCACACACCGATCACTGACCTGCGTGAAAGTGAACAACTCACATATTGGGTGTCACATATAAGAGTTACCTGAACTCAACATTACCACTCCTTTCTTGACCGCCTGTCTGAAACTTGAAAGAATTTCACCATCGCTTGTAGTCATTCCGAGTCAAATTCACAGTTATCTCACCACATGTATGACCACCAGAGCCCTGGCCCGTCTCCATGTCCGTGCATACCGCACGCCTCGCCGCTATTACCGCGTCGAGCCTCCGCTGTCCCCGTCGAGTCTCAAGGGTCGCATAACCACACCACTCAACCCACACTGCAGAGTACCACCGATCATCACCGACCGATGACAAGTTTCATGCTTTCATCAGATCACTGGGCTCCAGTACGAACTGCATGTCACTCGCTTTTCCCGCCTGCTGAATAGGCTTCGACCCCGTCGACTTACGCCGTAGCCCCTCAATCCAGCTCCACCTTCAGCATGACTCCATGGTAGATGATCAGTCCACCCCGCGCCTCATCGACTTCAAGCTCCATGTATACACCTTCACGGCCATAGTCTTGTCGAAGCCACACAAGCACTCAGGCTTGTGCCACGTGTTTCCACGCCCCAGAAGTCGGTCACCATCAGCATCACGCTCCTATGTCGTTGTCATCGATCCCACCACCGTCTTCTGTTTCAACCGACTTACGTCGATCCGTCAGACTATCTAGTCCAACCCAGCCGAACTTATCCGACTGCATGACACGCTCGAGGCTTCCAAATCATCTCCCAAGAATTCTAATCCATCACATGATAAATCCATCTCAGCTGACATGACTTCCCGCAACACTTTCAAGCATCCCTGTTGTGCCAACAAATCTTTCACCCATTGTCTGCCATAACCCAAGGTTTTCTGTTCCGTGAACTTCTCCACCTCAAACCCGATGCCCGATGACATCATGATTCTTCGTACAGCTAACCTTGTGAAAAAATAACCGAGCTTCCAACACGTGCTCAAGTACACAAGATGCACCAGTAGCAAATTCGTACCAAAAATCCTTCTCTTGTACTCACGTGTATTAGCTCCCAGGCATAACTTCCAATGCTAGTAATTGCTTTGCCAACGCCTTTGCCAATTCCGATGGATGCATACACGATGGATTCTTTCCTCTGATTCGATCTGCCTCTTGCCGTGCCAATGAGGACTCGGTCCTCTCTTTTGGTCCAAAACAAATCTCGTACGTATACCCGACTGATGAGTCGAGCGCCCTGTGCCGCTATGCGTACAAGCGTACGCCCGAGCCTCCGCTCGGCCGGCCCCTTGAGCTTCGGCCTGCTGCATCATATGAGCCACGCGGCTGCAGCTGATGTGGCGTCACGCGAGCCGGCCGTATACCGATCGCTGCCACGCGCCGTTGTCGATCACGTCACGTAGTCCACGCCTGAGCCGATAACAACCGATCTCACCAAGAACTTTGATCCGCCGAATCGACCTCACAACCTGCTGCTACACGAACACGCGCCTTCCGATCGCTTCCTCTAGATCAATCATCCACAAACCTCGAACAACCTAGCTCATGATACCACTTGTTAGAATAAATCCGAGGCACACCGTCAATCCTCCGAGGACCAAGCAATCACACGAGCACAACACCGAGATTTGTTAACGAGGTTCACCGATATGGCTACATCCCCGGGGCATGACTACGGGCACTCCTCCCCGTGACACCATCACAATACCGCACCCGGTCGTCCTGGACACCGGCACATGCCGCCGGCTTCCCCTGCGTTTCGGTGCTATTATGTTGGTATAGGTTACATCGTGTGTCTACCCCCGCTATATATGAGAGACCTAGGATACAAGTGTCCTACTAGGACACGACTCCATATCCTATCTAAACACAATACAACTACAAGTCCAACTGTAACCTGCCTCGTACACTATATTCGACACAACTCCAACAATAACAGTTAGTGATACTGGCAAGTAGTAGGGCCAATAAATTAGCAAAAAAAAATTATATGGTCAAGAAGAAAGGATTACCGACTCCATTTTGGCACTACATGAATGTCACAGAGGAAACCAATGTACTTTGGAAAAGGAGAGGGTACATGATTTTTGTTGTTGTCAGCTAAACTTAAATAGTTTAGGCGCTACGTGAATGTTAAAGTAACCCAAGAGTTTTGGTGATCAATAATTTGTGGGAACCTACCCCTACCGGAGTATCTACATTTAAAGATCATCAAGATAGTATATAGTATTTGTTCATAAAGAGTTGAGTTCTAAACTTTTCTTTATAAGTTAATACAAAACCTCTTATATAATTTCTATTTTTTCATAGTAGTTTTTTCTAAGGTTACATGTGAGGTGCTATTACTTTCTTCTTTCATCCAATCACAGACAGTATTACCCGGCCTAACAGGATGGTCAGTCTCAGACTCTCAGTCTATATGTTTTCTAGTTTTTGAGATTGTCGTGGGATTTCTATAAATACTTTTTAGCATAGCAAGAGAGGAATCAAACTATATACTGCTTGTATTATAGATCAAATTGCTTATATAATACTTGGTGGTAGTGGTGTACGAGAAGTCTCAATCTTTATACTGCTTGTATTATTGAGAACCCATTGCATTTGTAAACAAACATCTTAATTTGTAGTTAAATACAGTAGTTTTCTTATCTTCCTAAACTTCAGTTAATTTGAACTTAAATATACCTTCACGGCCTGCTCTAATGCTGGGCTGAATGAAGTGTCGCCCTTAGCCATGAGCTTGTCCACCTTGTTTTGAGCAACTACCCTTTGGCCAGAGATTCTGAACATGTCGGTGCATTGCGCGATGACGACCTTTTCGTTGAATGGCACAATGGCGAGTCCATCATCTTCATGTAGATGTTTGATGACAAACTTCATCGCCCTCTTCAGTAGATCCATCCTCGAGGGCGTGTCTGCGCCAGGAGCCGCCCCCATGTTCATGGTAGCACTGACATTCAACAAAGCGACAACGTCAATCGGGACATGTTGCTTCACTGCTGGCGGCGCCTCAACCCGCACCAACATTGGAAGGAATTCGCCTTTCCTCCCAGTTGGGACCCTGGGGTATCTCGAGGTGAGCGTCACTTTAACCTTCTCCCCAGCGTTACTTATGACCTGCAAGCATGGAAATAAAACGGCTTAAAATCCAACCAGAAACTAAATCCTGAAGAATATTACTCCCTCCGTTCCCATAATGTAAGATGTTTTTTAACACTAGCGTAGTGTCAAAAAACGTGTTACATTATAGGACGGAGGGAGTAGATGTGAATTGGCAATCTTGCAAATCTGTCCCTCTACAGCACAAATCAAACATGAAACTAGAATCAACTTTTATGGACGGGGATGTCACTTGTGAGGGCGCTACACGCCTACACCCCCAATTATGAGTCCTATAAGTAGTACAAATGATATATAGCAACATAAAAACGTAAAGTTTAGTTTTAATTTATTAAGCATGCAGAAAAAGAAATATTCGCCATCTGCACATATTACCAATCTCAATACGCTCTAAATACTGCTACAAGAACTTTACCTGTTTCCCCATCTTTCGTTGGCTTCGTCTGATGGAGCAGGCCTTCGCGTGGAGCGTATATGAAGAAGTAGCTAGAGGTGCTGTGCTCCATCTCCATGATCAAGGGCTATTTATAGGGTACGAATTTGATACTACAGCACATGCATTTGGATCGAAAGTCGCCATGTTCACCAGACGCTGTTGGCTTATATAGTATTAATTGATTGACTTAACCAACTAGTCATATTAATCTCACCGAGTCGATCGGATCGGTCACACTACATACAACGGACATGTTCACATGCAGAGTTGGAATCATTTTAGTATATACACAATCGCTACCTAGCTGTACTTTGTTGAACGACACATGTTGCACCGTTACCCACGTTCAGGTTGCATCGTTGCATCGGTGGAGGAGTCCAAGCCAAGATAGACTAGGATCTCTAGTTAGTTATCATATCGTTGTAATCTCCTCTTATCTCTTTATCTCTTTCTCTTCAAGTCTCGATGTAATCTGAACAACATTGTACGCTATGCCAGGAGTTGCGCCCTGGCCTATATTAACACGTAGCCGTCGCCCAGGATGGGTACCACGTTCCTCCACATGGTATCAGAGCCTGACTCTTCCCATCTAGCGTTCCTCCTCTCCACCGCAGCCTCCTGCCATGGCTTCATCTGCCGCCGCTTCCTCCCCTCTCTCCGGCCAGATCACCGAGCGCCTCACCCGCACCAACTACGTCTTATGGCACACCCAGATCACGCCACAGCTGAGAGGGGCTGGAGTCTTCGGATCCGTTGATGGAAGCACGGCGGAGCCGGCCGAGTTCGTCGTCAGCAAGGACAAGGATGGAAAGGAGGAAGCCATCCCCAATCCCCTCCATGCCGTCTGGTTCAGAGAGGACCAACAGGTACTTGGGTATCTTCTCAATAATCTGTCAAAAGAAGTATTAGTGCAGGTGACTTCCATCGCGCATGCACGAGAGCTCTGGACAGCGTTGGCGAGCATGTTCTCGTCGACGTCCCTGTCCCGCGTCAACAACATCCGAGCTGCCCTCACAAACGCACAGAAGGGGACGCAATCGGTGGCTACCTTCTTCGCATACATGCGGGGACTCGCCGACGAGCTCGCCGCGGCTGGCAAGCCGTTGAAGGATGATGAACTCATCTCGTACATCCTCAACGCACTCGACATGGAGTATCAGCCGCTGGTTTCCGCCCTCGACGCCAGAACCACTCCGGTCACCCTCGACGAATTGTTCGGACAGATGAGCAATTTTGATCAGAGGGTGGCTCTTTTCCAAGGCGCGGGAGGTGGCTTCAAGTCATCTGCCAATGCTGCCACCCGCGGCCGTGGCGGGGGCTCTCGTTACCGCGGTCCACCACGGAACGGAAAGGGCAGGGGCGCCCACAACAGCAACAGCAGCGGCGCCAACAACACGCCCGGCGGCCGGCCTCCCTCCTCCAACAACAGAGGCCGCCGCAACAGCAGCTCCAACAACAGATCACGCCCTGACATCAGGTGCCAAATCTGTGGCAAGCCGGGTCACTCGGCAAAGGACTGCTGGTATCGTTTTGAGGAGGATGAAGTTGACTCATCTCAGGATGAGAAGGTGGCCGGAGCTGCTGATGGCTCCTACGGCGTCGACACCAATTGGTACGTCGACAACGGCGCCACAAACCACATCACCGGTGAGCTGGAGAAGGTGACCATGCATGAGAAGTACCGTGGCAAAGATCACATCCACACTGCAAGTGAAGAAGGTATGAAAATTAGTCACGTTGGTCACTCAATTGTTAAAACCCCTCATCGAAAAATTCACCTTAGAAAATTTTTGCATGTCCCTAGTGCCTCAAAGAGTCTTCTTTCAGTCCATCGTATTGCTATTGACAATCATGTCTTTCTTGAATTTCACCCTTACTTCTTTTTGATCAAGGATCAGGCAACGAAGAAGGTGCATTATCGAGGTAGATGCGTTCGTGGGCTTTACCCTTTGATTCCGGAGATTAGAAGACTCAATAAACAAGTTTGTAGTGCCACCAAAGTGTCTTCAACACGATGGCACGATCGTTTAGGGCATGCATCTTTTTCTTTAGTTGAGCGTTTGCTTAGGAAAAATAAGCTCCCATATGTTGGAGAGCGTGATGTCGAAACAATTTGTGATTCATGTCAAAGGGCTAAAAGCCATCAATTACCTTATCCAGTTTCTACCAGCATTTCCACAAAACCTTTGCAACTTGTTTTCTCCGATGTGTGGGGTCCTGCCCCCTCTTCTGTTGGTAGACACACGTATTATGTGAGTTTCATAGACGACTATAGCAAATTTTCCTGGATTTACCTTCTCAAGAAGCGATCCGATGTGTTTCAAGTTTTTCTGAACTTCCAAGCTCTTGTTGAGCGCCAATTTGATTGCAAAATTCTTGCTCTCCAATCCGACTGGGGTGGAGAATATGAAAAGTTAAATTCTTTCTTTCAGAAAATTGGCATATCTCATCACGTATCTTGCCCACATGCTCATCAACAAAACGGGTCTGCTGAACGCAAGCACAGACACATCGTTGAAGTTGGTCTAGCATTACTTGCTGGTGCCTCTATGCCCCTCAAATTTTGGGATGAGGCTTTCCTTGCGGCTGTTCACATCATCAACATGCTACCCAGTCGTGTCATCAACTATGAAACTCCTATTGAGCGTCTCCTTCACACCAAACCCGACTACACTACTCTTCGAGTGTTTGGTTGCGCTTGTTGGCCCAATCTTCGTCCCTACAACTCTCGCAAGCTCATGTTTCGCTCCAAACAATGCGTCTTCCTAGGCTATAGTGCTCAACACAAAGGTGTAAAGTGCCTCGATGTTTCTACTGGTCGCATTTATATCTCTCGGGATGTTGTCTTTGACGAGACAAAGTTCCCTTTCTCCGACCTACACCCCAATGCTGGAGCCCTACTCCGCAAAGAAATTCTTCTCTTGCCTTCTAGTCTCACCGGCATCACCCAAGGGGAAAATAACTGTAGTGATTCAATGTTGACTAATGCTCATAACCACTTCCATGAGTTTTGTGATGATGCAGATGATGCAAACTCTGAAGAAAATGGTGCAGAAATCAACAAAAACAATGAAGAAAACGCTCCCAAAACGCCACATTTTATGTGTCCAGGTTTGGGGAGCAGATCGTCCTCGGGATTGGTTCCCCTGCAGGCTGGCAGCGGATCGCCCTCGGGATCTGGGCCGTCCCAGACTGACAGGGCACGGGATCCCGCCTCGTCTAGCGAGCGGCACAGCCCTGACTCCGCGCCTGCCACGTCGCGCCTCGCCACTGGCTCAGGGGCTCCCTCCGGCCCGCACCACTCGGACGCCCCCGCGCGGCGCACCGAGAGTCGATGGGCCCCCGCTGGGCCCCTCCACTACGAGCGCCGCCAGCCGATTGGCGCACAGCCTCGTCACTTGGCGCCAGACGCGGCTCCCGACGTTGATTCGGGCCGGTCTCCTGATGCGGCCCCAGACGCGCGATCCGACGCGGATTTGGCTGGGCCCGCCTCATCATTACTCCATGATGGGCCTGAGCCGGACGTGCCGCTCCGTCGTGGATCTTCTGCGCTACGACCCGCTTCGCCCGTACCACCTCCCTCTCCCGATGCCGCAGACGATCTGTCTGCCCCGCGTGATGACGAGGTGGCCGGGGCAGGGGGCGCCATCGGGGGATCTACTGCGCCGGATATATCTGCTGCACCTCCTGTTGCTTCACGCACACGTCTCCAAAAAGGGGTAACTAAACCAGTTAACTACAAGCAAATAACAAAGTTTGGTCTTGCCTGCTCTACAGATGAACCACGCTCTCTTGGTGAGGCACTCAGTGATACAAAGTGGAAGAAGGCCATGGAAGAAGAACACCTGGCACTTCTGAAAAATCACACATGGCATCTGGTTCCTCCAAGGCAAGGTAAAATTTTGATTGATTGTAAGTGGGTTTTCAGAGTCAAACGGAAATCTGATGGAACCATAGATCGCTACAAAGCCAGACTCGTTGCAAAAGGCTTTAAACAACGATATGGTATTGACTATGAGGACACTTTTAGTCCTGTTGTCAAAGCTGCAACGATATGGTATCTGACTGGCCGAGAGCATTTGATGTTCTACGGCAGGCTCAAGAAACTGAAGGGTGCAAAATTAGCTCAGGTAATGTATTACAGTATATCTAATATAGTGATATTTTCCATGCATGGATATGATGAACTTGACTTCCGTCACCATTTACCACTTAACATTGAAGCACCATAATGTCATTTCCCTGACCAGCTGATTAAAGCTGAACACATCATTTTCCTATAGTGCTGATATGTTCTGAGCCAACCGGTACACTTGTACAAATTTGCCAATGCAAAATCTAAGATATAAAATCTTTTGTTGGAAAATTTAGAAGTCAGTATATACCTAGGCTCAATATAGAAGTGGAAACCAAAATAACTGATACAGATTTTAGTGCACAGATGCAGCCATGATTTCCAGGCAAGAATTATTATATTCAACTCATGTACTTTTTCCTGGAACTCCATTTATCTTCACATATTGTGCAGAGAACTCGCTGTTTTATCATCACATATTGCCAGTTTTTTTGGATAAAAACCAAATTATCATTCCATACAGAAAAAACTAATAAAAACCTCACATAAATTCTTTCCAGGCTATCGAACAATCTCTGAAAAGTGTGCGTTTGTTTGACGGTGGTGTTCCCGATAAGCTTGTACAAAAATACAGCGGTGGCATGAAACGTCGTCTCAGCGTCGCCATCTCTCTAATTGGTGACCCTAAGGTACTTGTATTTATCAACTGAATTCATTCACGATTCGATAAGCTTCTGAGCGTTCATGCTTGGAGAAATTTGTAGGTTGTTTATATGGATGAACCAAGTTCTGGCTTAGATCCGGCATCAAGGAAAGACCTATGGAAAGCCGTCAAGTCTGCCAAACAGGACAGGGCCATAATTCTCACGAGTACAGTACTTTACCTTCAATTCTCATATAGCAGTATATCAGTTCATCGCTGCATTTTCGTGTGTGTGCATGTTGAGCTTGACATCACATGACCAAAGTTAAAAACATACTTCCATCAATCTCGCAGCACATTCAATGGAAGAAGCCGAAGTTCTATGTGATCGGATAGGAATAATCGCGGACGGTACCTTGCAGTGCATTGGAAACTCAAGAGAGGTACAATTAACGTACGCCAATAAGTTGATCATATCTCCGCACATGATTTCAGATGCTAACGCAGCCACCCAATCTGCCTTTTCCAGCTGAAAACCAAGTACGGAGGCTCATATGTGCTGACGATAACGACCGCGGCGGGTGAGGAGGCTGAGGAGGAGGTGGCGAAGCTAGTCCAGTCCATCTCGCCGGCGGTGAGCAGGGTGTACCGCATCTCTGGGACGCAGAAGTTCGAGATGCCGAAGCAGGAGGTGAGGATATCGGCGGTGTTCCATGCCATGGAGAGCGCGAAGAGTAGGATGACCATTTTTGCGTGGGGCCTGGCTGATACGACTCTGGAGGATGTGTTCATCAGAGTTGCCAAGGAGAGCGAGGCATCCTCTGTCACCTGATCGGCTAGCCAAGCCGGCCAAGAATAGTCGCCGTTTGCAGCTCATCACAGTTGCAGCTTCAGAGATATCGTTATGTGGCAAATTGGCAGTGCACGTAGCTTTAAGTTTTCTAATGAGTTTGGACTTTGGACTATGGAAGGTGTAGCTTCAGATTATTAGATATATATGGCAGAAGAACTCAGGGATAAGGAAATGCATTATAAACGATAAGAAATATATTTAAAGTTATGTAACGTGGAAACAAAATCAGAAATTTGACACAGAAAACTTATTTGAGAATCCTAAAAATGTTTTGAAAATGAAATAGTTTATGGACATTCATGAAAAATCAAGAAAGATGGTGATTTTAAGTTTCATGCGTGTTTGTAAAGTATTTGTGAGTTTTCATTAATCCCTTGCTTTTCAGTAAAACTTTTAATGTTCTCATTTTTGAACTTGTTCATTTTAAACATTCCCAAATTTGTTTACTAACTTTTCTGGATTGCTTGTCAATTATTATTATTATTATTATTATTATTATTATTATTATTATTATTATTATCATTATCATTATCATTATTAATATTATTATCATCATCATCATCATCATCATCATCATCATCATCATCATCATCATCATCATCATCATCATCTGATTTTAACTAGTTTTGTTTTTTCTAATTATCATAATGCGGCACTTCTTTTCAGATGTTTCATTTATTTTTTATGAATCTTTAGATTATTGAGAATAATTTGTTCTACATTTTCTTGTCAATGATTTTTTGGTCTTTTTTGTGGTTGGCGTAGGTTGCCCTTTGTGCAAAGCCATTACCATGCCTTGTTTTTGAAAGATCCAACGTTCGCTGGCTTATCATTGATTTAGCAAAGAGCATATGGGAAGCAGGGTTCAATCAAGTGATCAATAATGAGTTATGAAATGTGAATGTGCCGACGCGTTATATTAATTTGTATAAATCTCTTCCGAAAAACAGAATAGCATTTATTGCACTGCACAAACAAAAAAACATCACTATTTTTTGGAGCACGAGCTATATGTTATAGGTTCTAAGAAAAGACCCTTCACATAATTTTGTAAAATAAGTGACGATTCCTGCGGTATCGCCGATTATAGATGGTTGCTAAGGTAAGTGACAGGCTTGTTTGAAGCATTCGACCATAGCTGATGCACTAAGCATAACTGACACACACTCATGTCCTATATTTCATTAGACAACTCACAGTGGGAGTAACATAGATGGTAACATCACACATCTCTAGACAAAACATATGATGTGTAAGTACGCAAACTAACTGGAATAGCTAATGTAAAAATATATATATGATGTGGCGAGTAATTAATGAGAAAAGAGAGGCACGTGATACCATAGCTAGTTACTGTAACATCACACATACCAAGACAAGATGAGTCTACAACCAAATAAATGAAGTGTTGCATGACACCACACATATATTACTCCCCACTATAGAGGTAGTAATATAGACTAGTAACATATGCATGTTACTAGTCTAAGTTACTATCCATTGTGACTAGTCTAAGTGGCGGACCCTTCGTAATTACCCGTCAGTTTGGCGTCATGGTTGGCCAAGCCCATGTAGGGAAGGGCCGACGCACAATGGTGGCTCTGGCGACTGGCGACGCCCCCGGCGGCACGGGCGCCGTGGCTGCCCGGCCGCCCCCCCTCCGTCCCCGCCCCCGAGCCCCGCCCCCCGCCGGCGTCCGCCCCCTCCTCGCCGGCCCCTCCCCCCGGCTCTCCGCGGCTGCTGTGGGCCGACATCGCCGAGGCCGACGACGTGGCCGCCGGCCGCCCCGTCGTGTGCCGGGATCGGGTTCCCCCCAAGGCCCCGCCGCAGCCGCCACCTGACCTCGCCGGTGGCCTTACTCCCAGGGGTGGGAGTAAGGTCGCCCGTGGGTCGGGTCGGCGCCGGCGTCTTCCTCCGGCCGCCTCCCCGGCTCGGGAGATGGAAGGCCCTGCCTTGGGGTCTGGGCTGCCCCCCCGGCGGCGTCGCGCTGGCAGCTGGGGGGTTGTCGGCCGCGCTGACCGGGGCCCGGCTCTCGCCTCCTGGAAGCCCCCGTCCGTGGCCGGGCCCTCCTCTGCTCCGCCCTCCCCAGCCTCGGCCGGTCCGACTCCGGCGATCCCGGCCGTGCTCGCACCGGCCCCCCTTGTCGGACCCCTTCCGGCCTTTCCTACCCACCCGTAGGCCCGCCGGACCCCATCCCCACGGCCGCACCTCCGCCCCGCCTCCCCCTCGCCGCCCCCGTGCGACCCCGCCGGCGGCCACCGCGGTGGTGCTCGGGGAAACCCTAGCGCCCCGCTTGGTCACCCCAGGGCGGTCGTTTCGGGCCGCGGTGATCTTGGGCCGGCCCACGGACCTGGTTGCTGGCCCCCCTCTCGGGAGGGTGGGTGCGGGTGCGGCCCTTGGGAGTCAGGCCTTGGCGGTTGGGGTGGGCCGGCTTGGCAGGCCGGATGGGCCCCGCCTGGCCCATCCTCGCCCGTGGCAACAGTGGGCCCATTTAGGCGGTCCATTTGGCCGCCTGTAGGGTTTCCTCGCCCCCACTCCTTCCCACTCCCGCGCCGCCAGCTCCCGGCCTCGCCCCCCCCCCCCCCCCGGTCGCTGCCGTCCCGTCCCGACACCCCCTCGCCGGCGCCGCCGGCCTCTCCCCGTCGGCTTCCCCCCTCACCACCCATGCCTCGGGAATGGGGGGACGACGCGGGGCGCCCCAAGCGTCGGGCGGACGACCGCCACGACCCCCCCCCCCCCGCCCCTCCCCCGACGGCCGCCGGCGCGAGGCGGACCTGCGGCAGCAGCTCTCCTCCCGGCCGGCGCGGTCCTCTCCGGCTCGCGAGGCCCGCCACTCCCCACCTCGCCCCTCGCGCCGCTCCCCGGTCCGCGACGACCGTCGCTCTCGCTCTCCTGCCCGCCGCTCATCTCCGCGGGGGGAGTCGCGCGACCGCGGCCGGTCTCCAGCCCGGGAGGCTCGGCCGCCCTCTCGGCGGCGGTCCCCCTCGCCTGCCCGTCGCCGGGACCGGTCCCCCTCCCCGCCCCGGCCGCTCCCCGGCCCCAACTCCGCCGACGCCCCTCCCTCCCGCCGCTACCAGCCCCCCCGCTCCCAGGCTGCGTTTCCGCCGTCTAACGATGGCAATGGCAACCGGGGGCGCCCGGGCTCCAAGAAGAAGAAGAAGAAGGGCCCTCCGCGCCCTCAAGCCGCCGCCTCCACCGCAGTCGCTGCTCCTCCTCCGGGCACCACCGCCTCTTCCGGGGGCCAGCCGTGTTTCAACTGCGGCTTGACCGGGCACTTCCAGGTGGCCTGCCCCAACCCCCCGACGTGCTACCTGTGCAAGGATACCGGGTACCCCGCGATTCTCTGTCCGGACCGCCCGGTGACAGAGGAGCTCATGATGTACGGGCACGGCATCGAGGACATGGCCTTCTTCCACATCGAGGTGCCTGAGCTCGCCCCACCATCTCCCTCGCTGCAGGCGATGGTGACTGTTGTGGGCGATGCCGTCGCCACCCCGGAGCTGATTGAGGCTGAGCTCAACCACTTGTGCAGATGCACATGGGACTGGCAGGTGACCCCCACGGCCCCCAGCGCCTTCTCGGTGGTCTTCCCCGACGCGACGAGCATGGGATTCTGCACGCGCAGCAACAACATCACCTTGGCTCTCAACGGCATCGTGGTGAACATCTCTGAGCCTCAGTGGGATCCCAGAGCCGTCGCTACCCTGAACACGGCTTGGCTCCTCATCTCCGGCCTCCCTGATGTTGCCCGGTCCGAGCGGGTCATCCGCAGTATGTCCAAGATACTGGGCAGGGTGGTGGTGGTCGACGAGCTCTCCCTGCGCAAGGAGGAGGAGGTCCGGGTCAAGGTGAAATGCCTGGACCCCTCCAAGCTCCACGTCACGATCCGAGTCTTCTTCAACGACGACGGCTACGACCTCAAGATCTGCCCCGAGCCTCCGAACCACATCGGCCGCCCCCGCCTCTCCACTGGCAGCCTCCTGGGGGGTGGCCCTGCTGATGCTGACGACTCCCACCACCGTCGCTCTCGCTCCTCCCGCTTCGATGACCCTGCCGAGGACAAGGATGAGTCGGAGCACTCTCGCTCCCCGTCTCGGGAACCCTCCAACCCTCCCGCGGGGCGGGGCGGATCGGGGGCGGCGCGTACCCGGGTGTCGGCAGCTGATCTCGAGGTTGCCCTCCGCCTGGCCACCCCGCTGGTTCCCTCCCCGTCTCCGTCGGCGTCGGCCAGCGACATCTCCAGCGTGGGCCTCCTCGTCGCCCCTCCATCGTCGCCTCGCTCCCCCTGCGCCGTCTCCGCCCGCGGGGCTGACCCCACGCCCATCGCTGGCTCGACCTCCCCGGTCTCTTCTGGGGTTGGCGGTGACGGGGTGCCCGTCGCCCCTGCCCTGTCTTCCCCACCCGCGGGGGTCGCGGTGGGGGTTTCCCTGGGGCCGTCCGACCCGCACCTCGCGCCGGTGCCGTCCGGCTCACACCTCTCCTCGCCGGCTTCCCCTGACGCCTCGGTGGCTGTGGACGTCTCCTCCCCGGCCTCCGCGCACCCCCCTCGGACGGTGGCATACGCCAGGAGGCCCCGCTCCACCTCGACGCCGGTGACGTCCTCCCGCCGCAGCGCCCGCCTAGAGGCGGCGCGGCCGGGCGACTCCCCTGCGCCGTCCATCGCCTAGCGGGCGGAGCTCCGCGCCGCGGTTCGGAACCTCGAGTCAGGTGCGGACCCTGTCCCTCCCAGTTCTTCTTGTTGCTCCTTCTCTGCTCTCGAGGCCACTCCCCTTGGCCACCTCGCCAAGGTAGCCAATGACTCGGCCATTGTCTTCAGGGGGGAGGTCGGTCCCCCCTTAGAACAGATCGCGGCCATTAGGGCCCGAGAGATTCTTGATGGCAGGTTGGCCGAGACCCGTGCCCGCCTGCTTCGGCCCCTTGAGGGTCCGCCCTCCACCCCCGCGGCTCCGGCCCCTCCGGTGGCCGACGGGATAACCCGTGGTCGCACTCGGTCTCGCACGGCGGCCCTTCGCGCGCAAAGCGCTTCCCGTGTCCTGGGGTCAAGCAGCCCCCCGATGGGGGTTTAGATGCGGTCCCTCTTCTGGAACCTCCGCGGCTTCAGCCATGATGGTCGTCGCCGCCAGCTCATTGAGTACATCCGGGACGAACACATTGGCATCGTGGCCATCCAGGAAACCCTTCGTTCTGAGCTCACCCTGCAGGAGCTTGAACACCTGAGCCCCCACCTCTTCGCTTGGCACTAGCTCCCTTCTAGTGGAACTTCAGGCCACTCTGGTGGCATCCTCTTAGGGGTTAAGGATGCCACATTTGAGGTGGGTGGCATGGATAGAGGTGAATTCTTCGTTAGTATGGAGATCTTCGAGTGTGCCCTGAACTTCAAATGGGAGGTCATTGTTGTCTACGGACCGACGGATCACCGCCGCTCCCAGGCCTTCCTTGATGAGCTGCAGCTGAAGATCTCTAACTCCCCCCTCCCAGTTTTAGTGGGCGGCGACTTCAATCTCATCCGATCCTCGGAGGAGAAGAATAATTCCCGGATCAACTATCCCCGGATGCAATTATTCAACGATTGGATCGTGAAGCTGGGGCTTCGCGAGCTTGACCGGACAGGTGCCAGATTCACCTGGACCAACCGGCAATCTGTCCCGACACAATCCGTTCTGGATCGTGTCCTAGTTTCCCCGGAGTGGGAATTGCGTTGCCCCCTGGCATCGCTCCGGGCTGTCACCCGGATAGGCTTCGACCATGTCCCACTCCTCCTCTCCACCGCCGACGAGCGACCCCCTTCCCCACCGCGGTTCTGGTTCGAGCCCTTCTGGCTCAATCAGACTGGCTTCCGGGAGGCCGTCGTCGCCCGCTGGATTTTCACTAGATCGGCGCCCCATCGCTCCATGTCCGCTGTTGACTCATGGCACTTTTGTGCCAAACTTTCCCGCCAGTTCATGAAGGGTTGGGGGGCTAACCTTGGCCGGGACCTTACAGAGCGCAAAAAGTCCCTCTTGATAGCTATTCAAGCCCTGGACGCCCGCGCGGACTCGACCGGGATCTCCTCAGATGAGTGGATGCTGCGATACGACCTGGAGGACCAGCTCTCCACCATCTACACGGATGAGGAGGCCTACTGGCGCTTGCGAGGTACCCAGAGGTGGGTGCTTCAGGGCGATGCCAACACCGCCTATTTCTAGGCGGTAGCGATCGGCCAGCGTCGTCGCAACTCCATCCATTGCCTGTAGGATGGTGACACGCCTATCGTTCTCCCCTCGGCCATCCGCTCCCATGTTGATGGCTTCTATAAAGCCTTGTTTACCCCCACCTCGCGAGGTGGGGCTAGTATCGCCCCCGACATTTGGTCGGGTGCGCACGTAGTCTCGGCTGAAGCCAATGCGGCTTTGGTTGCCCCCTTTGGCAAGGACGAGGTCCTCGCTGCCATTAAGGGGATGAACCCCTCTTCGGCCCCGGGGCTTGACGGTCTGCCCGTGTCGTTCTTCAAGACGTTCTGGCCTACCATCAAGATTGAGGTCATGGCTCATTTTGAGGAATTCTACTCGGGCTCCATGGACCTTGGGCGCCTTAATTATGGGATTGTGACCCTCATCCCCAAGGTCCCGGGCGCCTCCGATATTCGCCAGTTCCGCCCTATCACAGTGATTAATGTGATTTTTCGGATCCTGGCTAAAGGGTACGCCAATAGGGTGACCCTCCTTGCTGACACAATTACCCACCCAAACCAATCCGCCTTCATACAAGGCCGATTTATCCTGGATGGGGTGTTAGTGTTTCACGAAGTCCTCCACGAGGTCCGCCTGAAGCGCCATCGGGCGGTCTTTCTTAAGCTGGACTTCCACAAAGCCTATGACACGGTGCACTGGACGTTCCTGAGGGAGGTCCTGCTCCGCAAGGGTTTCGACGACCGATGGGTGACCCGCGTCATGTAGCTCGTCTCCTGTGGTCGGACCGCGGTGAACATCAACGGTGACATTGGGCCCTTCTTCCCCACCCTTTGCGGGGTCCGGTAGGGAGATCCCTTCTCGCCGTTCTTGTTCAACATGGTCGTGGATGCCCTGGCCTCCATCTTGGATAAGGCCAAGGCTGCTGGTCATATCCGAGGCCTTGTCCCGCACCTAGTAGGAGGGGGAGGTGTCTCCCTTCTCCAATACGCGGATGACACCATTATTATGGTCGAGGGTTCCGCCCTAGAGATCTCTAACCTGAAGTTCCTCCTGTGCTTCCAACAAATGTCGGGCCTCACCATGAACTTTGATAAGAGTGAAGTGATGGTTCTCGGTTACCCCTCAGAGGACGCACAGTCCATTGCTGACCGACTTAACTATCGGCTGGGTTCTTTCCCCACGACCTATCTGGGGATCCCCATTAGTGATTCGCGCCTCACCGTGGCAGATCTTCGCCCCACGGTGACCCGTATGCAACATCACGTTGAGCCCTGGAAAGGGCGATGGCTGTCGAAGGCGGCTCGCGTGATCCTTATCAACTCATCGCTTGCTAGCCTCCTTTGGTTCCTCATGAGCTTTTATAGCCTTCATGAAACGCTCCATCAGGAGGTCACCAAATACCAATCTAGATTCTTCTGGGCTGGGGAGGAGGGTAAGCAGAAATACCACATGGTTAGCTGGCCAGATATCTGCAAACCCAAGGACCAGGGCGGTCTTGGGATTCTGTCCTCCCGGCGCATGAACATCGCCCTCCTGACCCGCTGGCTCTGGCGCATTGCCAATGGGGATGGAGGCCTCTAGCTTACTATCATCCAGAACAAGTACCTGCGTGGGCAGCCCCTCGCTTTCTGCCAACGTTCAGGCGGTTCCCAGTTTTGGCAGGCCGTCGTCCAGCTGCTGCCTGTCCTGCGTATAGGCACATCCATCTCGGTGGGCACTGGATCCTCGACCTTGTTCTGGCTGGATAGGTGGCTTGGAGACTCCCCCCTAGCCGCCCGGTTCCCCATTCTCTTCGACATTGTAGTTGACCCTCGGGTCTCTATCGAGGCGGCCCTTATTGACTTAGGGCGCCTCGCGTTCCGCCGCCCCTTTGGCCCCGATGAGGTGGCTGCCTGGGATGTCCTCCTACAGGACATCGCCCTCCTTCCTATGGAGATGGCCGACTCTCCGGACGCCATTTCCTGGCGTCTAGTTCCCTCCGGTTGCTTCTCCACCAAATCCCTTTACGCGGCTATAGCCCCCTCGACAGTCCCGGAGCCCTTCGGTTTGATCTAGGACATCCGCCTTCCCCTAAAGATCCGGATCTTTCTTTGGCAATGGATCCGCGGCCGCCTTCCGACCGACGTTGAGGTCCTTAAGCGCCATGGTCCTGGAAATGGGATGTGCCCGCTATGTGGCATGGTAGAGGACGCTAACCACATCTTCTTCTCGTGCTACACGGCACAGTTCCTCTATTCTTGTTTCCACAAAACGGTTGGGGGACAGTGGTGCAACACCAACTTCCCTGACTTGCTTGCGGAAATTCAAGCCGCCCCACCTCGCTACAGACATATTAGATGGCTGTGCGTTGGGGTCCTCGCCTGGACGCTGTGGACGGTTCGCAATAAGCTTGTCATTCAGAAGGTGCCCCTTCGGCGTGCTACTGACTCCATCTTTAAAATGTGTGGCTACTTGCAGCTCTGGCGGCCGCTTAGCTGCCCCCAGGACCGGGACGCCATCAGCACCCTCCTCACCGACCTCCGATCGATGGCCTTCCGCCTGGCGCCTCCGCTCCCGCCGCCACCCCCGGAGCCCGACTTGATGCTGTGTCCCTCCTGGCGCGTGTGCCTTTTTGTGTGTGTGTGTGTGTGTGTGTGTGTGTGTGTGTGTGTAGGGCTTGTTGAGCTGTGCCCTCAACATTAACCCTTGGAGCTCGTTTGTGTCTGAACTTTTTGTGCGTGTGGCTTTGTTTGTGTGTGAACCTTGTTGGATGTTGGCTTTGGCATTGGCTTTATAATATAAAGCGGGGCGTGAGCCTTTTTAGGTAATTACCCGTCACTTAACTGGCAACCATGAGTGAGGGCCCTTCGCCCATCAGTGATGCCCTGAAGCATGACTGACATAGCCCAGCCCTCATGTCTTATACTTCACTAGCAGAACGCCCGTGCGTTGCTACGGGCTATCCGTAATGTTACCTATAACACTCGGGTTCAACACAAAAAACCTCATCCAATGACGTACCTTCCCTTTTTTTGTCGGAACCTCCCATTCCTGATCGGCTTACTGCCGTAGCGGGACATTTCTCGCCGGAGCCACCTCTTTTAGAACTAGATGATGACGACCTCATCTTCGCCGTGCATTGCAATAAAGATGAAATTTTTTCATGTTTACAATATAATAGAGTGGGTTAAACTAACAACATGCTATTGACACAAAGCAACAAATAACTACAGATAGCATTCTCAATCAACTTTGCAAATGCACATTGACATTGGAGGAGAGTGGCAATATGAGTATTCCTTGTCGCCAATAAGCTCCACCTGCATCCCACATATGCTAGAAGGGATACTTGTGGTTCTTCTCTTCTTCGTCTTTCCCTACACTTTCTACTCCTCGCGTCTTCGCTAACCTGTTTCATTAGCGCCAACCAGCACCACGTCAACATTAGTGTGTTCGTCATCGATGCCTCATCTTTTTATCTCTCATTTCTCGTCAGCTTTAGATCTCGTTCCTACTTATTTTCAAGAATACTCTTTCTTTTTTCTCTCTCTTATTATTTGGAACACTCTTTTCTTTCTCCAACACCATGGACCGTTTGGTGGCTTTAGTTCTTTTTCCTTCTTGTTCTTGGAACACGCTTTCTTCTTATTATCGCATGAATCACCTGGCCAATGTTGTGACGTGTTGTCCTCACCCGCGAATATTTCGGCAAACGTCAGCGTGTGGACATCCTGCAGAGCATAGTCTTCATCCATCTAGGTGAACGCTAGGTCGCCCATGTCGCAAGCGCATGGTGGCCGTTGTCCATGTTGGCAAGCGGTGCTCGGTGATTGGCCATGCAGCTGAGAGGCCGTTGATCGTCCTTGCCCACGAGCGCTTTCAAAATGATTCGCCGTGATTAACTGCTTGCTTAATTCATTAAGTACACGAATAATTAGTGACCTACCTAATTCTCTGCATGCCTAATTAACTGTCTATTAATTATCTGACTAATTCAAAAATATCCCTACTTCTAATTATCTGTAGGCATAAATAATTGTCTAAAAAATTAATTAATTGCATTAATCACTCAACCTCCAAATTGATTCGGTGCAAAAAAATCCTATTTAAATGGACCTAACTAATTGCATATGTAATTAACTGTCTAGCTAATTAATTGCATCAACGGTTTGATTTTGAAATTGATTTAGTGCTCGATTTTTACAAACACCAATGATGACAACTACCAAGTAATGTTGGACATATTTCCTTAATGAATTTATTGACATTTAAATGGACACACTTGATTTGAGAATGTAGCTTGTCTTGCTCTACAAGAAATATAATATGACCGAGTCCACGTGGCGGTCTGATGACCTGCCTCCCCCATGGCCGTCCTTGACCCCGTGATCCGCGCCCTGGCATTCTCAAGCACCGTGCCAGCGTTAGCCCCGGCCACGACATCTTCCATGGTGTCATGCACGACGTCCCATCGCAGGGGCGTGCGGATGCGTGCGCCCATATGACACTTGTAATTCTCAATTGATAGTGGAGATAATGATAATAATAAATGACATAGCGCTGGATTAATGATTTCCTATGAAGAAATATCTCATTTTATTATGGAAGATTATTGAGAATAATCGTATGTCTGTCTTTTAGGAAGGTGATCTCACATATATGGTGCAATTTCTGAATTCTTAATTACTTATTGTTTACGTAATTGAATTGAATCAACACCTACCAAAGGAAGCATGAAACAAGATCCCCCTAATGGGATTTGGTTTTTTAATGGGATGGAGAAAAACCAGTGGGAAGAGGTGGTGGGAGGTGGGATGAAGAAAAACCGGACGAAAATAAAACCGTACCAGGCTACCAACAGGAGTAGAGATAAGTGACAGGTCCTCCGTAATTACCCGCCACTTAAAGGGCTACCATGAGTGAGGGCCCTTCGCCCATCAGTGATGCCCTGAGGCATGACTGACATAGCCCATGTGACAGGTAGGAAACCCATCACTTATGTGTGTTTCTACCTGATGGCCTTTTTTGTTGTAGTGGACATTTTCAGTTTTAAAAAATAATGCAAAAATGTCATACTATCTTGAAAAATCTATTATATATATTTAAATATTTGTGCTAGCCATCGGACAAGTTTTTGTAATAAAAACAACTACAACTCGTAGATATTAGGTATTCTGGAAAATCAAATGCTCCTTTCTTTTTAGAAGGGATCTTGGTTTATCCTAAGTGAAACAGTTGTAAGTTTTACCAAATAGATAGAAGAAACCATTAACATTTAAGACACAAAGTACATATGGTATGAAACTATATTTCATTGGGAAGCTAATGGTACGATTTTGGTGTTCTAAATGATGATATATTATCCTAAAAGTTCAGTCAAACATACAACAGTTTGACTTAAGAAAAACTAAAATCCCCTGTAAAAAGAAAAAGAAAGTAGTTCAAATGCATTAGTAGTATAGGATCGCATAGTGACATATACTCCATCTGTAAAAAATATAAGAGCATTTAGATCACTAAAATAGTGATCTAAATGCTCTTATATTTCTTCACGGAGGGAGTACTCTACTAAACTACACAGGAATGCGAAGTAAAGACTCCAGCACAAACGAAAAGAACACTCGTAAGATCAATGAACTAACAAGGAAATTTGAATTCAATAGCCAACACGCATAACTGGTACATATATATGCTCGGATAGTCTGATTAGCTGGTCCAGCAAGAATCATAAAGACGAGAAACAAAACAACACATGGAAACAAAACTTAAGAACACGTTGGAAATCAAATAATGATTCAACAAGAGAAGCAAGGACAGCTAGAAGAGTAGCAGTAATATTTTTCTAGGAGAACCAATTATCTGGTGCGCATCCTGAGACGTCGACCTCTCGCCGAATGTGTGGTGTATCTCCCAAGGTTTTACATTCACCCACTCACACCGTCGGGACACATGTAGGTGGGTCCACCTTGCACGTAAAACACGGAGAGGCGATTGTGGCGATTGCCAGGCGATCGTCCCAAGCGCTAGGGTTAGGGTTTTGCGAGCGGTGGTGGTGAGGATCTCGGCGGCACAGGAGGGATCGGCGGCGGTCCCAAGCGTGTGGGCCGGTGTGTTGCTCTCTTGCTGGAAGGGAGGACATGGCGGACAGGAAGAAAGAGGGAACGGCGGCGATGGGGAGTGCGGCGGCCACTCCTGGGGCCGAGAAGATGACGGGCCTGCAGTCACAGGGGAAGGCGGCTACGCCGCGGCCGACGGCGCCAAAAGGAGCGAAGGAATCAGCTGTGAGATCGCCACTGGGCACTCAGAGCAGGAACTCCTCAGCATCTCCGGGGACGGCGGCGGCTAGCTTGACTGAGCGGCTCGGAGGATTAGTGCTGACCGAAAAGGAGGCTATGGGTTTTGTCTTTAAGGACTCAGAGCAGGAAAACACCAGGCCGGCGAAGTGGTCTGCGATTGGGAAAGCTTTTTCCCCTCAGCTGATGAACAAGCGTGCTCTTGAGAAATCAATGCCGAGGGCTTGGGGACTACATAGAGAAGCCCAATTCAAGATCATAGGGAGGAATTTATTTGTGGTGACTTTTGGAAGCGAGGGAGACTGGAAACATGCGCTAAACAATGGTCCATGGCAGTTTGATTTCAGCGTGTTAGTGCTTAAGGATTATGATGGAGATACGAGGCCTTCGGAGATGACTTTTGATTCTGTTGATATTTGGGTTCGGGTAGAAGATCTGCCGCTAGACAAGCATCCGAAGGCCTTTGGGGAAGCACTAGGGAACTGGCTCGGGAAAATAGTGCGGGTGGATGTGGAAAAGGATGGGTTTGCAAAGGGGTCAGAGCTGCGGTTAGAGTTAAACTACCAATCTGTGAGCCTTTGGTGAGAGGATTTTATTTGAAAAAATCTGAAGATGACTTAGAGAAAACTTGGTTTGATTTTAAGTACGAGAAGATTCCACACTTCTGTTTTGAGTGTGGACGCCTGGTGCACGACGACAAGGGATGTGTCCCTGCGGTGGATCCGGATCATCAGTGGGGTGAATGGCTGAGGGCTTCACCTGGCCGTTCGTCGGGGCTTAAGGAGGGATCCCAACGGGTACCATCAGGAAGTGCAAACAGCTTTGGCAGTGTGAGATCCAGTGATGGTGATAAGGAGAGGAGGAAGACAGGAACTGTCCGTGATCTTCCCACTAAACGTAATTTGCAGAGAGAGTTTACTACCCCGGCTGTTTCCCGCACTGGCGAGGGCAGCAAGGGAGGCGGGGAGGATGTCTCTAGTCCAAACAAAAAGAATAGAGAGCCAGAAGCATCACGGGACAGAGATCTTCGTGACACACTGGAACAAAAAAGAGAGAGAGACATGCGTTCTGAGCTGAGGAGGCGCCAACAAGAAAAACAAGAGGAGTTGAGGCACAGGTACAGGCAGGAGGGGAGCTGGGATCAGTTTGGAGCTGGTTCATCTACCCAGTACAGAGGGCGTGATCGTCGACAGGGCTACTACATGAGAAGGCCGAGGCCAGACGTAACACATGAATCTCGCTCTCCAAGCAGCCCTAGATATGAAGCCCAAAGGGAGAGAAAGAGGAGGCCAAAGCAGTATTGGGTAGCTAAGGGAGATTTGGATAGACAAGTGGGCAACGATACTTTTGTACGTGACACGAGACAGAAGACCTCCTCGGTGTTCGATCGCATTGAAGAACACAATGATCTATCAGCGGACCCTGCGAGGCAGGGCTGCTGGTCACAATGAACATTCTGGCCTGGAACTGTCGAGGCTTGGGGTTGGACTCGACAGTGGGCGAACTACGAGACCTGATACGGTCCCACAACCCAGCGGTGGTGTTTTTATGCGAAACAAAAAAGAAGGCGAGAGCTATGGAAAGACTCAAATGGAGTCTAGGGTTTTCTTCGGGAGTAGCAGTGGATTGCAAGGGTCGTAGTGGTGGCCTTGCTCTATGGTGGAGAGACCATGCGAAGGTACAGGTGAGGCCGTGGTGCCAATATTTCATAGATGCAGCTGTCACTATCGAAGGGAAGTCCTGTAGGATCAGTGGATTCTACGGGGAACCTTGTACGGAGTTGCGGAAAAAAAATCTTGGGATGCGATTCGATATCTTAGTGCCCAAGACAACAACCCGTGGATCTGTCTAGGGGATTTTAACGAAGCTTTATTCCAGACCGATCAACGGGGGGGGGGGGGGGGGGGGGTAATCCTAGGAGTTCCTCACAAATGTAAGATTTTCGGGACTGTCTGGCCGACTGCGGCCTTGCTGATTTAGGCTTCTCGGGATACCCATACACATGGGATAACAAGAGAGATGGAGTTCACAACGTCCAGGTTAGGTTAGATCGGGCAGCATGCAATGATGATTTTCTAACTATGTTTCCAGAGACATCGGTGGAACATATACTCACGGAAGAATAGGACCATCAAGCCCTCCTAGTGCGTGCGATGGAGACTGCTCCTAGTCGTACTAGAGGAGGTGTAGGGTGCTTTAGGTACGAAGAAGCATGGACAAGACACGAGAAGTATGAAAACATGATAAATGAAGCCTGGTCTGCGTCGGCCTCTGGAGAACAAGGCCTTGCTGCGACTTGGGATAGACTTGGTGCAATGGCGGGATCCATGCAACGCTGGGCAAGGGAGGTTTTTGGATCGATAAGGAAACAAGTGAAGAAGCTCAAAACGCAGCTGTTGGATGCAAAAATCAGAGCGCTCTCGTCGGGATCCTCACTGGAGGTCCGCGAGTTGGAGGAGCAGCTGCGTGAAATTTATGCTAGGGAGGAAATCATGTATAGGCAGAGGTCACGAGTGGATTGGCTCAAGGCGGGAGATCAAAATACAAAATATTTTCAGAATAGAGCCTCTCATAGGAAAAGAAAAAATACGGTCAAAGCGCTGAAGCGAGAGGATGGATCATTGTGCAGGGTCGACGAAGAGATGCGTAACATGGCTGCTCTCTTCTATGAGCAGCTTTTTGCTTCAGAAGGCACACAGGGAGCAGATGCATTGTTACAGAACATTGACAGTCTGGTCACGGAGGACATGAACAAGTTACTGCTTGAGCCTATCACGGATAAGGAGATTGAGTCCGCGCTATTCCAGATGGGACCTACGAAAGCTCCGGGACCGGATGGTCTACCCGCCCTTTTTTACCAACGACACTGGTCGCTGGTTCGACACGACGTGTGTAGGGCAGTAAAGGACTTTTTGAGTGGAGTCGCTGCCCCGAGTGCTTTCAACGATACAGTTATCGTCATGATTCCGAAATGTAGCTCACCGGAGCTGCTCTCACAGTTTAGACCAATCAGCCTCTGTAATGTTCTCTATAAAATTGCGACGAAGGTGCTAGCTAACCGTCTTAAGGGCATACTTCCAGTGCTAATCTCTGAGGAACAAAGTGCCTTCGTCCCGGGCCGGTTGATTACTGATAATGTAATTGTGGCGTATGAATGCGTGCATGCAATCCGCAAACGGAAGCGTAAGAAACCTTTTTGTGCGGTCAAACTCGATATGATGAAGGCATACGACAGAGTCGAATGGGCCTTCCTGAAGCAGATGATGGAGCGGTTTGGTTTTGCACAAGGATGGATTGCTATGATAATGCGGTGTGTCACGTCGGCTACGTTCTCGGTGAAGCTTAATGGGGGACTCTCACGTGGTTTTCCCCCCTCCCGGGGGCTCTGACAGGGTGACCCTCTATCGCCCTACCTCTTTCTGTTTTGTGCGGAAGGATTTTCCGCGATGCTAAAAAAGGCTCAAGCGGAGGGTAAGGTGAAGGGAGTGAAGTTTGGGTGCACTAGCCCCCATATTACCCACCTTCTTTTTGCGGATGACAGCATTGTGTTCTTAGAAGGATCACAGGACAATATGGCGACTTTGAGGGAAATTCTGAGGAGATATGAAGAGGCATCGGGCCAACGAGTTAATTTGCAAAAATCTTCTGTTTTCTTTGGGAAAGGTTATCAGGAGGATGGTAAGGAGGAAATAAAGAACATATTGGGAGTTCACTCAGAAGCGCTTAGTGAGAGATACCTCGGACTACCAACACTGGTTGGGAAGTCTAAGGAGGGCACTTTCAGATATGTGACAGAGAGCTCGAAAGGCAAAGCCAGTGGTTGGAAGGGACAAGGACTATCAAAAGCTGCGAGAGAAGTACTGATCAAATCTGGGTTACAAGCTGTACCCACTTTCACCATGAGTTGTTTTCAACTCGCGAAGAAGACGTGCCGGAACCTGACTTCGATCTCCTCTAAATTCTGGTGGGCGGCAACGAATGGTGAACGTAATGTACATTGGATATCTTGAAAAAAAATGTGTGCTGCCAAACGAGATGGAGGCATGGGTTTTCGTGATCCCGAGGCTTTCAACCAAGCTTTGCTAGCTAAACAAGCGTGGAGGATCCTACAAGTGCCAACGTCTCTTTGTGCAAGGGTGCTTAAAGCTCGTTATTTTGAGGAGGGCTCGATATTATCTGCAACAGCACCTCCCTCCGCGTCATTCACCTTCAAAAGCATCCTCTTTCGACGGGACTTACTTAACGAGGGGCTTGTCTGGCGCATAGGAGACGGTAGCTCAGTACAGATCCACCACGCCAATTGGATCCCAAGGACGAGGAGTATGCGGCCGCTGGGTCAGCTACATATCCCAGGGATTACAAAGGTGGCGGACCTGCTGGCACATGATGGTCGGAGCTGGGACTTGAACAAGCTACATGCAATGTTCTCGGATGAGTATGTTCAAGATATCAGGCAAATAGCGGTCGGTGGCCCTGGAAACGATGACTTTTATGCGTGGAACTTTACAAAGAGTGGTGAGTTTACTGTCAAGTCTGCGTATCACCTACGAATGGCTATGAGCAGATCGGGGACCGGACAGCCGGGTCCTTCGAGCACGGTGGTGCAGCACAGGGGCTATATGGCGTTATGGGACACAAATGTGTCAGCCAAGGCCAAAATCCATATGTGGAGGATGATTAGAAATGGGCTTGCAGTAGGAGCTGAACTTCACCGACGTCGCATCAAACCCGGTGTTTTTTTGTGTAGTGTGTGGGCGAGAAGAGACGGTGCTGCACCGTTTCTGGGCATGCCAACATTCTGCGCGGTTTTGGCAGCTACTTCAATCGGAAAAGGGAGTTCCGGTGGCGATCCCACCTTGTCAGATTGACTCCCAGGGTGCTTTAGCTAGCTGGCTACTCGGGTGGTTTGCCGACGCTGGAGACGAAGAGCGAGCGGCTATGATTCAAGCTACGTACGGTCTGTGGCTGGCCAGAAACGATGCGAGGGATGGAAGGACGATTGCTACTCCACATGAAATAATGGACACTGTTGTGTCATATATGAATGAGTGGACGGCTGTTCACGCGAAGGAGAGGCGACCGACACCGGCGCTGGTCAAGGAGAAGTGGAGACCACCTGAGGAGGGCTGGCTCAAGATCAACTCCGACGGAGCTGTGAATAGAGGAGGTGACAAGGGAGGAGCGGGAGCAGTAATCCGAGACCAGGGTGGCGCGTTTCGGGCTGGGCTGTGTCATGTTTATCATGGCATTACAGAACCGGAAGCACTAGAAATACTGGCATGCAAGAGGGGACTGGAATTGGCGAGAGAGATCAATGCAAGTAGAGTCCATGTGGAGCTCGATTCTCTTGGTGTCGTCCAAAGGTTAAAACCTTGATCGAGCAAACGCAAGGATCGAGCAAACGCTGAAGCGTGGATACAGGAGATCAAAACCTTGATTGCTTCTTTTTCTGAGCATAAAGTTTCGTGGGTTCGTCGTTCGGCTAATGTTGTCGCGCACAAACTAGCTAAAGTTGGTGTAGGTGAGGATTTATGTAAGGTGTGGGTGGATGACACCCCAGACTACGTTCTAGATGTACTCTCGGATGAAATTCCGAATGCTTTTGATTAAATAAAGCGACAACATTTACCTAAAAAAAGAACATTCACCCGCTCACGGGGCCACGGCGGCCTGCATATATATAAGGTACGTAGATTAATATAGTGGAAATACATCAAAGATCGTTGGGTGCAAATGCAAACACAACTACTAGTAAGTAGTAGTAGTGCACGTACCAGGTATATGTCTTGCTTCATTGCTTTGTCGATGGCGACCATCATCTCATCTCGGAGGCGGATGAGGTCTTTGTCCTGCGGCTGCCCTAGTATGGCTTGGGCCTGGAGCTTCAGGTTGCTCCAATCCTGCTTCTTTTGGGCGACCAAGCCAAGGGGCGGGGTGGTTGCGGAGCCCCCTCCAGGTCCAGGAGCTGAAGATCCTTGAGGTAGCTGAACATGATACTTGTGCGACTCACGGATCATATCGTCCATGATCGGCGTGAAGAACTGGGTCCCGACCGTGTCGACCGAGCCCAGGGTTGTGGCCCTCTGCATCTGCTGGGTCGACACCCACGAGCACATGTAGGCCATGCCCGCGCCTCGCTTCAGGCGGCTCGCCATCTCCGCGACCTCATTCTGCAGGTCGTCCAGATCAAGGCCATCCTTGAGGTCGTCGTCCATCATGTCCATGAACTCCGCCCACTTGGTCTCCAGCGTGCTCCCTGCGCGAATCTGCGCATCCATGGCCTCCTTGTCTCCCTTGCCACCTGCAATGCTTTTCTGCTTCCTGAACTCGGCATGGAGAATGGATAGAAAATCTACCGCGCTGAACTGCACGATCTGCTCCCGGACCATGCGGGAGTTCTCTTCCGGATCCCCGGCTTGCTTTCCGGTTTGCGCTTGTACTCCATGACCATCACCACCAATACTATGGCCACCGAGAGCTTCATTGTACGTCATATTTACTTGTGCATAAACCCTGGTGCCTGATGCGTCAGGTTCAACCTGAAAATCCACGATGAAGTTCTTCACCTCGCCTGCGTAGAGCGAGCCAATCCTGATGTAACCGGTGATATTACTATTGGTCGGGCCTGAAGGTTGGGTTATCTCGCTGCTCTCAAAGCCACAATCGATGCTCTTTAGCTCACTCTTCCAACCGGTGGGGTGGCTATAAAGTGTGATCGACACATTAACGGCGACGATGGAGCTGAGCCCGCCTAAAAAGACAGCGAAGGCGTCCGTGATCTTGCCGAGCTCTTTGTCGTCGATGAAGGAGTAGGTGCCACGCCTGATTGTTGGGCGATGGAGAGCAGCACAGTGGGTTCATGCGTGCAAATGCCGAAGGTGTGGACGGGATACTTCTTGAGGAGGTCAGGGCGGATAGGGTACATGGCGATTTTTCTATTGTCCAGTCCATCTGTCAGGAGCATGATTACCCCCAAACGGTTCTTCTCCGTGCGCTCATCCAGGATCTGTAAACCCACAAAAATAATCGCGCATATTTAGTTCTCACGAGTCAAGAATCAGTACTCGATTTTCTCCTACAATAAGTCCATTTCTACATTTGTGTTAATTCAGTCTATTTTAAGTTTGACAAAATTTCTAGAGAATTGTATCTACAAGTGCAACATTATATATGTAAATCGTGAAAATATATTTCACTATGCATTTAATGGTACTAATTTAATGTCACAAGTATTAATACATTTAAAAAATAGTCAAACTTAAGATAGTTTAACTTTGGACAAACCCAGAAATAAACTTATTATGGAATGGAAGGAGTATTGAGAAATGCAACAAATCATCATAATTATGTTGGAGAAATGATGACATATAATTGCATTGCATGTTGCCTTCTTGTGAGCGTGTATCAAGGAAGAGGCCAGCGATAATCTAAGAGCATCTCTAGCAGATCCCTTAAACCGCGGAACTGAAACCCTGATTTTCAGTTCGCGAAAAACGCGTTTTAAGGGCCAGTTTGAGCCGCGGCCGTACAAACCCCTTAAACTTAGACTATAAAACAGAATATTCGCTTATATTCTTCCCACATCTTCTAGTTCCTCTCGCCTTTGTCCACGGTCAGCTAGCTCGTTCCTACGAAGCTGACGGACAACATATAAAACGGCCAAATACGGAGCCGCCGGCATCCAAAACGACTCAGACGAAGCTAGCTAGCTTGAATCAACCCAAACGACCAAATACGGAGTTGCCCTCGCCGTAGCTAGCTGAATCAATCCCGTAACTAGCTAGCTAGCTAGATTCGAGCGGACGCAGCGGCCGGGGCGAGCGCAGAGGCCGGATCGATTCGAGCGGATGCAGCGGCCGGGGCGGCGTCAGGGACGGGGGGCCGGCGTGGACGGCGGACGCAGATGTTTTCGTGGCAGTTAGGCTCCCGCCAATTGCTTTCTCGGCACCGTAGAAATGGACACGAAAATTGTGTTTTGACAAATCGGGAGAAGTCTTTTACCGCGCCCCTTAAAAATTTTTACAGGTCGAGGGTTATATTCAGGTCATTTTTTTCGTCTAAAACTGTAAACTGATGGTTATTATATAGTTTCATGCGTTTTAAGGGTCTGCTAAAAATGCTCTAATTATGACAAGGTTTGAGTGGTTTCTAGTGAAGGGCTTATATTACCTACTTTCTCGGAATCGAAACATATTGTACTTTAGAGTTGTTTCAAGGAAAAATAATAATTAAGTTTGACAAAGTTTATGTAGAATATGTACCACTAGCATCGACTAAATTAGCATTACATCCACCATAAAATAAATTTGTATAGTATATTTAATTAGTGTTGGTATTTTCCTATTAATTTGCTCAAACTTGATGTTTTGTTTTACTTCTAACGACTCTAAAATACTCCCTCCGTTCCTAAATATTTGTTTTTGTAGAGATTTTAATAAGGGACTACATACCAAGCAAAATGAGTGAATCTACACTTTAAAATATGTCTATATACATCTGTATATGGTAGTCCATTTGAATCTCTTAAAAGACAAATATTTAGGAACGGAGGAAGTACAATCTATTCTAACCCAGAGGGTAATAGTTTTTTCTTCTCACAATATGTTGCATTTGTAGTTTCTGTGATCAATTAGTGGGGGCAATTAATAGATCTAATAACTGTTAGAATAAATTTGAGGCACACCGTCAATCCTTCGAGGACCAAGCAATCACACGAGGCACGGCACCGAGATTTGTTAACGAGGTTCACCGATATGGCTACATTCCCGGGGCATGACTACGGGCGCTCCTCCCCGTGACACCATCACAATACCGAACCCGGTCGCCCTAGACACCGGCACATGCCGCCGGCTTCCCCTGCGTTCCGGTGCTATTATGTTGGCATAGGTTACATCGTGTGTCTACCCCCGCTATATATGAGAGGCCTAGGATACAAGTGTCCTACTAGGACACAACTCCATATCCTATCTAAACACAATACAACTACAAGTCCAACTGTAACCTACCTCGTACACTATATTCGACACAACTCCAACAAACTCCACCTTGGCGAATATACTCCACTACCTTGGATTCGTCCATGCGTCAAACTTCCATGTACATTGAACTTGAGTTTATCCCGTGAGTATCACTTCTACTCCAAAGACTCCATGTGACTCCACCTGCAACTTGTAGTCCCTCCTTTTCTTGACCAGCGTCAACACTCGAGCAAAATTAAGTTCCTTGTTACTCTAGCTTGTGCTCCCAACTTCTAGAGTATCCATCCAACGTCATCACACACCGATCACTGACCTGCGTGAAAGTGAACAACTCACATATTGGGTGTCACATATAAGAGTTACCTGAACTCAACATTACCACTCCTTTCTTGACCGCCTGTCTGAAACTTGAAAGAATTTCACCATCGCTTGTAGTCATCCCGAGTCAAATTCACAGTTATCTCACCACATGTATGACCACCAGAGCCCTGGCCCGTCTCCATGTCCGTGCATACCGCACGCCTCGCCGCTATTACCGCGTCGAGCCTCCGCTGTCCCCGTCGAGTCTCAAGGGTCGCATAACCACACCACTCAACCCACACTGCAGAGTACCACCGATCATCACCGACCGATGACAAGTTTCACGCTTTCATCAGATCACTGGGCTCCAGTCCGAACTGCATGTCACTCGCTTTTCCCGCCTGCTGAATAGGCTTCGACCCCGTCGACTTACGCCGTAGCCCCTCAATCCAGCTCCACCTTCAGCATGACTCCATGGTAGATGATCAGTCCACCCCGCGCCTCATCGACTTCAAGCTCCATGTATACACCACCTTGAATCAATCCCGCGCGCCATAGTCTTGTCGAAGCCACACAAGCACTCAGGCTTGTGCCACGTGTTTCCACGCCCCAGAAGTCGGTCACCATCAGCATCACGCTCCTATGTCGTTGTCATCGATCCCACCACCGTCTTCTGTTTCAACCGACTTACGTCGATCCGTCAGACTATCTAGTCCAACCCAGCCGAACTTATCGGACTGCATGACACGCTCGAGGCTTTCAAATCATCTCCCAAGAATTCTAATCCATCACATGATAAATCCATCTCAGCTGACATGACTTCCCGCAACACTTTCAAGCATCCCTGTTGTGCCAACAAATCTTTCACCCATTGTCTGCCATAACCCAAGGTTTTCTGTTCCGTGAACTTCTCCACCTCAAACCCGATGCCCGATGACATCATGATTCTTCGTACAGCTAACCTTGTGAAAAAATAACCGAGCTTCCAACACGTGCTCAAGTACACAAGATGCACCAGTAGCAAATTCGTACCAAAAATCCTTCTCTTGTACTCACGTGTATTAGCTCCCAGGCATAACTTCCAATGCTAGTAATTGCTTTGCCAACGCCTCTGCCAATTCCGATGGATGCATACACGATGGATTCTTTCCTCTGATTCGATCTGCCTCTTGCCGTGCCAATGAGGACTCGGTCCTCTCTTTTGGTCCAAAACAAATCTCGTACGTATACCCGACTGATGAGTCGAGCGCCCTGTGCCGCTATGCGTACAAGCGTACGCCCGAGCCTCCGCTCGGCCGGCCCCTTGAGCTTCGGCCTGCTGCATCATATGAGCCACGCGGCTGCAGCTGATGTGGCGTCATGCGAGCCGGCCGTATACCGATCGCTGCCACGCGCCGTTGTCGATCACGTCACGTAGTCCACGCCTGAGCCGATAACAACCGATCTCACCAAGAACTTTGATCCGCCGAATCGACCTCACAACCTGCTGCTACACGAACACGCGCCTTCCGATCGCTTCCTCTAGATCAATCATCCACAAACCTCGAACAACCTAGCTCATGATACCACTTGTTAGAATAAATCCGAGGCACACCGTCAATCCTCCGAGGACCAAGCAATCACACGAGCACAACACCGAGATTTGTTAACGAGGTTCACCGATATGGCTACATCCCCGGGGCATGACTACGGGCACTCCTCCCCATGACACCATCACAATACCGCACCCGGTCGTCCTGGACACCGGCACATGCCGCCGGCTTCCCCTGCGTTTCGGTGCTATTATGTTGGTATAGGTTACATCGTGTGTCTACCCCCGCTATATATGAGAGACCTAGGATACAAGTGTCCTACTAGGACACGACTCCATATCCTATCTAAACACAATACAACTACAAGTCCAACTGTAACCTGCCTCGTACACTATATTCGACACAACTCCAACAATAACAGTTAGAGATACTGGCAAGTAGTAGGGCCAATAAATTAGCAAAAAAAAATTATATGGTCAAGAAGAAAGGATTACCGACTCCATTTTGGCACTACATGAATGTCATAGAGGAAACCAATGTACTTTGGAAAAGGAGAGGGTACATGATTTTTGTTGTTGTCAGCTAAACTTAAATAGTTTAGGCGCTACGTGAATGTTAAAGTAACCCAAGAGTTTTGGTGATCAATAATTTGTGGGAACCTACCCCTACCGGAGTATCTACATTTACAGATCATCAAGATAGTATATAGTATTTGTTCATAAAGAGTTGAGTTCTAAACTTTTCTTTATAAGTTAATACAAAACCTCTTATATAATTTCTATTTTTTCATAGTAGTTTTTTCTAAGGTTACATGTGAGGTGCTATTACTTTCTTCTTTCATCCAATCACAGACAGTATTACCCGGCCTAACAGGATGGTCAGTCTCAGACTCTCAGTCTATATGTTTTCTAGTTTTTGAGATTGTCGTGGGATTTCTATAAATACTTTTTAGCATAGCAAGAGAGGAATCAAACTATATACTGCTTGTATTATAGATCAAATTGCTTATATAATACTTGGTGGTAGTGGTGTATGAGAAGTCTCAATCTTTATACTGCTTGTATTATTGAGAACCCATTGCATTTGTAAACAAACATCTTAATTTGTAGTTAAATACAGTAGTTTTCTTATCTTCCTAAACTTCAGTTAATTTGAACTTAAATATACCTTCACGGCCTGCTCTAATGAAGTGTCGCCCTTAGCCATGAGCTTGTCCACCTTGTTTTGAGCAACTACCCTTTGGCCAGAGATTCTGAACATGTCGGTGCATTGCGCGATGACGACCTTTTCGTTGAATGGCACGATGGCGAGTCCATCATCTTCATGTAGATGTTTAATGACAAACTTCATCGCCCTCTTCAGTAGATCCATCCTCGAGGGCGTGTCTGCGCCAGGACCCGCCCCCATGTTCATGGTAGCACTGACATTCAACAAAGCGACAACGTCAATCGGGACATGTTGCTTCACTGCTGGCGGCGCCTCAACCCGCACCAACATTGGAAGGAATTCGCCTTTCCTCCCAGTTGGGACCCTGGGGTATCTCGAGGTGAGCGTCACTTTAACCTTCTCCCCAGCGTTACTTATGACCTGCAAGCATGGAAATAAAACGGCTTAAAATCCAACCAGAAACTAAATCCTGAAGAATATTACTCCCTCCGTTCCCATAATGTAAGATGTTTTTTAACACTAGCGTAGTGTCAAAAAACGTGTTACATTATAGGACGGAGGGAGTAGATGTGAATTGGCAATCTTGCAAATCTGTCCCTCTACAGCACAAATCAAACATGAAACTAGAATCAACTTTTATGGACGGGGATGTCACTTGTGAGGGCGCTACACGCCTACACCCCCAATTATGAGTCCTATAAGTAGTACAAATGATATATAGCAACATAAAAACGTAAAGTTTAGTTTTAATTTATTAAGCATGCAGAAAAAGAAATATTCGCCGTCTGCACATATTACCAATATCAATACGCTCTAAATACTGCTACAAGAACTTTACCTGTTTCCCCATCTTTCGTTGGCTTCGTCTGATGGAGCAGGCCTTCGCGTGGAGCGTATATGAAGAAGTAGCTAGAGGTGCTGTGCTCCATCTCCATGATCAAGGGCTATTTATAGGGTACGAATTTGATACTACAGCACATGCATTTGGATCGAAAGTCGCCATGTTCACGAGACGCTGTTGGTTATACAGTATTAATTGATTGACTTAACCAACTAGTCATATTAATCTCACCGAGTCGATCGGATCGGTCACACTACATACAACGGACATGTTCACATGCAGAGTTGAAATCATTTTAGTATATACACAATCGCTACCTAGCTGTACTTTGTTGAACGACACATGTTGCACCGTTACCCACGTTCAGGTTGCATCATTGCATCGGTGGAGGAGTCCAAGCCAAGATAGACTAGGATCTCTAGTTAGTTATCATATCGTTGTAATCTCCTCTTATCTCTTTATCTCTTTCTCTCCAAGTCTCGATGTAATCTGAACAACATTGTACGCTATGCCAGAAGTTGCGCCCTGGCCTATATTAACACGTAGCCGTCGCCCAGGATGGGTACCACGTTCCTCCACATGGTATCAGAGCCTGACTCTTCCCATCTAGCGTTCCTCCTCTCCACCGCAGCCTCCTGCCATGGCTTCATCTGCCGCCGCTTCCTCCCCTCTCTCCGGCCAGATCACCGAGCGCCTCACCCGCACCAACTACGTCTTATGGCGCACCCAGATCACGCCACAGCTGAGAGGGGCTGGAGTCTTCGGATACGTTGATGGAAGCACGGCGGAGCCGGCCGAGTTCGTCGTCAGCAAGGACAAGGATGGAAAGGAGGAAGCCATCCCCAATCCCCTCCATGCCGTCTGGTTCAGAGAGGACCAACAGGTACTTGGGTATCTTCTCAATAATCTGTCAAAAGAAGTATTAGTGCAGGTGACTTCCATCGCGCATGCACGAGAGCTCTGGACAGCGTTGGCGAGCATGTTCTCATCGACATCCCTGTCCCGCGTCAACAACATCCGAGCTGCCCTCACAAACGCACAGAAGGGGACGCAATCGGTGGCTACCTTCTTCGCATACATGCGGGGACTCGCCGACGAGCTCGCCGCGGCTGGCAAGCCGTTGAAGGATGATGAACTCATCTCGTACATCCTCAACGCACTCGACATGGAGTATCAGCCGCTGGTTTCCGCCCTCGACGCTAGAACCACTCCGGTCACCCTCGACGAATTGTTCGGACAGATGAGCAATTTTGATCAGAGGGTGGCTCTTTTCCAAGGCGCGGGAGGTGGCTTCAAGTCATCTGCCAATGCTGCCACCCGCGGCCGTGGCGGGGGCTCTCGTTACCGCGGTCCACCACGGAACGGAAAGTGCAGGGGCGCCCACAACAGCAACAGCAGCGGCGCCAACAACACGCGCGGCGGCCGGCCTCCCTCCTCCAACAACAGAGGCCGCCGCAACAGCAGCTCCAACAACAGATCACGCCCTGACATCAGGTGCCAAATCTGTGGCAAGCCGGGTCACTCGGCAAAGGACTGCTGGTATCGTTTTGAGGAGGATGAAGTTGACTCATCTCAGGATGAGAAGGTGGCCGGAGCTGCTGATGGCTCCTACGGCGTCGACACCAATTGGTACGTCGACAGCGGCGCCACAAACCACATCACCGGTGAGCTGGAGAAGGTGACCATGCGTGAGAAGTACCGTGGCAAAGATCACATCCACACTGCAAGTGGAGAAGGTATGAAAATTAGTCACGTTGGTCACTCAATTGTTAAAACCCCTCATCGAAAAATTCACCTTAGAAAATTTTTGCATGTCCCTAGTGCCTCAAAGAGTCTTCTTTCAGTCCATCGTATTGCTATTGACAATCATGTCTTTCTTGAATTTCACCCTTACTTCTTTTTGATCAAGGATCAGGCAACGAAGAAGGTGCATTATCGAGGTAGATGCGTTCGTGGGCTTTACCCTTTGATTCCGGAGATTAGAAGACTCAATAAACAAGTTTTTAGTGCCACCAAAGTGTCTTCAACATGATGGCACGATCGTTTAGGGCATGCATCTTTTTCTTTAGTTGAGCGTTTGCTTAGGAAAAATAAGCTCCCATATGTTGGAGAGCGTGATGTCGAAACAATTTGTGATTCATGTCAAAGGGCTAAAAGCCATCAATTACCTTATCCAGTTTCTACCAGCATTTCCACAAAACCTTTGCAACTTGTTTTCTCCGATGTGTGGGGTCCTGCCCCCTCTTCTGTTGGTAGACACACGTATTATGTGAGTTTCATAGACGACTATAGCTAATTTTCCTGGATTTACCTTCTCAAGAAGCGATCCGATGTGTTTCAAGTTTTTCTGAACTTCCAAGCTCTTGTTGAGCGCCAATTTGATTGCAAAATTCTTGCTCTCCAATCCGACTGGGGTGGAGAATATGAAAAGTTAAATTCTTTCTTTCAGAAAATTGGCATATCTCATCACGTATCTTGCCCACATGCTCATCAACAAAACGGGTCTGCTGAACGCAAGCACAGACACATCGTTGAAGTTGGTCTAGCATTACTTGCTGGTGCCTCTATGCCCCTCAAATTTTGGGATGAGGCTTTCCTTGCGGCTGTTCACATCATCAACATGCTACCCAGTCGTGTCATCAACTATGAAACTCCTATTGAGCGTCTCCTTCACACCAAACCCGACTACACTACTCTTCGAGTGTTTGGTTGCGCTTGTTGGCCCAATCTTCGTCCCTACAACTCTCGCAAGCTCATGTTTCGCTCCAAACAATGTGTCTTCCTAGGCTATAGTGCTCAACACAAAGGTGTAAAGTGCCTCGATGTTTCTACTGGTCGCATTTATATCTCTCGGGATGTTGTCTTTGACGAGACAAAGTTCCCTTTCTCCGACCTACACCCCAATGCCGGAGCCCTACTCCGCAAAGAAATTCTTCTCTTGCCTTCTAGTCTCACCGGCATCACCCAAGGGGAAAATAATTGTAGCGATTCAATGTTGACTAATGCTCATAACCACTTCCATGAGTTTTGTGATGATGCAGATGATGCAAACTCTGAAGAAAATGGTGCAGAAATCAACAAAAACAATGAAGAAAACGCTCCCAACACGCCACATTTTATGTGTCCAGGTTTGGGGAGCAGATCGTCCTCGGGATTGATTCCCCTGCAGGCTGGCAGCGGATCGCCCTCGGGATCTGGGCCGTCCCAGACTGACAGGGCACGGGATCCCGCCTCGTCTGGCGAGCGGCACAGCCCTGACTCCGCGCCTGCCACGTCGCGCCTCGCCACTGGCTCAGGGGCTCCCTCCGGCCCGCACCACTCGGACGCCCCCGCGCGGCGCACCGAGAGTCGCTGGGCCCCCGCTGGGCCCCTCCACTACGAGCGCCACCAGCCGATTGGCGCACAGCCTCGTCACTTGGCACCAGACGCGGCTCCCGACGTTGATTCGGGCCGGTCTCCTGATGCAGCCCCAGACGCGCGATCCGACGCGGATTTGGCTGGGCCCGCCTCATCATTACTCCATGATGGGCCTGAGCCGGACGTGCCGCTCCGTCGTGGATCTTCTGCGCTACGACCCGCTTCGCCCGTACCACCTCCCTCTCCCGATGCCGTAGACGATCTGTCTGCCCTGCGTGATGACGAGGTGGCCGGGGCAGGGGGCGCCATCGGGGGATCTACTGCGCCGGATATATCTGCTGCACCTCCTGTTGCTTCACGCACACGTCTCCAAAAAGGGGTAACTAAACCAGTTAACTACAAGCAAATAACAAAGTTTGGTCTTGCCTGCTCTACAGATGAACCACGCTCTCTTGGTGAGGCACTCAGTGATACAAAGTGGAAGAAGGCCATGGAAGAAGAACACCTGGCACTTCTGAAAAATCACACATGGCATCTGGTTCCTCCAAGGCAAGGTAAAATTTTGATTGATTGTAAGTGGGTTTTCAGAGTCAAACGGAAATCTGATGGAACCATAGATCGCTACAAAGCCAGACTCGTTGCAAAAGGCTTTAAACAACGATATGGTATTGACTATGAGGACACTTTTAGTCCTGTTGTCAAAGCTGCAACGATATGGTATCTGACTGGCCGAGAGCATTTGATGTTCTACGGCAGGCTCAAGAAACTGAAGGGTGCAAAATTAGCTCAGGTAATGTATTACAGTATATCTAATATAGTGATATTTTCCATGCATGGATATGATGAACTTGACTTCCGTCACCATTTACCACTTAACATTGAAGCACCATAATGTCATTTCCCTGACCAGCTGATTAAAGCTGAACACATCATTTTCCTATAGTGCTGATATGTTCTGAGCCAACCTGTACACTTGTACAAATTTGCCAATGCAAAATCTAAGATATAAAATCTTTTGTTGGAAAATTTAGAAGTCAGTATATACCTAGGCTCAATATAGAAGTGGAAACCAAAATAACTGATACAGATTTTAGTGCACAGATGCAGCCATGATTTCCAGGCAAGAATTATTATATTCAACTCATGTACTTTTTCCTGGAACTCGATTTATCTTCACATATTGTGCAGAGAACTCGCTGTTTTATCATCACATATTGCCAGTTTTTTTGGATAAAAACCAAATTATCATTCCATACAGAAAAAACTAATAAAAACCTCACATAAATTCTTTCCAGGCTATCGAACAATCTCTGAAAAGTGTGCGTTTGTTTGACGGTGGTGTTCCCGATAAGCTTGTACAAAAATACAGCGGTGGCATGAAACGTCGTCTCAGCGTCGCCATCTCTCTAATTGGTGACCCTAAGGTACTTGTATTTATCAACTGAATTCATTCACGATTCGATAAGCTTCTGAGCGTTCATGCTTGGAGAAATTTGTAGGTTGTTTATATGGATGAACCAAGTTCTGGCTTAGATCCGGCATCAAGGAAAGACCTATGGAAAGCCGTCAAGTCTGCCAAACAGGACAGGGCCATAATTCTCACGAGTACAGTACTTTACCTTCAATTCTCATATAGCAGTATATCAGTTCATCGCTGCATTTTCGTGTGTGTGCATGTTGAGCTTGACATCACATGACCAAAGTTAAAAACATACTTCCATCAATCTCGCAGCACATTCAATGGAAGAAGCCGAAGTTCTATGTGATCGGATAGGAATAATCGCGGACGGTACCTTGCAGTGCATTGGAAACTCAAGAGAGGTACAATTAACGTACGCCAATAAGTTGATCATATCTCCGCACATGATTTCAGATGCTAACGCAGCCACCCAATCTGCCTTTTCCAGCTGAAAACCAAGTACGGAGGCTCATATGTGCTGACGATAACGACCGCGGCGGGTGAGGAGGCTGAGGAGGAGGTGGCGAAGCTAGTCCAGTCCATCTCGCCGGCGGTGAGCAGGGTGTACCGCATCTCTGGGACGCAGAAGTTCGAGATGCCGAAGCAGGAGGTGAGGATATCGGCGGTGTTCCATGCCATGGAGAGCGCGAAGAGTAGGATGACCATTTTTGCGTGGGGCCTGGCTGATACGACTCTGGAGGATGTGTTCATCAGAGTTGCCAAGGAGAGCGAGGCATCCTCTGTCACCTGATCGGCTAGCCAAGCCGGCCAAGAATAGTCGCCGTTTGCAGCTCATCACAGTTGCAGCTTCAGAGATATCGTTATGTGGCAAATTGGCAGTGCACGTAGCTTTAAGTTTTCTAATGAGTTTGGACTTTGGACTATGGAAGGTGTAGCTTCAGATTATTAGATATATATGGCAGAAGAACTCAGGGATAAGGAAATGCATTATAAACGATAAGAAATATATTTAAAGTTATGTAACGTGGAAACAAAATCAGAAATTTGACACAGAAAACTTATTTGAGAATCCTAAAAATGTTTTGAAAATGAAATAGTTTATGGACATTCATGAAAAATCAAGAAAGATGGTGATTTTAAGTTTCATGCGTGTTTGTAAAGTATTTGTGAGTTTTCATTAATCCCTTGCTTTTCAGTAAAACTTTTAATGTTCTCATTTTTGAACTTGTTCATTTTAAACATTCCCAAATTTGTTTACTAACTTTTCTGGATTGCTTGTCAATTATTATTATTATTATTATTATTATTATTATTATTATTATTATTATTATTATTATTATCATTATCATCATCATCATCATCATCATCATCATCATCATCATCATCATCATCATCATCTGATTTTAACTAGTTTTGTTTTTTCTAATTATCATAATGCGGCACTTCTTTTCAGATGTTTCATTTATTTTTTATGAATCTTTAGATTATTGAGAATAATTTGTTCTACATTTTCTTGTCAATGATTTTTTGGTCTTTTTTGTGGTTGGCGTAGGTTGCCCTTTGTGCAAAGCCATTACCATGCCTTGTTTTTGAAAGATCCAACGTTCGCTGGCTTATCATTGATTTAGCAAAGAGCATATGGGAAGCAGGGTTCAATCAAGTGATCAATAATGAGTTATGAAATGTGAATGTGCCGACGCATTATACTAATTTATATAAATCTCTTCCGAAAAACAGAATAGCATTTATTGCACTGCACAAACAAAAAAACATCACTATTTTTTGAAGCACGAGCTATATGTTATAGGTTCTAAGAAAAGACCCTTCACATAAATTTGTAAAATAAGTGACGATTCCTGCGGTATCGCCGATTATAGATGGTTGCTAAGGTAAGTGACAGGCTTGTTTGAAGCATTCGACCATAGCTGATGCACTAAGCATAACTGACACACACTCATGTCCTATATTTCATTAGACAACTCACAGTGGGAGTAACATAGATGGTAACATCACACATCTCTAGACAAAACATATGATGTGTAAGTACGCAAACTAACTGGAATAGCTAATGTAAAAATATATATATGATGTGGCGAGTAATTAATGAGAAAAGAGAGGCACGTGATACCATAGCTAGTTACTGTAACATCACACATACCAAGACAAGATGAGTCTACAACCAAATAAATGAAGTGTTGCATGACACCACACATATATTACTCCCCACTGTAGAGGTAGTAATATAGACTAGTAACATATGCATGTTACTAGTCTAAGTTACTATCCATTGTGACTAGTCTAAGTGGCGGACCCTTCGTAATTACCCGTCAGTTTGGCGTCATGGTTGGCCAAGCCCATGTAGGGAAGGGCCGACGCACAATGGTGGCTCTGGCGACTGGCGACGCCCCCGGCGGCGCGGGCGCCGTGGCTGCCCGGCCGCCCCCCCTCCGTCCCCGCCCCCGAGCCCCGCCCCCCGCCGGCGTCCGCCCCCTCCTCGCCGGCCCCTCCCCCCGGCTCTCCGCGGCTGCTGTGGGCCGACATCGCCGAGGCCGACGACGTGGCCGCCGGCCGCCCCGTCGTGTGCCGGGATCGGGTTCCCCCCAAGGCCCCGCCGCAGCCGCCACCTGACCTCGCCGGTGGCCTTACTCCCAGGGGTGGGAGTAAGGTCGCCCGTGGGTCGGGTCGGCGCCGGCGTCTTCCTCCGGCCGCCTCCCCGGCTCGGGAGATGGAAGGCCCTGCCTTGGGGTCTGGGCTGCCCCCCCGGCGGCGTCGCGCTGGCAGCTGGGGGGTTGTCGGCCGCGCTGACCGGGGCCCGGCTCTCGCCTCCTGGAAGCCCCCGTCCGTGGCCGGGCCCTCCTCTGCTCCGCCCTCCCCAGCCTCGGCCGGTCCGACTCCGGCGATCCCGCCCGTGCTCGCCCCGGCCCCCCTTGTCGGACCCCTTCCGGCCTTTCCTACCCACCCGTAGGCCCGCCGGACCCCATCCCCACTTGGGAGACTTGCATTTCTTCCTAGGGATTGAGGTAAAGAAACAAGGTGATAGCCTCCATCTCTCTCAAGAAAAGTATGCTACTGACCTGGTGAGAAGAGTTGGGTTGCAAGGTTGCAAACCGTCACCAACTCCGTTATCTAGCACAGAAAAATTGTCACTTGCAGAAGGAGAACTTTTGAGTCCTGATGATAGCACCAGGTACAGAAGCTTGGTAGGAGCACTTCAGTACTTGACCTTGACACGACCTGATATTTCTTTTGCTGTTAACAAAGTTTGTCAGTTTCTTCATGCACCTACTAAAAATCATTGGACTGCTGCTAAACGTATTGTGAGATATGTGAAAAATACCATGAACCTTGGTCTTACTTTCACCAAGTCCTCATCCACACTAGTCAGTGCTTTCTCTGACTCTGACTGGGCAGGATGTGTTGATGACAGACGCTCCACTGGTGGGTTTGCAGTGTTCTTTGGTCCCAACTTGATATCATGGTGTGCAAAGAAACAAGCTACCGTGTCACGCTCAAGCACAGAAGCTGAGTACAAGGGCCTAGCCAATGCCATAGCTGAGATCATTTGGGTTCAGTCCATGTTGAGAGAGCTTGGTGTGAGAAACACTCAAGCCCCATGCTTGTGGTGTGACAATCTTGGTGCTACTTATCTGTCTGCTAATCCTATTTTTCATGCAAGGACTAAACATATTGAAATTGATTTTCATTTTGTTAGAGAACGAGTTGCCAATAAGCAATTGGACATTCGTTTTGTACATTCTCGAGATCAGGTTGCAGATGGATTCACCAAAGCCTTGCCCACAAGAAACTTTGAAGAATTCAAGCGTAATCTCAACTTAACAAAGTTGTGATTAAGGGAGGGTGTTGAACGACACATGTTGCACCGTTACCCACGTTCAGGTTGCATCGTTGCATCGGTGGAGGAGTCCAAGCCAACATAGACTAGGATCTCTAGTTAGTTATCATATGGTTGTAATCTCCTCTTATCTCTTTATCTCTTTCTCTCCAAGTCTCGATGTAATCTGAACAACATTGTACGCTATGCCAGGAGTTGCGCCCTGGCCTATATTAACACGTAGCCGTCGCCCAGGATGGGTACGACGTTCCTCCACATACTTAAAATCGAGATTGGGGTGAACAGGATAGGCACGACATTATTGTGAGGCCTAACGTATTCTCAACATCCTCCTGAATGAGTTATTCAGCGTCTGAAGGCCTGAAAGGGCATTTTATGACGTTGGCATATAGATCCTTGGTTCGGACATACACATCAGAGTGGCAATATAATTTGTCATACCTGATTAGTCATTCCAGCTTCTTTTGTTTTCCACACCATATTGTCGTGGGTATAAAAAAATTAGCACCTTGAAATGCATTGCCGTACTTAGACAACTTAATTTGGCTGTCCAAAGAAATCCAGAAGTAATATATTTTTCAGAAACATCTTTTACCGAAAAAGGCTTTCGCCCCGCTTTATAAATAATGCAACCACCGAGCACAAAGTTATCAAGGTACCAACCGAACAACACACACACACACAACGCCACCGCAGGCAAGGTCCAGCACACACTCAAACGCACATTATACGGGTTCAGCTGTTGGCACAGCACAACAAGCCCAACACAGACGCATGCCACGCACAACATATAAATGACCATGGCGAGTTAGAGAAGATCTAATCCGGCTCCGGTGGTGGTGGGGGAAGCGGTGGAGCCATCCGGAGAGCCATCGCACGAAGCTGGATGATGATGGAGGTGATGACGTCTATGTCTCTCTCCCTGGGGCGGCTAAGCGGCCACCAAAGCTGCATGTAACCAGACCATTTGAACAAAGCATCAGTAGCGCGACGAAGAGGGATACACTGAATCACAAGCTTATTCCTAGCAGTCCACAGTGTCCAGGCAAGCACCCCAATGGTCAGCCACCTAATGTGGCGAGCCGAAGGTGCTAGCGCCTGGAGTTCGGCGAAGAGATCGGGGAAGTTGTTATCGTCCCAGCTTCCACCCACTATTTCGCGGAAACAAATCCAGAGGAACTGTGCGGACACGCAGGTGAAGAAGATATGGTTCGAATCCTCTCCAGGCCCGCAGAGCGGGCAACGCCCGTCACCAGGGCCGTCGCGTTTCAGGACCTCCACGCCGGACGGAAGGCGGCCGCGAATCCATTGCCACAAGAAGATCCTAATCTTCAAGGGGAGCCGGATCTCCCAGATGGTGGTGAACGCCTCATGGCCCAGCGAAGGGGCTATGGCCTGGTAGAGAGATTTAGTGGAGAATTGCCCAAAGGGCTCTAGACGCCACCTGGAGCGGTCATCTCCTATCTCAAGATCAGGCTCGTGCAAAGCGACGCAGTCTAGCAAATCATGCCAATCAGCGTTCTCAGCCAGGCCAAATGGACTCCGGAACGTGAGTTGCCCTAAGTCAATAAGGGTCATCGCGACAGAAATCCGCGGATCAACCGCGATGGAGAACAGGTCAGGAAAGCGAGCCGCGGGGGGCATGTCCCCGGCCCATCTATCGAACCAGAACAGCATGGCGGTGCCAGATCCAACCACGATCGAGGTCCTGATGCGGAGGACTGGGAGGAGCTGAATGATGGATTGCCAGAATTGGAAGCCTCCAGACCGCTGGCAGAAGGCGAGAGGCTGGCCATGGAGGTATTTCTGCTGAATGAGGCGAAGCCACAGGCCGCCCTCTCCGTGCGTAATCCGCCATATCCACCTATTCAGGAGGGCAATGTTCATGCGTTTGGAGGACATGATCCCGAGACCGCCCTGGTCACGCGGCTTACAAATCTCCGACCACCGAACCATGTGGTACTTCTGCTTATCTCCCTCGTCGGCCCAGAAGAAACGCCCCTGAACTATGGCAATCTCATGATGTAGAGTCTCAGGAAGGCTGTAGAAGCTCATGATGAATAAGATCAGACTGGAGAGGGACGAGTTAATGAGCACCGTCCGGGCTATCTTCGAGAGCCACCGGCCCTGCCAGGGCTCGATGCGGTGCTGTAGCTTCCCCACCGTGGGGCGCAGCTCTGCCACCGTGAGCCTCGAGTCACTAATGGGTATCCCTAGATAAGTCACGGGGAAACACCCGAGCTGGCAATTAAGCCGATCCCAAGACCACCACCACACTCTTGTCGAAGTTGATCTTGAGGCCAGACATCTGCTGGAAGGATAGCAGAAGGAACTTCAGGTTCGTGATGTCGCTCGCAGAGCCTTCCACCATGATAATGGTGTCATCCGCATATTGGAGGAGGGAGATCCCGTTCCCCCCAGCAAGATGCGGGACTATGCCCTTAATGTGGCCCGCAGCCTTGGCTTTATCGAAAATGGCTGCCAAAGCATCAACAACCATGTTGAAGAGGAACGGTGAGAAGGGATCGCCCTGGCGCACCCCACAGAATGTGAGGAAGTACGGGCCAACCTTGCAATTAATGTTTACCGCGCTCCGGTCCGAGGAGACTATTTGCATCACCCGGGTTACCCATCTGTCGTCGAAGCCCTTCCGGAGCAAGCAATCCCGAAGGAAGGACCAACTGACCGTGTCATAAGCCTTGTGGAAATCCAGTTTCAGGAAGACTACCTTGAGGTGTTTGGTGCGTACCTCATGGAGTGCTTCGTGAAACACCAGGACTCCGCCAAGGATATATCGGCCCTGGATAAATGCCGACTAATCAGGGTGAGTGATACGGTCGGCGATGGGGGCCATCCTAATGGTGTACCCCTTCGCGAGGATGGAGAAGATGACATTAATCACTATAATCGGCCAGAATTGGCGGATATCCAAAGCCCCAGTTACTTTGGGGATGAGGGTGATTATCCCAAAGTTCAGCCTGGTGAGGTCGATGGACCTGACAAAGAACTCCTCAAACAGGGCCATCACCTCTGGCTTAATTACCTCCCAGAAGGTCTGGAAGAACTTCACCAGGAGGCCATCGGGACAGGGGGCCGAAGAAGGGTTCATGCTCTTAATAGCCACCCACACTTCAGCCTCAAAGAACGGGGCCGTAAGGGCAATGTTGTCGCAGGCGAGACACAACTGTGGGTCGGCCAAATGTCTTGCGCGAGGGCAAGCCCTCCCCGAGGGGAGTTAGAGAATAGGTCTCTGTAAAAGCCGTCGACATGGGCCCGGATGTCGCCGTTGCAGGAGGGTCTCTCCGTCCCAAAAAAGAGGGATGGAGTTACGGAGACGCCGTCCGCTAGTGATGTCCTGGAAGTAGGGGGTATTGGCATCCCCCTTGAGGACCCAATTCTGCATACCCTGCAAGCGCCAATAAGCCTCCTCGTCCGTGTAGATGACCGTGAGCTGGTCTTCTAGGTCGTACCTAAGCATCCACTCCTCGGCTGAGAGGCCCGCGGCATCGGCATGCAAATCGAGGGACTAGATGGCCTCGAGGAGGGCTTTCTTCTGCTCTCGGATGTCCCGGCCCACGTTTGCACCCCATACTGTCATGAATTGCCGTGACCGCTTAGCACAAAAGTGTCAGGAGTCAACGGCCGAAAGGGATCGATGGGGGGTATCGCGCGCTTCGCGTCATCGGGCGACCACTGCTGCGGCAAACCCAGGCTGGCGCAACCAGAAGGTTTCAAAGCAGAAGCGGGGTGGAAGGGGTGGACGCTCATTCTCTGAAGAAAGGAGGAGGGGAACGCGATCGGAACCAATCCGCGTAATCGCCCGGAGCGATGCTAAGGGGCAACGAATGTCCCACTCGGGCGAAGCGAAGACCCTGTCTAAGATTGATCGGGTTAGTTCCACTTGGCGGTTGGTCCAAGTGAACCTGGCCCCGATTCTATCTAGCTCGCGAAGCCCCATGTCTGCAATGCATTCATTGAACATCTGCATCCAGGGGAAGTTGACCAAATTATTGCTCTTGTCGTCCTCCATCCGGATGAGGATAAAGTCGCCGCCCACCACCACCGGTAGCTGGGCGGCCGCCACTTTCCTATGGAGTTCAGCGAGGAAGGCCATAGATCGGCGGTGATTGGCCGGGCCATAAACCGCAATGATCTCCCATTTGAAGTTTAGGCCCGCTCAAAGATCTCCATGCTAACGAAGAACTGGCCACGGTCCATACTGTTGGGGAACGTAGTAATTTCAAAAAAATTCCTACGCACACATAAGATCATGGTGATGCATAGCAACGAGAGGGGAGAGTGTTGTCCACGTACCCTCGTAGACCGAAAGCGGAAGCGTTAGCACAACGCGGTTGATGTAGTCGTACGTCTTCACGGCCCGACCGATCAAGCACCGAAAGCACGGCACCTCCGAGTTCTGCACACGTTCAGCTCGATGATGTCCCTCGAACTCCGATCCAGCCGAGTGTCGAGGGAGAGTTCCGTCAGCACGACGGCATGGTGACGATGATGATGTTCTACCGACACAGGGCTTCGCCTAAGCACCGCTACGATATTATCAAGGTGGAATATAGTGGAGGGGGGCACCGCACGGCTAATAGATCTGAAGGATCAATTGTTGTTGTGTCTAGGGTGCCCCTGCCCCCGTATATAAAGGAGAAAGGGGGGGGAGGTGCGGCCGGCCAGGAGGAGGCGCGCCAGGAGGAGTCCTACTCCCACCGGGAGTAGGACTCCCTCCCTTCCTTGTTGGATTAGGAGAAGGGGGGAAAGAGGAGGGAGAGAGGAAGGAAGGGGGGGGGCGCCGCCCCCTTCTCCTTCTCCTATTCAGACTAGAGGGGGAGGGGCGCGCAGCCCTGCCGTAGCCGCCTCTCCTCTTCTCCACTAAGGCCCACTATGGCCCGTTAAGCCCCCGGGGGGTTCCGGTAACCCCTCGGTACTCCGGTAAAATCCCGATTTCACCCGGAACACTTCCGATATCCAAATTGTTGGGGAACGTAGTAATTTCAAAAAAATTCCTATGCACACGCAAGATCATGGTGATGCATAGCAACGAGAGGGGAGAGTATTGTCCACGTACCCTCGTAGACTGAAAGCGGAAGCTTTAGCACAACGCGGTTGATGTAGTCGTACGTCTTCACGATCCGATCGGTCAAGTACCGAACATACGACACCTTCGAGTTCAGCACACGTTCAGCTCGATGACATTCCACGAACTCCGATCCAGCAGAGCTTTGCGAGAGAGTTCCGTCAGCACGACGGCGTGATAACGTTGTTGATGATGCTACCGATGCAGGGCTTTGCCTAAGCACCGCTACGATATTACCGAGGTGGAATATGGTGGAGGGGGGCACCGCACATGGCTAAGAGATCAATGATCAATTGTTGTGTCTAGAGGTGCCCCCTGCCCCCGTATATAAAGGAGCAAGGGGGGAGGCGGCCGGCCAAGGAGGAGGGCGCGCCAAGGGGGGAGTCCTACTCCCACCGGGAGTAGGACACCTCCTTTCCTTGTGGGAGTAGGAGAAGGGAAGGAAAAAGGAGAAGGAAGGAAGGGGGCACCCCCCTCCCTAGTCCAATTCGGACCAGTCCATGGGGAGGGGTGCGGCCACCCTTTGAGGCCTTTCTCTTCTTTCCCGTATGGCCCATTAAGGCCCAATACGAATTCCCGTGACTCTCCGGTACTTCGATAAATACCCGAATCACTCGGAACCTTTCCGATGTCCGAATATAGTCGTCCAATATATCGATCTTCGTGGCTTCATCTTCTTCATGGACTCGTTCTTCTTCCTTGCGGGATTTCAGGCAAGATGACCATTACTCTAGATCTCACTACTATCATTGCTATGCTAGTTGCTTCATTCTATCGCTATGCTGCGCTACCTATCACTTGTTCATCAAGCCTCCCGAACTGCCATGTCAGCCTCTAACCTTGTCACCCTTCCTAGCAAACCGTTGCTTGGCTATGTTACCGCCTTGCTCAGCCCCTCTTATAGCGTTGTTAGTTGCAGGTGAAGATGAAGATTGCTCCATGTTGGAACATGTCTATGTTGGGATATCACAATATATCTTATTTTAATTAATGCATCTATATACTTGGTAAAGGGTGGAAGGCTCGGCCTTATGCCTGGTGTTTTGTTCCACTCTTGCCGCCCTAGTTTCCATCATACCGGTGTTATGTTCCTTGATTTTGCATTCCTTACGCGGTTGGGTGTTTTATGGGACCCCCTTGACAGTTCGCCTTGAATAAAACTCCTCCAGCAAGGCCCAACCTTGGTTTTACCATTTGCCACCTATACCTTTCCCTTGGGTTTTCGTGAGCCCGAGGGTCATCTTTATTTTAGCCCCCCCCCCCCCCGGGCCAGTGCTCCTCTGATTGTTGGTCCGAAACGGGCAGACTGCGGGGCCACCATGGGGCAACTTGAGGTCTAGTTTTACTCGTAGGCTGACCTATCCGTTGTGCCCCGAGAACAAGATATATGCAACTCCTATCGGGATTTGTCGGCACAGTCGGGCGGCTTTGCTGGTCTTGTTTTACCATTGTCGAAATGTCTTGTAAATCGGGATTCCAAGACTGATCGGGTCTTTCTGGGAGAAGGAATATCCTTTGTTGACCGTGAGAGCTTGTGATGGGCTAAGTTGGGACACCCCTGCAGGGTATTATCTTTCGAAAGCCGTGCCCGCGGTTATGTGGCAGACGATAATTTGTTAATGTCCGGTTGTAGATAACTTGACACTTGACTTAAGTAAAACGCATCAACCGCGTGTGTGGCCGTGATGGTCTCTTTTCGGCGGAGTCCGGGAAGTGAACACGGTTTGGGTTATGTTTGAACGTAAGTAGTTTCAGGATCACTTCACGACTGTTCCGTTTGCTTCTCTTCTCGCTCTTATTTGTGTATGTTAGCCACCATATCATGCTTAGTCGCTGCTGCAACCTCACCACTTTACCCCTTCCTTACACATTAAGATTTGCTAGTCTTGATACTTATGGTAATGGGATTGCCGAGTCCTCGTGTCTCACATATCACTACAACAACAGTTCCAGGTACAGGTATTGCGATGATCATGACGCGAGAGCGATGTTACTTGTTTTGGAGTTCTTCTTCTGCTTCTTCTTCGATCAGGGGATAGGTTCCAGGTCCACAGCCTGGGCTAGCAGGGTGGATGTCATTTGAGTTTCTGTTTGTGGTTCATCCGTAGTCGGATGTTGCTCTCTTGTATGATGTTGTATTCATGTGGCATTGTATGCCTCTTGTATGTATCCCCAACTATTATGTAATGGTACGATGTAATGATATCCACCTTGCAAAAGCGTCTCCAATATGCGCTTCTATCCTTAGTGGGACCTTCGAGTTCCTTTAGGATAGGGTCGCATATTGGGCGTGACAGCGTCGCAACTCCAAACTTTAAGAAACGACTGATGAAGCCATGTACCTAGGGTAGGGTCATGGACCTGTCCAAGGTACCCTCCCCAAGGACATCTCTAGAAGAAACTGCCTTTCAGTCAACCTGGAAGGATTCCACTCGACGGACTCGAAGACACTCGACCATGAAGACTCACTCGACCACCAGGAGATCTAGGGTCATTCTGCACCCAAACGGTTTGTTATTAAGTATTCTTTATGGCCATGATAGCACTTTATGTAGGGTGTTACCAGTAACGCCAGGCCTTTATGTACATTGAACCCTCCGCTACGTGGCTGGCTGGGGTCCTGGTGCACTCTATATAAGCCACCCCCTCCATAGGCAGAAGGGTTCGCACCCCTGTAACTCATATGCATATAATCCAGTCGACTGCCTCTGGGCTCCGAGACGTAGGGCTGTTACTTCCTCCGAGAAGGGCCTGAACTCGTAAATCCCTTGCGTATACAACTACTCCATAGCTAGGATCTTGCCTCTCCATTCCTACCCCCCTATTCTACTGTCAGGCTTAGAACCACGAAAGTTGGCGCCCACCTTGGGGCAGGTGTCTTACTGACTTATTGGAGAAGTTGCAATTGTTCCGATCGCCTTCACCATGGTTTCTGGCGGAGTTTTGGTTGAGGGCCGCGAGATCCGTCTCGGCGCGCTCACGTTCATCGACGACGACTCTGCTTGGCTCCAGGAGGCTCCACTCGACATCGACGCGCTACCAATCCGTGGGGCGACACACTTTCGCGCATGTGTTCGCGGCGTCCTGCTGCGGCAACCGTTGGCCCCGTATCGGTCGACCCCTGCGTCGTCCTCTCTCCCTGTCTCCCGCCAGCGCAAGCGCTTCGGTCGGTCGAGGCTTCAGCGGTGGGTGAGACACGCAGCGCCCGCCAGTCGGCCACCCCCCAAGTCGCGGCGATCGAGCCCGACGAATCTATCTACGGCCTGTTCGATCTATCGACTGGCTCCGTAGAGACTGCATCTGAGTGCAACAGCAGTGATCCAGCAGCGGAGGTCCTGATGCTCAATGGACCGCGTAGTCCTCCCGGCTTCCCCCGCACCGACGGAGGTGACGGCGGAGGCGACCCAACACAGGTCCACGAGGAGTATCAACCCGAGCCACTCACTTCGCTACAAAGGGAAGATCTTCGCCGCCGGAACATGGATTCTTTGCATACTCCTATCGTAGGAGAAACCCCCGAGGCTCATACCTTGGAGGACGTGCATTTGGCTAACTTGGATGAGCGCACTCGACTGGAGAACCTCCAGCGAGCACTTGACGAGCGCGCACGGCAACAAGTTCCAGACTCCAGTCGACGTCAGCTCTTTCCACCACCGACTCAGGTATATCAAACTCCCATTCAGAATCTAGCAGCTGCAGCCCGTATAGCAGAGTCGATTCAGCCCTCTCACTCAGAGGCTGGCAGAGGCTTGATGTAGATCAAAGATTTACTCCGGGCAGCGGGAGATCAAAATTCAGCAGTATCGCAGTCGCGTAATAGGATTCATAGTCAATCTGTCGCTGCGAATACAGTTCAGTCGACCCATAGCCCAAGATCGCCCCCACGGCATGAGGGAGGTGGAGGTCGACGTGATCAGTATGATGACCGATTCGATCGCAATGATCGGCGTCGAGTGCCCACTCCTCCCCCAAGGGGTGGGTCGTACGCCCCTCGACAGCAAGATGCAGATGCCAACACAGTGTTGGGCGAAGAGTTCCAGTCGACCCCAGAGAACCAGGCTTTGACGCGAGATCCATTATCGTGCAAGGTCTGGTCGACCGGAACAGAGCTCATCGAGAAGGCCATGACAGAGATGTGCCCACCAGCAGCCGAGTTCATGTCTCAGGACCAGAGTGTTTTAGCAGAGCCATCAGGGCCGCGGTGATTCCTCCCAACTTCAGGTTGGCGACTGGAGTTAGTAAGTTCATTAGTGAGTCCAAGCCTGATACTTGGCTTGAGGACTACCGAGTGGCTGTTCAGATTGGCAGCGGCAATGATGAAGTGGCTATGAAACACCTACCTCTTATGTTGGAGGGCTCGGCCAGAGCATGGCTGAATTAGTTGGCACGTAGCAGCATTTACACTTGGGAAGATCTTGCCCGAGTGTTTGTCAGGACATTTGAAGGAACTTGCAAGCGACCAGCAGGGTTGACAGAGCTACAGGTTTGCGTGCAAAAGTCGAATGAGACCCCGAGGGATTACAACCAGAGGTGTATCACATTGCATCACACGGTGGAGAATGTATCTGATCACCAAGTAGTCTGTGCCTTCAAGGAAGGCGTTAAGAATAGGGAGTTAAGTTTGAAGTTCGGTCGGACCGGAGACATGACTCTGAGTTGAATGATGGAGATTGCCACCAAATATGCCAATGGTGAAGAAGAGGATCGGCTCCGGAGTGGCAAGTACAAGCCGACTGCTCATGAAACCGGAGGAGGGAACTCCAGTCGGAAGCAAAAGCGGAAAGCCGAGCCAGCTGCTCCTAGAGAAGCCTTGGCCGTGACTCAGGGCAAGTTTAAAGGGAAGACCAAAGGATCTTGGAACCCCAAGAGGTGAAGGACAAGGAAGGAAACGACGTGATGGATTTGCCATGCCACATCCACACGAAGAAAGACGAGGAGGGTAACTTCATTTACCCGAAACCTACCACTCGCCAGTGTTGGCTCTTAATCCAGCAGTTTCAGGGGAAACAACCCAAGGATAAGGAAAAGGAGTAGGACAAGGTTGAGGACAAAGAGGACAGTGATGGAGGATACCCCCATGTCAATTCCACACTGATGATTTTTGCTGATGTTGAGAGCAAAAGTCGACTGAAAGTTATCAACCGTGAGGTGAATATGGTTGCTCCGGCGACACCCAGTTACCTGAAATGGTCTCAGACCGCCATCACATTCGACCAGTCTGATCATCCGACACACATAGCCACCCCTGGGAGGCAAGCTTTGGTGGTCAACCCAGTCGTCGAAGGCACTCGACTGACTAAGGTGCTGATGGACGGTGGCAGCGGCCTGAATATATTGTATGCGGAGACGCTGAAGGGAATGGGCATTCCGATGTCCAAACTCAGTCCTAGCAACATGAGTTTCCATGGAGTCATTCCTAGGAAGAAGGCTGAGTCACTCGGCCAAATTGCTCTTGATGTGGTTTTCGGCGATTCAAAGCATTTCCGCAAAGAAAAGTTAACATTTGAAGTTGTGGATTTCCAGAGTGCTTATCACGCCATTTTAGGCAGGCCAGCTTATGCACGATCCATGGCTCGACCATGTTACGTGTACCTCAAATTTAAGATGCCTGGTCCCAAGGGTGTGATCACCATCACTGGCAATCGGAAAAAGGCAGAAGAGTGCTTTCGGAAGGGCTCAAAGATTGCCGATGCTCAGATAACAGTGGTGGAGCTGCAGGAATACCAGAAAAATGCAGATCCGAGTGATTTATTGCGGGCCAAGAAGCCGGCCACAGAGTCATTGTTCCAGTCATCTGGTGAGACGAAACCCGTTCATATTCACCCGACTGACCCCAGTGCTGCTCCAACTCATATCTCCACAACACTCGACTCTAAATAGGAAGAAGCTCTCATCCAGTTCCTCCGTGAGAACTGGGACATCTTCGCATGGAAGCTTGCTGACATGCCGGGTGTTCCCAGGGGGCTGGCTGACCATCGTCTACGAGTCGATTCAAAGGTGAAACCTGTCAAACAACATCTTCGACGGTCCGCCGTCCAGAAGAGAAAGGCCATTGGCGAGGAGGTGGCTCAGCTCCTGGCAGAAGAGTTTATCCGAGAGATTTACCACTCCGAGTGGCTCGCCAATGTTGTCATGGTCCCCAAGAAGGACAAGTCACTTCGCATGTGCATCGATTTCAAACATATCAATCGGGCCTGCCCGAAAGATCATTTTCCTCTTCCTCGCATCGATCAAATAGTTGACTCGACTGCGGGGTGTGAGCGCCTATCTTTTTTAGACGCTTATTCCGGTTACCATCAGATCCGTCTGTATGGACCCGACGAGATCAAAACAGCTTTCATCACTCCATTCGGTAGCTTCTGCTATGTCACCATGCCATTCGGCCTCAAGAATGCCCGAGCCACGTTCATGAGGATGATTCAGAAGTGTTTACTCACTCAAATCAGTCGGAACGTGGAAGCATACATGGATGATATTGTGGTCAAATCACGGAAGGGTTCCGACCTGTTGACTGACCTCGCTGAAACATTTGCCAATCTCAGGAGGTATGATATCAAGCTTAATCCATCAAAGTGCACATTCGGAGTTCCTGGCGGAAAGTTACTCGGTTTTCTCGTTTCCGAACGAGGAATCGACGCCAACCCAGAAAAAGTTGGCACTATACTCCGAATGAAACGCCCCGTGCGTGTGCACGATGTCCAGAAGCTTACTGGATGCTTGGCTGCGTTAAGTTGATTCATCTCTCGCCTCGGTGAAAAGGCATTGCCTCTTTACCGACTGATGAAGAAGTCAAACAAGTTCGAGTGGACTCCAGAAGCTGATGCAGCGTTTGCAGAGCTAAAAGCTCTGCTCTCCACCCAGCCGGTGCTTGCTGCTCCAATCAGCAAAGAGCCTTTGTTGCTTTATATTGCAGCCACAGGACAAGTCGTCAGTACAGTACTTACGGTCGAGCGGAAAGAAGAAGGGAAAGCCTTCAAAGTTCAGCGCCCAGTATATTATCTTTCTGAGGACCCCATCGAAACAAAGATACCCTCATTATCAGAAGCTTGTATATGGGATTTACATGACCATGAAGAAGGTTGCTCATTATTTCTCTGATCATTCCATTATAGTCGTCAGCGATGCCCCATTGTCAGAGATTCTGCACAACAGAGATGCAACTGGTCGAGTGGCAAAATGGGCGATTGAACTCCTTCCCCTTGATATCAAGTTTGAGGCAAAGAAAGCCATTAAGTCCCAAGCAGTAGCAGATTTCATCGCCGAGTGGATTGAACAGCAACTACCGACTCAAGTTCACTCAGAGCACTGGACCATGTTCTTTGACTGTTCTAAGATGTTGAATGGTTCCGGTGCTGGGGTAGTTTGTTTCCCCCCCGAGGAAATAAGCTCAGATATGTGCTCCAGATCCACTTTGATTCCTCCAATAATGAAGCAGAATACGAAGCACTTTTGTATGGGTTGCGCATGGCCATTTCACTCGGCGTCCGTCGCCTTATGGTTTATGGCGACTCAGATTTGGTGGTCAATCAGGTGATGAAGGAGTGGGACGTTAGAAGCCCTGCCATGACTGGTTACTGCAAGGCAGTAAGAAAGCTTGAGAAGAAATTTCAAGGGTTAGAGCTCCATCATACACCCCGACTGAAGAATCAAGCGGCTGATGATTTGGCAAAGATAGGTTCCAAGAGAGAAGCCATTCCTAGTGATGTGTTCTTGGAACATATCTATACTCCATCAGTTCAGGAAGATCCTTTTACCGAAGAAGCTCCGCAGCCTAAATGTGTCACAGATCCGACTGAAGTTGAAGTTCCAGGAGTGGTCGACCTGATCATGGAAGTGTTGGTCATCACTCCTGATTGGACAGTGACGTACATTGCGTCTATCTTAAGGAAAGAGCTCCCAGAGGATGAAGAAGAGGTTTGACAGATCGTCTGCCGATCCAAAGCCTTTACCGTGATAAAGGGACAGTTGTACGTAGAAAGCGCGACTGGAGTCGGTCAGAAATGTATAACGCCAGAAGAAGGTCGGATAATCCTTGACGATATCCACTCGGGGACCTGTGGCCATCATGCGTCCTCTCGGACCATTGTGGCTAAAGCATACCGAGCGGGATTTTACTAGCCAAGAGCAAATGAAATGGCAAAGGAGATAGTCGACAAGTGTGAAGGATGTCAATTTTACTCCAATATGACACACAAGCCCGCCTCAGCCTTGAAGACCATTCCACTCGTCTGGCCTTTCGCTGTATGGGGATTGGATATGGTTGGACCACTCAGAACAGGCAGAAGCGGCTTCACCCATGTGCTGGTGGCAGTCGACAAGTTCACTAAATGGATTGAAGCTAAACCCATCAAGAATCTTGATGCAGGCACTGCTGTCAGCTTCATCAGGGAGTTGATATTCAGATATGTAGTTCCACATAGCATCATCACTGATAATGGGTCAAACTTCGATTCCGAGGAATTCAGAGCCTTTTGCACATCTCAGGGCACACGAGTCGACTATGCTTCAGTCGCTCACCCCCATTCGAATGGACAGGCAGAACGAGCAAATGGTTTAATTCTCAAAGGGCTGAAACCCCGACTGATGCGCGATCTCAAGCATGCAGCTCGTGCATGGGTCGACGAACTTCCGTCAGTACTTTGGGGATTAAGGACCATACCTAATCGTTCGACTAGGAGAACTCCGTTCTTCTTGGTCTACGGAGCTGAAGCAGTCTTGCCGAGTGACCTGCTTCACAACGCACCCCGAGTCGAAATCTACACGGAAGATGAAGCAGAGCAAGCCCGACAGGACGCAGTCGACCTTCTAGAAGAAGAAAGAGAGATGGCCATGATCCGATCGACCATTTATCAACAGGACTTGCGTCGCTTCCATGCCAAAAACGTGAAGAGTCGAGCCTTCCAAGGAGATTTGGTTCTCCGAGTGGATCAGCAGAAGCCATACAAGCTTGCTCCTACTTGGGAAGGTCCCTTCATCGTCACCAAAGTTCTCCACAATGGGGCGTACCGCCTTTACAATGTCGAGCACCAGATTGACGAGCCCCGAGCTTCGAACGTGGAGCTGCTCCACCCCTTTTATACTTAAGTATTCACTCGGATGAGATGTAATAAAAGTATTTCTGTAGTTTATTTATCAAAGACAAGAGTGTTATAATTTTCCCAGTGATTGTTGTTACTTTTGTTCACATGAACAGTCCCCCAGTGGGTGGCTTAGCTGCGAATCCGTTTCGCCTAAGTTTGTAAAAAAAATCATTGTCGAGTGGTGAGCCAGCCTCCCACTCGGGGGGCTTAGCTGCGAATCCGTTTCGCCTAAGTACTTTCAAATCCTACCGAGTGGTGAGCCTGCCTCCCACTCGGGGGCTTAGCTGCAGTGCAAGTACTCGCCTAAGTTTAACAAAATCCTACCGAGCGGTGAGCCAGCCTCCCACTCGGAGGCTTAGCTGCAGTCCAAGTACTCGCCTAAGTTTAACAAAATCCTGCCGAGTGGTGAGCCAGCCTCCCACTCTGGGGGCTTAGCTGCAGCCCAGTGCTCGCCTAAGTACAAAGACAATGTGCGCTCCGCAAGGAGGACGAGGTGCAGGTCGACTGCTATCTTTTCCTTCTGAGCTATGCCACAAATACAACGTGCGCTCCGCAAGGAGGACGAGGTGCAGGTCGACTGCTACCTTCTCCTTCCGAGCTACGCCACAAATACAATGTGTGTTCCGCAAGGAGGATGAGGTGTAGGTCGATTGCTACCTTCTCCTTCCGAGCTACGCCACAAATACAATGTGTGCTCCGCAAGGAGGACGAGGTGCAGGTCGACTGCTACCTTCTCCTTCTGAGCTATGCCACAAATACAATGTGTGCTCCGCAAGGAGGACGAGGTGCAGGTCGACTGCTACCTTCTCCTTCCGAGCTATGCCACAAATACAACGTGCACTCCGCAAGGAGGACGAGGTGCAGGTCGACTGCAATCTTCTCCTCTGGAAGCACGTCACAAAAAATCCTATCGAGTGGAGAGCAAACCTCCCACTCGAAGGCTTAGCTGCAGCCCAGTGCTTGCCTAAGTTTTACAAAATCCTACCGAGTGGAGAGCAACCCTCCCACTCGGGGGCTTAGTTGCAGCCCAGTGCTCGCCTAAGTTTTTGAAAATCCTACTGAGTGGAGAGCAAACATCCCACTCGGAGGCTTAGCTGCAGCCGAGTGCTCGCCTAAGTTTTTGAAAATCCTACCGAGTGGAGAGAAAACCTCCCACTCGGGGGTTAGCTACAGCCCGGTGCTCGCCTAAGTTTTTGAAAATCTTACCGAGTGGAGAGCAAACCTCCCACTCGGAGGCTTAGCTGCAGCCCAGTGCACGCCTAAGTTTTCGAAAATCCTACCGAGTGGAGAGCAAACCTCCCACTCGGGGGCTTAGCTGCAGCCCCGTGCTCGCCTAAGTTTTTGAAAATCCTACCGAGTGGAGAGCAAACCTCCTACTCGGGGGCTTAGCTGCAGCCCAGTGCTAGCCTAAGTATGAGATTCATTCCGCTCTGCAAGGACGACGAGATGCAAGTCGACTGTTACCTTCCCCTTCAGAGCTCCACCACAAATACAATGTGCACTCCATGCCGATCCGCAAGGACGCAAGTCGACTGCAATTTGTGCTTCATTCCTACCTGCAAGAGTGCATCACAAGCACTAGCATATATTCCGAGCGAAGAACAATGTTCGTTCGAAGACAAAAGCAAACATATTCAACGGAAAACCAAAGTTCAGATAAACATCCTACGGATCCAGAAGTGCTCAGGCGCCAAGCCTGTTAAAGTTTACCGGTTACAAAAACCACTCGGTATTCCAAGGCAAATTTAAGGCATCAAGCATAAAAGTATTTTACTCCTCCTGTGGAGGACTGGAAGGCGCGACAAACTCGTCCAAGTCAATTCCATCTGCAATCCGAGTGGCAGCAGCAATGAAGGTCTCCATGAAAGATCGAAAGTCATGCTTCTTGGTGTTGGCCACTTTGAGAGACGCCAGCTTGTCCTCTCGTGTGTCCTTGCAGTGAACACGGACTAGAGACAGAGCAACATCAGCACCGCACCTGGCAGAAGACTTCTTCCATTCTTGCACTCGACTTGGAACTTCATTCAGTCGAGTCATCAGGGACTCGAGGTCATTCTGAAGTGTTTCCCCCGGCCAGAGTGTTGAGTCGATGCGCGATGTTGCAACCTTCAGTCTAGCAAGATAGTCGACCACAACAGCAACACGAGACTCCAGTCGGAGCACGTTCATGGCGGCTTCATCCTTCACGGGAGAGTTGATGGGATCCAGGCTTGTCTCCAATCGACCAGTCTCTTCCTCAAAGTTTTGGCAGAACTCTTTAGAACAACCCAAAGATAAGCCAGCAGTTTTGTGGTAAGTCCATACTTACAAGACAGTCGGATATAAGAGATTACCTTCAAGCATGAGGAATAACTTCTTGGCGAGCCCTCCCAGATAAACCTCTAGACCATTCTTCTTCCCTGCCAGTTCACTAGCCTTGTCGCTCAGGGCTATCTTGTCATTCTTCAGTCGACTGACCTCCTTGTTGGCCGCGTCGAGAGCAGCTTTCAGATTGGTATTCTCCTCTTCAAGTTTGCTGATTGAAGCCAACTTTTCTTCTGCGAGTTTCGTCTTGTCCGAAGCCGCTTTCTGCGCCTCGGCAAGGTCAAGGTCCTTCTTCTTCAGACCATCCCTCAGTTTATCTGCAAAATGACAGTGAGATCAGACTCAGGAGTGGACAAAAAATAAGGGCAGTCGTCAAGGTTCTCACCAAACATACCTTTTGCCTCCTCCTTCGCCTTCGTGAAGTTCTCCTGGACAAGCTTCAAATCAAGTTCGAGCTGGATATGCTTGTTCTCCAACTCAGTATAACGAGCCACAAGCTCGCAAGATTTTTGCAAAAGATCAATCAACAGACGTCAAAGATAGGTCACTGCCGAGTGACTAAGAGAAAGATCGTAGTATTTCTAAGACTACAGCCAAATCAAAGTATTCAACTGTAGTCTCGGGGACTACACCCAGTGGGTGCACTCAGCGTGCCCCCACTGGTTCTACCGACTCGGTTCGATCAGTCGACCGAAAGAGATAAAAAGATTATGATCCTAAACCATAGCTAACTGCCAGCAGTTAACCCCCCAAAAAAAGTTCTTAAGACCATAGTCGACTGCCAGCAGTCAACCACGGTCTCGGGGACTACACCCAGTGGGTGCACTCAGCGTGCCCCCACCGGTCCCATGATTCCATTCGACCAGATCGAGTGGAGAAAGTAAAGAGAAAAAGTTCAAAGTATAAAGACTATGGTCGACTGCCAGCAGTCCACCATAGCCTCGGGGACTACACCCAGTGGGTGCACTCAGCGTGCCCCCACCAATCCAGATATTCATTCAACACACCCAGTGGGTGTACATATACTAAGATATTCAGAAAGAAAAGATTTCAGGTACCATATCCTAACAGAACAGGCGGTGATCAACTAACCTGGACATTCCTCTGAAGGGCCGAACTTGCATCATATGCTGCTTGGCTGGCGTCTCAGATCGCCTTCACCTGCTCCATCATGACCCCCGCCTGGCGTATAGCTTCTTTAGCAGCGCCTGCTTGGTCCTCCGGGATGTGGTGGGTGGAGAAAAGGGAAGGCGGATCAGCACTCGACGATGAAGGGCGAGCACTCATCAGTGGCATAGCAAAGGATACGGTAACCCGAGTAACATTGCCCCCTTCCGGATCCAGCGTCTCAGGTGCTGATACAGCCTAAGCAGTCTTGCCAGCTGACGTCTTCCTGTTCCTCCTCTGCCTCAGTGGCTCCTCACCACCATCATTAGGGATATCAATGATGATGTTAGGTGGAGCTACAGAAAAGATTCAAAGTTAAAAATGAAGATCCTGTCGACCGAAAGCAAAACTACAGAGACCATACCAGGGTTGGAAGTGACAGCATCCTCCATTTCTTGATCGTCGTGTCTGATTGAGGTCTCAGAAGTAGCAGCACTGCAATTTCAGAAATCAGTCGGTCAGCGAACGAGTCGACCAAGAGTGTATCCGTGTTAAACAACAAAACACAAGTTAGGCCATTACCCGGAAATAGTGGGAATCACCATCCTCATCTTCGGCAGGGCCTTTGTCGGTTTTGATGACGCCGCTCGGGGTTGCTTCGGCGCTTTCTCAGTCGGCGCCGGAGAGGTCGTCCGAGGACGTTTGGTCGACTGCACATCAGGCACGACCCCCTTGCCACGCTCGACCGCAGGGTCATGGACGAGCTTGGATCGTCTTTCAGTACGAGGAGGCTGGACTTCCTCCTCCTCTTCCTCGTCAGAGCCAGCGTCTTCTTGACCCTCCTCGCCATCCGATTCCCACTCCTCCTGACTTTCGCCTCCGCTCCCTTCCTCCTCTTCGGTCTGTTCTTGCACCCCGTTGGGCATCGAATACATCTCAGTAATGATCTGGAAGACAACAAAACAAGACAAAAGTCAGTCGACCGAATTGCAGCAAAACAGAATGAATGAAACAGGATCACAGTCGGAGATAAGTGGTTAGACCTTGTCTGGTTTGTAAGACTGGTCGAGTGGTGGGATCCTCCTAGCTCCACGGGGATTATCTTTGTTCCCTATGATGGCAGTCATCCACCTCTCCAGTGTGGCGTCGTCGACCTCTTCTGGGTGGACCCGAGTGGTGTATTTGGTACCAGAGTACAACCACATCGGGTGACCTCGGTATTGAAGTGGCTGAATGTGCTGTCGAAGGAAAACCTCCAGAAGATCCATGCCAGTCACCCCGTCACGGATGAGCTGAACTACACGCTCTACCAACATCTTAACCTGAGCCTTCTCCTCCGGGACCACCTTCAGAGAGGATGGCTTGTTCATTCGGTCCATGGAGAAAGGAGGGAGTCCAGTCGACTGCCCTGGCGTCGGCTGGTCTTGGCAGTAGAACTAGGTCGACTGCCACCCTCAAACTGACTCGGGAAGGGTCATGGCTGGAAAGGCACTTTTACTCCTCATCTGAACCCCAAGACCCCCGCACATCTGGATTACTTGGGTTTTCTCATCATTCGGACTAGCCTTTTTCACCGTCTGAGAGCGACAGGTGAATATGTGTTTGAAAAGGCCCCAGTGCGGCCGACAACCCAAGAAGTTCTCACACAAGGACATGAAAGCGGCGAGATAGACAATGGAGTTGGGTGTGAAGTGGTGGAGTTGTGCCCCAAAGAAGTTCAGAAATCCCCGAAAGAAAGGACTCGGCGGTAGAGAAAACCCGCGATCAATGTGGGTGGCTAAGAGGACGCACTCACCCTCCTGAGGCTGCGGCTGCCACTCCTTCCCTGGAAGCCTCGCTGACCCATGGGGGATCAGTCCTTCGTTGGCGAGGTCGTCGAGGTCCTTCTGGCTGATGGTCGAGCGGATCCAGTCTCCCTGGATCCAGCCTTGCGGCAGGCTTGCCCGCGACGAGGATCCAGCCCGACCCTCCCCTTCGCCTTCGCCGTCGCCTTCTTCGCCCGCTCCAAAGCCGCCGTCTTCTCCTTCACCATCATCGCCGGCAAAGCAGGCACAGAGCAACAGCGCTCAGCAGGTAGCGAGCGCAGTAGATGAATGTGAGGAAGAGGGTGGGGAAAATGAGGGCGCGCTGTTCAAAAAACCCCTGTCCGGCGCCTTATATGAAGCCACTTCCGAGTGGCTGACTGGTAGGCCCGGGCGATCCTGTCAAATCCCACAACAGTCGTGCGCGCGATACGTGGCGAAAAAGGTGGCGCGGAGATTGAGGTGTCTTTGCCTTATCCCATCCGAGTACCGCGGCCTCCTCCGCTTCGCGCGCTTCCCGAAATTCGGATCCCGCTAAATCCGCGAACAGCAGAGCAACTTGTCAGACGGCAGATTTCCTCCGATCCGTCGCTCGAAAATCTCCAAGTTCATAAAGTTCACTCGACAGATGCAAAGAATGGATCAAGGCAACTGAAAGAGAAGTTGACGCCATCACTAAAAAGTCATTGGTCCAGAGTAAGACACACTCGCAGCACGAAAAACAGGTCGGAAGAATTCTCAACTCCTTCCTCACTCAAACCTCGATCCTTTCGGGGGCTAATGATGAAGCCATGTACCTAGGGTATGGTCATGGACCTGTCCAAGGTACCCTCCCCAAGGACATCTCTAGAAGAAACTGCCTTTCAGTCGACCTGGAAGGATTCCACTCGACGGACTCGAAGACACTCGACCATGAAGACTCACTCGACCACCAGGATATCTAGGGTGATTCTGCACCCAAACGGTCTATTATTAAGTAGTCTTTATGGCCATGATAGCACTTTATGTAGGGTGTTACCAATAACGCCAGGCCTTTATGTACATTGAATCCTCCCCTACGTGGGCTAGCTGGGGTCCTGGCGCACTCTATATAAGCCACCCCCCTCCAGAGGCAGAAGGGTTCGTACCCCTGTAACTCATACGCATATAATCCAGTTGACCGCCTCCGGTCTCCGAGACGTAGGGCTGTTACTTCCTCCGAGAAGGGCCTGAACTCGTAAATCCCTTGCGTATACAACTACTCCATAGCTAGGATCTTGCCTCTCCATTCCTAACCACCTATTCTACTGTCAGGCTTAGAACCACGACAATGACAACTTTGGTTTCTTGCCAAACCACAGTTCATAAGGCGTCGTCTCAACGGATTTTGACGGTGCCCTATTTAAAGTGAATGCAGCTGTCTCTAATGCATAACCCCAAAACGATAGTGGTAAATCGGTAAGATACATCATAGATCACACCATATATCCAATAAAGTGCGGTTATCACGTTCGGACACACCATTATGCTATGGTGTTCCATGTGGCATGAGCTGTGAAACTATTCCTCATTGTTTTTAAATGAAGGCCAAACTCATAACTAAAATTTTCTCCTCTACGATCAGATTGTAGAAACTTTATTTTCTTGTTACGATGATTCTCCACTTCACTTCTGAAATTCTTTGAACTTTTCAAATGTTTCAGACTTGTGCTTCATTAAGTAGATATACTCATATCTGCTCAAATCATTTGTGAAGGTCAGAAAATAACGATACTCGCCACGAGCATCAACACTCATTGGACCGCATACATCGGTATGTATTATTTCCAACAAGTCAGTAGCTCGGTCCATTGTTCCGGAGAACGGAGTTTTTAGTCATCTTGCCCAAAAGGCACGGTTCGCAAGCATCAAATGATTCGTAACCAAGTGATTCCGAAAATCCATCTTTATGGAGTTTCTTCATGCGCTTTACACCGATATGACCCAAACGGCAGTGCCCCAAATAAGTTGCACTATCATTATTAACTTTGCATCTTTTGGCATCAATATTATGAATATGTGTATCACTACGATTGAGATCCAACAAACTATTTTCATTGGGTGTATGACCATTGAAGGTTTTATTCATGTAAATAGGACAACAATTATTCTTTGACTTTAAATGAATAATCGTATTGCAAAAACATGATCAAATCATATTCATGCTCAACGCAAATGCCAAATAATATTTATTTAGGTTTAACACTAATCCCGAAAGTATAGGGAGTGTGCGATGATGATCATATAAATCTTGGAACCACTTCCAACACACATCGTCACTTCACCCTCAACTAGTCTCTATTTATTCTGTATCTCCTGTTTCGAGTTACTAATTTTTTTAGCAACCGAACAAGTATCAAATACCCAGGGGCTACTATAAACACTAGTAAGGTACACATCAATAACCTGTATATCAAATATACCCTTGTTCACTTTGCCATCCTTCTTATCCACCAAATATTCATGGTATTTCCGCTTCCAGTGACCATTTCCTTTTGCAGTAGAAGCACTCAGTTTCAGGCTTTAGTCTAGCTTTGGGCTTCTTCACGGAAGTGACAACTTGCTTGCCATTCTACTTGAAGTTCCCTTTCTTTCCCTTTGCCCTTTTCTTGAAACTAGTGGTCTTGTCAATCATCAACACTTGATGCTCTTTTCTTGATTTCTACCTTCGTCGATTTCAACATCACGAAGATCTCGGGAATCGTTTTCGTCATCCCTTGCATACTATAGTTCATCACGAAGTTCTAGTAACTTGGTGATGGTGACTAGAGAACTCTGTCAATCACTATCTTATCTGGAAGATTAACTCCCACTTGATTCAAGCGATTGTAGTACCCAGACAATCTGAGCACATGCTCACTAGTTGAGCAATTCTCCTCCATCTTTTAGCTATAGAACTTGTTGGAGACTTCATATCTCTCAACTCGGGTATTTGCTTGAAATATTAACTTCAACTCCTGGAACATCTCATATGGTCCATGATGTTCAAAATGTCTTTGAAGTCCCGATTCTAAGCTGTAAAGCATGGTGCACTAAAATATCAAGTAGTCATCAAATAGAGCTTAGCCAAACGCTCATAATGTCTGCATCTGCTCCTGCAATAGGTCCGTCACCTAGCGGTGCATCAAGGACATAATTATTCTGTGCAGCAATGAGGATAAACCTCAGATCACGGACCCAGTCCGCATCATTGCTACTAACATCTTTCAACATAGTGTTCTCTAGGAACATATCAAAATAAACATAGGGAAGCAACAACGCGAGCTATTGATCTACAACATAATTTGCAAAATACTATCAGGACTAAGTTCATGATAAATTAAAGTTCAAATAATCATATTACTTAAGAACTCCCACTTAGATAGACATCTCTCTAATCATCTAAGTGATCTCGTGATCCAAAACAACTAAACCATGTCCGATCATCACGTGAGATGGAGTAGTTTTCAATGGTGAACATCACTATGTTGATCATATCTACTATATGATTCACGCTCGACCTTTCAGTCTCAGTGTTCCGAGGCCATATATATGCTAGACTCGTCAAGTTTAACCTGAGTATTCCGCGTGTGCAACTGTTTTGCACCCGTTGTATTTGAACGTAGAGCCTATCACACCCGATCATCACGTGGTGTCTCAGCACGAAGAACTTTCGCAACGGTGCATACTCATGGAGAACACTTATACCTTGAAATTTAGTGAGAGATCATCTTATAAAGCTACCGTCAAACTAAGCAAAATAAGATGCGATAAACATCACATGCAATCAAAATATGTGACATGATATGGCCATGATCATCTTGCGCCTTTGATCTCCATCTCCAAAGTACTGTCATGATCTCTATCGTCACCGGCACGACACCATGATCTCCATCATCTTGATCTATATCAATATGTCGTCACATGGTCGTCTCGCCAACTATTGCTCTTGCAACTATTGCTATCGCATAGCGATAAAGTAAAGCAATTATTTGGTGCTTGCATCTTATGCAATAAAGAGACAACCATAAGGCTTCTGCCAGTTGCTGATAACTTCAACAAAACATGATCATCTCATACAACAACTTATATCTCATCATGTCTTGACCATATCACATCACAACATGCCCTGCAAAAACAAGTTAGACATCCTCTACTTTGTTGTTGCAAGTTTTACGTGGCTGCTACGGGCTGAACAAGAACTGTTCTTACCTACGCATCAAAACCACAACGATATTTTGTCAAGTTAGTGATGTTTTAACCTTCTCAAGGACCGGGCGTAGCCACACTCGGTTCAACTAAAGTTGGAGAAACAGACACCCGCCAGCCACCTATGTGCAAAGCACGTCGGTAGAACCGGTCTCGCGTAAGCGTACGCATAATGTCGGTCTGGGCCGCTTCATCCAACAATACCGTCGAACCAAAGTATGACATACTGGTAAGCAGTATGACTTGTATCGCCCACAACTCACTTGTGTTCTACTCGTGCATATAACATCTACGCATAAAACCTGGCTCGGATGCCACTGTTGGGGAACGTAGTAATTTCAAAAAAAAATCCTACGCACACGCAAGATCATGGTGATGCATAGCAACGAGAGAGCAGAGTATTGTCCACGTACCCTCGTAGACCGAAAGCGGAAGCGTTAGCACAACGCGGTTGATGTAGTCGTACGTCTTCACGATCCGACCGATCAAGTACCGAACGTACGGCACCTCCGAGTTCAGCACACGTTCAGCTCGATGATGCTCCACGAACTCCGATCCAGCAGAGCTTTGCGAGAGAGTTCCGTCAGCACGACGGCGTGATGACGGTGTTGATGATGCTACCGACGCAGGGCTTCGCCTAAGCACTGCTACAATATTACCGAGGTGGAATATGGTGGAGGGGGGCACCGCACACGACTAAGAGATCAATGATCAATTGTTGTGTCTAGATGTGCCCCTTGCCCCCGTATATAAAGGAGCAAGGGGGGAGGCGGCTGGCCAAGGAGGAGGGCGCGCCAAGAGGGGAGTCCTACTCCCATCGGGAGTAGGACTCCTCCTTTCCTTGTGGGAGTAGGAGAAGGGAAGGAAAAAGGAGAAGGAAGGAAGGGGGCGCCCCCCTCCCTAGTCCAATTCGGACCAGTCCATGGGGAGGGGTGCGGCCATCCTTTGAGGCCTTTCTCTTCTTTCCCGTATGGCCCATTAAGGCCCAATACGAATTTCCGTAACTCTCAGGTACTCCGATAAATACCCGAATCACTCGGAACCTTTCTGATCTCCGAATATAGTCATCCAATATATCAATCTTTATGTCTCGACCATTTCGAGACTGCTCGTCATGTCCCCGATCTCATCCGGGACTCCGAACTACATTCGATACATCAAAACACATAAACTCATATTACCGATCGTCACCGAACTTTAAGCGTGCGGACCCTACGGGTTCGAGAACTATGTAGACATGACCGAGACACGTCTCCGTTCAATAACCAATAGTGGAACCTGGATGCTCATATTGGCTCCCACATATTCTACGAAGATCTTTATCGGTCAAACCGCATAACAACATACGCTGTTTCCTTTGTCATTGATATGTTACTTGCCCGAGATTCGATCGTCGGTATCTCAATACCTAGTTCAATCTCGTTACCGGCAAGTCTCTTTACTCGTTATGTAATGCATCATCCCGCGACTAACTCATTAGTCACATTGCTTGCAAGGCTTATAGTGATGTACATTATCGAGAGGGCCCAGAGATACCTCTCCGACAATCGGAGTGACAAATCCTAATCTCAAAATACGCCAACTCAACATGTACCTTCGGAGACACATGTAGAGCTCCTTTATAATCACCCAGTTATGTTGTGACGCTTGGTAGCACACAAAGTGTTCCTCCGGTAAACGGGAGTTGCATAATCTCATAGTCGTAGGAACATGTATAAGTCATGAATAAAGCAATAGCAACATACTAAACGGTCAAGTGCTAAGCTAACAGAATGGGTCAAGGCAATCACATCATTCTGCTAATGATGTGATCCCGTTAATCAAATGACAACTCATGTCTATGGTTAGGAAACTTAATCATCTTTGATTAACAAACTAGTCATGTAGAGGCATACTAGTGACACTATGTTTGTCTATGTATTCACACATGTATCATGTTTCCGGTTAATACAATTCTAGGATGAATAATAAACATTTATCATGAAATAAGGAAATAAATAATAACTTTATTATTGCCTCTAGGGCATGTTTCCTTCACAAATATAGGCTTCCAATATATCAATATTCATGTCTCGACCATTTAGAGACTCCTCGTCATGTCCGTGATCACATCCGGGACTCCGAACAACCTTCGGTACATCAAAACTCATAAACTCATATATAACCGTCATCGAAACTTTAAGCGTGCGGACCCTACGGGTTCGAGAACTATGTAGACATGACCGAGACACGTCTCCGGTCAATAACCAATAGCAGAACCTGGATGCTCATACTGGCTCCTACATATTCTACGAAGATCTTTATCGGTCAAACCGCATAACAGCATACGTTGTTCCCTTTGTCATCGGTATGTTACTTGCCCGAGATTCTATCGTCGATATCTCAATACCTAGTTCAATCTCGTTACCGGTCAAGTATCTCTACTCGTTATGTAATGCATCATTCCGTAACTAACTCATCAGCTACATTTCTTGCAAGGCTTATTGTGATGTGCATTACCGAGAGGGCCCAGAGATACCTCTCCGACAATCGGAGTGACAAAACCTAATCTCGAAATATGCCAACTCAACATGTACTTTTGGAGACACCTGTAGAGCTCCTTTATAATCACCCAGTTACGTTGTGACGTTTGGTAGCACACAAAGTGTTTCTTCGGTAAACGGGAGTTACATAATCTCATAGTTGTAGCAACATGTATAAGTCATGAAGAAAGCAATAGCAACATACTAAACGATCAAGTGCTAAGCTAACGGAATGGGTCAAGTCAATCACATTATTCTCCTAATGATGTGATCCCGTTAATAAAATAACAACTCATGTTTATCATCAGGAAACATAACCATCTTTGATTAACAAGCTAGTCAAGTAGAGGCATACTAGTGACACTATGTTTGTCTATGTATTCACACATGTATTATGTTTCTGGTTAATACAATTCTAGCATGAATAATAAACATTTATCATGATATAAGGAAATAAATAATAACTTTATTATTGCCTCTAGGGCATATTTCCTTCAGTCTCCCACTTGCACTAGAGTCAATAATCTAGATTACACAATAATGATTCTAACACCCATGGAGCCTTGGTGCTGATCATGTTTTGCTCATGGAAGAGGCTTAGTCAACGGGTCCGCAACATTCAGATCCGTATGTATCTTGCAAATCTCTATGTCTCCCACCTGGACTTGGTCCCGGATGGAATTGAAGCGTCTCTTGATGTGCTTGGTCCTCTTGTGCAGTCTGGATTCCTTTGCCAAGGCAATTGCACCAGTATTGTCACAGAAGATCTTCATTGGTCCCGATGCACTAGGTATGACACCTAGATCGGATATGAACTCCTTCTTCCAGACTCCTTCATTTGCTACTTCTGAAGCAGCTATGTACTCCGCTTCGCATGTAGATCCCGCCACGACGCTTTGTTTAGAACTGCACCAACTGACAGCTCCACCGTTCAATATAAACACGTATCTGGTTAGCGATTTAGAATCGTCCGGATCAGTGTCAAAGCTTGCATCAATGTAACCATTTACAACTAGCTCTTTGTCACCTCCATAAACGTGAAACATATCCTTAGTCCTTTTCAGGTATTTCAGGATATTCTTGACCGTTGTCCAGTGATCCACTCCTGGATTACTTTGGTACCTCCCTGCTAAACTTATTGCTAAGCATACATCAGGTCTAGTACACAACCTTGCATACATGATAGAGCCTATGGCTGAATCATAGGGAACATCTTTCATTTTCTCTCTATCTTCTGCAGTGGTCGGGCATTGAGTCTGACTCAACTTCACACCTTGTAATACAGGCAAGAACCCTTTCTTTGCTTGATCCATTTTGAACCTTTTCAAAACTTTATCAAGGTATGTGCTTTGTGAAAGTCCAATTAAGTGTCTTGATCTATCTCTATAGATCTTGATGCCTAATATGTAAGCAGCTTCACCGAGGTCTTTCATTGAAAAACTTTTATTCATGTATCCTTTTATGCTATCTAGAAATTCTATATCATTTCCAATTAACAATATGCCGTCTACATATAATATCAGAAATGCTACAGAGCTCCCGCTCACTTTCTTGTAAATACAGGCTTCTCCAAAAGTCTGTATAAAACCATATGCTTTGATCACACTATCAAAGCGTTTATTCCAACTCCGAGAGGCTTGCACCAGTCCATAAATGGATCGCTGGAGCTTGCACACTCTGTTAGCACCTTTTGGATCGACAAAACCTTCTGGTTGCATCATATAAAAACTCTTCTTCCAGAAATCCATTCAGGAATGCAGTTTTGATATCCATTTGCCATATTTCGTAATCGTAAAATGCGGCAATTGCTAACATGATTCGGACAGACTTAAGCATCGCTACGGGTGAGAAAGTCTCATCGTAGTCAACTCCTTGAACTTGTCGAAAACCTTTTGCAACAAGTCGAGCTTTGTAGACAGTTACATTACCATCAGCGTCAGTCTTCTTCTTGAAGATCCATTTATTCTCGATGGCTTGCCGATCATTGGGCAAGTCAACCAAAGTGCATACTTTGTTCTCATACATGGATCCCATCTCAGATTTCATGGCCTCAAGCCATTTTGCAAAATCTGGCTCATCATCGCTTCCTCATAGTTCGTAGGTTTGCCATGGTCAAGTAACATGACCTCCAGAATAGGATTACCGTACCACTCTGGTGCGGATCTTACTCTGGTTGACCTACGAGGTTAGGTAGTTACTTGATCTAAAGTTTCATGATCAATATCATTAGCTTCCTCACTGATTGGTGTAGTTGTCACAGGAACTGGTTTCTATGATGAACTACTTTCCAATAAGGGAGCAGGTACAGTTACCTCATCAAGTTCTACTTTCCTCCCACTCACTTCTTTTGAGAGAAATTCCTTCCCTAGAAAGGATCTGAATTTGCCAACGAAAGTCTTGCCTTCAGATCTGTGATAGAAGGTGTGCCCAATAGTCTCCTTTGGGTATCCTGTGAAGACACATTTCTCTGATTTGGGTTCGAGATTATCTGGTTGAAGTTTCTTCACATAAGCATCGCAACCCCAAACTTTAAGAAAGAAAAACTTTGGTTTCTTGCCAAACCACAGTTCATAAGGCTTCGTCTCAACGGATTTTGATGGTGCCCTATTTAATGTGAATGCGGTCGTCTCTAAAGCATAACCCCAAAATGATAGCGGTAAATCAGTAAGAGACATCATAGATCGCCCCATATCTAGTAAAGTACGATTACGACGTTCGGACACACCATTATGTTGTGGTGTTCCGGGTGGCGTGAGTTGCGAAACTATTCCGCATTGTTTCAAATGTAAACCAAACTCATAACTCAAATATTCTCCTCCACGATTGGATCGTAGAAACTTTATTTTCTTGTTACGACGATTTTCCACTTCACTCTGAAATTCTTTGAAATTTTCAAATGTTTCAGACTTGTGTTTCATCAAGTAGATATACCCATATCTGCTTAAATCATCTGTGAAGGTGAGAAAATAACGATACCCGCCGTGAGCCTCAATGTTCATTGGACCACATACATCAGTATGTATGATTTCCAACAAATCTGTTGCTCGCTCCATAGTTCCGGAGAACGGCGTTTTAGTCATCTTGCCCATGAGGCACGGTTCGCAAGTACCAAGTGATTCATAATCAAGTGATTACAGAAGTCCATCAGTATGGAGTTTCTTCATGCGGTTTACACCAAAATGACCCAAACGGCAGTGCCACAAATAAGTTGCACTATCATTATCAACTCTGCATCTTTTGGCTTTATGAATATGTGTATCACTACTATCGAGATTTAATAAAAATAGACCACTCTTCAATGGTGCATGCCCATAAAACATATTACTCATATAAATAGAACAACCATTATTCTCTGATTTAAATGAATAACCGTCTCGCATCAAACAAGATCCAGATATAATGTTCATGCTCAACGCTAGCACCAAATAACAATTATTCAGGTCTAAAACTAATCCCGAAGGTAGATGTAGAGGTAGCGTGCCGACCGCGATCACAACGACTTTGGAACCATTTCCCACGCGCATCGTCACCTCGTCCTTAGCCAATCTTCGCTTAATTCATAGTCCCTATTTCGAGTTGCAAATATTAGCAACAGATCCAGTATCAAATACCTAGGTGCTACTGCGAGCATTAGTAAGGTACACATAAATAACATGTATATCACATATACCTTTGTTCACCTTGCCGTCCTTCTTATCCGCCAAATACTTGGGGCAGTTCCGCTTCTAGTGACCAGTCTGCTTGTAGTAGAAGCACTCAGTCTCAGGCTTCGGTCCAGATTTGGGTTTCTTCTCTTGAGCAGCAACTTGTTTGCCGTTCTTCTTGAAGTTCCCCTTCTTCTTCCCTTTACCCATTTTCTTGAAACTGGTGGTCTTATTGACCATCAATACTTGATGCTCCTTTTTGATTTCTACCACCGCAGCTTTTAGCATTGCGAAGAGCTCGGGAATAGTCTTGTCCATCCCTTGCATATTATAGTTCATCACGAAGCTTTTGTAGCTTGGTGGCAATGATTGAAGAATTATGTCAATGACACTATCATCAGGAAGATTAACTCCCAGTTGAATCAAGTGATTATTATACCTAGATATTTTGAGTATGTGTTCACTGACAGAACTATTCTCTTCCATCTTGCAGCTATAGAACTGATAACCCACAAGTGTAGGGGATCGCAACAACTTTCGAGGGTAAAGTATTCAACCCAAATTTATTGATTCGACACAAGGGGAGCCAAAGAATATTCTTGAGTACTAGCAGTTGAGTTGTCAATTCAACCACACCTGGATAACTTAGCATCTGCAGCAAAGTATTTAGTAGCAAAGGTGCTATGATAATAAAGGTAACAGTAGCAAAAGTAAAGAAAATAGTTTTTGGGTTTTTGTAGTAGTTGTAACAGTAGCAACAGAAAAGTAAATAAGCGAAGAACAATATGTGAAAAGCTCGTAGGCAATGGATCAGTGAAGGATAATTATGCCGGATGCGATTCCTCATGTAATAGCTATAACATAGGGTGACACAGAACTAGCTCCAATTCATCAATGTAATGTAGGCATGTATTCCGTAAATAGTCATACGTGCTTATGGAAAAGAACTTGCATGACATCTTTTGTCCTACCCTCCCGTGGTTGTGGGGTCCTAGCGAAAACTAAGGGATATTAGAACCCGAACAAAGCATTAGCACATAGTGAATACATGAACTCCTCAAACTACGGTCATCACCGAGAAGTATCCCGATTATTGTCACTTCGGGGTTGTCGGATCATAACACATAATAGGTGACTATATACTTGCAAGATAGGATCAAGAACACACATATATTCATGAAAACATAATAGGTTCAGATCTGAAATCATGGCACTCGGGCCCTAGTGACAAGCATTAAGCATAGCAAAGTCATAGCAACATCAATCTCAGAACATAGTGGATACTAGGGATCAAACCCTAACAAAACTAACTTAATTACATGGTAAATCTCATCCAACCCATCACCGTCCAGCAAGCCGACGATGGAATTACTCACGCACGGCGGTGAGCATCATGAAATTGGTGATGGAGGATGGTTGATGATGACGACTGCGACGAATCCCCCTCTCCGGAGCCCCGAACGGACTCCAGATCAGTGCTCCCGAGAGAGATTAGGGCTTGGCGGCGGCTCCGTGTCGTAAAACATGATGAAACTTTCTCTCTGATTTTTTTCTCCCCGAACATGAATATATGGAGTTGGAGTTGAGGTCGGTGGAGGTCCAGGGGGCCCACGAGATAGGGGCGCGCCCTATAGGGGGGGGGGCGCCCCCCTGTCTTGTGGACAGGGTGTGGGCCCCCTGGTGTATTTCTTTCGCCTAGAAATTCTTATTAATTCCAAAAAGTGCCTCCATGGATTTTCAGGACATTCCGAGAACTTTTCTTTTCTACACATAAAACAACATTATGGCAGTTCTGCTGAAAACAGCGTCAGTCCGGGTTAGTTTCATTCAAATCATGCAAGTTAGAGTCCAAAACAAGGGGCAAAAGTGTTTGGAAAAGTAGATACGTTGGAGACGTATCAACTCCCCCAAGCTTAAACCTTTGCTTGTCCTCAAGCAATTCAGTTGATAAACTGAAAGTGATAAAGAAAAACTTTTACCAACTCTGTTTGCTCTTGTTGTTGTAAACATGAAAAGCCAGCATTTAAGTTTCAGCAAATATTATGAACTAACCATACTCACAATAACACCTAGGTATCACAATTACTCATATCAATAGCATAATCAGCTAGCGAGCCATAATAATAAAACTCGGATGACAACACTTTCTCAAAACAATCATAACATGATATAACAAAATGGTATCTCGCTAGCCCTTTCTGAGACCGCAAAACATAAATGCAAAGCACCTTTAAAGATCAAGGACTGACTAAACATTGTAATTCATGACAAAAGAGATCCAGTCAAGTCATACCCAATATAAACCAATAGTAATGAATGCAAATGACAGTGTGCTCTCCAGCGGGTGCTTTTTAATAAGAAGGGTGATGACTCAACATAAAAGTAAATAGATAGGCCCTCGCAGAGGGAAGCCGGGATTTGTAGAGGTGCCAGAGCTCGATTTTAAAATAGAGATTGAATAACATTTTGAGCGGCATACTTTCACTGTCAACGCAACAACTATGAGATGGTTGTATCTTCCATACTACATGCATTATAGGAAGTTCCCAAACAGAATGGTAAAGGTTTATACTCCCCCAACCACCAACAAGCATCAATCCATGGCTTGCTCGAAACAACGAGTGCCTCCAACTAACAACAGCCCTGGGGGAGTTTTGTTTAATTATTTTGATTTGCTTTGATCTTTTTGGATCATGGGACTGGGCATCCCGGTTACCGACCCTTTCTCGTGAATGAGGAGCAGAGTCCACTCCTCTTGAGAATAACCCACCTGGCATGGAAGATATAGGCAGCCCTAGTTGTAACATGAACTACTCGAGCATACAAAACAGAATTTCATTTGAAGGTTTGGAGTTTGGCACATACAAATTTACATGGAACGGCAGGTAAATACCGCATATAGGTAGGTATGGTGGACTCATATGGAACAACTTTGGGTTTAAGGAGTTGGATGCACAAGCAGTATTCCTGCTTAGTACGGGTGAAGGATAGCAAAAGACTGGGAAGCGACCAACTGAGAGAGCGACAACAGTCATAAACATGCATTAAAATTAATTCACACCGAATACAAGCATGAGTAGGATATAATCCACCATGAACATAAATATCATGAAGGCTATGTTGATTTGATTCAACTACATGCGTGAACATGTGCCAAGTCGAGTCACTCAATACATTCAAAGGAGGATACCATCCCATCATATCACATCATAATCATTCTAATAGCATGTTGGCACGCAAGGTAAACCATTATAACTCATAGCTAATCAAGCATGGCACAAGCAACTATAATCTCTAAATGTCATTGCAAATATGTTTACTTCATAATAAGCTGACTCAGAAACGATGAACTCATCATATTTATAAAAACAAGAGAGGTCGAGTTCATACCAGCTTTTCTCATCTCAATAAGTCCATCATATATCGTCATTATTTCCTTTCACTTGCACGACCGAACGGCGTGTATAATAATAAGAGTGCACGTGCATTGGACTAAGCTGGAATCTGCAAGCATTCAACTCAAGAAAGAAGACAAGGTAATATGGGCTCTAAATTAAGTAAACAATCATGCGTATGAGAGCCACTAAGTAATTTCAATATGGTCTTCTCGACCCCCAAAGGAAAGAAAAGAAAATAAAACTATTTACACGGGAAAGCACCCAACAAGTAAGAAGAAGAACAAGAAATCTTTTTGGGTTTTCATTTTAATTCTACTACAAGCATGGAAATTAAACTAACTAATTCTTTTGGTTTTTTCTTAAGGTTTATCAAACACACAAGAAGAAAACTAGAAAAAGAAATTTAAACTAACATGGATAATACAATGAAAGAGTATGAGCACCGACGACTAGTGTGTGAACATGAATGTAAAGTCGGTGAGAAATACGTACTCCCCCAAGCTTAGGCTTTTGGCCTAAGTTGGTCTAGTACCAAGGACCGCCTGGCTGATATCCATAAGTGAAACTGGGGTCGTACTAAGATGCAGCGGCAACCGCCTCCTGAGCTGCAGCGTGTTGGTGAGCTGCCTCCGCTCTCCCCTCGTGTTCAGCTGCTTCCTCCCTGGTAACAACATATCTTCCTTTTGCCTGATAATCAAAAAGGTAGGGAGCAGGAAGAGTAACATGGGCGACGTTACGTCTGTCATAGATTAGTCGATATTGGAGGAATTGTTCATTCCTCCCAAGAAATTGATGATTGACCATAGCTTCAGAATCCAAATAAACAGGAGGTATTATCATATCCCCCTCTCGCGGGGCTATATTAAGATAATTAGCTACACGGATTGCATAAATTCCTCCAAATAAATTTCCCTTTCTACTATTATTCTGCAACCTACGTGCAACTATTGCCCCCAAGTTATAACCTTTATAACCTAACATAGCACTCTTGAGGACACAAAGATCAGGGACACACATGTGACATGCTTCATCCTTACCGTTAATGCATCTACCAATAAAGAGAGCAAAATAATGTATAGCAGGAAAATGGATGCTCCCTATGGTAGCTTGTGCTATGTCCCTAGATTCTCCCACAGTAATACTAGCAAGAAAATCTCTAAATTCAGATTTGTGAGGATCATTAATATTACCCCACTGCGGGAGTTTGCAAGCAGTTGTGAAATCCTCTAAATCCATGGTATAAGATGTATCATAAATATCAAATATGACACTAGGAGAATTACGCGCACAATTATATTTAAACCTCCGCACAAAAGAATCAGTCAACTGATAGTACTGCGGACACTTATCTTGTAAGAAGTCCTCCAGCTCGGCATTACGCACATACGCGTCAAAGTCCTCCTTGAAGCCTGCTTCGACCATAAAATCATCGGATGGCCACTCACAAGCTCGTACATCCGCGTCCCTCGGCAATTCAACATCTTGCTCATGTATAGCAATTCTAGGTCCTTTCTTTACCGAGGAACCACCTTGGTACATTCTTCTAAGCATAATTCTTTTTCTAAAATAATTCTGAAATCTTAGTAACTTCAAAATAAAAGTGAATAAAACTAAACAAGATTGATAGCAACTACTCCTACAAGTTCCTGGAGCCTATATCATGCATTAGAATTGCTTGGGACCTCATAAATTTAACATGCAAGCTCAAGAACATGGTCACCTATGCAGCAAAAAATTGCAATGAATAAAGCACTAGAACAAAAACTAATTGGACCAATGGAGGAGCACATACCAAGCAACAATCTCCCAAAGCAGTTTTGTAAGTGGAGCTTTGAGCAAGGAGATCGAAAATTGCAGCAAAACGATCTAGAACTCGTGCTTGAGCTGGATGGGTTTTTTTTTGGTAGAAGATGAAGTGTGTGGGTGCTGGCATAAGTGGAGGGGGACCACCAGGGGCCCACGAGATAGGGGGCGTGCCCTATAGGGGGGGCTCCACTCTCGTGGCTTGGTGTTTGCCCCTCCTGCAGTGATTTCAGTGCCTAAAATCCTCAATTATTCCATAAAAAAATCATACTAAATTTGCAGGGCATTTGGAGCACTTTTATTTTCGGGATATTTTTTAATGCACGGATAATTCAGAAAACAGACGAATAATACTATTTTTCCTTTATTTATTCTAAATAACAGAAAGTAAAAGGTGGGTACAGAAGGTTGTGCCTTCTAGTTTCATCCATCTCGCGATCATCAAAATGAATCCACTAACAAGGTTGATCAAGTCTTGTTAACAAACTCATTCCGAATAACACGGAACCGAAGAAATTTCGAATAACACTAAGTTACCTCAACGGGGATATGAAAATCCCCAACAATAAGAATATCATACTTTTTCTAGACAGTAGAAAGAGGAAATTCAAAACCTGCAATAATAATAGTTGGAACTTTTCCAATAGAATTGATGCTATGAACTTGAGATTGTTTCCTCGGAAAGTGTACCGTATGCTCATTACCATTAACATGAAAAGTGACATTGCCTTTGTTGCAATCAATAACAGCCCCTGTAGTGTTAAGAAAAGGTCTACCAAGGATAATCGACATACTATCGTCCTCGGGAATATCAAGAATAACAAAGTCCATTAAGATAGTGACATTTGCAACCACAACAGGCACATCCTCACAGATTCCGACAGGTATAGCAGTTGATTTATCAGCCATTTGCAAAGACATTTCAGTAGGTGTCAACTTATTCAATTCAAGTCTACGATATAAAGAGAGAGGCATAACACTAACACCGGCTCCAAGATCACATAAAGCAGTTCTAACATAATTTCTTTTAATGGAGCATGGTATAGTTGGTACCCCCGGATCCCCAAGTTTCTTTGGTATTCCACCCTTAAAAGTGTAATTAGCAAGCATGGTGGAAATTTCAGCTTCCGGTATCTTTATTTTATTTGTAATGATATCCTTCATATATTTAGCATAAGGATTTACTTTGAGCATATCAGTTAAGCGCATACGTAAGAAAATAGGTCCAATCATTTCAGCAAAGCGCTCAAAATTCTCATCATCCTTTGTTTTGGATGGTTTGGGAGGAAAGGGCATGGGTTTCTGAACCCCATGGTTCTCTTTCTCTACCGTGCTTCCTAGCAACAAAATCTCTCTTATCATAACGTCGATTCTTTGATTGTGGGTTATCAAGATCAACAACAGGTTCAATCTCGACATCATTGTTTTTGCTAAGTTGAGCATCAACATGAACATTATTATTGAATTACCACTAGGTTCATGTTCATCACCTGATTGTGTTTCAGCATCAAAAATAGAAATATCATTGGGATTCTCAGGTGTGTCTACAGTAGGTCCACTAGAAGCATGCAAAGTTCTATCATTTTTCTTCTTCTTTTTAGAAGAACTAGGTGCCTCTAGATTATTTCTCTGAGAATCTTGCTCGATTCTCTTAGGGTGGCCTTCAGGATACAAAGGTTCCTGAGTCATTCTACCAGTTCTAGTAGCCACTCTAACAGCAAAGTCATTTTTATTATTTAATTCATCAAGCAAATCATTTTGAGCTTTGAGTACTTGCTCAGCTTGAGTAGCAACCATAGAAGCATATTTGCTAACGAGTTGGAGTTCACCTTTAACTCTGGCCATATTATCGCTCACGCGTCCTATCTCGAAAGCATTATTCTTTAACTCTCTACCAACATAAGCATTAAAACTTTCTTGTCTAGCCATAAAGTCATCAAATTCATCTAAACATGGGCTATGAAATTTAGTAGAGGGGATTTCAACTTTATCATATCTATAGAGAGAATTTACCTTTACTACCTGTGGCGGGTTATCAAGACAATGTGTTTCTTCAACAGGCAGTATATTAAGACCATGTATTTCTTCAATAGGTGGTAAATTCTTAATATCTTCAGCTTTAATACCTTTTTCTTTCATTGATTTCTTTGCTTCTTGCATATCTTCAGGACTGAGAAATAGAACACCTCTCTTCTTCGGAGTGGTTTTAGGAATAGGCTTAGGAGTTGGCTCAATTGGTTCAGGAATTGGCTCAGGAAGAGTCCAATTATTTTCATTAGTCAACATATTATTCAATAGTAATTCAGCTTCGTCGACTGTTCTTTCCCTGAAAACACAACCAGCACAACTATCCAAGTAGTCCTTGGAAGCATCGGTTAGTCCATTATAAAAGATATCAAGTATTTCATTTTCTTAAGAGGATGATCAGGCAAAGCATTAAGTAACCGGAGAAGCCTCCCCCAAGCTTGTGGGAGACTCTCTTCTTTGATTTGCACAAAATTATATATTTCTCGCAAGGCAGCTTGTTTCTTATGAGCAGGGAAATATTTAGCAGAGAAGTAATAAATCATATCCTGGGGACTACGCACACAACCAGGAGCAAGAGAATTATACCAAGTCTTAGCATCACCCTTTAATGAGAACGGAAATATCTTAAGGATATAATAATAGCGAGACTTCTCATCATTAGTAAACAGGGTAGCTATATCATTCAACTTGGTAAGATGTGCCACAACAGTTTTAGATTCGAGGCCATAAAAAGGATCAGATTCAACTAAAGTAATAATCTCAGGATCAACAGAGAATTCATAATCCTTATCAGTAACACAAATAGGAGAAGTAGCAAAAGCAGGGTCAGGTTTCATTCTAGCATTAAGAGACTGCTGCTTCCATTTAGCTAATAATTTCTTAAGATCATATCTATCATTGCAAGCAAAGATAGCTCTAGCAGCTTCTTCATTCATAACATAACCCTCAGGAACAACAGGTAATTCATAATCATTGGGAGAATTTTCATCATCACTATCATCAATAATAGCATCTTCAATAATTTCATTCCCCCTAACTCTAGCAATTTGTTCATCAAGAAATTCACCTAATGGCAAAGTAGTATCACGCACAGAAGTAGTTTCATCATGCATAGCAGAAGTGGCATCATCAATAACATGCGACATATCAGAATTCATAGCAGTAGCAAGTTTAGGTGTCGCAAGTTTACTAATAACAGAAGGAGAATCTAGTGCAGAGCTAGATGGAAGTTCCTTACCTCCCCTCGTAGTTGAGGGCAAAATCTTGGTTCTGTCGTCTTTCAAGTTCTTCATAGTGATCAACAGATATAAATCCCAAGTGACTCGGAGAATAGAGCTATGCTCCTCAGCAACGGTGCCAGAAATTAGTCTTGATAACCCACAAGTGTAGGGGATCGCAACAGCTTTCGAGGATAAAGTATTCAACCCAAATTTATTGATTCGACATAAGGGGAGCGAAAGAATATTCTTCAGTATTAGTAGTTGAGCTGTCAATTCAACCACACCTGGATAACTTAGTATCTGCAGCAAAGTATTTAGTAGCAAATAAGGTGGTATGATAATAAAGGTAACAGTAGCAAAAGTAAAGATAATAGTTTTTGGGTTTTTGTAGTAGCTGTAACAGTAGCAACGGAAAAGTAAATAAGAGAAGAACAATATGTGAAAAGCCCGTAGGAAATGGGTCAGTGATGGATAATTATGCCGGATGCGATTCCTCATGTAATAGCTATAACATAGGGTGACACAGAACTAGCTCCAATTCATCAATGTAATGTAGGCATGTATTCCGTAAATAGTCATACGTGCTTATGGAAAAGAACTTGCATGACATCTTTTGTCCTACCCTCCCGTGGCTGTGGGGTCCTAGCGGAAACTAAGGGATATTAAGGCCTCCTTTTAATAGAGAACCGGAACAAAGCATTAGCACATAGTGAATACATGAACTCCTCAAACTACGGTCATCACCGAGAAGTATCCCGATTATTGTCACTTCGGGGTTGTCGGATCATAACACATAATCGGTGACTATAGACTTGCAAGATAGGATCAAGAACACACATATATTCATGAAAACATAATAGGTTTAGATCTGAAATCATGGCACTCGGGCCCTAGTGACAAGCATTAAGCATAGCAAAGTCATAGCAACATCAATCTTAGAACATAGTGGATACTAGGGATCAAATCCTAACAAAACTAACTTAATTACATGGTAAATCTCATCCAACCCATCACCGTCCAGCAAGCCTACGATGGAATTACTCACGCACGGCGGTGAGCATCATGAAATTGGTGATGGAGGATGGTTGATGATGACGATGGCGATGAATCCCCCTCCCCGGAGCCCCGAACGGACTCCAGATCAGCCCTCCCGAGAGAGATTAGGGCTTGGCGGCGGCTTCGTGTCGTAAAACGCGATGAAACTTTCTCTCTGATTTTTTTCTCCCCGAACATGAATATATAGAGTTGGAGTTGATCTCGGTGGAGGTCCAGGGGGCCCACGAGATAGGGGGCGCGCCCTATAAGGGGGGCGCCCCCTGTCTCGTGGACAAGGTGTGGGCCCCCTGGTGTATTTCTTTCGCCCAGAAATTCTTATTAATTCCAAAAAGTGCCTCCGTGGATTTTCAGGACATTTCGAGAACTTTTCTTTTCTACACATAAAACAACATCATGGCAGTTCTACTGAAAACAGCGTCAGTCCGGATTAGTTTCATTCAAATCATGCAAGTTAGAGTCCAAAAAAAGGGCAAAAGTGTTTGGAAAAGTAGATACGTTGGAGACGTATCAAGAACTTATTGGAGACTTCATATCTCTCAATCCGGGCATTTGCTTGAAATATTAACTTCAACTCCTGGAACAACTCATATGCTCCATGACGTTCAAAAAGTCGTCGAAGTCCCGGTTCTAAGCCGTAAAGCATGGCACACTGAACTATCGAGTAATCATCAGCTTTGCTCTACCAGACATTCTTAACGTCGTCAGTTGCATCTGTAGCAGGCCTGGCACCCAGCGGTGCTTCCAGGATGTAATTCTTCTGTGCAGCAATGAGGATAATCCTCAAGTTACGGGCCGAGTCCGTGTAATTGCTACCATCATCTTTCAACTTAGCTTTCTCAAGGAACGCATTAAAATTCAACGGAACAACAGCACGAGCCATCTATCTACAACAAACATAGACAAGCAAAATACTATCAGGTACTAAGTTCATGATAAATTTAAGTTCAATTAATCATATTACTTAAGAACTCCCACTTAGATAGACATCCCTCTAATCATCTAAGTGATCACGTGATCCAAATCAACTAAACCATGTCCGATCATCACGTGAGATAGAGTAGTTTTCAATGGTGATAATCACTATGTTGATCATATCTACTATATGATTCACGCTCGACCTTTCGGTCTCAGTGTTTCGAGGCCATATCTGTATATGCTAGGCTCGTCAAGTTTAACCTGAGTATTCCGCGTGTGCAACTGCTTTGCACCCGTTGTATTTGAACGTAGAGCCTATCACACCCGATCATCACGTGGTGTCTCAGCACGAAGAACTTTTGCAATGGTGCATACTCAGGGAGAACACTTTTACCTTGAAATTTAGTGAGAGATCATCTTATAATGCTACCGTCAATCAAAGCAAAATAATATGCATAAAGGATAAACATCACATGCAATCAATATAAGTGATATGATATGGCCATCATCATCTTGTGCTTGTGATCACCATCTCCAAAGCACCGTCATGATCACCATAGTCATCGGCGCGACACCCTAATCTTCATCATAGCATCATTGTCATCTTGCCACCTATTGCTTCTACGACTATCGCTACCGCTTAGTGATAAAGTAAAGCAATTACAGGGCGATTGCATTGCATACAATAAAGCGACAACCATATCGCTCCTGCCAGTTGCCGATAACTTGGTTACAAAACATGATCATCTCATACAATAAAATATAGCATCACGTCTTGACCATATCACATCACAACATACCCTGCAAAAACAAGTTAGACGTCCTCTACTTTGTTGTTGCAAGTTTTACATGGCTGCTACGGGCTGAGCAAGAACCGTTCTTACCTACGCATCAAAACCACAATGATAGTTCATCAAGTTAGTGTTGTTTTAACCTTATCAAGGACCGGGCATGGCCACACTCGGTTCAACTAAAGTTGGAGAAACTGACACCCGCCAGCCACCAATGTGCAAAGCACGTCGGTATGACCAGTCTCGCGTAATGTCAGTCCGGGCCGCTTGATCCAACAATACCGCCGAACCAAAGTATGACATGCTGGTAAGCAGTACGACTTGTATCGCCCACAACTCACTTGTGTTCTACTCGTGCATATAACATCAATGCATTAAACCTGGGCTCGGATGCCACTGTTGGGGAACGTAGTAATTTCAAAAAAATTCCTACGCACACGCAAGATCATGGTGATGCATAGCAACGAGAGGGGAGAGTGTTGTCCATGTACCCTCGTAGACCGAAAGCGAAAGCGTTAGCACAACGCGGTTGATGTAGTCGTACGTCTTCACGGCCCGACCCATCAAGCACCGAAAGCACGACACCTCCGAGTTCTTGCACATGTTCAGCTCGATAACGTCCCTCGAACTCCGATCCAACCGAGTGTCGAGGGAGAGTTCTGTACGACCTTGAGAAGACGTGTCTAGAGGGGGGGTGATTAGACACTTAGTACCAAAGTTGCAGTTTTTAAGTTTCCTTAAGTTTAAGTGGAGATTAGGCACAAGTTTAACATTCACAATACATACCAGGCAAGCATGCAAAGAGTTTATGGGCAGCGGAAAATAAAGCATGCAACTTGCAAGAAAGTAAAGGGAAGGGTTTGGAGGATTCAAACGCAATTGGAGACACGGATATTTTTGGCGTGGTTCCGATAGGTGGTGCTATCGTACATCCACGTTGATGGAGACTTCAACCCACGAAGGGTAACGGTTGCGCGAGTCCACGGAGGGCTCCACCCATGAAGGGTCCAGAAGAAGCAACCTTGTCTATCCCACCATGGACGTCGCCCACGAAGGACTTGCCTCACTAGCGGTAGATCTTCACGGAGTAGGCGATCTCCTTGCCCTTACAAACTCCTTGGTTCAACTCCACAATCTTGTTGGAGGCTCCCAAGTGACACCTAGCCAATATAGGAGACACCACTCTCCAAGAAGTAACAAATGGTGCGTTGATGATGAACTCCTTGCTCTTGTGCTTCAAATGATAGTCTCCCCAACACTCAACTCTCTCTCATGAGTTTTGGATCTGGTGGAAAGAAGATTTGAGTGGAAAGCAACTTGGGGAAGGCTAGAGATCAATATTCATATGGTAGGAATGGAATATCTTGGCCTCCACACATGAGTAGGTAGTTCTCTCTCAGAAATGATAAGTTGGAAGTGTAAGTTTGTTCTGATGGCTCTGTCCACGAATGAAGATGAGGTTGTCGGTGTCAAAACCGGCGGATCTCGGGTAGGTGGTCCCGAACTGTGCGTCTAGGCAGATGGTAACAGGAGACGAGGGACACAATGTTTTTACCCAGGTTCGGGCCCTCTCGATGGAGGTAAAACCCTACGTCCTGCTTGATTAATATTGATGATATGGGTAGTACAAGAGTGGATCTACCACGAGATCAAGGAGGCTAAACCCTAGAAGCTAGCCTATGGTATGATTGTTGTAATGTATGTTGTCCTACGGACTAAAGCCCTCCGGTTTATATAGACACCGGAGGAGGCTAGGGTTACACAGAGTCGGTTACAATGGTAGGAGATCTACATATCCGTATCGCCAAGCTTGCCTTCCACGCCAAGGAAAGTCCCATTCGGACACGGGACGGAGTCTTCAATCTTGTATCTTCGTAGTCTTGGAGTCCGGCGGATAATGATAGTCCGGCGGATAATGATAGTCCGGCTGTCCGGACACCCCCTAGTCCAGGACTCCCTCAGTAGCCCCTGAACTAGGCTTCAATGACGATTAGTCCGGCGCGCATAATGTTCGGCATTGCAAGGCGGGTTCCTCCCTTGAATAATCCAGAGAAGATTATGAACACCAGGATAGTGTCCGGCTCTGCAAAATAAATTCCACATTCCACCGAAGAGAGAATAAAATGTACACTTAGTTCAATCTGCTGACGTATTATGCGGCATGACATCACACCGCTACCAAGCCACTGTTTGAATCATTTTTTACTATACCACCTCAGCACGTTTAGCGAAGCGGTTTCCTTGGCACGTCTTGTCGAAGCAGAGATCGTGTTCCCCTTATTCCGGGATTCTCATCAATACGGACGTGGGTAACCCAACCGCGCCATTGATGGTGGCGCTTGGGAGATAAGCGAGTTTTACCAGGCCGGTGGGGGACGCATAGTTTTCGTCCGCCTATATATAAGGGATAAGGATTCACCTTCTCACCTACGCCTTCTTCCTCCTTTGCTTATCCATCTCCGCGCACTCAAGCTCCAACGCCCAAGTTCGCGCATCTCGCCTCGACCTTCTCCGAATATGTCCGGAGCGGGAGGCAAGTGGTTGGCCTCCACCGTTAAGGAGGAGCACATCACCAAGCTGCGCAGCGCCGGATATCTCTCCGGCGATATCGCGCATCGGCTGCCCGACAAGGGGCAGCTCGTCCCCACCCCTGGGCCTCATGAGAAGGTCGTCTTCCTTCCCCACTTCCTCCGCGGACTGGGCTTTCCGCTCCATCCATTCGTCCGGGGGCTCATGTTCTATTACGGCCTAGATTTCCACAATCTAGCGTCGAACTTCATCCTCAACATCTCGGCGTTCATCGTCGTGTGCGAGGCCTTCCTCTGCATCCGGCCCCACTTCGGCTTGTGGCTCAAGACCTTAAACGTCAAGCCGAAGGTTGTGAAGGGCACGCAAGCGGAATGCGGAGGCGCCATGTTGGGTAAATTACCCAACGTCCTTTGGCTCGAAGGGGCATTCGTGGACTCCGTCAAGGGGTGGCAATCGGGGTGGTTCTACATCACCGAGCCGCCCAAGCCTACATGGGCGGCGGCCCCCGAGTTTAGATCTGGCGTCCCCACGCAGCTCACCTCCTAGAAAGAGAAGGGCTTGCTGTGGGCCGATCCGAAGGAGGTGACTGGACTCCGAGCCTGCATCTAGAAACTGGTGAGCAATAAGCTCAGGCTCGTCGACGTGGTCCAAGTCATGCTCATCCGCCGGATTCTCCCATGCCAAGAACGGGCATTCAATCTGTGGGAGTTCAATCCGGAACAGCACCAGGTGCTAAGCGGGCTCTTCGATACGACATACGAAGGCGCCTAGAGGGTGCTGTTTAAGGGCGCCGAAGCCCCCGCATCCACGACGGAAGATCGCGGATTCAGCTCGCAGCATCCAACTGACGAGGTAAGTGATTCAACCCCATTACGGGACACTTTGTAGTAATCGAATTGATTATAAGAGGGTTTCATTCTTCCCTTTCCTTTGACAGGAATGGATGGAGAAGGCCAGGCAGCTTATTAGCCCGGCTCCCATGCCAGAAGACCCAGTGGACGCCCGTTTAGCAGGGCTGCTGGTTCCGACACCGCACGTGGTGCCGGAGAAGAAGGCCAAGAAGGTGGCCGCGGGGACTCGAAAGAGTTCCCGCAATCAGGCGTCTGACGACGACGCGGACTCCTCCCCCGAAGACGAGGAGGAGGAGTGCTCTCTCCCGGAGGGGGGAGAGAAGAAGAGGAAGGCTTCCCCAATAGGGCAGGCCAAAGGGTCCAAGAGGGGGAGAACTATCCCCCCAGACAGTTTCGCCAACACCATCGTTGGCGAGGATGAATGGTCTCCAAGGGCCAGGCGTCCGGCAAGATCGTAAGTATCCGGATCCTTTATATGCAATATCTTTTCTGTCACGTAGTGTCCTTCTAACGCCGCATTCTGCCCGTAGTCCGGCCAATGACGATCTCCCCGACTCATCGAGCGGGTCGTTGGCCTCGTCGGATGTGAATTCACTTCCGACCGCCTCTACCCCACGCGCCGACGAGGACGCCGAGGTGGGATCCCAGAGAGGGACCCATCAGGAGGAGGCTCCGGAGGCGCCGTCAGGCAGCCTCCCGGACTTTGCGCCGGACTCTACATCGTAACCCGCAGTGGTTCCAGAGTCCGGCAAGCGGCCCCTTCGAAAGAAGGGCAAGACCGTGATGCCGGCGACCTCCGTCCAACCGGAGGCGCCGGATAACTTGTTGGAGGCGCTTAAAGGCGCTTCCATCAAGGAAGAACACCGCACTATCATGAGTGCGGTGATTCAAAAGGTTCAGCTCGCCAAAAGCGGGCTGACCGAAGCCTGCAGTAGCCTTTTAACAGGCTTTGAGGTAAGAAGTTAAAATTATGTAATGTAATACCGCATAGACAGTAGCCCCTGATGCTCGGTTCGGTGTTCGGAAAGAAAAGCCGTATTGAGGATCTAACAAGATATGCGCAGGGTTGCTAAAAATATGTCAATATGGGTTTGCAGGCTGCGCTGCTGGCCTCTACCGCATTAACGGCAGAGGTCGATGTGCTAAAGTAGGATCTCGAGCGGTCCGAGCGAGAGCTCGGCCATGCGAAGAAGCAGCTCGAGGACAAAGAAGGTGAGTAACACCACTTTGAATAGGTACCTTACAGAAAAGGATTTTGGTTGCAATAAAATTAACAAGGATAATATGTGTATTGCAGGGGCCACTAACGAGGTGGCAGCCCTGAAGGATGCTGTGTCCGTGGCCGAACACAGTGCGGCCGCGGAATGGGCAGAGCGAGAAAAGCAGGAGGCACGGGTGGCAGAAGTTCGGCAAGAGCTCCAGGCTCTCATGGAAAAGCATGAGAGTTTGGAGCGTGACTCCAAGACTGGAGAGTCCGAGCTTGCCTCGGCTCTCGAAAGTGCCAAGTCCGCCAAGGCCGAGGCCCATAAGGCCCTTCAGGAGGTTGAAGATATAAAGAAAATAGCGGCGGGTAAGGCATTTTTCATGCAAAGCAAGCATGTTGATGTAAAATACCTGATACTTACCCGCATTCGGAGCTCTCCAGGGGCGTTTGCAGATCTGCCGCGTAGTGCATCCGATGCCACCGTGTTCTATCGTGGCGAGGAGGGGAGCTCGACGAAAAAAGTCTTCTGGTCTCAGTATGCTGAGGCTGGACACCCGGTGCCCCCAAGCGACCAGCTGAAGCAGCTGGTCGAACTCCACAAGGTAGCTGAAGAGGCCATGAAGGGCCTTATAGTTCGGCTGTTGCCTGGACAGGCCATGCATGGGAGCTACTTTGGCCTCGTGCGGCGGCTGGTGGATGCATGCCCCTGGGTGGATGTCATTAAGCGCTCCGCCTGTATTGAAGGCGCTCGCCGGGCCCTCGCCCGCACAAAGGTGCAATGGGGCAGGTTGGATGCGGAGAAGCTTCTCACGGACCCACCGCCGCCGGGCAAGGAGTATCGTACGCCCGAAATGTATTATAAAACTGTCCTGAAGGGAGCCCGCAATATTGCGGATGAGTGCCCCCGAAATGTAATCTTTGAGTGAATTTGCTATGTATTATCCTGCGCGCTGAAACTTTGTTCATGTGCGCGTTTAAGCAATGCTTTTTTAATTTAAAATATTACCTTCTGTGCGGCCGTTTATGAAATCTGAGAGATGCCAAGTCGTTGGCTTCAGCCCCCAAGCCACGAGTGCTGGGGTGTCCGGGATAAACTTGAGCACTCTTGTTCCCATTTTTGGGTCCATCTAGGGAGGCGCTCAACACAACGAACAAGGCAACCGGACTTATAATGCTTGAACACTCTCACTTAGCCATAGAATTCTATAATTTTAAATTTCGGCGAAGCCCCTGGTATTCGGAAGACCGAATCCGGGGCGCTATCCACGCCTTTTTCGGACATTGTCCGGAACTTCGCTCAAAGCGGCGTGAGTCTTTAAGGACCCGAAAAAACCTCTCGAACAGCGACCAGTCTCTCGCCTTATCATGCCAGTCAGTTTTAGCTTTCTCCACTGAGGTGCTCGCCCGGCTCAACCGGGGCGCAATCGCAGTGGTTCTCCCAGTGCTACCTTAGCCGACAGAACGGAACGTAAGGCACCAAAACATGGGAGCCCGGCAAACCCAAATATTGACCCAAGACATGATTCGGAGCCGATTCATATAATGCTATAAGTTCGGGGTGCCGCACTTATGAAAGTGTTCGGACTTTATCACACCATAGTTTGGGGAACAGAAGCCCCTGGCGTATTTGGCCGTACCAAAATATACGGGCGCAAGATGTCATATAATGAGCATATATATATAAAAGGTGTTGCATTATTTATGAAAGAAAGTCTGCTAAGAGAGCGGACTGATACAAATAGTGCGGTAAGCAAGGGATTTGGAATAAGTAAACATGTCCCCCTCCAGGGGTGAGCTGCGGACTTGGTGTATATAATTTAATTTAATGCTCGTAATTGAGACCACCTGAGTGTTCGTCGCAGCCTTCTTTAGTCCCTGACTGTTGCATCATGAGTTCGGCAGGTTCTCCGCCGGACAGGGCTTCTGGTTAACAGAGTCCTGTGTACATAAAAGAATAATATATATATATATACATATATATATATAAAGGGGGGCACACTTGCGAGCCCCCGGTGTGGTCGAACCGCACTTTGGGTCCGTTGCGATCGTGCCCCCTCCCCTGTGCCCATGGTATCTCCAAAGCGTAATGATGTACACGGAGTGTTATCCTTGCGATCATACGCGGGCGAGGGTTGGGGCCGCATTGCTACGCGTGCTCCGATCGCGCCAGGTGGTCTTGGTTGGCATTGCTCCGGGCGCGTTTTGTTGTACCCGGTCTTTTAACGGCCGGACTCGAGAATTGCCTTAAAAGGCTGCTATGTACTTCTGCCGCGAGAGCCGCTGTATGTTCCTCCGTTCGGAGGGAGCGTTCCGTATTTCTATTGACCGTGATGACTCCACGAGGGCCTGGCATCTTGAGCTTTAGGTATGCATAATGTGGCACCGCGTTGAATTTTGCAAACGCGGTTCGTCCGAGCAGAGCGTGATAGCCGCTGCAAAACGGGACTATGTCGAAGATTAACTCTTCACTCCGGAAATTATCCGGGGATCCGAAGACCACTTCCAGTGTGACTGAGCCTGTACAGTTGGCTTCCACTCCTGGTATGACACCTTTAAAGGTTGTCTTTGTAGATTTAATCCTTGATGGGTCTATGCCCATTTTGCGCACTGTATCCTGATAAAGCAGGTTCAGGCTACTGCCGCCGTCCATCAGGACTCTCGTGAGGTGAAATCCATCGACGATTGGGTCTAAAACCAATGCGGCGAATCCGCCATGGCGTATGCTGGTCGGATGGTCTCTTCGATCGAAAGTGATCGGACAAGAGGACCATGGATTGAACTTCGGGGCGACTGGCTCCATCGCATAGACGTCCCTTAGTGCATGTTTCCTCTCCCTCTTGGGTATGTGGGTCGCGTATATCATATTCACCGTCCGCACTTGTGGGGGAAAACCCTTCTGTCGTCTATTGTTCGGCGGTCGGGTCTCTTCCTCGTCGTCGCTGTTTAGCCCCTTGTCATTGTTTTCGGCAATTAACTTGCCGGCCTGCTTGAACACCCAGCAATCTCTATTGGTGTGGTTAGATGGCTTTTCAGAGGTGCCATGTATCTGGCATAAGCGGTCGAGTATTCGGTCCAGATTGGACGGACCCGGAGTGGTTCTTTTGAATGGCTTCTTCTGCTGACCGGGTTTAGAGCCTCGGAATCCGGCGTTGACTGCCGTATCCTCCTTATCGTCGCCGTTAATGCGGCGTTTGTTTTTGTTTTGACGTGACCTGCCGTTGTTGTCCTTAGTATCCGGACTGCCAGAATTTTTACGGAGATTGTTGCTGCGGGCTAGCCAGCTGTCCTCTCCCGCGCAAAAGCGGGTCATTAACGATGTGAGGGCTGCCATGGATTTCGGCTTTTCCTGCCCCAGGTGCCGGGCTAGCCATTCGTCCCGGATGTTATGTTTGAAGGCTGCAAGGGCCTCTGCATCCGGGCAGTCGATGATTTGGTTTTTCTTTGTCAAGAACCGTGTCCAGAATTGTCTGGCCGATTCGTCTGGCTGATGAATAATGTGGCTTAGGTCGTCGGTGTCTGGTGGTCGCACATACGTGCCCTGGAAGTTGTCGAGGAATGCAGCTTCCAGGTCTTCCCAGCACCCAATTGACTCTGCGGGCAAGCTGTTTAGCCAATGCCGAGCTGGTCCTTTAAGCTTGAGTGGGAGATACTTGATGGCATGGAGATCGTCGCCGCGGGCCATATGGATGTGGAGGAGATAATCTTCGATCCAAACCGCGGGGTCTGTTGTGCCATCGTAAGATTCGATGTTTACGGGTTTAAACCCTTCGGGGATTTGATGATCCATTACTTCGTCAGTGAAGCATAGCGGGTGTGCGGCGCCTCTGTATTGAGCAATATCGTGACGCAGCTCGAGAGAGCGCTGTCTGCTGTGTTCAGCCCGGCCGGGGTTATTGTATCCGGCGCGACGGTATTCGTCATGGGTCGTGAGGCGCCCACGTCATCCGTAGATGGATCTGGATTGCCTTGCTTTGTCCTCCAATACGTCTCGCAAGTCCGGCGCGTTCCCTCTTGGCTTCGCACTTTTGGAGCGATGCCGGGGTATGGTCTTGGCTGGGGGCCTGGATGCCTCTCTGTCACGACCACGGGGTGGTCGGTCAGCCATATCATGCGCTGGTGATGGAGGTATATATGCTTCCTCCTCTAATCAGGGGAGCAGCTTGCGTCTTGGGTAACTTTTGGAGGGGCGTTCGAGTTTATACTCTTCGGCCGCGAGGACCTCGGTCCATCGATCGGCCAGCAGGTCCTGATCAGCTTGAAGTTGTTGCTGCTTTTTCTTTAGGCTGTTTGCTGTGGCGATAAGCCTGCGTTTAAAACGCTCTTGTTCGACGGGGTCCTCAGGTATGACGAATTCGTCATCGTTGAGGCTTGCTTCGTCTTCGGAGGGAGGCATATAGTTATGATCCTCAACCTCTTCGCCTGCCGCCCTCTCGTGAGGGCTTGCTTCTGCATCCTCCTGCGCTGAGTCTTGCTGGAGGGGATTGTTTTCGGCACTCTCTGGAGTATTATTATCTCATGTGCCGGAATCTCCATTCTTGCTATGGCGGGATTTAGAGCAGCGCCGCTGACGCCGGTGTTTGGGCTGCTTCTTTAAAGAGTCTGCCTCCGCCGCTTCTTCGCCGTCCCCGTCTTTTGGGGTGTCCACCATATATATGTCGTATGACGAGGTGGTCTTCCAGTGCCCTGTAGGCGCTGGTTCCTGTTCGTCTCCGGCATCGTCGTCCATAGCGTCGATGTCGTCGGAGTCGTAGTCTAGCATGTCGGTTAGATCATCAATAGTGGCTACAAAGTGGGTGGTGGGTGGGCCCTGAATTTCTTCGTCGTCCGTACCCCAACCATCCTGGCCATAGTCCGGCCAAGACTCTCCTGATAACGAGAGATGCTTTAGTGAATTCAGGATATCGCCAAAAGGCGAGTATTGGAAGATGTCTGTGGCGGTGAATTCCATAACCGGCGCCCAATCCGAATCGATTGGTAGGGGCGCGGGAGGTTCGGAGTCCGGCAAGGAGTCCGACGCCTCTGAATCACGAGTTTTGCAGGGGACAAGATTAGTGTTCGGCTCCATCGCCGTGGGTGTTGAAGCCCCCAGGGCGGCGTCTATCCACCGGCCCTCGATCTGGGCGATCGGCTCCGGACTAATGGCCGAAGCAGATCCGTGTGCGGCCACCAAGGCACTGTTTGGTGGCAGAGCTAGATCATGCCCGTCGTCACAGTGCGGCACGCTTGGCTGTGGCTCGAGTCCGTCGAAGATCAAGTCTCCGCGGACATCGGCCGTGAAGTTTAGGCTTCCGAATCTGACCTGACGGCCAGGGGCGTAGCTTTCGATCTTCTCCAGATGGCCAAGTGAATTAGCCCGCAGTGCGAAGCCGCCGAATACGAAGATCTGTCCGGGGAGAAAGGTCTCACCCCGGACAGTGTTGTTGGTTGAAGATGCCATCAAGCCTATCGGTGACGACACAGAGGAACTCTCAATGAAAGCACCAATGTCGGTGTCAAAACCGGCGGATCTCGGGTAGGGGGTCCCGAACTGTGCGTCTAGGCGGATGGTAACAGGAGATGAGGGACACAACGTTTTTACCCAGGTTCGGGCCCTCTCGATGGAGGTAAAACCCTACGTCCTGCTTGATTAATATTGATGATATGGGTAGTACAAGAGTGGATCTACCACGAGATCAAGGAGGCTAAACCCTAGAAGCTAGCCTATGGTATGATTGTTGTAATGTATGTTGTCCTACGGACTAAAGCCCTCCGATTTATATAGACACCGGAGGAGGCTAGGGTTACACAGAGTCGGTTACAATGGTAGGAGATCTACATATCCGTATCGCCAAGCTTGCCTTCCACCCCAAGGAAAGTCCCATCCGGACACGGGACGGAGTCTTCAATCTTGTATCTTCGTAGTCTTGGAGTCCGGCGGATAATGATAGTCCAGCGGATAATGATAGTCCGGCTGTCCGGACACCCCCTAGTCCAGGACTCCCTCAGAGGTGGAGGGGTATTTATAGCCTCCACACAAAATCTAAGCGTTACACACAATCTACCAAACTCGGTGGGACCGAATCGTTAAACTCGGTCAGACCGATTTAGCAAATAATGTGACCGTTAGGGTTTTCGGTGGGACTGAAATGCAACTCGGTAAGACCGATATGGTTAGGGTTAGGGCAGAACGTAATCTCGGTAAGACCGATTACACAAACTTGGTGAGACCGATTTTGCTAATAAGCTTTCCAGAGAGTTGGTCAGGCAAACTCGGTTTGACCGATTACACAAACTCGGTGAGATCGCTTTTGGTAATGAGTCAACCAGGAAGTTTGCATTGTAATCTTGGTAGTACCGATTGTTCAAACTCGGTGAGACCGATTTTGATAATGGACATACACAGAGGCATTACAATCCCATCTCGGTGAGACCGAGATCCCTATCGGTAAGACCGATTTTCTTAGGGTTTGTGGCAGTGGCTATGACTTTTGGAATCGGTGGCGCCGGATAGGAAGAATCGGTGTGACCGATTTTGACTTTAGGTTTAGGTCATTTGTGGAAGTGGGAAAGTAGTTGAGGGTTTTGGAGCATATCACTAAGCACATGAAGCAAGAGGCTCATTAAGCAACACCTCATCCCTCCTTGATAGTATTGGCTTTTCCTATAGACTCAATGTGATCTTGGATCACTAAAATGTAAAATGAAAAGTCTTGAGCTTGAAGCTTGATCCTATCCTTTGCCCTTAGCATCTTGAAGGAGTTCCCACATCCTTTAGTCCATGCCACTCCATTGTTGAACTTATCTGAAACATACTAGATAAAAGTGTTAGTCCAATAAGAGATATGTTGACATTAATTACCAAAACCACCTAGGGAGCACTTGTGATTTCAATCTCCCCCTTTTTGGTAATTGATGACAACATACATCAAAGCTTTAGATAAAGATATAAGGAATAGCAAGTAAAGCTTTGGAAAGACATGTAACAAACATAGGCCCCCCCCCTACATGTATGCAATCATGTGAATATGGAATATAGAGGCATGTGAGAGCATAAACATGATAGAGTAGTCTATGTGTTACATGTATCTTGGCCATATGCATCAGAGCAAAGAATATTAAAGAAAATACCTTCATGCCCATGAGTCCTTCTTGCAAACAGTATGTACATCAGCAAGAATTCCTCATACACATGATTGTGATGCATATACTTACCTTGAAGTCTTGAGTTGGCTTAGGATGAAATGAACCTGCGTAAACAAGGTTAGATAACACAGATACATCTACTAGCCAGAGCAAACAGAAGAAACCGCAAGAATACCAAGACTGGGATGACATGTAGAGAGTGAGTACTAAGTACCACATTTGATTAGACATGTCCCCAAGAGTAAAGATATGCAATAAATTTGAATGATTTCTTTCCCTTAGATGTCTTGCTCCCCCTGAATCTAACATGGGATACTGGGAGAAGATAGGAAATAGAGAATCAGAGCTGAAAGATATGAATGATGACCAGAGCTAATGTATGCTAATGCAAATAAGCACAATAGATCATATGAACATGTCTCTCCCCTCAAGAAGACATGTGGGCATCTCTCCTCTTGAACACCAAGCATCTGGGATCCTTGAGATATACTTTCTACTTAAGTATCCTCTCCCCCTGGAGATCTCTCTCTTCCTTTGAGGGTCTCTCTTCCCCTTTAGAAGGTGATATCTCTCCCCCCCTTAAGAAGGTGATAAACTTCCTTTGATGTGATCTCTTTCTAAATGATAAGCTTTGATGTTCTCTCTCTCCCCCTTTGACATCAATTTCCAAGAAGGGTTTTCTGGAATCCGTCGAATGGGTTTGGTCCTTGAGACATAGCACAAAGCAATGATAAAAATGTGATGCTTGTAGAGGACAAGATTCATTGAGTGGAGCTGGATCAAAAGAAACATAGAATATGTAGCAAACTGTTTTTCCTGTTGTGAAATCGGTGGCACCGAGTGGTATGCTTAGGTTGTACCGAAAGGATTCGGTTGGACCGAAGATAATAAATCGGTGAAACCGAGTTCATCACAGAGAAAACACTTGTCACCTCAGCTCACTAGACTAGTAAGATCTCACAAAGATTTGCAAGGAATTTACTGAAAGATGTGCGATGAATTGGAATGCAGAAAATGCAGAGCAAACAGAAAGAAAACTAGATGAAGTTTTTTTTTTTGAAAGGGAAACAAATATGCATGATACAAATGCAAAAACATAGACAAGAACACAAGAGAACTTCATCTAGAGATGGTCGGCGACAAAGTCACCTATGTTAGAGTATATTGACTTAGGAGTCAAGTGAGATCACTTGATCATAGGTCATACTCATCGTTTAAGCTCAAAATGGGGTTGCCATTTTTCGTTTAAGCATCTTGATGTATTCACATCTTTTCGAGTTGCTTTAGCTCATGACTTGGAGTAAAGCTTCTCTAAGATGGAATAACATACCTTGGTTGGTGGTGTTGTCCATGTAGTTGAACTTGTGTGGGTTGCTCAAGGTTGATGTAGCTCATCAAGAATTTGGAGCACCACTTGGAATTTAAGTCCATCTACCTACATGGGTTAGTTCTTGCAAGGAAGAGCACTTGTGTATCCAAAAATGACAATCATGAAGCTCAATAGAGAATTTGTCAAAGGATATGTTTGAGTGGTTCCGTGCTTCCTTGTCTTCAACCACCATAGTGTAGAGATTTGGTGATGTAGAGATTTCTCAAGATGTGAGTAGATTACAATCTCATGGAGTTTGATTCCACCAAGTACCTACATGGGTTAGATAACATGCAAGATACAAATATATCCAAGACATAAGATTTTCATCATAAGAGAAACATCAAGGATTAGTCATAAGCTCATGTCTTGCATGTATCCAATAGAGTTTCTACTCCAAGTTTGAAGCATCAATGATGTTCAATTCTCCTCTTAACCTGCAAAACACTTTCTCATCAAGAGGTTTAGTGAATATATCCGCTAATTGCTTTTCAGTGCGAATATGCTTGAGATCAATGTCACCCTTAGCAACATGATCTCGAATGAAATGATGACGACAATATGCTTAGTTCGAGAATGTTGCACGGGATTATGACCAATTTTGATAGCACTTTCATTGTCACAAAGCAATGGAACGTGTCTCACATATATCCCATAATCTTTAAGAGTTTGGGTCATCCAAAGTAATTGAGCACAACATGAACCAGCGGCAATATATTCAGCTTCGGCGGTGGATAAGGATACTGAGTTTTGTTTCTTAGAGGACCAAGACACAAGAGATCTACCAAGAAATTGACAAGTACCTGAGGTGGACTTTCTATCAACCTTGTCTCCGGCATAGTCCGAGTCAGAATAGCCAACAAGATCGAAAGAGGCCCTCTTAGGATGCCAAATGCCAAAGTTTGGTGTATGGATTTAGTATCTCACTATCCTTTTCACGGCCTTAAGATGACATTCCTTAGGAGCAGCTTGATATCGTGCACATATGCACACACTTAGCATGATATCGGGACGTGAAGCACATAGATATAACAATGAACCAATCATAGAGCGATAAACCTTTTGATCAACCGGTTCACTATCTTTGGTTAAATCAAGATGTACACTAGTAGGCATGGGTGTAGACATACCTTTGCATTCTTGCATATTGAAGTTCTTGAATAAGTCCTTGATGTACTTCGTTTGAGAAACAAAGGTACCTTCCTTAGTTTGCTTGATTTGCAACCCAAGAAAGAATTTGAGTTCACTCATCATAGACATCTCAAACTTCTCCGACATTAGCTTCCCAAACTTTTCACTAAAATGAGGGTTAGTTGAACCAAATATAATATCATCAACATAGATTTGGCACACAAATAGTTCTCCATTAACCCTTTTAGTAAAAAGAGTAGAATCAATTTTCCCAATTTCAAAGCCTTTTTCAATAAGAAACTTGGTCAAGCATTTATACCACGCTCTAGGAGCTTGTTTAAGACCATAAAGGGCTTTGTGAAGTTTGTAAACATGATTGGGTTTCTTAGGATTGACAAAGCCGGGAGGTTGCTTAACATAAACTTCCTCCTCTATTTCACCATTTAGAAAAGCACTTTTAATGTCCATTTGGTACAAGGTGATATCATGATGATTAGCATAGGCAAGTAAGATGTGAATAGACTCAAGTCTAGCAACGGGGGCGTAAGTCTCACCATAGTCCATACCTTCAACTTGTGTGTAGCCTTGGGCGACGAGACGTGCTTTGTTGCAAACTACTTGTCCATCTTCATCTTGCTTGTTGCGAAACACCCATTTGGTACCGATGACGTTGTGGTTGTTGTCGGGCTTCTCAACCAATGTCCAAACTTGGTTCCTCTCAAAGTTGTGTAGCTCTTCATGCATAGCATTTATCCAATCCGGATCTTCCAATGCTTCTTCAACCTTCATAGGTTCAATGCTAGAGATGAAAGAATAGTTTTCACAAAAGTTAGCTAAATGAGTTTTAGAGCGAGTGATTCTCCCGGTTTTAATGTCATTGTAGATTTGCTCAATGGGATGATATTTAGCAATTCTTGCTCGAACTCGTGAAAGCTTTTGCTTGGGTCTTTGTTGAACATCTTCTTCATCTTGTTCTTCTTCTTGGCCTTCTTCATTGTTGGCGTTGTCGTTCTCTTGTCGTGGTGGAGAAGGAGGTTGTTGACGTTCATCTTGATGCACTTCCTCATTTTCCTGATCTTGGTGTGTCCCACTTGTGGATGCTTCCGTATCAACTCTTGGTTCACCTTGTCGTGAAGTAGAAGCTTCCACTTGGACGGACGAGGTACTCTCCTTCACCTCCGTTGGACGAACCTTGCCAATAGACAAGTCTTGGATTGCTTCCGAAGGATCTTTGTCTCCTACATCAATTGGCAATTGCTCTACTTGTGAGCCATTAGATTCATCAAACTTCACATCTACCGTCTCTTCAACCTTTCGGGTGAAATGTTGTAGACACGGTAAGTGTGAGAGTTTGAGCCATAACCTAGTAGGAAACCTTCATGAGATTTAGGAGCAAATTTAGAGCGATGATGCTTATCAAGAATGTAGCACTTTGAGCCGAATACTCGAAAGTATCCAACTTGGGGTTTGTTACCGGTGAGGAGCTCGTATGCCATCTTGCCGAGTAGCTTGTGAAGATACAAGCGATTTGTCGCATGACAAGCTGTCTCAACCGCTTCTGCCCAAAAGTGCTTCGGCGTCTTGTACTCATCAAGCATCGTTCTCGCCATTTCGATGAGCGTCCTGTTCTTCCTCTCAAGAACTCCGATTTGTTGAGGTGTGTACGTAGCCGAGAACTCGTGTGAAATCCCTTCTTCGTCAAGAAAGGTGTCCACATTTGCGTTCTTGAACTCCGTTCTGTTGTCGCTGTGAACCTTCTTGATCTTCACTTCAAATTGATTTTGGGCCTTCCTAGCGAAGTTTTTGAAGATCTTTTGGACCTGCGATTTATCATCGAGAAACAACACCCACGTAAATCTTGAAAAATCATCAACTATAACTAGACCAAAAGAATTTCCACCGAGACTCTTGTAAGAGTTGGGACCAAAAAGATCCATGTGAAGTAGCTCGAGTGGCCTCCTTGTGGTCATGATGTTCTTCACGGGATGCCTTCCTCCAACCTGTTTACCTGCCTGACAAGCGCTGCAAAGTCTATCCTTATCAAATATGACATCGTTAACTCCAAGGATATGATTTCCTTTAATAAGCTTGTCAAGGTTTCGCATACCAACATGACCTAGTCTTCTATGCCATAACCAAACTTTTGAGGATTTAGCAATGAAGCAAGTTTTAGGTTGAGCCTTTTTAGTGAAATCAACAATGTATAGATCACCTCTACGCACACCGTTAAAGACCATTTTATGATTATCTCAACGAAACACTTGGCAATCTACTTCAGTAAATAGGACATTGAAACCGAAATCAGCAAGTCTAGATACTGAAAGTAAGTTGTATCCAAGAGATTCAACGAGCATGACATTTTGTATGGAGCTATCATGTGATATCGCCACCTTACCGAGGCCAACCACCTTACCCTTTGAGTTGTCACTGAAAGTGACATACTTTCGAGGACCATCATTATCAGCAAGCTCACGAAACATGTCTTTATCTCCGGTCATGTGATCGGTACAATCCACTATCAAGAACCCATTCCTTTCCTCCTGACATATATCCCCGAAGATTTGCCATAAGACCAAAGTGTCTCATTGCATCATCAAGATCGAAGTCACTATCATCATCCTCATCATAGTATCCATGTTCAACATCGTCATGTGGTGGATCAAGTCCTAGAGAGGGTAATTCATTAGAATGAGTTTGACAATGTGTCGGTGTACTAAATTAGGGGTACCTTAGTATCCCGAACTTGTGCACGGGCAATCGCAACGCCCCGCGGCAAGGCTTGCCGGGCGTCCGCCAAGATCCTTCGCTATTCCTATTACTGCCATTCAAGAACAAAGTGTTTAACTGTGAAGACAAGGCCCCGGCAAGAGGAGCTTGCCGGTAAAGACAAGACCCCGGCAAGAGGAGCTTGCCGGGAAGGCCAACCAAGGCATTTTAAGAGACTTGCCGCGACGCACCGCGCGTCCCGGCAAGGCCCGGCAAGCTTCAAGCTTGCGGGTGCGACAAGACAGCGACCGCGGCAAGGCGCTTGCCGCGGCGAAGCCACCACTCTGCGCCCACGCTCCAGCGCATCCGACGACGTGTCGCCGCAGGATCGCTCCTGGTGCACGTGGCGGATGCGCTGGAGCATGGGCGCAGAGTGGTGGCTTCGCCGCGGTTAGCGCCTTGCCGCGGTCGCTGTCTTGTCGCACCCGCAAGCTTGTCGCTCGCCGGGCCTTGCCGGGACGCGCGGTGCGTAGCGGCAAGTCTCTTAAAATGCCTTGGTTGGCCTTCCCGGCAAGCTCCTCTTGCCGGGGTCTTGTCTTTCCCGGCAAGCTCCTCTTGCCGGGGCCTTGTCTTCACAGTTAAACACTTTGTTCTTGAATGGCAGTAATAGGAATAGCGAAGGATCTTGGCGGACGCCCGGCAAGCCTTGCCACGGGGCGCTACGACCGCCCGTGCACAAGTTCAGGATACTAAGGTAACCCTACCTTAGTACACCGACAGGAGCCCCCGGGCCTGGGCCATACACGATGCCGAGCGCTGTTGGGCCAGGCCCAAAACAGGGCACGGGCACGCGCGGCCTGGGTCCAAACCAAATCTGACTCTGTATCCACCGCGCCCTCCCATAACGGCACGCGTCAATCGCGGCGTCGTGGGAGAGATCGTGGGCAATTCTTAAATCAGGAAAAGCGTAACGTTCGCCTCCCCTGTTTATAAGCAGAGGAAACAGGGTCGTTCCCCCACCTTCGCCACTTGCAGTTTCTTCCTCTGAAAGCTCCGCCGCTCCCCTCCGCTTCCCAAGCCGAAAGAGAGCAGCGCTCCGCCGCCCGTCGCCGCCGTCGCCCTCAAGACTTCCGCGCTCCCCCGCCGCTCCCACCATGGCTCCGAAGACCGGCAAGAGCACGAAGTCGGCCGAGGCGTTGCGGCTTGAGGCGCTGCGCAAGGAGCGAGTGCTTTTCCCCCCCGAGCTCACCCCGAAGGCGCTGCGGGAGGAGTTTTACCTCTTCTAGTCGACGGAGACGCGGGCGCATCCGCGCACGCCGGTGCTCTCCGCCGAAGCTTCTACTTCGAAGCGGTGCCCAAAAGGGTACCATTTCTTTCCGGTGTTCTTCTATTGCGGGCTCTGCCCACCTTTTTCTGATTTCTTCTGTGATATCATGAATACTTACGGGTTTCATCTGCTTGATTTCACCCCCAACGCCGTTCTGACAATGGCGGTTTTCGCACACCTCTGCGAGAACTTCGTTGGCATCCACCCAAATGTTGCTCTTTTTCGCCACTATTTCATCCCCCGAGCCGAGAAAGGAGAGCCCTTAGGTGGCGGGGTCGCCTGGATCTCACGAGTCGGCATGAAGGAGGTGTATCTGGAGGGGGAGCTCCGCAGCAAGTGGGACGAGTGGAGGGCGGAGTGGTGTTGGATTGTTGACGCCAACCCGCAGCCGTTCACCAACTTGCGCCAGACCCGGGTAGTGCGCGGCGGCGACTGGAGCGCTCTGTCACCGGACGATGCCAAGCTGAAGATCGCCACCACCCGAATCCTGCGGCTCAGGCTTGCCGGGCTCACAGTAGGGGCCGTTGGCGCGGACTTTCTTCGTCGCCGTATCGCCCCTCTGCAGAAGAGGGGGAGGCCCGCCTGGCTGTTTGGCGGCCCGGCGGATATCATGAGGCTGCGTCCAGGCCTCAACTTCAACTTCACAGTTCTGGAGCTTGACGGGATGCTCAAGGAGCTGTTCAAGCATGACGCCAACCACCAGAGTGGTTCAGGCTGCCGCAGGGCGTCATCCCACTGTGCAACAACTCCCAGCGTGATCGCATCTGTGCAATGATGCCGGAGTGCGACTCGCACGGGATAAACCCAACTTGGATGGAGCCCGCCGACGACGTCGTGCGGCAATTCTTCGATGGCTTGGCGGAGGTAGGAGTCTGCGCCGACGAGCAGAGGCTCCTCACCCGTGACACCACCGATGATGAGATGCGGTACATCGCCACCAGGGCCGAAGAGGCGGCGGCAGCCGCCGCCGCGGGCGAGTTCGGCTTCACGTTGGAGGAGGCAGAGGCGGCCAAGGCGGCAAGCCTTGCCGACCGGGAGGACCTTGCCGGAGGGGTCGTTGGCGAGGGGGAGCCCGAAGCCGAAGCGAGCGAGCCCGCCGAGGGCGCGAGCGGCCAGCCGTCTTCGAGCAGCTTGCCGCGGGCGGAGCCCCCAGCGCAGCCCCAATTTCAACCAAGAAGGCGCCTCCGCAGGGCCGGAGACACAACGGGGCGGCAGACGGACCAACAGCCGCAGCGCCGCGGGGCACGCTCTATCGCGGCAAGTAGCGTTGCCGCGGGAGCATCTCATGCCGCGCCGGCAACTGGGGCGGGGTCTTCTCGAGCCGCCACGCCTGATCCTGCCGCAGCATCCGGCAAACGCCCAAGGGAGCCTACTCCTCCGCCACACCGTGCAGAAAGGGTACCAGACTTCGACCTCTCTGCGCTGAGCTCCGACGAGGAGGAAGAAGAGGAGGAGGAGTAAGGCTTTCTCCTCGCTGTACTTGTATTTCTTCAATCTTCGTGGTTTCTTGTCTTGCATCTGATCTGCCTCCCTCTGAATCCTTGTTCCATTTCAGGACTCTGGCTGAGAGAGCAGCGAAGAGGGCCAAGGTCCCCGTGGTTGTCATCGAGGACGATCCTGCTGTGATGGCAGAGGACACGTCCGAGACTACCTTGACGGACCCGGTACCATCTCCTCGAAGCAGACCCCAGCACAGCCCCCAGCGTAAGTGTTTGGTTTACTTCCTGTTGTGGGGCGCGCATGGGTGCTTTTCCTTTTGCTGACATCTTGACTGTTGATTTATTTGTGTAGGAGCAGAACAGGCCCATCAGGAGCAAGCAGAAACCGCCCCGGAGGTGCTGTCTGCTTCGACTACGCCGCCAAGGGGCGATTCCCCAACAAGGGAGCGCTCCTCGGCAAGGGAGAGGTCCCCGGCAAGGGACGGAACCAGTGAGCCATCGGTGGTGGAGCCCATGGTCACAGAGCCCAGCACAGGTAACCTTTCTCGTCGGAAATCTTCCCTTGGGTTCTTCTTCTGATCTTCTTTTTGGATCTTTGCTTGACTTTTCCTTCCTCTTCCTGTCCTCAGATCCCCCTCTCACAGACCCGATGGAGACTGAGGCCACCGGCGAGGAAGACGCACGCGGCAACACTGAAGACGCCGCCGCTGACGAGGAAGAGACCGGCGCTGATGAACCCGCCGACGAAGAATCCGCCAAGGCTGCTAGCGCAGGAGCTGGCGAGGGGTCCGGCAATCGCACTGACGACCCTGAGGGTGCAGGAGCGCAAGGCGCTACACCGACTGCCGACCCCTCCGTCGCTGATGCAGCGCCGGCTCCGAGGAGCCCCAGCCAGGCGCCTACTTGAAGGCCGGCGAGGGTGTGTACATCAAGCTTCCCTGGGCGTCGAGCTCCAGGGCGCTGGTCGAAGGAGAGGAGTTTGACGGGGAAGTACTCGCTTCTGCTGGGCTGGCAGTGGTCGACGCGCCAAGCAGCAGCAGCGGCGAGTCCGAGGAGGAGCAGTTGCTCCGAAAGTTGGTGTCACTCTACCGCGCCCGGCAAGCGAACCTTGAGTCCCGGGAAGCGCTTGTCGCGTGGGCGGGAGTTGATATAGAGAAGCATGCGGAAGAGCTCAAGAGCCGCAACTAGGAGGCCCTCCGATCCATCGCGGAGGAGAGGGCGCAACTTGTGGAGGCGAAGAAGGCGTTCATCCTTGAAAAGGCTGAAGCCGAGGAGCAGCAGAGGCTCGCTGCCGAGGAGCTGTCCAGGCGGGAAGGTGAGCTGACGCAGAAGAAGGTTAATCTGGACAGCCACGAGGAGGAGCTCGACGCACGGGAGCAATCACTTGGCGGGGCGCTCAAGGAGGCGAAGGATGCTGCCACGGCTGCCGAGGCCGCCAAGAAGGAGTTAGAGGTGAAGGTGATGCAGCTGGAGGCAGATATGAAAAGGAAGAATGAAGAGCTTGCCGCACTCCAGCGCGAACGCTAGAAGGATGCACTTGCTCATGGCAATCTGCAAGTTCAACTCGCCGAGAAGGTCAAAGAACTGAACGCCGTCAAGGACTCAAACGCTGATCTGGATGTCACAGCCCCAGTTCAGGCCTTGCTTGTCTTTGCATTGCATCCATGCATCATGTTTAAATTTTATGAAATTTGAAATGGGGATGACCAAGCCCTAGCACCAAAGCATTGCAAATAGGTTCAACTTCAAAATATTTTCACAGAACCCAAATTGGTTTGCAAAAATGTTCATGATTACTGGAAAAGGGTGAAAACCATATCCAGAGATGATGGATATTTTTCCAAGACATTTTTGGATTTTTGAATAAACCATATTGTATTTGACTTTGGGCATTTAAATACTATAAATAATTTAAATGTTCAAATAAATGTTGGAAATTGTTAAGGGTCACTGAAATAATTCAGAAAGCACCCATAATTATTTCCAGGATTTTATAAAATGATTTGATATTTTAAATCAAATCAAAAACAAATTGCAGAAATAGAAAAGAGAAACAGAACAGAAATAAAAGAGAGAAGGCCACCAGGCCACCTACCTAACTTACCTGGCGCCACCAATTGGCCCAGCCGGCCCAGCCCATCTCCACCCCCTCCCCTGTCGTCTTCCTCCCTCGCCAGAAGGACAGAGGCGAGGCGTGGCGCGCGCCCGAGAGGCCTCGGCCACCTCCTGCTTCCTCCTCGACGCCCGGAGACGCCACGCACCTCCCTGCCTCTCTTCCTCACTCTCCCGCGTCCTCATCCTCCCCCCGGAACACTCTCCCCCTCCTCTGTTCTCCTCACCCGAACGGAGCCGCCGCCACCAACGAGAGCCACCGTGGCTACCGGCCACCCCACGGCTCACCGACGCCCCAGGAAGCTCCGCCGGTCCTCCCTCTACCTCCTCAACGAGCCACGAGGCCCCGGACGTGCCGCAACACCGCCCTCGATGTCTTCTTCAACCTCGGGACCGCCGGCCATCTTCGTCAAATTCGTCGGCTCCGGTGCCTCCCCGAGCTCCCCGAGGCCACCGACGCAACCCCTGTGAGCTACTCTTCCATTCCCCCTCCTCCTCGTGCTCGTTCCCGTACTCTAGCCGCCCTTTTCACCGGAGCCGATTGCTCCTCGCCGCCGGCCATGGCGTGGCCGTGGCCACAGCCACCGCAGCTCGCTCCTGAGCCCACCGTCGTGCTCACCGCAACCTCAGGAGCCCGCAGCACCCACCAGTTTCTCCCGTAGTGCACCAGAGCGTCGAATCGATCGGCGCCCGAGCTCCGGCCGCCGCCTCTGTGCTCGCCGTCGTCATCTCCGGCGACTCCGAGGCCTTCCGATGGCTCTGCTAGACGCAGTCGAGCGCGGGCTACCCCCTGGTGGCCCTCGCGCATCCATCCGTCGCCCGCAGCTCAAGTCCGGCGAGTTGCCGCCGCAGTTTAGGTCGTCGCCGGCGAAACTCCGGCGAGTGTCGACGTGGCCGTCATTAGACGCTAACCCCGCCACCTAAGCAACCCTAATAGCCACTGACAGTGGGCCCCACCCCTGGTCAAACCCCAGTCAGCGCTGGGTTTGACCGGGATTAGTTCCTGTGTCACTGACGTGTGGCCCCCACACGTCAGGTTTGACCTGGACGGCGCCCGTTGACCTGCTGACGTCACTATGAGGTCATGCTGACACAATAATTCCTTTCTAGAATTTAAATAAATCTTAAATGATTTATTATTTTCAGAAAAATAACCAAAACTTCTAAAATTCATAGAAATTCAACCGTAACTCCAAATTAAATAAATTATATATGAAAAATTATCAGAAAAATTCAAGGAATCCATCTGTACCATTTTCATGCATGAACAACTTATCACTACTGTTTAGGGCAAATGAAGTGAATGACATTTAAATAACCACATATGGAGTTTGAATTTGAATCTTGTATTCAAACCAACTTCATTTAATCTGTTGCTAGTTGCATTAGCCCAAAACACATTCATATTGCCATGTCATGAGCATGCATCATATTGTGCATTGCATTGATTGTATTTCTTCTCTGTTGCCGGTATCTGTCCCCTCTCGGTAGACGCTGTACCGATGATGTGATCGTTGACACTGATGAAGACTCAATGTTATCTTCAGAAGTGCCAGGCAAGCAAAACCCCCTTGTTCATTCCGATACAAACCCACTCTCTCGCTCCTGCTCTCTTTTACTGCATTAGGACAACATCGATTCAACTGTTACTTGCTGCGGTAGTTGAACCCCTTTATCCTTTGCATGACCTGTCGTTCCACAGTAAATAGATGAAACCCACTAGCATGAGTAGGAGTTGTTTGAGCCCTGTTGTGCCTACTCATTCATGCTTGTTGTCATGCCTGCTATTGCCTAGAGTTGAGTCGGGTCTGATTCATCGAGGATGAATCAGAGGTGTGTGGACATGTCCTACCGTGTGTGAGCTAAGTGTGCGAACACGATTTGGTAAAGGTAGCGGTGAGAGGCCATGTAGGAGTACATGGTGGGTTGTCTCATTGCAGCCGTCCTCAGGAACTGAGTTCTGTGTTTGTGATCCACGATTCAGCTACTACCACGCATTGGGCCCGAAACCAATGGACCCTCTCCGCTTCTTAATCACCCTTGTCCTCTGTCCAGGAGTTGCAAGTAGTTTCTGGTGTTTGTAGTATGCTGGAGGCCGTGCGCAGCGCTGACCGTAGGGGTGGGCTGTGATGCGGTAGGCACGTGGCCGGGTAAACCGGGCGCCCGTTTGGTGTCGCGGAACCCTGTTCACATCGTTTGGGGCTGTGAGCGAAACTTCGGCCGGATCTCCTCACGGATGGAACCCAAATAGGCGATAAACCTGGACTAGGGACCTGAGTGTTTAGGTAGGTCGTGGCCGACACCCACGTTGGGCTTCCGCTTGAAGGTTGCCGAGTACATGTCGTGTAAACGGCGGTAAGTGGTGAGAGCGTGTGTGAAGAAGTACACCCCTGCAGGGTTAACATCATCTATTCGAATAGCCGTGTCCGCGGAAAAGGACTTCTGGGTTGCCTATAACAGTTCATAGACAAGTGAAAGTGGATACTCTAAAATACGCAAGATAAGTGTGAGTGCTATGGATGGCGTTCTCGTAGGGAGACGGGAGCGGATCCATAGTGGTGTATTGATATGGTGAATATGTGGACTCGTGTGCGCCACCTCAAAGAGTTACTTGCAGTCGTAGTTCAGGATAGCCACCGAGTCAAAGCTGGCTTGCTGCTGTTAAACTCCACCATCCCCCTTGTTGATAATGATGCATATGTAGTTAGTTCTGATGTAAGTCTTGCTGGGTACATTTGTACTCACGTTTGCCTATTTTATGTTTTTGCAGAGAGACTTCGGTCTCGCTAGTAGTTCCACGTGGACTTCGACGTTTAGCTTGTTACCTCAGCTACGATCTTGTGCCCTCGGCAGGATCTAGTAGATAGTCAGGCTTTCAAGCCTTTTTCATTTGTAGATGTCTGTACTCAGACATGTTAAGCTTCCGCTTGTGCTTTGACTTGTATGCTCTGAATGTTGGGTCATGAGACCCATGTCTGTAATATCTCGCTCCTCGGAGCCTAATGAATAAATACTTGAGTCGTAGAGTCATGTTGTGATGCCATGTTGTACTTACACATATCGAGCATATTGTGTGTATGTTATTGAAATGCTTGGTATGTGTGGGATCTGACTATCTAGTTGTTTATCTTTAGTAGCCTCTCTTACCGGGAAATGTCTCCTAATGTCTCCACTGAGCCATGGTAGCTTGCTACTGCTCCGGAACACTTAGGCTGGCCGGCATGTGTCCTTCTTCGTTCCTGTGTCTGTCCCTTCGGGGAAATGTCACGCGTTGAGTACCGGAGTCCTGTTAGCCCGCTACAGCCCGGTCTACCGGAGTCCTGCTAGCCCAGTGCTACAGCCCGGAACTTACTCGCTGATGACCGACACGTTCGATGCTGGGTCATGGATGCATGTCCCTGTAAGTCTGTGCCACTTTGGGTTTACGACTAGCCATGTCAGCCCGGACTCCTTATCATATGGATGCCAGCGACACTATCATATACGTGTGCCAAAAGGCGCAAACGGTCCCGGGCAAAGGTAAGGTGACACCCGTGGGAATACCGTGCGTGAGGCCGCAAAGTGATATGAGGTGTTACAGGCTAGATCGATGTGACATTGAGTCGGGGTCCTGACAGCTTTGTATCAGAGCTTGACTGCCTGTAGGATTACCAAGCCAAACTGGTCGAAGTTGAGTCTAGAAATTCTTTAGTTATATAAGGGAATTGATTGTGGGATGGAACGTAAGGCTCTTTTTACTCCTTACACCTTATGCCTTCTGATCTGAGTCATCATCATCTCTTCTACGGGGATTAAAAACTAGGCTATCTCTTCTTTCTATCAGGATCACGTGTTACTAATCCGTAGACTTATCAGATTGTTGGATTTAAGCCTCAGTTCAGTTCCTACTACTTCCGTATGTTAACTGTTGATCTCGAAACCTTGATATTGTGCTTCGGAGTGGCTATGCCCCCATTTTTGCAGGATGTCTCAAATCTTTTTGAGCATTTACAGCCGTCATGCTGTCCGAGTCATCCCAGGTCTCTAAATAGTCTGATGCATTTGCAAACTCCCTTCCTCCCGTTCCGATGTCCCTTTGGGCCAAATTAACCACACTAATCGGTGTGTTGAGGTAATTATTGCCTCGACATATATGTTGGAATAATTATTATGACCCTAGGTGTTTTAGGGAGTCACCTAGTAATTTAGCCATGATTTGTGTTCCCAGTGTGATGATTCTGGCCATCATTCTCGAAAGCATCCCGTGATGCTACTTAGTAATAGGTATTCTGTTCCTGGGTTCTTGAACCCGAGATTCACTCTACCTACTTCATGTTGATAGTAATTGCTAGTGCCTTTAGGATATTAGTAACCTTTGCGATAGTCCTTGAAGTCCGTGGTATCTTCTTCTTCCAAATACCATGAACTATTTATGGCAGAAGTTCCTCGTTGAACTGAAATATCACAACAGGATTATTCTTGATGAGTTCTCCATTATATATTGTGGCTCTGCCAGTTCTACCTTTCTGCATGGGTTAACCGGAAGAAATATGTTGAACTTCGTTCGACATGCTAAACCATGCATCCACAACTCAGAAAATCGTATGTTCCTTTGAGTTGTCCCTCTTTAGTTGTCTTCTGACCCTCGTTTATCAATTGATAGTCAAGAGTATGCGTGCATTCGTTCGTCGATGCCTATTACTCTTGTGGTCCATCAAGCCATTCTATCGCGGAATGATAGGAGAAACAAACTCCAGTACCTCTTCCATATCCAGGATTGGGTCAAAGAAGTTGTGCTCCGCAGATCAAATTGCTAATCCAGCTTTGGTTCTGTTCTACCTTGGAGTATTACCATCTTTATATTGGGATTGTTATAGGAATTGCACACCGTCCTATGAACTCTTGGTACAGTGATACTTCTTGCCATCATTGTTCATTCCTCGGTTCCTGTGTTATTGTAACCGGAATGCCGACAAGTGAATCGTGATGTGTGAAATCAATACTCCTAGCAACCTTGTTGCTTGATAGTTAAAGGACAATAATTTCATTCTTAGCGTGTTGGTTTTTGAATCATCCTTCTAAGACTGATCGTGCTACCTAGTCCTTATTTCGGTGCACCCTTCGATTGATGAGTTAGGATCTTGTCAAGTCCTCACTCATTTGATCATATCGTCTTGCCCTCAAAAGCGAGATTGTTCTCGAGCTTAGTAACATACCGGTGGTTCGTGATTTTCTGAATATCTTCTCGGAAGTATTACCAGGTTGTTCCCTGACTGTTATGTTGAGCTCGTGATCAAGTTGGTTTCTTGTGAACCACCCTTTCTCCAAAAATCTGTGTTGGATATCCCGGAGCTAGTTGGTTAAGCTAGACAACAACTTGGAGAGTTGGAGAATAAAAGCTTGCCTGACTTAGTTCGTTCCAAAGGGATAATCTTGTGTAGTGTGTGTTGAAGAAAGATGATATCTTCATCGATTGGTCCCTGTGATCAGTTGGTGGACCTATTGTCTTATCAATCCTTTGATTTGAGTGTGGGCTATCGTCAAATCAAATCAGTACCAATGATGCTCGTAATGTTGTCTTATTCGTGGTTGATCCCTCGAGCATACACCATTACATCTTTGGTCTGACCAATGCTATCACCGTGTTCACTTAACTATGGAATTCCTTTTAAAATGAAACCTAGATGAATTGTTGTTGAGCCCATTGACAACATCCTTATCTCCTCCATGATTTTTTTGAACATTAAGCTAGTGTTGGAAACTTTTGAAAGCATTTGTTCATGCTAGCTCATGAAGCATATGTTCGGATGTAAGAGGTGACTTCCTCTAGTTCATGTGCATTTGATGCAAGTTGCCACCGTGGATTCGAGAAAGTCAATGTTGTTCCTTTGGAATCGTCCCAAATCAGTCATGCATACGTGCGAAGTATTCTGTGGTCTGGAGACTTGCAACCTTCATTCCATATGTGTCCCGAGCACACCAAGCCACTGATTGATTTGTTCAAGGAGAAGAAGTTCCTTCATAAGAGCTAATCATATGACTTATGTTAGGACTTCGTTATCCACGGTGATGGTTCCCAACCAGAACTCGGTAGTGTTTTATTGTAAGACTACCACGTGGTCATGCTTGTCTGGGACAACGTGTTCACATGTTTGTAGCAGAACCAACTCATGTTTTGGAGCTTGCTATCGTAGTTCATCTCCCGAGAATCCCGCTATGTCATCTCGTCGATTTGTGTTGCAAACTTTTATTTTTCTTCCTAGACTCGATGAGTCTGGAATATCCTGACACCAACCAGATCTGAATCGCGGGCAGATGTGATGGTTGGAACATTTCCCAAGAACTATAATATTGGTCCCTCGATAGCTGGTAAAGTGGATGTCGTGGCCAACACACCTAGCCGGAAGGCCTATTATTATAGTATCTTGATAGAAGAAGTTGGCCACCTTCCCATAAGGACATCGTAGGATTTACTCCCTAGCTGTCCCTTATGGATTTTTGTGCTTCCGAAGTACGATCCTTACCTGATGTTCTAGATGTCAAACCATATCCATGAATGGATTATGTTATCACATCAAGGAGAACATTAAAAGCGGAGTGCTAAATGTCTCTCGGTCGATCATCCAGATTTTGTTCCTTGGCTTCGCTAAGGTGTAATCTGAGAAGGTGTTATCTTCCTTTGCATCTGCATCATCCATCATCATTCAGCATGGTAGCAAGTTGTGTTGCCAGGACCCTTGACACGGATGTTGGTAAAACCTTGATGATTATGGAAATGCTCAAGTTCTTGAGAGCACGCACAAGCGCTACGTGTTATCATCGGCACTAATTGGGATGCTCTCAGTTCCCTCGGCAATGCTATGACCTTCTCAAACAGTGAATTCACTCTCTATTGTTGGGTTCTTCCCCAGTTACCAGAATCATTCCCAGCATTTGCATTTTGTTCCCAGCTTGCACCGCCAATGTGCCATTCTACCATGGGTCTCTTCCATTTCCGGTGATAAGCAAAATCATCCCTTGTGTTGTCTTCAACAAGGTAATCCACATCATCCATTCTGGTTCGAGTATGCCATTCTACTGAACCCCTCCAAACGATCGCTCGAGATTTTCCTTAGGCTGGTATAAAGAGTTTCAATGATCTCTGAATCAAAGGTAATTCTTTTTGCCACTTAAGGGGATATCTCTACGAGTCACCTTCCCTAAGGTGCCCCGTTATGGTATCATGGCAACTCAAACTCTCGCTACGTTGACAACCGTTCACCACCCTCTTAGGTGTGGAATTGTTGTCTACCTAGTGAACCTTCGTCATCTGCTACACCCCCTTCCTATGGATGTGTGTTTCGTGTCTCAGCTCGCGAGGTGTTTCTATGCCTCAATCCATGAATTAATCGTAAGTTGCTCGATCTTCGAGAAGATCGATTTCTGTATGGTTTCTTTCTGTCGCCGTTGTGTTGGATAAGTTTTCGAAAGGAAAGACGTCAAGATCAATTTGAAGCAACGAATCAACGTTCCTATGAAGTGCAAATGGATCATGGAGATTGTGATAGCTTTGTGACCCCCTTTTCCTCTTACCTCACGCTTGAATCTCGGGTCGAGATTCTTGTTTAGTGGGGGTGAGTTGTCACAGCCCCAGTTCAGGCCTTGCTTGTCTTTGCATTGCATCCATGCATCATGTTTAAATTTTATGAAATTTGAAATGGGGATGACCAAGCCCTAGCACCAAAGCATTGCAAATAGGTTCAACTTCAAAATATTTTCACAGAACCCAAATTGGTTTGCAAAAATGTTCATGATTACTGGAAAAGGGTGAAAACCATATCCAGAGATGATGGATATTTTTCCAAGACATTTTTGGATTTTTGAATAAACCATATTGTATTTGACTTTGGGCATTTAAATACTATAAATAATTTAAATGTTCAAATAAATGTTGGAAATTGTTAAGGGTCACTGAAATAATTCAGAAAGCACCCATAATTATTTCCAGGATTTTATAAAATGATTTGATATTTTAAATCAAATCAAAAACAAATTGCAGAAATAGAAAAGAGAAACAGAACAGAAATAAAAGAGAGAAGGCCACCAGGCCACCTACCTAACTTACCTGGCGCCACCAATTGGCCCAGCCGGCCCAGCCCATCTCCACCCCCTCCCCTGTCGTCTTCCTCCCTCGCCAGAAGGACAGAGGCGAGGCGTGGCGCGCGCCCGAGAGGCCTCGGCCACCTCCTGCTTCCTCCTCGATGCCCGGAGACGCCACGCACCTCCCTGCCTCTCTTCCTCACTCTCCCGCGTCCTCATCCTCCCCCCGGAACACTCTCCCCCTCCTCTGTTCTCCTCACCCGAACGGAGCCGCCGCCACCAACGAGAGCCACCGTGGCTACCGGCCACCCCACGGCTCACCGACGCCCCAGGAAGCTCCGCCGGTCCTCCCTCTACCTCCTCAACGAGCCACGAGGCCTCGGACGTGCCGCAACACCGCCCTCGATGTCTTCTTCAACCTCGGGACCGCCGGCCATCTTCGTCAAATTCGTCGGCTCCGGTGCCTCCCCGAGCTCCCCGAGGCCACCGACGCAACCCCTGTGAGCTACTCTTCCATTCCCCCTCCTCCTCGTGCCCGTTCCCGTACTCTAGCCGCCCTTTTCACCGGAGCCGATTGCTCCTCGCCGCCGGCCATGGCGTGGCCGTGGCCACAGCCACCGCAGCTCGCTCCTGAGCCCACCGTCGTGCTCACCGCAACCTCAGGAGCCCGCAGCACCCACCAGTTTCTCCCGTAGTGCACCAGAGCGTCGAATCGATCGGCGCCCGAGCTCCGGCCGCCGCCTCTGTGCTCGCCGTCGTCATCTCCGGCGACTCCGAGGCCTTCCGATGGCTCTGCTAGACGCAGTCGAGCGCGGGCTACCCCCTGGTGGCCCTCGCGCATCCATCCGTCGCCCACAGCTCAAGTCCGGCGAGTTGCCGCCGCAGTTTAGGTCGTCGCCGGCGAAACTCCGGCGAGTGTCGACGTGGCCGTCATTAGACGCTAACCCCGCCACCTAAGCAACCCTAATAGCCACTGACAGTGGGCCCCACCCCTGGTCAAACCCCAGTCAGCGCTGGGTTTGACCGGGATTAGTTCCTGTGTCACTGACGTGTGGCCCCCACACGTCAGGTTTGACCTGGACGGCGCCCGTTGACCTGCTGACGTCACTATGAGGTCATGCTGACACAATAATTCCTTTCTGGAATTTAAATAAATCTTAAATGATTTATTATTTTCAGAAAAATAACCAAAACTTCTAAAATTCATAGAAATTCAACCGTAACTCCAAATTAAATAAATTATATATGAAAAATTATCAGAAAAATTCAAGGAATCCATCTGTACCATTTTCATGCATGAACAACTTATCACTACTGTTTAGGGCAAATGAAGTGAATGACATTTAAATAACCACATATGGAGTTTGAATTTGAATCTTGTATTCAAACCAACTTCATTTAATCTGTTGCTAGTTGCATTAGCCCAAAACACATTCATATTGCCATGTCATGAGCATGCATCATATTGTGCATTGCATTGATTGTATTTCTTCTCTGTTGCCGGTATCTGTCCCCTCTCGGTAGACGCTGTACCGATGATGTGATCGTTGACACTGATGAAGACTCAATGTTATCTTCAGAAGTGCCAGGCAAGAAAAACCCCCTTGTTCATTCCGATACAAACCCACTCTCTCGCTCCTGCTCTCTTTTACTGCATTAGGACAACATCGATTCAACTGTTACTTGCTGCGGTAGTTGAACCCCTTTATCCTTTGCATGACCTGTCGTTCCACAGTAAATAGATGAAACCCACTAGCATGAGTAGGAGTTGTTTGAGCCCTGTTGTGCCTACTCATTCATGCTTGTTGTCATGCCTGCTATTGCCTAGAGTTGAGTCGGGTCTGATTCATCGAGGATGAATCAGAGGTGTGTGGACATGTCCTACCGTGTGTGAGCTAAGTGTGCGAACACGATTTGGTAAAGGTAGCGGTGAGAGGCCATGTAGGAGTACATGGTGGGTTGTCTCATTGCAGCCGTCCTCAGGAACTGAGTTCTGTGTTTGTGATCCACGATTCAGCTACTACCACGCATTGGGCCCGAAACCAATGGACCCTCTCGGCTTCTTAATCACCCTTGTCCTCTGTCCAGGAGTTGCAAGTAGTTTCTGGTGTTTGTAGTATGCTGGAGGCCGTGCGCAGCGCTGACCGTAGGGGTGGGCTGTGATGCGGTAGGCACGTGGCCGGGTAAACCGGGCGCCCGTTTGGTGTCGCGGAACCCTGTTCACATCGTTTGGGGCTGTGATTGAAACTTTGGCCGGATCTCCTCACGGATGGAACCCAAATAGGCGATAAACCTGGACTAGGGACCTGAGTGTTTAGGTAGGTCGTGGCCGACACCCACGTTGGGCTTCCGCTTGAAGGTTGCCGAGTACATGTCGTGTAAACGGCGGTAAGTGGTGAGAGCGTGTGTGAAGAAGTACACCCCTGCAGGGTTAACATCATCTATTCGAATAGCCGTGTCCGCGGAAAAGGACTTCTGGGTTGCCTATAACAGTTCATAGACAAGTGAAAGTGGATACTCTAAAATACGCAAGATAAGTGTGAGTGCTATGGATGGCGTTCTCGTAGGGAGACGGGAGCGGATCCATAGTGGTGTATTGATATGGTGAATATGTGGACTCGTGTGCGCCACCTCAAAGAGTTACTTGCAGTCGTAGTTCAGGATAGCCACCGAGTCAAAGCTGGCTTGCTGCTGTTAAACTCCACCATCCCCCTTGTTGATAATGATGCATATGTAGTTAGTTCTGATGTAAGTCTTGCTGGGTACATTTGTACTCACGTTTGCCTATTTTATGTTTTTGCAGAGAGACTTCGGTCTCGCTAGTAGTTCCACGTGGACTTCGACGTTTAGCTTGTTACCTCAGCTACGATCTTGTGCCCTCGGCAGGATCTAGTAGATAGTCAGGCTTTCAAGCCTTTTTCATTTGTAGATGTCTGTACTCAGACATGTTAAGCTTCCGCTTGTGCTTTGACTTGTATGCTCTGAATGTTGGGTCATGAGACCCATGTCTGTAATATCTCGCTCCTCGGAGCCTAATGAATAAATACTTGAGTCGTAGAGTCATGTTGTGATGCCATGTTGTACTTACACATATCGAGCATATTGTGTGTATGTTATTGAAATGCTTGGTATGTGTGGGATCTGACTATCTAGTTGTTTATCTTTAGTAGCCTCTCTTACCGGGAAATGTCTCCTAATGTCTCCACTGAGCCATGGTAGCTTGCTACTGCTCCGGAACACTTAGGCTGGCCGGCATGTGTCCTTCTTCGTTCCTGTGTCTGTCCCTTTGGGGAAATGTCACGCGTTGAGTACCGGAGTCCTGTTAGCCCGCTACAGCCCGGTCTACCGGAGTCCTGCTAGCCCAGTGCTACAGCCCGGAACTTACTCGCTGATGACCGACACGTTCGATGCTGGGTCATGGATTCCTGTCCCTGTAAGTCTGTGCCACTTTGGGTTTACGACTAGCCATGTCAGCCCGGACTCCTTATCATATGGATGCCAGCGACACTATCATATACGTGTGCCAAAAGGCGCAAACGGTCCCGGGCAAAGGTAAGGCGACACCCGTGGGAATACCGTGCGTGAGGCCGCAAAGTGATATGAGGTGTTACAGGCTAGATCGATATGACATTGAGTCGGGGTCCTGACACTGGAGCTGAAGCTGGCCACCTTGACGGAGACGATGGATGGTGCCAAGAGGCGGGAAGATGAATTGAAGAAAGAGATCAAGGGCAATGAGGAGCTGCTGACGAGGGCCGCTGAGACTCAAAACACCTTCAAGGCCATGGTGGAGCTCTGGACAGAGGGCCTCGTCAATATTGCCGCAACCATCGACGAGGAGCTGGCGGAACTGGACTTGGCGGGCTTCGGGTACTCCTCCGACGAGAATCTCCAACCCAACGCCAAGCTTACTCTTTTCTTCAAGGGTGTGGCGACGGCTCTCCAGCAGCTCCGGGAAAGGATCCCAAAGAAGCTGGCTGACGAGTCGTGCGCAATCTGTGCCAAGGTCTTGGAGAAGGTGTTGGTGAAGATACTCTTCCGCAATCCGGGCCTCGACCTCACCCGCGTCCTCAAGAAGCTGCCGGCGGGTGCTGATCTTGAAGAACTCAAAGCCATTGTCGCACCCATTGTGGACAAGGTGAATGAGGTCAGGAGGGTTGACGGCGAGCGCGTGGATTAGGCCACCCTTCTTCTCCCTTCCTTGTCGCTGTTTTTTTAAATCATGAGAACAATTTAGTCAGTGCCGCAACAAGTTACTTTTGTAATATAACTTTGTTTTGGGCAATGCTTGCTATGCTATCTCCTTTACTCGATTCCTTTCTTTGTATGTTTTTACCCTACACTTTTAGGGAACTTGCCGGCGCAGGCACGCTTGCCGCGAGCGCTGAGTGCGGAACATCAGCAGCCCACTGGCGGTGCCGGTTCCGGCAAGAAACCTTGCCGCAACTAGTTGCAGCACACTTAAGTTGTTGAGCGGACTCGAAACAAAGTAAGGGCGCAACTAGCTACGAGGAGGTTCCTCCGTGCACAGGTTTTCCATACAAAGTACAGTCGTTCAAGGAAGATAACTTAAAATTTTAAAAACTGATCATGCTCAAACTTTGGCAACTTAGCTTTTCTATCGTCTGTGTCCCGGCAAGGCTAGACTCCTTTGAACGACGCCTAGTCCACACCACCATCTTCTCTTCGCCCCCGGTGAACTTGTGGGCGGATGAACCTTCTTATTTTGAGAGAAAGAAAGAAGAGAAAATAAAGATATGGAGCCTTAAGGCTCGTTATTGCTTACCGGGAGCAAGTGCTGCACAAGGTGTCAGATTATACATGCGAAAAATAAAAAATGCATGAAATTTGACAACTTTTGCATAGCATATGATATTTATTTACGCACGGGATTTGCGCCCGGCTTTGTACAAAGGGTTACATGCAACAGCGGCAAAGCTTGTACAAAAGGTGATTGTCGGAACAGGTTCCGGCAACCGTGCCTTACGGGTAAAACTTACGAAGATGCTCTATGTTCCAGGAGTTGCTCACCGGAAAGCCATCTTCGGTCTCAAGGCGGACAGCGCCTGGCCTTGTGACTCGCTTTACTCGATAAGGGCCTTCCCACTTTGGCGTCAACTTGTTGGAATTCTTGGCGGATTGAACGCGCCGAAGAACAAGGTCGCCCTCCTCGAAGCTTCTGGCATTAACTTTGCGGCTATGGTAGCGACGCAAAGCTTGCTGGTAACGACCAGCTCGTATAGCAGCCTGAAGACGATCTTCCTCGAGGAGCAGCGCGTCGTCTTGCCGCAGCTGCTCTTGCTCAAGCTCATCATAAGCGAGCACTCGAGGCGATCCGTATACGAGTTCCGTGGGGAGAACTGCCTCTGCTCCATAGACAAGAGCAAAAGGTGTCTGTCCAGTGGCTCGATTTGGCGTCGTCCTGATTGACCAAAGAACCACCGGCAGCTCCTCGATTCAGTTTCTTCCGCACTTGTGCAGCCTATCGAAAGTCCTGGTCTTGAGCCCGCGCAGCACTTCAGCGTTTGCCCTCTCCGCTTGACCCTTGCTTCTCGGGTGAGCAACAGAAGCGAAGCAGATCTTGGCGCCAAGATCTTGGACGTACTGCATGAAGGTGCGACTCGTGAATTGAGTGCCATTGTCGGTGATGATCCTGTTAGGGACTCCGAAACGGCAAACAATCGACCTGAAGAACTTGACTGCTGACTGTGCTGTCACCTTCCTCACTGCTTCCACTTCCGGCCACTTGGTGAACTTGTCGACTGCTACGTACAAGTATTCAAAGCCCCCAACAGCTCGGGGAAAGGGGCCGAGGATGTCGAGCCCCCAGACCGAAAATGGCCAGGACAAAGGGATCGTCTGGAGAGCTTGAGCTGGTTGATGTATCTTCTTGGAGTGGAACTAGCACGCTTCACACTTGGTTACTTGTGCAGTTGCATCCTGGAGGGCTGTCGGCCAAAAGAAACCTTGCCGGAAGGCTTTGCCGGCAAGTGCTCTTGCGCTAATGTGGTGACCACATATGCCTCCGTGTATCTCCGCCAACAGCTCATGTCCTTCTTCCCGGGAAATGCACTTCAATTTCACTCCATTGAATCTTCTTCTGTACAGTATGTCATCGACAAACTGGGGCATACTTGATTGCCGGGCTACTCTCTCTGCTTCTTCTTGTTCTTCGGGAAGTTCTCCTGTTTGAAGGAAATGGACGCTCTGCTGTGCCCATGTCGGAGCTTGTGGCTCAACGACAAGGACTAAAGGCGCAAATGCTGCTGTGGGAACATCTGCTTCCACGGCGAGAATCTGCGATTCAGCCGGAGCGTGATGCTCCCCTGCAAGCACCTATGGGGCAGGGCCCCTTTTCGGTCCGGCAGGGAGCGGAGGGCGCACGAAGAGCAGATCGAGGCGAGGCACGCGAGGGATTTTACCCAGCTTCGGAGCTCTCCGGAGAGATAAAACTCCTACTACTGCTTTGTGTTTATATTCTGTTCTTGCTCGAGAGCGTGGGTGTGTTGTAGTTTCGAATGAGTCGAACCCCTTCTACGTGCGCATGGGCCTCCTTTTTATAGTATAAAGGGGTTACCAATAGGTGGCAACACAGAGAGAGGGGTAAAAAGGTAAAAACAGGGGTTGGTACAACCGCTTTCAACAGTGTCCCCTACCTAACTTTGACGGCAGGGGACAAAGGCATTTAATGCCCGTCTGATCGCCCAAACAGTGCAAGAAACGACCGTTAGGGGCGCCACCGATCGCCACGATGGCCTTCTAGTCATCTTCACTTGCCACCTCGCACCGCTTGGCTGCACAGCTACCCGCCACGTGCACCAGGAGCGATCCTGCGGCGACACGTCGTCGGATGCGCTGGAGCGTGGGCGCAGAGTGGTGGCTTCGCCGCGGCAAGCGCCTTGCCGCGGTCGCTGTCTTGTCGCACCCGCAAGCTTGTCGCTCGCCGGGCCTTGCCGGGACGCACGGTGCGTAGCGGCAAGTCTCTTAGAATGCCTTGGTTGGCCTTCCCGGCAAGCTCCTCTTGCCGGGGTCTTGTCTTTCCCGGCAAGCTCCTTTTGCCGGGGCCTTGTCTTCACAGTTAAACACTTTGTTATTGAATGGCAGTAATAGGAATAGCGAAGGATCTTGGCGGACGCCCGGCAAGCCTTGCCGCGGGGCGTTGCGACTGCCCGTGCACAAGTTCGGGATACTAAGGTACCCCTACTTTAGTACACCGACAGGAGCCCCCGGGCCTGGGCCATACACGATGCCGAGCGCTGTTGGGCCAGGCCCAAAACAGGGCACGGGCACGCGCGGCCTGGGGCCAAAACCAAATCTGACTCCGTATCCGCCGCGCCCTCCCATAACAGCACGCGTCAATCGTGGCGTCGTGGGAGAGATCGTGGGCAATTCTTAAATCAGGAAAAGCGTACCGTTCGCCTCCCCTGTTTATAAGCAGAGGAAACAGGGCCGTTCCCCCACATTCGCCACTTGCAGTTCCTTCCTCCGAAAGCTCCGCCGCTCCCCTCCGCTTCCCAAGTCGAAAGAGAGCAGCGCTCCACCGCCCGTCGCCGCTGTCGCCCTCAACACTTCCGCGCTCCCCCGCCGCTTCCGCCATGGCTCCGAAGACCGGCAAGAGCACGAAGTCGGCCGAGGCGTTGCGGCTTGAGGCGCTGCGCAAGAAGCGAGTGCTTCCCCCCCCCCCCCCCTGAGCTCACCCTGAAGGCGCTGCGGGAGGAGTTTTACCTCTTCTGGTCGACGGAGACGCGGGCGCATCCGCGCACGCCGGTGCTCTCCGCCGAAGCTTCTACTTCGAAGCGGTGCCCAAAAGGGTACCATTTCTTTTCAGTGTTCTTCTATCGCGGGCTCTGCCCACCTTTTTCTGATTTCTTCTGTGATATCATGAATACCTAGGGGTTTCATCTTCTTGATTTCACCCCCAACACCGTTCTGACAATGGCGGTTTTCGCACACCTCTGCGAGAACTTCGTTGGCATCCACCCAAATGTTGCTCTTTTTCGCCACTATTTCATCCCCTGAGCCGAGAAAGGATAGCCCTTAGCTGGCGGGGTCGCCTGGATCTCACGAGTCGGCATGAAGGAGGTGTATCTGGAGGGGGAGCTCCGCAGCAAGTGGGACGAGTGGAGGGCGGAGTGGTGTTGGATTGTTGACGCCAACCCGCAGCCGTTCACCAACTTGCGCCAGACCCGGGTAGTGCGCGGCGGCGACTGGAGCGCTCTGTCACCGGACGATGCCAAGCTGAAGATCGCCACCACCCGAATCCTGCGGCTCAGGCTTGCCGGGCTCACAGCAGGGGCCGTTGGCGCGGACTTTCTTCGTCGCCGTATCGCCCCTCTGCATAAGAGGGGGAGGCCCGCCTGGCTGTTTGGCGGCCCGGCGGATATCATGAGGCTACGTCCAGGCCTCAACTTCAACTTCACAGTTCTGGAGCTTGACGGGATGCTCAAGGAGTTGTTCAAGCATGACGCCGACCATCCAGAGTGGTTCAGGCTGCCGCAGGGCGTCATCCCACTGTGCAACAACTCCCAGCGTGATCGCATCTGTGCAATGATGCCGGAGTGCGACTCGCACGGGATAAACCCAACTTGGATGGAGCCCGCCGACGACGTCGTGCGGCAATTCTTCGATGGCTTGGCGGAGGTAGCAGTCCGCGCCGACGAGCAGAGGCTCCTCACCCGCGACACCACCGACGACGAGATGCGGTACATCGCCACCAGGGCCGAAGAGGCGGTGGCAGCCGCCGCCGCGGGCGAGTTCGGCTCCACGTTGGAGGAGGCAGAGGCGGCCGAGGCGGCAAGCCTTGCCGACCGGGAGGACCTTGCCGGAGGGGTCGTTGGCGAGGGGGAACCCGAAGCCGAAGCGAGCGAGCCCGCCGAGGGCGCGAGCTACCAGCCGTCTTCGAGCAGCTTGTCGCGGGCGGAGCCCCCATCGCAGCCCCAATTTCAACCAAGAAGGCGCCTCCGCGGGGCCGGAGACACAACGGGGCGGCAGACGGGCCAACAGCCGCAGCGCCGCGGGGCACGCTCTACCGCGGCAAGTAGCATTGCCGCGGGAGCATCTCATGCTGCGCCGGCAACTGGGTTGGGGTCTTCTCGAGCCGCCACGCCTGATCCTGCCGCAGCATCCGGCAAACGCACAAGGGAGCCTACTCCTCCGCCACACCACGCAGAAAGGGTACCAGACTTCAACCTCTCTGCGCTGAGCTCCGACAAGGAGGAAGAAGAGGAGGAGGAGTAAGGCTTTCTCCTCGCTGTACTTGTATTTCTTCAATCTTCGTGGTTTCTTGTCTTGCATCTGATCTGCCTCCCTCTGAATCCTTGTTCCATTTCAGGGCTCTAGCCGAGAGAGCAGCGAAGAGGGCCAAGGAACCTGTGGTTGTCATCGAGGACGATCCTGCTGTGATGGCAGAGGACACGTCCGAGACTACCTTGACGAACCCGGTACCATCTCCTCGAAGCAGCCCCCAGCACAGCCCCCAGCGTAAGTGTTTGGTTTACTTCCTATTGTGGGGCGCGCATGGCTGCTTTTCCTTTTGCTGACATCTTGACTGTTGATTTATTTGTGTAGGAGCAGAACAGGCCCATCAGGAGCAAGCAGAAACCGCCCCGGAGGTGCTGTCTGCTTCGACTATGCCGCCAAGGGGCGATTCCCCAACAAGGGAGCGCTCCCCGGCAAGGGAGAGGTCCCCGGCAAGGGACGGAACCAGTGAGCCATCGGTGGTGGAGCCCATGGTCACAGAGCCCAGCACAGGTAACCCTTCTCGTCGGAAATCTTCCCTTGGGTTCTTCTTCTGATCTTCTTTTTGGATCTTTGCTTGACTTTTCCTTCCTCTTCCTGTCCTCAGATCCCCCTCTCACAGACCCGATGGAGACTGAGGCCACCGGCGAGGAAGACGCACGCGGCAACAATGAAGACGCCGCCGCTGACGAGGAAGAGGCCGGCGCTGATGAACCCGCCGACGAAGAATCCGCCAAGGCTGCTGGCGCAGGAGCTGGCGAGGGGTCCGGCAATCGCACTGACGACCCTGAGGGTGCAGGAGCACAAGGCGCTACACCGACTGCCGACCCCTCCGCCGCTGATGCAGCGCCGGGCTCCGAGGAGCCCCAGCCAGGCGCCTACTTGAAGGCCAGCGAGGGTGTGTACATCAAGCTTCCCTGGGCGTCGAGCTCCAGGGTGCCAGTCGAAGGAGAGGAGTTTGACGGGGAAGTACACGCTTCTGCTGGGCTGGCAGTGGTCGACGCGCCAAGCAGCAGCAGCGGCGAGTCCGAGGAGGAGCAGTTGCTCCGAAAGTTGGTGTCACTCTACCGCGCCCGGCAAGCGAAGCTTGAGTCCCGGGAAGCGCTTGTCGCGCGGGCGGGAGTTGACATAGAGAAGCATGCGGAAGAGCTCAAGAGCTGCAACCAGGAGGCCCTCCGATCCATCACGGAGGAGAGGGCGCAGCTTGTGGAGGCGAAGAAGGCGTTCATCCTTGAAAAGGCTGAAGCCGAGGAGCAGCAGAGGCTCGCTGCCGAGGAGCTGTCCAGGCGGGAAGGTGAGCTGACGCAGAAGAAGGTTAATCTGGACAGCCACGAGGAGGAGCTCAACGCACGGGAGCAATCACTTGGCGGGGCGCTCAAGGAGGCGAAGGATGCTGTCGCGGCTGCCGAGGCCGCCAAGAAGGAGTTAGAGGTGAAGGTGATGCAGCTGGAGGCAGATATGAAAAGGAAGAATGAAGAGCTTGCCGCACTCCAGCGCGAACGCGAGAAGGATGCACTTGCTCATGGCGATCTACAAGTTCAACTCGCCGAGAAGGTCAAAGAACTGAACACCGTCAAGGACTCATACGCTGATCTGGAGCTGAAGCTGGCCACCTTGACGGAGACGCTGGATGGTGCCAAGAGGCGGGAAGATGAATTGAAGAAAGAGATCAAGGGCAATGAGGAGCTGCTGACGAGGGTCGCTGAGACTCAAAACACCTTCAAGGCCATGGTGGAGCTCTGGACAGAGGGCCTCGTCAATATTGCCGCAACCATCGACGAGGAGCTGGCGGAACTGGACTTGGCGGGCTTCGGGTACTCCTCCGACGAGAATCTCCAGCCCAGCGCCAAGCTTACTCTTTTCTTCAAGGGTGTGGCGACGGCTCTCCAGCAGCTCCGGGAAAGGATCCCAAAGAAGCTGGCTGACGAGTCGCGCGCAATCTGCGCCAAGGTCTTGGAGAAGGTGTTGGTGAAGATACTCTTCCGCAATCCGGGCCTCGACCTCACCCGCATCCTCAAGAAGCTGCCGACGGGTGCTGATCTTGAAGAACTCAAAGCCATTGTCGCACCCATTGTGGACAAGGTGAATGAGGTTAGGAGGGTTGACGGCGAGCGCGTGGATTAGGCCACCCTTCTTCTCCCTTCCTTGTCGCTGTTTTTTTTAAGTCATGAGAACAATTTAGTCAGTGCCGCAACAAGTTAGTTTTGTAATATAACTTTATTCTGGGCAATGCTTGCTATGCTATCTCCTTTACTCGATTCCTTTCTTTGTATGTTTTTACCCTACGCTTTTAGGGAACTTGCCGGCGCAGGCATGCTTGCCGCGAGCGCTGAGTGCGGAACATCAGCAGCCCACTGGCGGTGCCGGTTCCGGCAAGAAACCTTGCCGCAACTAGTTGCAGCACACTTAAGTTGTTGAGCGGACTCGAAACAAAGTAAGGGCGCAACTAGCTACGAGGAGTTTCCTCCGCGCACAGGTTTTCCATACAAAGTACAGTCATTCAAGGAAGATAACTTAAAATTTTAAAAACTGATCATGCTCAAACTTTGGCAACTTAGCTTTTCTGTCGTCTGTGTCCCGGCAAGGCTAGACTCCTTTGAATGACGCCTAGTCCACACCACCATCTTCTCCCCCCCCCCACTCCCCGGTGAACTTGTGGACGGATGAACCTTGTTTTTTTGAGAGAAAGAAAGAATAGAAAATAAAGATATGGAGCCTTAAGGCTCGTTATTGCTTACCGGGAGAAAGTGCTGCACAAGGTGTCAGATTATACATGTGAAAAAGAAAAAATGCATGAAATTTGACAACTTTTGCATAGCATATGATCTTTATTTACGCACGGGATCTGCGCCCGGCTTTGTACAAAGGGTTACATGCAACAGCGGCAAAGCTTGTACAAAAGGTGATTGCCGGAACAGGTTCCGGCAACCGTGCCTTACGGGTAAAACTTACGAAGATGCTCTATGTTCCAGGAGTTGCTCACCGGAAAGCCATCTTCGGTCTCAAGGCGGACAGCGCCTGGCCTTGTGACTCGCTTTACCCGATAAGGGCCTTCCCACTTTGGCGTCAACTTGTTGGAATTCTTGGCGGATTGAACGCGCCGAAGAACAAGGTCGCCCTCCTCGAAGCTTCTGGCATTAACTTTGCGGCTATGGTAGCGACGCAAAGCTTGCTGGTAGCGAGCAGCTCGTACAGCAGCCTGAAGACGATCTTCCTCGAGGAGCAGCGCGTCGTCTTGCCGCAGCTGCTCTTGCTCAAGCTCATCATAGGCGAGCACTCGAGGCGATCCGTATACGAGTTCTGTGGGGAGAACTGCCTCTGCTCCGTAGACAAGAGCAAAAGGTGTCTGTCCAGTCGCTCGACTTGGCGTCGTCCTGATCGACCAAAGAACCACCGGCAGCTCCTCGATCCAGTTTCTTCCGCACTTGTGCAGCCTATCGAAAGTCCTGGTCTTGAGCCCGCGCAGCACTTCAGCGTTTGCCCTCTCCGCTTGACCGTTGCTTCTCGGGTGAGCAACAGAAGCGAAGCAGATCTTGGCGCCAAGATCTTGGACGTACTGCATGAAGGTGCGACTCGTGAATTGAGTGCCATTGTCGGTGATGATCCTGTTAGGGACTCCGAAACGGCAAACAATCGACCTGAAGAACTTGACTGCTGACTGTGCTGTCACCTTCCTCACTGCTTCCACTTCTGGCCACTTTGTGAACTTGTCGACTGCTACGTACAAGTATTCAAAGCCCCCAACAGCTCGGGGAAAGGGGCCGAGGATGTCGAGCCCCCAGACCGAAAATGGCCAGGACAAAGGGATCGTCTGGAGAGCTTGAGCTGGTTGATGTATCTGCTTGGAGTGGAACTGGCACGCTTCACACTTGGTTACTTGTGTAGTTGCATCCTGGAGGGCTGTCGGCCAAAAGAAACCTTGCCGGAAGGCTTTGCCGGCAAGTGCTCTTGCGCCAATGTGGTGACCACATATGCCTCCGTGTATCTCCGCCAACAGCTCCTGTCCTTCTTCCCGGGAAATGCACTTCAATTTCACTCCGTTGAATCTTCTTATGTACAGTATATCATCGACAAACTGGTACATACTTGATTGCCGGGCTACTCTCTCTGCTTCTTCTTGTTCTTCGGGAAGTTCTCCTGTTTGAAGGAAATGGACGATCTGTTGTGCCCATGTCGGAGCTTGTGGCTCAACGACAAGGACTAAAGGCGCAAATGCTGCTGCGGGAACATCTGCTTCCACGGCGAGAATCTGCGATTCAGCCGGAGCGTGATGCTCCCCGGCAAGCGTGTTGGGACACAACTTGTCGGGAGCGTCTGCTTCAACGAAACAAACCCTAGGGCTTGTCGGAGCAAACTGCCCCTCAGCACTCTTTGTGTTGATCTTGGTGACCATCTTGACGGCGGCTTCGGGGAGCTCTGCCGGAAAGTAGTCGCCAGTAACCAACTTCCTCTTCTTGCTCTGTCTAGTTGATGGTGTTACAGATGGTTGAGTCAGCTTGAGCACAAAAATTCCTAGTTCCACAGGTAACTTGAGTGCGGCGCACTTTGACAGGCCGTCTGCAATGTCATTTTGAGCTCTTGGAACATGTTCCATTTGCAGGCCGTCAAAATGCTCTTCCAACTTCCTCACTTCATCAATGTAGGCTTCCATCAACGGACTTTGATAATCTTTGTTCACTTGACGGACGACAAGCTGCAAGTCACCCCTGACAATGAGCTTCTTGATCCCAAGGTCCGCTGCAATCCTAAGTCCGGCAAGCAGGCCTTCATACTCTGCAGTATTGTTTGTTGCTTGTTCCTTGGGAAAGTGCATTTGGACCACGTACTTGAGGTGCTCTCCGGTGGGTGCGACAAGTAGCACACCCGCGCCGGCGCCTTGCAGCGAGAAGGCACCATCAAAGTACATGATCCATTCTTTGCTCGCTTCCTTGATGGGGATGCTCCTTCCGGAGTTTCTTCATCAGGTGTTGGCGTCCATTCTGCTATGAATTCTACCAATGCTCGGCTCTGGATAGTTGAGGTACTCTCAAACTTGAGGCCAAAGCTTGACAATTCCAGTGCCCACTCGACAATCCTGCCTGTTGCTTCTGGATTTTGCAGTATCCTCTTCAACAGAAAGCGAGTGACAACTGTGATCTCATGTGCCTGAAAGTAATGGCGCAGCTTCCTCGAGGCCATGAGAAGGCCGAAAAGCAATTTCTGCACACCAGAGTACCTTGATCTAGCCCCCTGCAGAAGGGAACTGACAAAGTAAACTGGGCGCTGCAACATCTTCTTCTGTTTCTCTTCTTGTGGCTGCGCAGATCCATCCTTGCCGGAACCAGAACTTGTCGGGGAAGCCCCCTGCTTGCCGCTGGACTCGCTTGCCGCGGTCGTTGGCTCATCATCTGCCTCCCTCTGCGCTACTAATGCAGCACTAACCACTTGATTGGTTGCCGCCAGATATAGCAGCAACTTCTCTTGTGGCTTAGGTGCGACAAGTATTGGAGTGGAGGATAGGTATCTCTTCAAGTCCTGCAGCACAGCCTCCGCTTCCGGAGTCCATTTCATTGGACCTGCCTTTTTCAAAATTTTGAAAAATGGCACGGCGCGCTCAGCAGACTTAGAGATGAACCTACTGAGAGCAGCAACACAGCCGGCAAGCCTTCGCACATCCTTGACGCGCTTCGGTGCTTCGATCTGTTCAATGGCTTTGATCTTGTCGGGATTGGCTTCGATCCCCCGTTGAGATACAAAGAATCCGAGAAGCTTGCCGGAAGGAACTCCAAACACGCACTTCTCGGGATTCAATTTGAGATTGATCTTGCGCAGATTTGCAAAAGTCTCGTCTAAATCTTGGATCAAAGTTTCTTTGTCCTTGCTCTTGACCACTATGTCATCCATGTAAGCTTCTACATTTATGTGCAACTGTGGCTCAAAAGCATGAATGACTACTCTTGCAAACGTTGAACCAGCATTCTTTAGTCCGAAAGGCATCCGTACAAAGCAGTACGTGCCACATGGAGTACTGAATGCGGTTTTCTCTTCATCCTCTTCTGCCATGAAGATCTGGTGATATCCTGAGTATGCATCAAGAAACGAAAGCAGATCACATCCTGCCGTGGAGTCGACAATCTGGTCAATGCGCGGCAAGGGAAATGGATCTTTGGGACAAGCTTTATTAACATCAGTGAAGTCAATACAAAGCCTCCACTTCCCGTTCGCCTTGCGCATGACTACTAGATTGGCTAACCACATTGGATAGAGTACTCCTCGGACGAGGCCTACTGCTTCCAACTTCTTGATCTCTTCTGCAATGAACTCTTGGCGTTCCACCGCTTGCTTCCTGACTCTCTGCTTGACGGGCCGCGCGTGAGGACAGACGGCAAGGTGGTGCTCAATTACTTTCCTGGGAACACCGGGGATGTCAGATGGTTGCCATGCAAACACATCGACATTCGCCCGCAGGAAAGCAACGAGCGCGCTTTCCTATTTAGGGTCAAGCGTGGCACTGATGGTGAAGGTACCACCAGTGCCATCCTCTTTGGCGGCCACTTTCTTAGTCTCCGGTGAAGCTGTCTTTGCCTTCTTGCACTTGCCGGTGGAGCTCGATGGTGCGTCCTCGACGGTAGCGGAGCACTCCGAAGAGGTGCGCTTGCCGGAGTGGGCATCAGAGCTACTCTTGCCGGACTTGGTCTTCCTCTTCCCCCCGGGAGCTTCAGCGGCAAGTGGTTTGTGTTCTGCTGCGGCTTCTGCTTCCCGGTAGATCTTGTCGGTACAGATAAGTGCATCTTTCTTGTCGCCGGGGACAGAGATGACACTTATCGGACCGGGCATCTTGAGCACGTTATAGGCGTAGTGAGAGGCTGCCATGAACTTGGCGAGTGCTGGACGGCCAAGTATCCCATTGTATGGCAATGGGAAATTAGCTACGTCAAAGGTGACCTTCTCTGTCCTGAAGTTCAGCTCGCTGCCAAATGTCACTAGCAGTGTAATCTTCCCCTTCGGCTTGCTCCTTCCGGATTTATTCCTTGAAAGGTACCAGTCTCTTCGAGCTCGCTGTCGAGGATCTGGAGCTTCTTGAGCACCACGGAAGAGATCAGATTTAGGCCGGCCCCGCCGTCAACCAGCATCTTCGTGACCTTGAGGTTGCGGATTGTTGGCGAAACCAACATCGGCAAGCACCCGACCGCAGTTATGCGATCAGGGTGATCCTCAACGTCAAAGACGATGGGCGTGCTGGACCACTTCAGGGCCTTGCGCGACTCAACGGACGGTTCTGCTGCATTCACTTCCCGCACCCACTGTTTGAGTTGGCGGTGCGAGGTGTGCAGAGAAGCACCGCCATTGTCAGAACGGCGTTGGGGGTGAAATTAAGAAGATGAAACCCGTAGGTATTCATGATATCACAGAAGAAATTAGAAAAAGGTGGGCAGAGCCCGCAATAGAAGAACACCGGAAAGAAATGGTACCCTTTTGGGCACCGCTTCGAAGTAGAAGCTTCGGCGGAGAGCACCGGCGTGCGCAGATGCGCCCGCGTCTCCGTCGACCAGAAGAGGTAAAACTCCTCCCGCAGCGCCTTCGGGGTGAGCTCGGGGGGGGGGGGGGAGCACTCGCTTCTTGCGCAGCGCCTCAAGCCGCAACGCCTCGGCCGACTTCGTGCTCTTGCCGGTCTTCGGAGCCGTTTCAGAAGGCAACAGAGGTTTTGTGCGTTGACGGCGGTGCTTCTCTGCACACCTCGCACCGCCAACTCAAACAGTGGGTGCGGGAAGTGAATGCAGCAGAACCGTCCGTTGAATCGCGCAAGCCCCTGAAGTGGTCCAGCACGCCCATCGTCTTTGACGTTGAGGATCACCCTGATCGCATAACTGCGGTCGGGTGCTTGCCGATGTTGGTTTCGCCAACAATCCGCAACCTCAAGGTCACGAAGATGCTGGTTGACGGCGGGGCCGGCCTAAATCTGATCTCTTCCGTGGTGCTCAAGAAGCTCCGGATCCCCGACAGCGAGCTCTAAGAGACTGGTACCTTTCAAGGAATAAATCCGGGAAGGAGCAAGCCGAAGGGGAAGATTACACTGCCAGTGACATTTGGCAGCGAGCTGAACTTTAGGACAGAGAAGGTCACCTTTGACGTAGCTGATTTCCCATTGCCATACAATGGGATACTTGGCCGTCCAGTGCTCGCCAAGTTCATGGCAGCCTCTCACTACGCCTATAACATGCTCAAGATGCCCGGTCCGATAAGTGTCATCTCTGTCCCCGGCGACAAGAAAGATGCACTTATCTGTACCGACAAGATCTACCGGGAAGCAGCAGCCGCAGCAGAACACAAACCACTTGCCGCTGAAGCTCCCGGGGGGAAGAGGAAGACCAAGTCCGGCAAGAGTAGCTCTGATGCCCACTCCGGCAAGCGAACCTCTACGGAGTGTTGCGCTACCGTCGAGGACGCACCATCGAGCTCCACCGGCAAGTGCAAGAAGGCAAAGACAGCTTCGCTGGAGACTAAGAAAGTGGCCGCCAAGGAGGACGGCACTGGTGGTACCTTCACCATCAGTGCCACGCTTGACCCTAAATAGGAAAGCGCGCTCGTTGCTTTCCTGCGGGCGAATGTCGATGTGTTTGCATGGCAACCATCTGACATCCCCGGTGTTCCCAGGAAAGTAATTGAGCACCACCTTGCCGTCTGTCCTCACGCGCGGCCCATCAAGCAGAGAGTCAGGAAGCAAGCGGTGGAACGCCAAGAGTTCATTGCAGAAGAGATCAAGAAGTTGGAAGCAGCAGGCCTCGTCCGAGGAGTACTCCATCCAACGTGGTTAGCCAATCCAGTAGTCGTGCGCAAGGCGAACGGGAAGTGGAGGCTTTGTATTGACTTCACTGATGTTAATAAAGCTTGTCCCAAAGATCCATTTCCCTTGCCGCGCATTGACCAGATTGTCGACTCCACGGCAGGATGTGATCTGCTTTCGTTTCTTGATGCATACTCAGGATATCACCAGATCTTCATGGCAGAAGAGGATGAAGAGAAAACCGCATTCATTACTCCATGTGGCACGTACTGCTTTGTACGGATGCCTTTCGGACTAAAGAATGCTGGTTCAACGTTTGCAAGAGTAGTCAGTCATGCTTTTGAGCCACAGTTGCACAAAAATGTAGAAGCTTACATGGATGACATAGTGGTCAAGAGCAAGGACAAAGAAACTTTGATCCAAGATTTAGACGAGACTTTTGCAAATCTGCGCAAGATCAATCTCAAATTGAATCCCGAGAAGTGCGTGTTTGGAGTTCCTTCCGGCAAGCTTCTCGGAATCTTTGTATCTCAGCGGGGGATCAAAGCCAATCCCGACAAGATCAAAGCCATTGAACAGATCAAAGCACCAAAGCGCGTCAAGGATGTGCGAAGGCTTGCCGGCTGTGTTGCTGCTCTCAGTGGGTTCATCTCTAAGTCTGCTGAGCGCGCCCTGCCATTTTTCAAAATTTTGAAAAAGGCAGGTCCAATGAAATGGACTCCGGAAGCGGAGGCTGCGCTGCAGGACTTGAAGAGATACCTATCCTCGACTCCAATACTTGTCGCACCTAAGCCACAAGAGAAGTTGCTGCTATATCTGGCGGCAACCAATCAAGTGGTTAGTGCTGCATTAGTAGCGGAGAGGGAGGCAGATGATGAGCCAACGAACGCGGCAAGCGAGTCCAGCGACAAGCAGGGGGCTTCCCCGACAAGTTCTGGTTCCGGCAAGGATGGATCTGCGCAGCCACAAGAAGAGAAACAGAAGAAGATGGTGCAGCGCCCAGTTTACTTTGTCAGTTCCCTTCTGCAGGGGGCTAGATCAAGGTACTCTGGTGTGCAGAAATTGCTTTTCGGCCTTCTCATGGCCTCGAGGAAGCTGCGCCATTACTTTCAGGCACATGAGATCACAGTTGTCACTCGCTTTTCGTTGAAGAGGATACTGCAAAATCCAGAAGCAACAGGCAGGATTGTCGAGTGGGCACTGGAATTGTCAAGCTTTGGCCTCAAGTTTGAGAGTACCTCAACTATCCAGAGCCGAGCATTGGCAGAATTCATAGCAGAATGGACGCCAACACCTGATGAAGAAACTCCGGAGAGGAGCATCCCTGTCAAGGAAGCGAGCAAAGAATGGATCATTTACTTTGATGGTGCCTTCTCGCTGCAAGGCGCCGGCGCGGGTGTGCTACTTGTCGCACCCACCGGAGAGCACCTCAAGTACGTGGTCCAAATGCACTTTCCCAAGGAACAAGCAATGAACAATACTGCAGAGTATGAAGGCCTGCTTGCTGGACTTAGGATTGCAGCGGACCTTGGGATCAAGAAGCTCATTGTCAGGGGTGACTCGCAGCTTGTCGTCCGTCAAGTGAACAAAGATTATCAAAGTCCATTGATGGAAGCCTACATTGATGAAGTGAGGAAGTTGGAAGAGCATTTTGACGGCCTGTGGAACATGTTCCAAGAGCTCAAAATGACATTGCAGACGGCCTGTCAAAGTGCTCCGCACTCAAGTTACCTGTGGAACCAGGAATTTTTGTGCTCAAGCTGACTCAACCATCTGTAACACCATCAACTGGACAGAGCAAGAAGAGGAAGTTGGTTACTGGCGACTACTTTCCGGCAGAGCTCCCCGAAGCCGCCGTCAAGAAGGTCACCAAGATCAACACAAAGAGTGCTGAGGGGCAGTCTGCTCCGACAAGCCCTAGGGTGTGTTTCGTTGAAGCAGACGCTCCCGACAAGTTGTGTCCCGACACGCTTGCCGGGGAGCATCACGCTCCGGCTGAATCGCAGATTCTCGCCGTGGAAGCAGATGTTCCCGCAGCAGCATTTGCGCCTTTAGTCCTTGTCATTGAGCCACAAGCTCCGACATGGGCACAGCAGATCATCCATTTCCTTCAAACAGGAGAACTTCCCGAAGAACAAGAAGAAGCAGAGAGAGTAGCCCGGCAATCAAGTATGTACCAGTTTGTCGATGACATACTATACATAAGAAGATTCAACGGAGTGAAATTGAAGTGCATTTCCTAGGAAGAAGGACAGGAGCTGTTGGCGGAGATACACGGAGGCATATGTGGTCACCACATTGGCGCAAGAGCACTTGCCGGCAAAGCCTTCCGGCAAGGTTTCTTTTGGCCGACAGCCCTCCAGGATGCAACTGCACAAGTAACCAAGTGTGAAGCGTGCCAGTTCCACTCCAAGCAGATACATCAACCAGCTCAAGCTCTCCAGACGATCCCTTTGTCCTGGCCATTTTCGGTCTGGGGGCTCGACATCCTCGGCCCCTTTCCCCGAGCTATTGGGGGCTTTGAATACTTGTACGTAGCAGTCGACAAGTTCACAAAGTGGCCGGAAGTGGAAGCAGTGAGGAAGGTGACAGCACAGTCAGTAGTCAAGTTCTTCAGGTCGATTGTTTGCCGTTTCGGAGTCCCTAACAGGATCATCACCGACAATGGCACTCAATTCACGAGTCGCACCTTCATGCAGTACGTCCAAGATCTTGGCGCCAAGATCTGCTTCACTTCTGTTGCTCACCCGAGAAGCAAGGGTCAAGCGGAGAGGGCAAACGCTGAAGTGCTGCGCGGGCTCAAGACCAGGACTTTCAATAGGCTGCACAAGTGCGAAAGAAACTGGATCGAGGAGCTGCCGGTGGTTCTTTGGTCGATCAGGACGACGCCAAATCGAGCCACTGGACAGACACCTTTTGCTCGTGTCTACGGAGCAGAGGCAGTTCTCCCCACGGAACTCGTATACGGATCGCCTCGAGTGCTTGCTTATGATGAGCTTGAGCAAGAGCAGCTGCGGCAAGACGACGCGCTGCTCCTCGAGGAAGATCGTCTTCAGGCTGCTGTACGAGCTGCTCGCTACCAGCAAGCTTTGCGTCGCTACCATAGCCGCAAAGTTAATGCCAGAAGCTTCGAGGAGGGCGACCTTGTTCTTCGGCGCGTTCAATCCGCCAAGAATTCCAACAAGTTGACGCCAAAGTGCGAAGGCCCTTATCGGGTAAAGCGAGTCACAAGGCCAGGCGCTGTCCGCCTTGAGACCGAAGATGGCTTTCCGGTGAGCAACTCCTGGAACATAGAGCATCTTCGTAAGTTTTACCCGTAAGGCACGGTTGCCGGAACCTGTTCCAGCAATCACCTTTTGTACAAGCTTTGCCGCTGTTGCATGTAACCCTGTGTACAAAGCCGGGCGCAGATCCCGTGTGTAAATAAAGATCATATGCTATGCAAAAGTTGTCAAATTTCATGCATTTTTTCTTTTTCGCATGTATAATCTGACACCTTGTGCAGCACTTGCTCCCGGTAAGCAATAACGAGCCTTAAGGCTCCATATCTTTATTTTCTCTTCTTTCTTTCTCTCAAAAAAAGAAGGTTCATCCGCCCACAAGTTCACCGGGGGGGGAAGAGAAGATGGTGGTGTGGACTAGGCGTCGTTCAAAGGAGTCTAGCCTTGCCGGGACACAGACGACAGAAAAGCTAAGTTGCCAAAGTTTGAGCATGATCAGTTTTAAAAATTTTAAGTTATCTTCCTTGAACGACTGTACTTTGTATGGAAAACATGTGCGCGGAGGAACCTCCTCGTAGCTAGTTGTGCCCTTACTTTGTTTCGAGTCCGCTCAACAACTTAAGTGTGCTGCAACTAGTTGCGGCAAGGTTTCTTGCCGGAACCGGCACCGCCAGCGGGCTGCTGATGTTCCGCACTCAGCGCTCGCGGCAAGCGTGCCTGCGCCGGCAAGTTCCCTAAAAGCGTAGGGTAAAAACATAAAAAGAAAGGAATCGAGTAAAGGAGATAGCATAGCAAGCATTGCCCAGAATAAAGTTATATTACAAAAGTAACTTGTTGCGGCACTGACTAAATTGTTCTCATGAGTTAAAAAAACAGCGACAAGGAAGGGAGAAGAAGGGTGGCCTAATCCACGCGCTCGCCGTCAACCCTCCTGACCTCATTCACCTTGTCCACAATGGGTGCGACAATGGCTTTGAGTTCTTCAAGACCAGCACCCGCCCGCAGCTTCTTGAGGACGCGGGTGAGGTCGAGGCCCGGATTGCGGAAGAGTATCTTCACCAACACCTTCTCCAAGACCTTGGCGCAGATTGCGCGCGACTCGTCAGCCAGCCTCTTTGGGATCCTTTCCCAGAGCTGCTGGAGAGCCGTCGCCACACCCTTGAAGAAAAGAGTAAGCTTGGCGCTGGGCTGGAGATTCTCGTTGGAGGAGTACCTGAAGCCCGCCAAGTCCAGTTCCGCCAGCTCCTCGTCGATGGTTGCGGCAATATTGACGAGGCCCTCTGTCCAGAGCTCCACCGTGGCCTTGAAGGTGTTTTGAGTCTCAGCGGCCCTCGTCAGCAGATCCTCATTGCCCTTGATCTCTTTCTTCAATTCATCTTCCCGCCTCTTGGCACCATCCAGCGTCTCCGTCAAGGTGGCCAGCTTCAGCTCCAGATCAGCGTTTGAGTCCTTGACGGCGTTCAGTTCTTTGACCTTCTCGGCGAGTTGAACTTGCAGATCGCCATGAGCAAGTGCATCCTTCTCGCGTTCGCGCTGGAGTGCGGCAAGCTCTTCATTCTTCCTTTTCATATCTGCCTCCAGCTGCATCACCTTCACCTCTAACTCCTTCTTGGCGGCCTCGGCAGCCGCGGCAGCATCCTTCGCCTCCTTGAGCGCCCCGCCAAGTGATTGCTCCCGTGCGTCGAGCTCCTCCTCGTGGCTGTCCAGATTAACCTTCTTCTGCGTCAGCTCACCTTCCCGCCTGGACAGCTCCTCGGCAGTGAGCCTCTGCTGCTCCTTGGCTTCAGCCTTTTCAAGGATGAACGCCTTCTTCGCCTCCACAAGCTGCGCCCTCTCCTCCACGATGGATCGGAGGGCCTCCTGGTTGCGGCTCTTGAGCTCTTCCGCATGCTTCTCTATGTCAACTCCCGCCCGCGCGACAAGCGCTTCCCAGGACTCAAGCTTCGCTTGCCGGGCGCGGTAGAGTGACACCAACTTTCGGAGCAACTGCTCCTCCTCGGACTCGCCACTGCTGCTGCTTGGCGCGTCGACCACTGCCAGCCCAGCAGAAGCGAGTACTTCCCCGTCAAACTCCTCTCCTTCGACCGGCGCCCTAGAGCTCGACGCCCCGGGAAGCTTGACGTACACACCCTCGCCGGCCTTCAAGTAGGCGCCTGGCTGGGGCTCCTCGGAGCCCGGCACTGCATCAGCGGCGGAGGGGTCGGCAGTCGGTGTAGCGCCTTGCGCTCCTGCACCCTCAGGGTCATCAGTGCGATTGTCGGACCCCTCGCCAGCTCCTGTGCCAGCAGCCTTGGCGGCTTCTTCGTCGGCTGGTTCATCAGCGCCGGCCTCTTCCTCGTCAGCGGCGGCGTCTTCAGTGTTGCTGCGTGCGTCTTCCTTGCCGGTGGCCTCAGTCTCCATCGGGTCTATGAGAGGGGGATCTGAGGATAGGAAGAGGAAGGAAAAGTCAAGCAACGATCCAAAAAGAAGATCAGAAGAAGAACCCAAGGGAAGATTTCCGATGAGAAGGGTTACCTGTGCTGGGCTCTGTGACCATGGGCTCCACCACCGATGGCTCACTGGTTCCGTCCCTTTCCGGGGACCTCTCCCTTGCCAGGGAGCGCTCCCTTGTCGGGGAATCGCCCCTTGGCGGCGTAGTCAAACCAGACAGCACCTCCGGGGCGGTTTCTGCTTGCTCCTGATAGGCCTGTTCTGCTCCTACACAAATAAATCAACAGTCAAGATGTCAGCAAAAGGAAAAGCACCCATGCGCGCCCCACAACAGGAAGTAAACCAAACACTTATGCTGGGGGCTGTGCTGGGGGCTGCTTCGAGGAGATGGTACCGGGTCCGTCAAGGTAGTCTCGGACGTGTCCTCTGCCATCACAGCAGGATCGTCCTCGATGACAACCACGGGGACCTTGGCCCTCTTCGCCGCTCTCTCGGCCAGAGTCCTGAAATGGAACAAGAATTCAGAGGGAGGCAGATCAGATGCAAGACAAGAAACCACGAAGATTGAAGAAATACAAGTACAGCGAGGAGAAAGCCTTACTCCTCCTCCTCTTCTTCCTCCTCGTTGGAGCTCAGCGCAGAGAGGTCGAAGTTTGGTACCCTTTCTGCGCGGTGTGGCGGAGGAGTAGGCTCCCTTGGGCGTTTGCCGGATGCTGCGGCAGGATCAGGCGTGGCGGCTCGAGAAGACCCCGCCCCAGTTGCCGGCGCGGCATGAGATGCTCCCGCGGCAACGCTACTTGCCGTGGTAGAGCGTGCCCCGCGGCGCTGCGGCTGTTGGCCCGTCTGCCGCCCCGTTGTGTCTCCGGCCCTGCGGAGGCGCCTTCTTGGTTGAAATTGGGGCTGCGCTGGGGGCTCCGCCCGCGGCAAGCTGCTCGAAGACGGCTGGCCGCTCGCGCCCTCGGCGGGCTCGCTCGCTTCGGCTTCAGGCTCCCCCTCGCCAACGACCCCTCCGGCAAGGTCCTCCCAGTCGGCAAGGCTTGCCGCCTCGGCCGCCTCTGCCTCCTCCAACGTGAAACCGAACTCGCCTGCGGCGGCGGCTGCCACCGCCTCTTCGGCCCTGGTGGCGATGTACCACATCTCGTCGTCGGTGGTGTTGCGGGTGAGGAGCCTCTGCTCGTCGGCGCGGACTGCTACCTCTGCCAAGCCATCGAAGAATTGCCGCACGATGTCGTCGGCGGGCTCCATCCAAGTTGGGTTTATCCCGTGCGAGTCGCACTCCGGCATCATTGCACAGATGCGATCATGCTGGGAGTTGTTGCATAGTGGGATGACGCCCTGCGGCAGCCTGAACCACTCTGGATAGTTGGCGTCATGCTTGAACAGCTCCTTGAGCATCCCGTCAAGCTCCAGGACTGTGAAGTTGAAGTTGAGGCCTGGACGCAGCCTCATGATATCCGCCGGGCCGCCAAACAGCCAGGCGGGCCTCCCCCTCTTCTGCAGAGGGGCGATACGGCGACGAAGAAAGTCCGCGCCAACGGCCCCTGCTGTGAGCCCGGCAAGCCTGAGCTGCAGGATTCGGGTGGTGGCGATCTTTAGCTTGGCATCGTCCGGTGATAGAGCACTCCAGTCGCCGCCGGGCACTACCCGGGTCTGGCGCAAGTTGGTGAACGACTGCGGGTTGGCGTCAACAATCCAACACCACTCCGCCCTCCACTCGTCCCACTTGCTGCGGAGCTCCCCCTCCAGATACACCTCCTTCATGCCGACTCGTGAGATCCAGGTGACCCCGCCAGCTAAGGGCTCTCCTTTCTCGGCTCGGGGGATGAAATAGTGGCGAAAAAGAGCAACATTTGGGTGGATGCCAACGAAGTTCTCGCAGAGGTGTGCGAAAACCGCCATTGTCAGAACGGCGTTGGGGGTGAAATCAAGAAGATGAAACCCATAGGTATTCATGATATCACAGAAGAAATCAGAAAAAGGTGGGCAGAGCCCGCAATAGAAGAACACTGGAAAGAAATGGTACCCTTTTGGGCACCGCTTCGAAGTAGAAGCTTCGGCGGAGAGCACCGGCGTGCGCGGATGCGCCCGCGTCTCCGTCGACCAGAAGAGGTAAAACTCCTCCCGCAGCGCCTTCGGGGTGAGCTCGGGGGGGAAAAGCCCTCGCTTCTTGTGCAGTGCCTCAAGCCGCAACGCCTCGGCCGACTTCGTGCTCTTGCCGGTCTTCGGAGCCATGGCGGAAGCGGCGGGGGAGCGCGGAAGTGTTGAGGGCGACGGCGGCGACGGGCGGCGGAGCGCTGCTCTCTTTCGACTTGGGAAGCAGAGGGGAGCGACGGAGCTTTCGGAGGAAGGAACTGCAAGTGGCGAAGGTGGGGGAACAGCCCTGTTTCCTCTGCTTATAAACAGGGGAGGCAAACATTACGCTTTTCCTAATTTAAGAATTGCCCACGATCTCTCCCACGACGCCGCGATTGACGCGTGCCGTTATGGGAGGGCGTGGCGGATACGGAGTCAGATTTGGTTTTGGCCCCAGGCCGCGCGTGCCCGTGCCCTGTTTTGGGCCTGGCCCAACAGCGCTCGGCATCGTGTATGGCCCAGGCCCGGGGGCTCCTGTCGGTGTACTAAAGTAGGGGTACCTTAGTATCCCGAACTTGTGCACGGGCAGTCGCAACGCCCCGCGGCAAGGCTTGCCGGGCGTCCGCCAAGATCCTTCGCTATTCCTATTACTGCCATTCAAGAACAAAGTGTTTAACTGTGAAGACAAGGCCCCGGCAAGAGGAGCTTGACGGGAAAGACAAGACCCCGGCAAGAGGAGCTTGCCGGGAAGGCCAACCAAGGCATTTTAAGAGACTTGCCGCGACGCACCGCGCGTCCCGGCAAGGCCCGGCGAGCGACAAGCTTGCGGGTGCGACAAGACAGCGACCGCGGCAAGGTGCTTGCCGCGGCGAAACCACCACTCTGCGCCCACGCTCCAGCGCATCCGACGACGTGTCGCCGCAGGATCGCTCCTGGTGCACGTGGCGGGTAGCTGTGCAGCCAAGCGGTGCGAGGTGGCAAGTGAAGATGACTAGAAGGCCATCGTGGCGATCGGTGGTGCCCCTAACGGTCGTTTCTTGCACTGTTTGGGCGACCGGACAGGCATTAAATGCCTTTGTCCCCTGCCGTCAGAGTTAGGTGGGGGACACTGTTGATAGCGGTTGTACCAACCCCTGTTTTTACCTTTTTACCCCTCTCTCTGTGTTGCCACCTATTGGTAACCCCTTTAGACTATAAAAAGGAGGCCCATGCGCACGTAGAAGGGGTTCGACTCATTCAAAACTACAACACACCCACGCTCTCGAGCAAGAACAGAATATAAACACAAAGCAGCAGTAGGAGTTTTATCTCTCCCGAGAGCTCCGAAGCTGGGTAAAATCCCTCGCGTGCCTCTCCTCGATCTGCTCTTCGTGCGCCCTCCGCTCCTTGTCGGACCGATAAGGGGCCCTTCCCCATAGGTGTTCGTTTCCCACGACACAATGATCTTGATTATGAATTTTTATAGCTTCGGAAATAATATCACTAATAATCCCAACATTTCCTTTGGCACTCATAAGGTTTGTAAGCTCAAATAGACGATCACCAAACATAGGATCACTAAAATTCATTTTACTCAAAGAAATAGACTTATGAAGAATTTCATCAAGATTTTTCAAGGAATAATCTGCAAATCGTTCCTCAAGAAATTTCCATATAGTGTAGGCACACTTGAAAGTAGGCAAACATCCAATCAAGCTTCTAGGCAATCCTCTAATGATAAGTTCGGCAGTTCTAAGATTCCTAATTATGTCAATTGACTCATCATGGGTAGGATGCATAGTATCAACATAAGGAGCACAAGGGCTAGCAATGTACTTGTTCAAATGATATTGATCGAAAATTACAAGCATCTCATTTTTCCACTCATGAAAATACTCTCCATCAAGAATAGGCACTCTATGTCTAAGACTCCCAATAGTAGACTCATGCATCTTCCTCCAATGGTGATTAAACCAAAGCAATGGAGACCAAAGCTCTGATACCACTTGTAGGACCTTGAGAAGATGTGTCTAGAGGGGGGGTGATTAGACACTTAGTACCAAAGTTGCAGTTTTTAAGTTTCCTTAAGTTTAAGTGGAGATTAGGCACAAGTTTAACATTCACAATACATATCAAGCAAGCATGCAAAGAGTTTATGGGCAGCAGAAAATAAAGAATGCAACTTGCAAGAAAGTAAAGGGAAGGGTTTGGACGATTCAAACGCAATTGGAGACACGGATGTTTTTGGCGTGGTTCCGATAGGTGGTGCTATCGTACATCCACGTTGATGGAGACTTCAACCCACGAAGGGTAACGGTTGCGCGAGTCCACGGAGGGCTCCACCCACGAAGGGTCCACGAAGAAGCAACCTTGTCTATCCCACCATGGCCGTCGCCCACGAAGGACTTGCCTCACTAGCGGTAGATCTTCACGAAGTAGGCGATCTCCTTGCCCTTACAAACTCCTTGGTTCAACTCCACAATCTTGTTGGAGGCTCCCAAGTGACACCTAGCCAATCTAGGAGACACCACTCTCCAAGAAGTAACAAATGGTGCATTGATGATGAACTCCTTGCTCTTGTGCTTCAAATGATAGTCTCCCCAACACTCAACTCTCTCTCTCATGGGTTTTGGATCTGGTAGAAAGAATATTTGAGTGGAAAGCAACTTGGGGAAGGCTAGAGATCAAGATTCATATGGTAGGAATGGAATATCTTGGCCTCAACACATGAGTAGGTAGTTCTCTCTCAGAAATGATAAGTTGGAAGTGTAGGTTTGTTCTGATGGCTCTGTCCACGAATGAAGAGGAGGTGGAGGGGTATTTATAGCCTCCACACAAAATCTAAGCGTTACACACAATCTACCAAACTCGGTGGGACCGAATCGTTAAACTCGGTCAGACCGATTTAGCAAATAATGTGACCGTTAGGGTTTTCGGTGGGAACGAAATGCAACTCGGTAAGACCGATATGGTTAGGGTTAGGGCATAACGTAATCTCGGTAAGACCGATTACACAAACTCGGTGAGACCGATTTTGGTAATAAGCTTTCCAAAGAGTTGGTCGGGCAAACTCGGTTTGACCGATTACACAAACTCGGTGAGACCGATTTTGGTAATGAGTCAACCAGGAAGTTTGCATTGTAATCTCGGTAGTACCGATTGTTCAAACTCGGTAAGACCGATTTTGATAATGGACATACACAGAGAGATTACAATCCCATCTCGGTGAGACCGAGATCCCTATCGGTAAGACCGATTTGCTTAGGGTTTGTGGCAGTGGCTATGACTTTTGGAATCGGTGGCGCCAGATAGGAAGAATCGGTGTGACCGATTTTGACTTAAGGTTTAGGTCATTTGTGGAAGTGGGAAAGTAGTTGACGGTTTTGGAGCATATCACTAAGCACATGAAGCAAGAGGCTCATTAAGCAACACCTCATCCCTCCTTGATAGTATTGGCTTTTCCTATAGACTCAATGTGATCTTGGATCACTAATATGTGAAATGAAGAGTTTGGAGCTTGAAGCTTGAGCCAATTCTTTGTCCTTAGCATCTTGAAGGAGTTCCCACATCCTTTAGTCCATGCCACTCCATTGTTGAACTTATCTGAAACATACTAGATAAAAGTGTTAGTCCAACCAGAGATATGTTGACATTAATTACCAAAACCACCTAGGGAGAACTTGTGCTTTCAAGTTCCGACAGCACGACGGCGTGGTGACGATGATGATGTTCTACCGACGCAGGGCTTCACCTAAGCACCACTACAATATTATCGAGGTGGAATATAGTGGAGGGGGCACCGCACACAGCTAATAGATCTCAAATCAATTGTTGTTGTGTCTAGGGTGCACCCCTGCCCCCGTATATAAAGGAGCAAGGGTGGAGGTGCGGCCGGCCAGGAGGAGGCGCGCCAGGAGGAGTCCTACTCCCACCGGGAGTAGGACTCCCTCCCTTCCTTGTTGGATTAGGAGAAGGGGGAAAGAGGAGGGGGAGAGGAAGGAAAGGGGGGAGCCACCCCCTTCTCCTTGTCCTATTCGGACTAGAGGGGGAGGGCGCGCGGCCCTGCCCTAGCCGCCTCTCCTCTTCTCCACTAAGGCCCACTATGGCCCATTAAGCCCCCGGGGGTTCCGGTAACTCCTGGGTACTCCGGTAAAATCTCGATTTCACCCGGAACACTTCCGATATCCAAATATAGGCTTCCAATATATCAATCTTCATGTCTCGACCATTTCGAGACTGCTCGTCATGTCTGTGATCACATCCGGGACTCCGAACAACCTTCGGTACATCAAAACTCATAAACTCATAATATAACCGTCATCAAAACTTTAAGCGTGCGGACCCTACAGGTTCGAGAACTATGTAGATATGCCCGAGACACGTCTCCGGTCAATAACCAATAGCGGAACCTGGATGCTCATATTGGCTCCTACATATTTGCTACGTCTTGAGCTTGCGTTGGTTTTCCTTGAAGAGGAAAGGGTGATGCAGCAATAGTAGCATAAGTATTTCCCTCAGTTTTTGAGAACCAAGGTATCAATCCAGTAGGAGGCTCCTCAAAAGTCCCACACACCTACACAAACAAACAAAGATCTCGCAACCAACGCAATAAAGGGGTTGTCAATCCCTTCACGGCCACTTGCGACAGTGAGATCTAATAGATATAGTATGATAAGATTAATATATTTTTGGTATTTCATAATATAGATGCAAAAAGTAAACATGCAAATAAAAGTAGATTGGAAGTTTATATGATAAAAGATAGACACGGGGGCCATAGGTTTCACTAGAGGCTTCTCTCAAGATAGCATAAGTATCACGGTGGGTGAACAAATTACTGTCGAGCAATTGATAGAAAAGCGAATAATTATGAGATTATCTAGGCATGATCATGTATATAGGCATCACGTCCGCAACAAGTAGACCGACTCCTACCTGCATCTACTACTATTACTCCACACATCGGCCGACTCATGCCTGCATCTAGAGTATTAAGTTCATAAAGAACAGAGTAATGCATTAAGCAAGATGACATGATGTAGAGGGATAAACTCATGCAATATGATATAAACCCCATCTTTTTATCCTCGATGGCAACAATACAATACGTGCCTTGCAACCCTTTCTGTCACTGGGTAAGGACACCGCAAGATTGAGCCCAAAGCTAAGCACTTCTCCCATGGCAAGAAAGATCAATCTAGTAGGCCAAACCAAACTAATAATTCGAAGAGACTTGCAAAGATAACTCAATCAGACATAAAAGAATTCAGAGGAGATTCAAATATTTCTCATAGATAAACTTGATCATAAACCCACAATTCATCTAATCTCGACAAACACACCGCAAAAAGGGTTTACATCGAATAGATCTCCACAAGAGAGGGGGAGAACATTGTATTGAGATCCAAAAAGAGAGAAGAAGGCATCTAGCTAATAACTATGGACCTGAAGGTCTGTGGTAAACTACTCACAACTCATTGGAGGGGCTATGGTGTTGATGTAGAAGCCCTCCATGGTCGATTCCCCCTCCAGCGGTGCGCCGGCGAAGGCTCCAAGATGGGATCTCGCGGATACAGAAGGTTACAGCGGTGGAAATTGTGTTTTGTTGGCTCCCTGGATGTTTTCGGGGTACGTAGGCTTATATAGGAGGAAGAAGTACGTCGGTAGCCGCACGAGGGGCCCAGGAGACAGGGGCATGCCCTGTAGGGTGGGCGCGCCCTCCCCTCTCGTGGCCGCCTCGGCTGCTTCTTGACTTGCACTCCAAGTCCTCTGGATCATGTTTGTTCCAAAAATCACGTTCCCGAAGGTTTCATTCCGTTTGGACTCCGTTTGATATTCCTTTCCTTCGAAATACTGAAATAGGCAAAAAAACAGCAATACGGGTTGGGCCTTTGGTTAGTAGGTTAGTCCCAAAAATGATGTAAATGTGTAAAATAAAGCCCATAAACATCCAAAAGGGGGTAATATAATAGCATCGAACAATCAAAAATTATAGATACGTTGGAGACGTATCAATCCCCAAGCTTAATTCCTGCTCGTCCTTGAGTAGGTAAATGATAAAAACAGAATTTTTGATGTGGAATGCTACCTAGCATAATTCTCAATGTAAATTTCTTTATTGTGGCATGAATGTTCAGATCCAAATGATTCAAAATAAAAGTTCATAATGACATGAAAATGGTGATACTTCAAGCATACTAATCAAAGTAATCATGTCTTCTCAAAATAACATGGCCAAAGAAAGTTATCCCTACAAAATCATATAGTCTGGTTGTTGCTCTATCTTCATCACACAAAGTATTTAATCATGCACAACCCCGATGACAAGCCAAGCAATTGTTTCATACTTTAATAATCTCAAAAAAATTCAACTTTCATGCAATACATGAGCGTGAGCCATGGACATAGCACTATATGTGGAATAGTATGGTGGTTGTGGAGAAGACAAAAAAGGAGAAGATAGTCTCACATCAACTAGGCCTATCAACGGGCTATGAAGATGCCCATTAATAGATATCAATGTGAGTGGGTAGGGATTGCCATGCAACGGATGCACTAGAGCTATAAATATATGAAAGCTCAACGAAAGAAACTAAGTGGGTGTGCATCCAACTTGCTTGCTCACGAAGACCTAGGGAATTTTGAGGAAGCCCATCATTGGAATATACAAGCCAAGTTCTATAATGAAAAATTCCCACTAGTATATGAAAGTGACAACATAGGAGACTCTCTATCATGAAGGTCATGGTGCTACTTTGAAGCACAAGTGTGGAAAAAGAGATATTAGCATTGTCCCTTCTCTCTTTTTCTCTCATTTTATTTTTTTTCTTTTTTTTTCTTTTTTTTCTTTGGTCTTTCTTTTTTTTTGGACTTTATTTTTTCTTTCTTTTTTTCCTTTTTGAAAAGTCTGCAGTCTCATCCTGACTTGTGGGGGAATCATAGTCTTCATCATCCTTTCCTCACTAGGACAATGCTCTAATAATGAAGATCATCACACTTTTATGGATTTACAACTCAAGAATTACAACTCAAAGCTAGAACAAAATATGATTCTATATGAATGCCTCTGGCGGTGTACCGGGATATGCAATGAATCAAGAGCGACATGTATGAAAATTATGAAGGTGGCCTTGCCACAAAATACAATGTCAACTTGATCATGCAAAGAGCAATATGATAAAAGTAATGCGTGTCATATGAACGGAACGGTGGAAAGTTGCATGGCAATATATCTCGGAATGGCTATGGAAATGCCATAATAGGTAGGTATGGTGGCTGTTTTGAGGAAAATATATGGTGGGTGTATGGTACCGGCGAAAGTAGCGCGGCATAAGAGAGTCTAGCAATGGTGGAAGGGTGAGAGTGCGTATAATCCATGGACTCAACATTAGTCAAAAGAACTCATGTACTTGTTGCAAAAATCTACAAGTCATCAAAAACAAAGTACCACACGCATGCTCCTAGGGGGATAGATTGGTAGGAAAAGACCATCGCTCGTCCCCGACCGCCACTCATAAGGAAGACAATCAATAAATAAAATTGTGCTACAACTTCATCACAAAGCGGTTCACCATACTTGCATGCTACGGGAATCACAAACATCAACACAAGTATTTTTCATGATCACCTCAACTAGCATGACTTTAATATCACTACCTCCATATCTCAAAACAATTATCAAGCATCAAATTGATCATAGCATCCAATTCACTTTCTATGATAGTTTTTATTATACCCAACTTGGATGCTCATCATTCTAGGAACAAATTTGTAACCATAGCAAATACCATGCTGTTCTAAAAGACTCTCAAAAATATATAAGTGAAGCATAAGAGACTAGCAATTTCTTCAAAATTAATCCACCGATGTGCTCTAAAAGATATAAGTGAAGCACTAGAGCAAAAACTATCAAGCTCAAAAGATATAAGTGAAGCACATAGAGTATTCTAGCAAATTCTAATCAAATAGGCTTCTCCCAAAAGGTGTCTACAGAAAGTATGATTGTGGTAAACTAAAAATCAAAGACTAATATAGTACACGACGCTCCAAGCAAAACACATATCATGTGGTGAATAAAAATATAGCTCCAAGTAAAGTTACCAATGAACGAAGACGAAAAAGGGGATGCCTTCCCGGGGCATCCCCAAGCTTAAGCTTTTGGCTATCCTTGAATATCTTGGGGTGCCATGGGCATACCCAAGCTTAGGCTCTCGCCACTCCTTATTCCATAGTCCATAAAAGCTTTACCCAAAACTTGAAAACTTCACAACACAAAACTCAACAGGAAATCTTATAAGCTCCGTTAGTTGAAGAAAACAAAACCACCACATAAGGTAATGTAATGAACCCATTCCTTATTTATTTTGGTGTTAAACCTACTGTATTCCAACTTCTCTATGGTTTATAAACTATTTTACTGGCCATAGATGCATCAAAATAAGCAAACAACACACGACAAAACAGAATCTGTCAAAAACAGAACAGTCTGTAGAAATATGTAACTAAAGCAAACTTCTAGAACTCTAAAAATCCTACCAAAATAGGAAGTCCTGGAAAATTTGTCTATTTATCAGAGGCAAAAGGAATCAACGCAAAATCACGTTTCTGTGATTTAACAGAACTAAATTTGTGTGTGCAAAGTTTCTGTTTTTCAGCAGAATCAAATCAACCATCATCATAGGTTATCCTATAGGTTCTACTTGGAACAAACACTAATTAAAAGATAAAAACACATCTAAACAGAAGGTAGATGCAAGATTTATTACTAAACAGGAACAAAAACAAAAAACACAAAGAAAATTGGGTAGCGAAGATAGATCTAAGTAGTGCCATCTTTGGCACTAAATTCATAAGTAGCTCGCATGATAGATTCATAAGGTAATTTGACTTTCTTTCTTGGAAAGTGCTCCATGCCTTTCTTTAATGGAAATTGGAATCTAATATTCCCTTCCTTCATATCAATAATCGCACCAATCGTTCTAAGGAAAGGTCTACCAATAATAATAGGGCAAGAAATATTGCAATCTATATCAAGAACGATAAAATCTACGGGCACCAAATTTCTGTTTGCAACAATGAGAACATCATTGATCCTTCCCATTGGCTTTTTAATGGTGGAATCCGCAAGGTGCAAATTTAAAGAGCAATCATCAAGATCATGGAAACCTAGAATATCACACAAAGTTTTCGGAATCGTGGAAACACTAGCACCCAAATCACACAAAGCAAAACACTCATGATCTTTAATTCTAATCTTTATAGTAGGTTCCCACTCATCATTAAGTTTTCTAGGTATAGAAACTTCCAAATTAAGTTTTCATCATAAGATTGCATCAAGGCATCAACGATATGTTTGGTAAAAGCTTTATTTTGACTATAAGCATGAGGAGAATTAACAACGGATTGCAACAAGGAAATACAACCTTCTAAAGAACAAATATCATAATCAAATTCCTTGAAATCCGAGATAGTGGGTTCAATGCTATTTAAAGTCATGACCTCTCCAATCCCACTTTTACCAAATTTAGCATCAAGATCTAAAAACTCTGAATTCTTGGGACGCCTTCTAGGTAAAGTTGACTCATCTTCAGTCCCATAATTATCAATATTCATATTGCAAAACAAAGATCTAATAGGAGACGCATCAATAACTTTGAGATCTTCATCATTATTTTCATGGAAACTAGAAGAACACGCCTTTATAAAGCTATCTTTCTTAGCACGCAATCTAGCGGTTCTTTCCTTGCACTCATCAATGGAAATTCGCATTGCTTTGAGAGACTCATTGATATCATTCTTAGGGGAATAAGATCTATGTTTAAGATAATCAACATCAAGCGAAAGTCTATCAACGTTCCTAGCCAAATCATCAACTTTGAGCAATTTTTCTTCAAGCAAAGCATTAAAATTCTTTTGAGAAATCATAAATTCTTTCACACTATTCTCAAAATCAGAGGGCATCTTATTAAAATTACCATAATAATTATTGTAGGAATTTCCATAATTATTAGAGGAATTACTAGGGAACGGTCTAGAATTAAAGTTTCCTCTATAAGCATTGTTTCCAAAACTATTCCTACCAACAAAATTCACATTCATAGATTCATTATTATTCTCAATCAAAGTAGACAAAGGCATATCATTGGGATCAAGAGGAGTATTTTTAGTAGCAAACAATTTCATAAGTTCATCCATCTTTCCACTCAAAACATTGATTTCTTCTATAGCATGCACTTTTTTACTAGAAGATCTTTCGGTGTGCCATTGAGAATAATTAGCCATAATATTATCAAGAAGTTTGGTAGAATCTCCTAACGTGTTTTCCATAAACGTGCCTCCCGCGGCCGAATCTAAGAGATTTCTAGAAGCAAAGTTTGACCCGGCATAAAAAATTTTGTATGATCATCCATAAATTCAAACCATGAGTAGGGCAATTGCGAATCATCAATTTCATTCTCTCCCAAGATTGGGCAACATGCTCATGATCAAGTTCTTTAAAATTCATAATATCGTTCCTAAGAGTGATAATCTTAGCGGGAGGAAAATACTTAGAGATAAAAGCATCTTTGCACTTGTTCCAAGAATCAATACTATTTTTAGGCAAAGACGAAAACAAACTTTAGCACAATCTCTAAGTGAAAACAGAAATAACTTCAATTTAACAATATCACTGTCTGTATCTTTCTTCTTTTGCATATCACACAAATCAACAAAGTTGTTTAGATGAGTAGTGGCATCTTCACTAGGAAGGTCGGCGAATTGATCTTTCATAACAAGATTCAGCAAAGCAGTATTAATTTCACAAGACTCAACATCATTAAGAAGAGCAATCGGAGTACTAAGGAAATCATTATTATTGGTATTCGAGAAATCATACAATTTGGTATTATCTTGCGCCATGGCAACAAGTAATCCAACACACAAGCAAACATAAAAAAAGGCAAGCGAAAAGAGCGGAGGAGATTGGGAAAGAGAGGGCAAATAAAATGGCAAGGGTGAAGTGGGGGAGAGGAAAACGAGAGGCAAATGGTAAATAATGTAAATGCGAGGGAGATGAGTTTGTGATGAGTACTTGGTATGTCTAGACTTGAGTGAAGACCTCCCCGGCAACGGCGCCAGAAATCCTTCTTGCTACGTCTTGAGCTTGCGTTGGTTTTCCTTGAAGAGGAAAGGGTGATGCAGCAATAGTAGCGTAAGTATTTCCCTCAGTTTTTGAGAACCAAGGTATCAATCGAGTAGGAGGCTCCTCAAAAGTCCCACGCACCTACACAAACAAACAAAGAACTCGCAACCAACGCAATAAAGGGGTTGTCAATCCCTTCACGGCCACTTGCGAAAGTGAGATCTGATAGAGATAGTATGATAAGATAAATATATTTTTGGTAATTTATAACATAGATGCAAAAAGTAAAGATGCAAATAAAAGTAGATTGGAAGTTTATATGATAAAAGATAGACCCGGGGGCCATAGGTTTCACTAGAGGCTTCTCTCAAGATAGCATAAGTATCACGGTGGGTGAACAAATTACTGTCGAGCAATTGATAGAAAAGTGAATAATTATGAGATTATCTAGGCATGATCATGTATATAGGCATCACGTCCGCAACAAGTAGACCGACTCCTGCCTGCATCTACTACTATTACTCCACACATCGACCGACTCCTGCCTGCATCTAGAGTATTAAGTTCATAAAGAACAGAGTAACGCATTAAGCAAGATGACATGATGTAGAGGGATAAACTCATGCAATATGATATAAACCCCATCTTTTTATCCTCGATGGCAACAATACAATACGTGCCTTGCAACCCTTTCTGTCACTGGGTAAGGACACCGCAAGATTGAACCCAAAGCTAAGCACTTCTCCCATGGCAACAAAGATCAATCTAGTAGGCCAAACTAAACTGATAATTCGAAGAGACTTGCAAAGATAACTCAATCATACATAAAAGAATTTAGAGGAGATTCAAATATTTCTCATAGATAAACTTGATCATAAACCCACAATTCATCGGATCTCGACAAACACACCGCAAAAAGAGTTTACATCGAATAGATCTCCACAAGCTGCAGCAGAATCAGTTTCAAGTATAGCATCATTCAGTTGGAGCGAGAGAGGGAGAACATTGTATTGAGATCCAAAAAGAGAGAGGAAGCCATCTAGCTAATAACTATGGACCCAAAGGTCTGTGGTAAACTACTCACAACTCATCGGAGGGGCTATGGTGTTGATGTAGAAGCCCTCCGTGGTCGATTCCCCCTCCGGCGGCGCGCCGGCGAAGGCTCCAAGATGGGATCTCGCGGATACAGAAGGTTACGGCGGTGGAAATTGTGTTTCGTTGGCTCCCTGGATGTTTTCAGGGTACGTAGGCTTATATAGGAGGAAGAAGTACGTCGGTGGCTGCCCGAGGGGCCCACGAGACAGGGGGCGCGCCCTGTAGGGGTGGGCGCGCCCTCCCCTCTCGTGGCCACCTCGGCTGCTTCTTGACTTGCACTCCAAGTCCTCTGGATCACGTTCATTCCCAAAATCACGCTCCGGAAGGTTTCATTCTGTTTGTACTCCGTTTGATATTCCTTTTCTTCAAAATACTGAAATTGGCAAAAAAAAGCAGCAATACGGGCTGAGCCTCTGATACGTCTCCAACGTATCTATAATTTTTGATTGTTCCATGCTATTATATTACCCCTTTTAGATGTTTATGGGCTTTATTTTACACATTTATATCATTTTTGGGACTAACCTACTAACCGGAGGCCCAGCCCGTATTGCTGTGTTTTTGCCTATTTCAGTATTTCGAAGAAAAGGAATATCAAACAGAGTCCAAATGGAATGAAACCTTCGGGAGCGTTATTTTTTGAACGAACGTGATCCAGAGGACTTGGAGTGCAAGTCAAGAAGCAGCCGAGGCCTCCACGAGATAGGAGGGCCCCCCCCCCTATAGGGCGTGCCCCCTGTCTCGTGGGCCCCTCGGGCGGCCAACAACGTACTCCTTCCTCCTATATAAGCCTACGTACCCCGAAAACATCCAGGGAGCCACCGAAACACAATTTCCACCGCTGTAACCTTCTGTATCCGCGAGGTCCCACCTTGGAGCCTTCGCCGGTGCTCCGTCGGAGGGGGAATCGACCACGGAGGGCTTCTACATCAACACCATAGCCCCTCCGATGACTTGTGAGTAGTTTACCACAGACCTTCGGGTCCATAGTTATTAGCTAGATGGCTTCTTCTCTCTTTTTGGATCTCAATACAATGTTCTCCCCCTCTTTTGTGGAGATCTATTCGATGTAAACTCTTTTTGCGGTGTGTTTGTCGAGATCCGATGAATTGTGGGTTTATGATCAAGTTTATCTATGAGAAATATTTGAATCTCCTCTGAATTCTTTTATGTATGATTGAGTTATCTTTGCAAGTCTCTTCGAATTATCAGTTTGGTTTGGCCTACTAGATTGATCTTTCTTGCCATGGGAGAAGTGCTTAGCTTTGGGTTCAATCTTGCGGTGTTCTTACCAAGTGACAGAAAGGGTTGCAAGGCACGTATTGTATTGTTGCCATCGAGGATAAAATGATGGGGTTTATATCATATTGCGTGAGTTTATCCCTCTACATCATGTCATCTTGCTTAAGGCGTTACTCTGTTTTTATGAACTTAATACTCTAGATGCAGGCAAGAGTCGGTCGATGTGTGGAGTAATAGTAGTAGATGCAAGCAGGAGTCGGTCTACTTGTTGCAGACATGATGCCTATATACATGATCATGCCTAGATAATCTCATAATTATTCGCTTTTCTATCAATTGCTTGACAGTAATTTGTTCACCTACCGTAATACTTATGCTATCTTGAGAGAAGCCACTAGTGAAACCTATGGCCCCCGGGTCTATCTCTTATCATATTTTCTTCCAGTCTACTTTTATTTGCATCTTTACTTTTTTGCATCTATATTATAAAATACCAAAAAAAATTTATCTTATCATACTATCTCTATTAGATCTCACTTTCACAAGTGGCCGTGAAGGGATTGACAACCCCTTTATTGCGTTGGTTGCGAGTTCTTTGTTTGTTTGTGTAGGTGCGTGGGACTTTTGAGGAGCCTCCTACTGGATTGATACATTGGTTCTCAAAAACTGAGGGAAATACTTACGCTACTATTGCTGCATCACCCTTTCCTCTTCAAGGAAAACCAACGCAAGCTCAAGACGTAGCAAGAAGGATTTCTGGCGTCGTTGCCGGGGAGGTCTTCGCTCAAGTCAAGACATACCAAGTACCCATCACAAACCCATCTCCCTCGCATTTACATTATTTGCCATTTGCCTCTCGTTTTCCTCTCCCCCACTTCACCCTTGCCGTTTTATTCACCCTCTCTTTCCCAATCTCCTCCTCTCTCTCTCTTCCACTTGTCTTTTTACGTTTGCTCGCATGTTAGATCTTTTACCTTGTCGCTATGGCTAGTCCTCCTATCCTTGTTATCACTCCCGAACATGAAATTCTTAGTTTTAAGCAAAGGGAGGGAGAAAATTTAAAAGGTGCTTGGCATAGAATTTGCAATGCTCAAAATAAATCTACTAGGAAGATTTCTACTTCCGTTCTTCTTCGCAATTTTTATGTAGGCATCACTACTTGGAATAGATGTGTTCTTGATACTGTTGCCGGAGGTGATTTCTTGAGTAGCCATACGTTTGATGCTTATAATGCTATGTTAGATTTGTTTGGCCCACCACCTCTTTTGGTTAATGGAACGGTTTTAACTCTAGAACATGTGATGCAACGGCTTGATATTATTGAAAACAAATGGCCACTGTTGAGTTGATTGAAAATTTGGATAAAAAGATCCATAATCACATTACCCAATATGGATCTAGGGTTGGAGTTACTTTGAAAAATCTTAAAGAGAAAAAACCTATAGTTAATGAAAAAATAGATCTAGATTCCGAAAGAATAGGTAAACTTCAGGATATCATTATCAACTTAGGTTCCGCGTTCTCTTCCATGAAAAACACTCCAAACCCCCCTACCAAAATTGCCAAGTTTATTTATGTTCCTAAAAATAAGGGGGAATCTTCTAGTAAAGGAGACGCGGATCTCAAATCCATAAGTGTTCATCCCAATTGTCTCTCTATCGTTAAGGAACCTTTTGCTACAAGCGAATTTCTTGAATTCTTGACTAAAGGTTTAATCATTGCTAAAAAGGGAGAAAACCCTAAAGATTATAAGTGCTCTATTGAGGAATTGAGTGCCAAAGATGGCAGTACCTAGATCTATCTTCGCTTTTACGCCTAGCTAGGGGCGTTAAACGATAGCGTTTGTTGGGAGGCAACCCAAGTTTCTATGTGTTTTTTGTTTTTGTTCCTGTTTAGTAATAAATCTTGCATATACCTTCTGTTTAGATGTGTTTTTATCTTTTAATTAGTGTTTGTGCCAAGTAGGACCTATAGGATAACCTATGATGATAGTTAATTTGATTCTGCTGAAAAACAGAAACTTTGCATGCACGAATTTAGTTTTGTTAAATCACAGAAACGTGCTTTTGCGATTCTTTTTGTTGCTGATCAATAGACAAAATGTCCAGGACTTCCTATTTTGGTAGGATTTTTAGAGTTCCAGAAGTTTGCGTTAGTTACAGATTGCTACAGACTGTTCTGTTTTTGACAGATTCTGTTTTTCGTGTGTTGTTTGCTTATTTTGATGCATCTATGGCTAGTAAAATAGTTTATAAACCATAGATAAGTTGGAATATAGTAGGTTTAACACCAAAATAAATAAATAATGAGTTCATTACAGTACCTTATGTGATGGTTTTGTTTTCTTTCGCTAACGGAGCTTATAAGATTTCCTGTTGAGTTTTGTGTTGTGAAGCTTTCAAGTTTGGGGTAAAGCTTTTATGGACTATGGAATAAGGAGTGGCAAGATCCTAAGCTTGGGGATGCCCATGGCACCCTAAGATATTCAAGGATAGCCAAAATCCTAAGCTTGGGGATGCCCCGGGAAGGCATCCCCTCTTTCGTCTTCGTTCATTGGTAACTTTACTTGGAGCTATATTTTTATTCGCAACATGATATGTGTTTTGCTTGGAGCGTCGTGTATTATATTAGTCTTTGCTTTTTAGTTTACCACAATCATCCTTGCTGTACACACCTTTTGGGAGAAGCCTACTTGATTAGAATTTGCTAGAATACTCTTTGTGCTTCACTTATATCTTTTGAGCTTGATAGTTTTTGCTCTAGTGCTTCACTTATATCTTTTAGAGCACGGTGGTGTCTTAATTTTGAAGACATTGCTAGTCTCTCATGCTTCACTTATATCTTTTTGAGAGTCTTTTAGAACAGCATGGTATTTTCTATGGTTACAAAGTTGGTCCTAGAATGATGAGCATCCAAGGGGTATAATAAAAACTATCATAGAAAAAGAATTGGATGCTATGATCAATGTGATGCTTGATAATTGTTTTGAGATATGGAGGTAGTGATATTAGAGTCATGCTAGTTGAGGTGATTATGAAAAATACTTGTGTTGAGGGTTGTGATTCCCGTAGCATGCACGTATGGTGAACCGCTTTGTGATGAAGTTGGAGCACAATTTTATTTATTGATTGTCTTCCTTATGAGTGGCGGTCGGGGACGACCGATGGTCTTTCCCTACCAATCTATCCCCCTAGGAGCATGCGCATAGTGCTTTGGTTTTTGATGGCTTCTAGATTTGCAACAAGTATATGAGTTCTTTTGACTAATGTTGAGTCCATGGATTATACGCACCTCACCCTTCCACCATTGCTAGCCTCTCTTGTACCGCGCAACTTTCGCCGGTACCATACACCCACTATATACCTTCCTCAAAACAGCCACCATACCTACCTATTATGGCATTTCCATAGCCATTCCGAGATATATTGCCATGCAACTTTCCACCGTTCCGTTCATATGACACGCATTTCTTTTGTCATATTGCTCTTTGCATGATCATGTAGTTGACATTGTATTTGTGGCAACGCCACCTTCATAATTTTCATACATGTCGCTCTCGATTCATTGCATATCCCGGTACACCGCCGGAGGCATTCATATAGAGTCATATCTTGTTCTAGCTTTGAGTTGTAATTCTTGAGTTGTAAATCCATAAAAGTGTGATGATCTTCATTATTAGAGCATTGTCCTAGTGAGGAAAGGATGATGAAGACTATGATTCCCCCACAAGTCGGGATGAGACTTCGGACTTTACAAAAAAAAAGGAGAAAAAAAAATAGAAAGACCAAAGAAAAAAGAAAAAAAAGAAAAAAAGAAAAAAGAAAATGAGAGAAAAAGAGAGAAGGGACAATGCTACTATCCCTTTTTCCACACTTGTGCTTCAAAGTAGCACAAGGATCTTCATGATAGAGAGTCTCCTATGTTGTCACTTTCATATACTAGTGGGAATTTTTCATTATAGAACTTGGCTTGTCTATTCCAATGATGGGCTTCCTCAAAGTGCCCTAGGTCTTTGTGAGCAAGCAAGTTGGATGCACACCCACTTAGTTTCTTTTGTTGAGCTTTCATATATTTATAGCTCTAGTGCATCCGTTGCATGGCAATCCCTACTCACTCACATTGATATCTATTAATGGGCATCTTCATAGCCCATTGATACGCCTAGTTGATGTGAGACTATCTTCTCCTTTTTTGTCTTCTGCACAACCACCATTCTATTCCATATATAGTGCTATGTCCATGGCTCACGCTCATGTATTTCGTGAAAGTTGAAAAAAAATGAGATTATTAAAGTATGAAACAATTGCTTGGCTTGTCATCAGGGTTGTGCATGATTAAATACTTTGTGTGATGAAGATAGAGCAACAGTCAGACTATATGATTTTGTAGGGATAACTTTCTTTGGCCATGTTATTTTGTGAAGACATGATTACTTTGATTAGTATGCTTGAAGTATCACCATTTTCATGTTAATATGAATTTTTATTTTGTACCATTTGGATCTAAACATTCATGCCACAATAAAGAAAATTACATTGAGAATTATGCTAGGTAGCATTCCACATCAAAAATTTCTTTTTTATCATTTACCTACTCGAGGACGAGCAGGAATTAAGCTTGGTGATGCTTGATACGGTTCCAACGTATCTATATTTTTGATTGTTACATGCTATTATATTACCACTTTTGGATGTTTATGGGCTTTATTTTACACCTTTATATCATTTTTGGGACTAACCTACTAACCGGAGGCCCAGCCCGTATTGCTGTTTTTTTGCCTATTTCAGTATTTCGAAGAAAAGGAATATCAAACGGAGTCCAAACGGAATGAAACCTTCGGGAGCGCTATTTTTGGAACGAATGTGATCCAGAGGACTTGGAGTGCAAGTCAAGAAGCAGCCGAGGCCTCCACGAAATAGGAGGGAGCCCCCCCCCCCCCCCCCCCCCCGCCTATAGGGCGCGCCCCCTGTCTCGTGGGCCCCTCGGGCGGCCACCGACGTACTTATTCCTCCTATATAAGCCTACGTACCCCAAAAACATCCAGGGAGCCACCGAAACACAATTTCCACAGCCGTAACCTTCTGTATCCGCGAGATCCCATCTTGGAGCCTTCGTCGGCGCTCCGCCGGAGGGGGAATCAACCACGGAGGGCTTCTACATCAACACTATAGCCCCTCCGATGAGTTGTGAGTAGTTTACCACAAACCTTCGGCTCCATAGTTACTAGCTAGATGGCTTCTTCTCTTTTTTTGGATCTCAATACAATGTTCTCCCCCTCTCTTGTGGAGATCTATTCGATGTAAACTCTTTTTGCGGTGTGTTTGTCGAGATTCGATGAATTGTGGGTTTATGATCAAGTTTATCTATGAGAAATACTTGAATCTCCTCTGAATTCTTTTATGTATGATTGAGTTATCTTTGCAAGTCTCTTCGAATTATCAGTTTGGTTTGGCCTACTAGATTGATCTTTCTTGCCATGGGAGAAGTGCTTAGCTTTGGGTTCAATCTTGCGGTGTACTTACCCAGTGACAGAAAGGGTTGCAATGCATGTATTGTGTTGTTGCCATCGAGGATAAAAAGATGGGGTTTATATCATATTGCATGAGTTTATCCCTCTACATCATGTCATCTTGCTTAAGGCGTTACTCTGTTCTTATGAACTTAATACTCTAGATGCAGGCAGGAGTCGGTCGATGTGTGGAGTAATAGTAGTAGATGCAGGCAGGAGTCGGTCTACTTGTTGCGGACGTGATGCCTATATACATGATCATGCCTAGATAATCTCATAACTATTTGCTTTCCTATCAATTGCTTGATAGTAATTTGTTCACCTAATGTAATACTTATGCTATCTTGAGAGAAGCCACTAGTGAAACCTATGGCCCCCGGGTCTATCTCTTATCATATTTGCTTCCAATCTACTTTTATTTGCATCTTTACTTTTTTGCATCTATATTATAAAATACCAAAAATATATTTATCTTATCATACTATCTCTATTAGATCTCACTTTCGCAAGTGGCCGTGAAGGGATTGACAACCCCTTTATTGCGTTGGTTGTGAGTTCTTTGTTTGTTTTTGTAGGTGCGTGGGACTTTTGAATAGCGTCCTTCTGGATTGATACCTTGGTTCTCAAAAACTGAGGGAAATACTTACGCTACTATTGCTGCATCACCCTTTCCTCTTCAAGGAAAACCAACGCAAGCTCAAGACGTAGCAGCCTCCAGTTAGTAGGTTAGTCCCAAAATGATATAAATGTGTAAAATAAAGCCTATAAACATCCAAAAGGGGTAATATAATAGCATGGAACAATCAAAAATTATAGATACATTGGAGACGTATCAATATTCTACGAAGATCTTTATGGGTCAATCCGCATAACAACATACGTTGTTCCCTTTGTCATCTGTATGTTACTTGCCCGAGATTCGATTGTCGGTATCTCAATACCTAGTTCAATCTCGTTACCGGTCAAGTCTCTTTACTCGTTATGTAATGCATCATTCCGTAACTAACTCATTAGCTACATTGCTTGCAAGGCTTATAGTGATGTGCATTATCGAGAGGGCCCAGAGATACCTCTCCGACAATCGGAGTGACAAAACCTAATCTCGAAATACGCCAACTCAACATGTACCTTTGGAGACACCTGTAGAGCTCCTTTATAATCACCCAGTTACGTTGTGACGTTTGGTAGCACACAAAGTGTTCCTCCGGTAAATGGGAGTTGCATAATATCATAGTTGTAGGAACATGTATAAGTCATGAAGAAAGCAATAGCAACATACTGAACGATCAAGTGCTAAGCTAACGGAATGGGTCAAGTCAATCACATTATTCGCCTAATGATGTGATCCCATTAATCAAATAACAACTCGTGTTTATGGTCAGGAAACATAACCATCTTTGATTAACGAGCTAGTCAAGTAGAGGCATACTAGTGACACTATGTTTATCTATGTATTCACACATGTATTATGTTTCCTGTTGATACAATTCTAGCATGAATAATAAACATTTATCATGATATAAGGAAATAAATAATAACTTTATTAGTGCCTCTAGGGCATATTTCCTTCACATGCTTCCAACCTCAAAGGTGGCATCCTTCACTCCTAGAAGGGCACCACCCGAGTGGCCTGTACTCCCACTAGAAGGGAGCCAGTGCCAAGCAAATAGGTCGGAGCTCAAATGCTCGAGCTCCAACTAGGAAAATTCCGTACGCATCATTTCGTGGATGGCCACAATGTCAATTCGCTCAGTCCGCATGTACTCTATCAGTTGGCCGCGTTGGCCATCTTGGCCAAAGCCGCGGATGTTCCAGAAGAGGGTCCGCATCACAAATCCATCGAGGGGTTGCTTGACCCCAAGACTCGTGATGTGCTCTGGGCACGGAGGGCGGCGATGCGGGAGCGGGTGCGGCCCCGGGTCTCCATAGGATCAGCCGCCGCACGTGGCTGGACGCTCGGGGTAGCCACGGAAGGGGAACCCGAAGGGGGTCGGAAGGCATGCATGGGCCTCGGCAAGACGCCCATCGAGGATTTCCCTCGCGTGGATAGCCTCGATCTGAACTAGCGGGGGTGCAATCTCTCCCCGGAAAACTATGGCCGAGTCCACCGCCACTTTAGCGAGGTGGCCAAGCGGAGCCGACTCCAAAGCAGAAAATGAGCAAGTAGCAGGGGTAGCTGGGATGGACAGAATACCTGGCTCGAGGTTCTGGGCAGCGACCCGGAGCTCTGCCCGCGTGGGGATAGGCAGAGCTGGGCTGCCCTCTGGCATGGCTGCCTCGATCCGAGCACTGCGGTGAGGAGATGTCACCGGAGTCAAGGTCGATCTGCCCCTCCAGGAGTAGGCCGCGGTCCGAGGGGGGTGGGGCGGCGGCCACAGGAGTGGTGACCACTGCCGACGGCCCATCGGAGGCGGTGCACGAGGACGCCAGAGGCAGGGCAAGTGGAGACGTGCAGCAGAGCTCTGCGGAGGCCAGGGGGCCGGGGTCAGGGCTGCACCTGGGGGTGGGTCGGCCCCCACCAGGTCTGGTATGACCGGCCCGTCGAGAGGCGCAGAGAAGGGCAGGGCCAAGTCCGACCCCATCACCCCCAAAGGCGTGGCCGCCATAGGCGTGGGTGAGGGGGCGGGGGCGGGTCGGCCTCTGCGAAGAGAGGAGCGAGGAAGCCGGAGGAGGTACCATCGGGGGAGCGAGGCGATGACGCCGGGAAGACCTGAAGGCTCGCGTCAGATGCGTCCAGGCCGTCATCGGGCAACCGGGGGGTGTGGGATCGGCCGGCCCCAGCGCCGCCCCTGGCAGCCGAGGCGGGAGGCTGGTCATGGGGTGACTGTCCTCGGAGTCATCATCATCGTCCTCCGAGCCGGAGTCGTGGTCGTGGCGGGGGTCCCGCTCGCTGCGATGGCCCCACGTGCCACCGCCATCCGGGCCACCCCCCAAGAAGCTGTCGTCGGGGATGCGGGGGCGGCCAATGTGGTTAGGCGGCTCGGGGGAGATGCAGAGGTCGAAGCCCTGGTCATTGAAGAACACTCGGACCATGGCGCAGAGCTTGGTCAAGTCAAGGGATTTGACCTTGACTCACACCTCCTCCTCCTTGCGGAGAGAGAGCTCGTCCACCACGACCACCTTGCCAAGGATGCGGGACATGTTCCGAATGACCCTCTCTGAGCGGACGATGTCGGGGAGGCCGCGGATGAGGATCCAGGTCGTGTCCAGGACGGCAACCGCTAGTGGGTCCTGGACCGACACGGAGACGTCCACAGCTTGTTGAGATCCAGGGTGATGTCGCTGCTGTGGGTGCCATAGCCGTGGCTAACCACGTCGGGGAACACCACCGAGAACTGGCCTACTGCCAGTAGGGTGACCTGCCAATCACAGGTGCAGTGTAGAGATGGTTGAGCTTGGCCTCGATCATCTCCTGAGAGGCCACCCCGTCCCGCACGGTGACAATCGCCAGGAGCGAGGGTGAGGGGGGAGGGATGTCAGGCACCTCGATGTGGAAGTAGCCGAGGCCCTTGATCCCATGCCCGTACATCATCAACTCCTCCGTCACCGGACGGTCTAGGCAGAGGAACACCGGGTGGTCAGGGTCCGAGGACACGTAGCAGCACTGGTGGCGCGTACATGCCACCTGGGAGTGTCCGGAGAGGCCACAGTTGAAGCACTTGACGAGGTCGGAGAGGCGGTCATCCAGAAGCAACGCGGACGTGGTGGAGGCCGTCGGGTCGCGAGAGGGGCCAGTGGCCGGAGTGGTGCCATTGGCACGCCCCAGCACATGCTTCTTCTTGCGCTTGCCCCCTGGCGGCCTCGGCCCGCCCCATTACCGGCGGGGGGGAAGCTCGATTCACCCCGCGGGGGCTGGTACTGGCGAGTCGGTGTGGGGGGGTGCTGGGCTGGTTGCTGGATGCGGGTAGGGGATCGGAGGCGGCCGCCGTGAGAAGGGGAGCGACTGCTCTCCCGCCGGCGCGCTGGCGACGGGGACTGACGGCGCTGGTTGTGCCAATCCATGGCCGGGGTGGGGAGCGGGAGCGGGAACGCCCCCTGCGGTCAGCCCGACCATGAGAATGACGGGGGAGACCGCCGACAATCGTGGGCAAAAAGCTGCCAGCAGTGGTCCTCGTCATGCCGGAGCGCACCGGGGGAAGGGTGAACAGGATCGCGATGGTCATCAGAGCGATGGTCGTCGGCGCGACGCTTGGGGCGCGCCCCCGCGTCATCCCACTCACGCGGCATGCCGGCCGAAGACGGCGGCACAGGGAGGGATCGGGGGGTGTTGGCGGCGGGGAGGAGATGCGCGAGGGTTTGTGTCGGGTTTGTGCGGGAGGGATCGAAGGGGGTAACGGGAAAACCGGCTGTGGGCCATATGGGCCGCACGAGCGGACAGGCCGGCCCACCAGCTGACCGCCCTAGACTGGGCCTGCATGCGGGCGGTGCGGCCCAGGCCCAGCGGCAGCGTGGCCCATGGGCATGCGGCCCAGCCAGCGAGGTGGGCAGGCGGCCGTTAGGGTTTCCCCCGACGCTGCGACCACCGCCGCGGCCGGAGCCGGCGCCGGCGCAGACGCCACAGCGAGCCAGGGACGGCGGGGGAGGGGGGCAAGAGAGAAGCGCAGGGCGGAGGATCTAAAAGACGCGATGAATGGCCAGAAAGGAGAGCTGCGGATGATGACCGGAGAGTGCACCGGCGTCGAGGTCGACGCGGGCGGAGCACAGGGAGGGGCAGCAGAGCGCCAAGAGCTCCGGGCGCGACCTTGGTCAGACCGCCCCGCGACGCCCCACGCCGGAGCGCGGCGGCGGTGAGCGGTCCTGGACCCAAGGCCGGCCTTTTGGCGCGGCGTCGGCGGAAGGGGCGCCGAGGCCCGCCGGTAAGCCTGCGGGAGGGACGGGCTGCCGCGCCGGGGCAAGCTCACCATCACCGAGCGAGGCACATCACGGCGAACCGATGGCTCTCGTCGGACAATGGGGCGGCCAGCGGCGTCGTCGTCGGCCTCCGCGACGTCAGCCCAATGCAGCGGCGACTCCACCGGGGGAGCTGCAAAGAGCGAGAGGAGGAGGCCACGACGGGCGGCTGCGGGACGGCGGGAGAGGGAGTAGTGACGGTGGCGTCCGAGGCAGGGCAGGCCGGAGGCGGGGACGACAGCGACACGGACGCGGGCGGCGCGTCGCCAGCGGGGTCGCGGGAGCAGTACTCCATCGTCCAGCCAGACTCGGCCAGAAACATCCTTTTACACATTTGTTTTTAGAAATACCATTTATCTTCGGTTCTCCACCAAGTTTAACGAATCCACTATTAAATATAGATCACATGACATTTTGCGTTGTGCATAGAATGGGATGGATGTCAGCCCGCAACTATAAGGGAGTATTGACGTTAGCTAAGGCCATATAAGTTCCTGCTCTGGAGATGGACTGGTGGAAGATGACGGTGGCAGTCTCTGAGAGTGTGCCGGACTGGTATGGGACTCAATCCCAGTGTGTGGCTAAGCTAGGGCATCCGGCTATATATGTTAGGGTTTGATGCGATGTCCGTTTGGTATTCGACTCGGATATTCGGTTTATTTATCATCCTCTTAAAAAAAGAAGCTAAGGCCATACGTCAATTTGCATTATGAACGGCAAGTTCTTGACATGTGTGCAAAAATAAAATGGTGACATCATCATGATTTTTCTTCTACGGTGCTCCCTGACGTCCTCAACCTGCGTTGGCCAACTTGGGCCTACCTAGTTGGTGGCGTCGCTCTTATGTTCGCCGCTCACGAGACTGCCCACCGTCTTGATCGACTGCCATATACCGTCATTTTAAAGGGGCAGTGATCTGCGCCGGCGCACCGGCCTAAACGCTGCGCCGGTCCTATCACAATCGTTGAATTACTCTATCTGTGACCATCGGATTAAAAAAACCACGTCATCCTTTCTCTTCTCCACCCGTCCCCAGCCCCCATCGCTTCGTCTCAGATTAGAGAGAGGGACACAGCGTTGACCTGCTGTACATAACTGCCCACGCAGGCTGTCTCGTCGGACGGCGACACGCCGTTTGCCATGGCCGTCGACGAATCACCGGCGCCTTCGCGGCCCTCACCCGTCGTTGACCCTGCTAACTGTCTCGCCCCCATCCATCATGATCTAAACATCACCCACACCGTTCATGGCCCCTCTTCGTCGTCGGTTGAAACATACAGTACTCGCCGTCGCAGCGTTCCTCGCCGTCTTCGGTGCAGCCTCGCCGTCCTGGCAAAAAATGAGCAGCCATCACCTTCCCAGCGAAAAACTCTGCTGGCCGCAACAAAAAACACCGTTGTTCCCAGACAAAAATTCGCCGGTCACAACCTTTCTCCACTGCTGGTGGTTCGTATTGTAGTAGCAAGTGGCAACGCTGGTTGTAGCAAAAAAGAACGCACTTGTAGCAGAAAAACCGACGCCCGTGGTGTGTGTGGTAGCAAAACGAAATGCCAGTAGTAGCAATAGCTGGCGTGGTTGTAGCAAAAGATCAACGCCGGCGATGCGTCGTAGCATAACAAGACGCTGGTTGTAGCAGGTTGGTACGCCGGTTGTAGCATCACGCATGGTGCTTCTAGCAGGGCAGTGATATGAGAGCAGCGCCGCCGTCCTCGAACTGCTGACGCCGGTGATGCGTTGTAGCAAAATATGAATTGCCGGTTGAAGCTTTTTCTATCTAAGGTTGAAGCTTTTCTCGTAATGGTTGCAACTTTTTTGAGTTTGACATTGGTTGGTTGAAGCTCTCCCTGTTGACGGTTGAAGCTTTTTTATCTAGGCTTGAAGCTATTTCGTCAATGGTTGCAACCCTTCTATGCGGCGGTTCTAAGTTTCTAACAGCGCCTCGTTGGTCGCGTGCCAACGCTCGTCGGTCGCTGCTTGAGAAAAGGAGCTTGCGTCCCAGCATGTCGAGCCTCTGTTTCCAAGCCCACGATCGTTCGCCGTTGCAGCATTGAACCTCGGCGCCGATGCAGCTCGTGTGCGCTGTACATGGGATTTCCTTGAGAAAAGGAGAGAGGAAGGAGGAGGCGCTCGTTTTGGTCATTTATGCGCCCATGGCGGCTCGTCCTACAGCAGGAGACGGTGGTTGGCCTGCAGCGGCAGCGGCGCCACAGTTCATCCCCCGGCAGGTCCCGCGGAACGAGAAGTCGAGAACAACTATATGGATAAGAAACGAAGGGAGGAGGAAGAAGATAACACAGGGGAAAAAAGAAGGAATAAGAAAAAGGGACCGTGCGATTAGGTAGGATCTGACGACGCTGATACGACCGGCGCACGCTTCGGCCGGCGCACCGGCTGGAAGCGTTTTCCCATTTTAAATTGGCACTCCTTTGGTCTCGCCTAAGATGGTTATATATCACCCGCAAAAAAAACATGGTTATATACGTCACGGACATACATAAATCAGCGAGTTGACCAAGATGGTTGCTTAACATGGCTCTATACGTTGCTCTTAATCAAAATTGTTGAGATTTAATTAACACATTTAGAATCATTATAACTGCACAACTTTCCAGCCCTCCCAGGCCATCAGCGTTTGCAGCCGTTTGATCATCACTTTTGAGTATTTTTGGCCGTCCGATTAGGTCCTAATTGCACGTAAGCTCGCTTCGTTCGTGATGGGCCGCTGCTCCGGTCACAATTTTGGGCCTCGGGCAGCCCATTTGCCTCAGTGTTCCTCCTCCGTGAAGCGCTACTTCGTGTGGCTCAGTCCACAACACGATTGCCTCAAAAAAAGGAAAACAAATGACCAAACGTTATGCGGTTCGAGCCTACCGGACTGCAGGCCGATGCAGGTAGTAGAGAGGAAGCGTCATTCGACTGTTCAGTGATCTATCAGAGTCCAAGGCGACAATCAATCGTCGGTTCTGGGAGCATTCGTGGGTGATGTGCGCCAGTCGCCGGCGGCGATTAATAGAGGTGTCGTTTCTTTTCCCGGACCTCTTTATATATGATCTGTCTCCAGACCCTACCCTCCAGCGTTGAGCCCCTCCAATTCGCCTGCGCTCCTCCCATCTGTTTGCTCTCCTGCGTCCCGTTCCCTGTAGATGGATTTGATGCCCTATGTGCCACTCCTCACCATCAGCCAAAATCTAAGATTCCATCTTTGATCCTCCACGCCTCGCCCATTGTTAGGTTTTATTTTGTGTCCCTTTTTTTCAGAATTTGATTTAGTTCATATATCTCCTTTCTTAGGTTCTGCACTTGTCACCTTGATTTCCTTCCTTTTGTTTTTTGAGGGAAAAGGCAGTTGTACTGCCATTGCATTTCAGGAGAGAAACAAATTTGTTTCAGTTAAACAGGTAGACATTAAGGCTCCCTAGGGCCACAAAATTAACCAAACAAAAATTCTAATCTGGTTCAGGTTCAGGCTCGTTTTCACCAAAGGTGCTCCAGGTGATGCGGGCGCTGGCAATAGTCACCTCCTGCTTGATCCAGAAGAACACTTGGTCTGCGTTGCTGATTGAGTTGTCGAAGACCCTTCGGTTGTGCTCCTTCCATATGTTCATGAATAGATAAATTGATTGGTCGGGACTCAGGAGCAGGCCAGCAGCCAAGAAGATATGGTGTTGCAAAATCAGCTAATTAGGTCAGTGTGTTTCCCTCGGCTGTTCTTATCTTTCTTCTCTTTTGCAATTCTTCATCTCCTGATTCTATAGCATAGTTGTGATATATTGACATGCACGTGTTGCCTCTAGAGCTCTGGAATCCTATGGTTAAATTGATTGCTTGAATGGCCAGTCCCATTGCCAACTACGTTTAATCTTAATTACTAAACTATGAAATTGTAATATGCTAGGAAACAAAGCTCAAAATTAATTTAGAATATACCTAAATACTTTCATGGTCATGTAGTTAATTAGTATAACCATGGAACCATCTGGCTTGCTCATAAATATATTGGCTATTTTTGGCTTCTGAAACATCGGTTAGTCCTGTGCTCATACATCAATGCACTTACTTTTTGGGGCTTCATTTTGCCTACATTCTATCAATTGTTTCGGATGGTGTCTTTAGTGCATCAACTTGCTGCATGAGACATCTTCCTATTTTTATCTGAAACATGTAAGTTACATAAAAGATGTCTTCACTCTTTTGGCAATTCATCTTGATCGGGACCATGTCTATCTGGCTTTGTATTGGCGTTTATTTTAGATTTGAGTTGAGTGACCATATTGATCCAGAACCCTTAGTTGATTCATCCACACATTTAATATTATTTACGAGGTAGGAAATTTGACGCAGGTGAGTAGGTTTATTTACTACTTGTATGTGTAAGCAGTTTTCTGTCATTCTGGTAAGTTCTTACATTACCTTTCAAGAGGGAAAAAAGGATATCTATTTTCACGGACAGTCCATGGTCCGAGTGTTGGTATAGAAATGCCCTGCAAAGAAATGAACAAAACCTTATGCAACTTCACTTAGAATGTAGCTTTCTTTTATCACGTTTTATTTGCACATGATTATTGACAGCACTATGCGCTAGATGACCATGATTATGATTTATGAGCACTTCCTGTATACTGGTGCGCTGAAGGTTATACTCATGAAGCCACATGATGTTGTTTTTTTCTGGCCCAAATATGTGATGATTGGTTGTCCTCTTTCCCATCAGTGATGGATGCAGCGGTGTATTCTTTTTTCCATTGAGCTGCTGCCTGAATTGTAACCGAGCTAATGGAGGATATCCATGGAATTCGTGGGCTCTTGTGCCCATAGGACTTCCATTCATATTGTGGAGTTGAAAGTAGAGCAAAAACTATTAACTTCATACTTTGTTCCCTCTTGGTTTAGTGAGTTTTTTATTATTGCAGAAAAAAATGTTTTAGACCTCAGTAGTAAAGGATATTGTTTTACTCTGTTTGTGCTAGAAACGTGTAATCCTTTCAGTGTGCGAGCAGCAGATGACAAGTTTCTCAGAAAATGATGCATCATGTATGCAAAGCTAAAAACAGAATATGAGATTTTACTTGCATCCTCTTAGAAATTATTGCATTTTCAGTTCTTTATCCTAACTGGGTGCAAAACTGCAAGTGTCAGCTGCCAGTCAGTGTTATCTCATATGTATGTTTGTAGTGCCTGCAAATTCTTGTTTAAGGTTATTGTATTTTGTTCACCGTGTGAAAGCTAGCTGTTGCTCCGTTCTATCTTACTACAATATTATTATCTCTTACTCCCTCCCTCCCAAATAAGTGACTCAACTTTGTACTAGCTTGAGTCACTTATTTTGGGACGAAGGGAGTACTTGCTACTGACGATCTTTCATTCCCAAGAAAAGGAAACGTTTGTGAAACAACTTATTTCAGTCTATTTTATCATTTTCATAGTTGTCACCATGTATTTACAGAAATTCTGATATCTTGTCATAAACATTCAAAATAGCCGGGCACGGCAAACGCGCGCCATAGATGATCTAGTGGGTTAATTAAATCTCAACACTCCCCCTAATCTCTGCTATCCATATAAGTATCACCGTCATCTTCTTGATAACACTCCTCCAAAAACCTTATAGGAAAAATAAGAGGAGTACATAGTATGCCATGAAAAACTCATTCTGAAAAACCAGTGGGAAAAAACTGACATATCACAATGCTTGTATTACTAGTGCCTCATTAAAAACCTTCTATGAGAAACCATATAGGGAAAACTCATAAAGGAAAAGAGTGCAATATCAAAGATCCGGAGATCTCAAACAGGTTATCGTCCAGGAGCGCACTCCCCCTGAACCTTGCAAATAACAAAGTCATTTCATACCAGTTCCATTCACATATTTTTGGAATGAAGAACTTGGTAAAGACTTTGTGAATAAATCATCAAAATTATCGCATGGCTTCATTTGCAAGATATTTATCTTTCCACCGTTCTCCAACTCATGGGAAGAAAATACTTCCAGAGCTATACACATTCCGGTGTTACTCTTTATAACCCGTCTGCATCCACGTAATACAAACAACATTATCTTCATAGATAATGGTGGGTGATTCCTACCAATCAACCCTACTTGAACTTTCAACAAAGTTAATCATTATGAGAAGTCACATACATCTATGTGATGCTTCATACAAATCAATGATTTCAGAATGACTAGTGGATGCAGCCACTAAATTTCGTCTTCTCGATTTACAAGAGAAGGTCACACCTTCATACGAGGAGACAAAACCCAGTGTGTGATCTAGGATTATTGGAATGAAATATATACCCAACATCACAATATCCAACCATGGCAATATCTTGATTTTTATCATAAAATAAACCAAGATGTTGGTGTCCAGAAGATATGCAAAAATATTCTTCAATCCAACCCAATGCCTTTTAATCAGTGATGCATTGTATCTAGCCAATAAAGTCACTAAAAATGACATACCAGGCCTGGTGCAGATTGCTAGATACACCAGTGCTCTCATTGCACCGCGATATGGAAACTCACGTCCGAATATCTCTTCGTCACTCTCGTTAGGACTTAATAGGTCCTTATCTCTAGTAATCCAAAGATCTCAAAAGCATGCTTCTTTGATGGATATGACTTATCCATGTTGAACTTTCAACAATCTTTTGGATAAATGTAGACTGATGAACAAGTATTCCCGAAGGGATACACTCAAGTTCCAAACTCAAGCAATGTTTGGTCTCAACTAAATCTTGCATCTTACACTCCGTCTTAAGACGATATGATTGCATCATGTATCTCTTGTGTAGCTCCAATGATACTTAGGTCATCAACATACATAGAAAACATACCAAAATCCCTCTTTGGATTTCTTGATGAACATACATGAGCAATCATCATTGTTCAATAATCCTTCTAACAAAGGAACTCACTCAGTCGGTTATACCACATCTATCCTGACCAGTTCAAGCCATAAAATGACTTCTGAAGCTTTACACAATACATGTTGTGATTTAATTTGAAATCTTCATTCCCTCAGGAACTATCATATAGATATTCGAATCAAGTGACCCATACAACTATGTAGTCACAACATCCATCAGTTGGATATTCATTATTCACTGTTAGTGATATCAAATATCGGAACGTTATTCCACTCATAATAGGATAACATATTTCATCATAAACGGTGATGGGTCTCTGCGTGAACCCTTGTGCTACAATGCTCGCTTCATGTCACACCACCTCATTGTTTTCGTTCCTCACATGAACAAAAACCCATTTGCTCCCCTAGGGAACAATTCAGAGGAGTGAGTATTACTGATCAGGTCAAATACCCCCCTCTTCTTGAGAGCGAGCGCATCCTCAATTGCTACCATCATTTGGATCAACTAGAGTATTTTAGACACTCAGCCATGCATGGACTTAGGTTCTAGATCCAATCCAAGGTCTCTTGCAATTCATGAGGATAAATAAATGTCGACATAATGTAGTATTTATTATATGATTCTCCCGAATCCATATCCATAGTGGAGATTTCATCATTACCTTTTGACTCTTCGTGATTTCTCACAATAGTTGAGTCAAGGTCTTCCGATGTCCCAGCACAAAAAATTTGTGTGCATACTCGTGCTGGGTTCTGGATGTGTCCAACATCCTTCAGGTGTCATTCAACCCTTGGTTGAATATCAACATGATGTTGACCTGCATTTACTGTTTGAGGATTCCTCATTCCCCTTGGACGCTTCCATGAAGCCTTGTCCTCTTGTGTCTAGATTCCTCCCCCTCATCGGTGGCCGAGTGGACCTATGGGTCACATCCACTCTCTCTGACACATTCACTATGGGAACATTTTACTTTTTGACACCTATATATATACCTAATAATAAAGCAAATAGGGTTTCTTTCGTCCGTCATGACATTTTTCAGAAAAGTCCCTCTATTTTAGGGAATTCAACCCGCAATCCTGTTTTAAGTTAAAACGAAACGTTTTTTCATATTTTACACAAAAGTCCTTGTGTTTTGTTGAAATCAACCCGCAGTCCGGATTTAAGTCACACCCGAACCGTTATTTTACATTTTTTGAAACCTCCCCTGATGTTTTAGGTAATTCATCCGCGGATCTTATTTAAGTCGAACAATATTTTTTTAAATCATCCATATCTTTTAAACCGTAACTCCGATTTGAACATGTTATATATGAAATTTGATTAGAAAAATTTGTAGAATATGAATATGAGATTATTTTCACCTATTAAGTATTTTTAAATATTATTTTGGAATATATTTAAGTCAAACAAATGATTTTCTAAATTATCCGTATCTTTTAAATCGTAACTTCGATTTTAACATATTATGTATGAAATTTTATTAGAAAAATATGTGGAGTCTAAATATGATGTTAATTTTACCTGTTACATATTTTAAAATATCATTTTGGGAGCAAACTTATAATTTATAGCGTAAGATCCTTTTTCCTTTCGTACCAGCGGCGACCCGGATTGCAAATAAACACTCCACTATAACAATATAGAGAAAAGAAAACATCGATAACTACACATGCATACCTCTGAAAAATGTCGCAGGGGAAAACAACAGATTTCTCATCGTGAGAGTGAGAGAAAGCGAGAGAGAGAGGGAGGGAGGGAGGGAGCAAGGTTGTCAGAATCGTGATCTTGAATCGGATCGGAGCTTCGATGGTAGGATCGCAAATCGTAGAATCTTCACTATCAGGATCGTAGAAACGTAGATTCTAAGAACTAAAATCGTAGAATCATAGAGGTTAGTTTGGATCGTAAAGTCGTAGAATCTTATAACAGAATCGCGATTCTGACAACCTTGGGAGGGAGGGAGGGAGAGGGAGGAGAGAGAGACACCTTAGGATTAAACATATTCAAACACGTGTTTTTTGTTTTGTGTGAACACCGAGGCCATCGAAGGCGAGGGTAAGAAGGAGGCTAAGCGGCAACACAAATATGATGCCTCGCAAAAATAAAGGAGATGGACCTATTATGGTCTTGAGTGATGGTTGTTGGGTTAAGAGTGTGTGTTATGTTTTCTCTCCCGTTGCAACGCACGAGCTCTTTTGCTAGTACTTAGTAAATGCAACTGGCAGATTATTTGCGATACTTTGCAAATTTATAATCTTCTGAACCTCTAGTTCAGATTCATTCATACGTGGACCAAAGGACTAGATGTCTATTAACATCTCATTCAATTTCCCGGCATTCAATGTGGTTCTTATCTCCCCCTAATGCCTGAAAAATGTCCTCATCAAAATACAACCAGTGTAGCGGTCCATAAACAAGTCCCCTTCTAAGGACTTCAGGTACTTTATGATTGACGGTGAAGTGTACCTCACATAGATCCCCATTTCTCTATGAGGGCCCATATATGTATGATGCGGTGGTGAAATTGGTATGTATCCAACACAACCAAATTATCGCAGATGGGAAATACTTACTCATTTCCACGTACTAACTGCAATGGGGAGACCATATAATGTGCAGTTCGTCGAATTTGTATATGCAATATGTAAAATTGCAATGTCCCCAACTAGATGTTGGGAGATTACAATTCTGTAGGAGCAATCTTGACAAGTGATTCTGCAAGACCAGTTTGGGTATGTACACAAAGTACCAATATGCTCCACAGTTATGCCTCAGTCTAGGCAGTAAGCATCAAATGCTCACGAACTAAATTCCGCAACATTATCCATTCTGATGGATTTTATCCCGTGCTCGGGATGATTTGCTCTCAAATTAATGATTTGAGCAATAAGCTTTGTAAAAGCATGGTTCCTTATGGAAGTAAGACACACATTGGACCATCTCACTGATGCATCCAAAAGCACTATGAAATATGTAAATATTCCATATAACGGTTGAATTGGATCACATATATATCTCCTATCCAAGGAAATCTAGTGGCTCATCCTCTTTCATGAGATAAGATGGCCTTGCGATCAGTTTCTCAGTTTGCACACATCGTGCATACATAATTCAATGAATTTAGAAAATTCACACCGTTAGATTGTGTCCAATTGAACCATCAATAATTTTCTCATCCTCCCAATACCAGGATGACCAAGGCAATCATACCATATCTTGAACTTCTCAGGATTCTAGAAAATTATCTTATACGCCAATATGTATCCAATTTAATGTATGTATAATACAATCCATAATATAGAGAAACATTTACTCTAGGATTTCATTCAAATCCTTTTTGTTGAGTCATGAGTAGGCTTCCAATATCACTCATTATATGAGTTTCAACATAGAAACCATTGCGGATATCCTTATAACTCAGCAAGGTACGAGTAGAATCTTGATGCCTGAATGCATCCATGATTATCATATAGTACCCATAGGGAGTGCAATTATGGCTTGACCAGAACCAACAATTACCCCATCACGACCAACAATTGTCATGATGTTTCCACTACTCTTATCAAGAGTCTGGAAATACTTAATCTCCCTTAGTATCATGTTAGTAGACCCAGTTTCTACTAACACATTTTCTTCTCAATTGGATTATTCCAATAGGTTTCTATAGAGAAAGAAACCAATTTGAACATATGACTGAACTCATATAGAAATAATACATACATTATAAACTGTATATGTCAAAGGACATACCACAAGCATCATGTCTAATGACATAGTTATCATATCATGTCGATGGACATAATTTGTTTTACACTATGTAATATGTCTGTGGACATAATTCCAATGTCTGACAAATCCAAGAGACTAAAGCTGGTCTCCATATATGTCACTAGAAGTGAAGTCCATGAACATGTCATCGATATTTAGTAGTGGACCTTCCTTTCACCAAGAGTATTCCTGGTTGCCAACATTCTGAGGAACGTTTAGGAAACTTTCAACCATCGGGAAATCATCCCTATGTTCAGTGAAGTAAGCTTCACATTTCCCATGAGACTTTTGCCCACTTTTTCCCTTGGCAATTGATGGCATACACGGATCCACCAAATGCTTGGAAATATCACCTGCCCTTGCATCAGTTATACAACCACTCGTATAGCAACCACCAGAGTTGCTAGCATTGTCATTTTTTTAAACAACTTTTGCTCTTTTCAGCTCCATTATTACTCTGCTTCTCATCAATGTATCCACTTCCTTTCACAAATAACGAAATTGTTAAGTCAAAATCCTCATACAAGGATTGAAAGTGGAATGCGATGAGATCAACATCTAAAACTACACTATTGCAAAATCTCAACTTTCAGTTGTTTTGATGCATATCAGAATTGTATGTTGCCACTGACTCGAAGTCATGGAATCAAACGGGCATCCATTCCCTATGCACTATAGGTATCAACACCACTCTCTATTGAGCCCAACAGATCAGCGTGTAGGTGATGTGAGATGAAGTGCAATGCAACATACTACACTATATCATCTATAGCAGGAGCCCCTGAGCTGGTGCGGTTATGGTGGAACTGGGATTCAGGCAAACTCATTCTCGATATGTCCAACATATCTTGCATGAAATATTCATGCCCATTAATTTACTCTCTAGTAAATTAATTTCCAATAATCATCAACATGTAGCAACCATCAAATTGCTTGATCAAATATGTTGATACACTAGTGTGCTTTATGATACATTAATATACATGAAATTACTGTAAATACACATACATGCGAAAAACTGCATAGCCAAATGCTAAGACAGAAAGGAAAACAAAAAATGGTCCTGGGCTGAATTTGCACAACCCAAACCAGTGGGCATAACCCACATGTTTTTTCGTTCTCGCTTCCTTTTTTGTTTTGGACAGAGATGGGCCTTTGGCCGGCCCACAGGCGCGCACCGCCCCAGATATCGGATAAGGGAGAGGCGACAGGGCGGCTTCCGTCCCCATTGACCAACCGCCCCTAATCCTGGTCCAAATGGCGGCATCGACCGCCTCCTAGCCATCCGTCGTCATTGCTGGACAGAGGGTCCCGGGCTCTCGACGCGCCATACTTATCCTCTGAAGAAGAATTTATCTTGCTGCCGCGCAAGCAAACTGCCTGACGCTTGCCTCGACGATGAGCGGCACGCTGACGCTGTGCGTCGTCACGCCGTTCGACTGCTACTACCGAAGCCGCGCGCCCGTGCCGGAATGCCTCACTGGGCCCGTGCCCCGTGCGTCGTTCGACTGCTACTACAGAAGCTGCCGCCCACCCGCAGCCATGTGTTCCCCCTCTCCGCTGGCCGGAGGCCGCTCGTGCTCGGACCGTTGGCTCGAGTCGAGCCCCTCATCTGCCGGTACCGCAGAGCCCCGGCCGTCCTCCTACCTCCATGCGCTCTGCAGCGCCCCGCCCCCGCCAGCGGGGGCCAGCCCACGCCCCTCGCCGCTGGCTGTGCGCCCTCCCCTGCGCTCCGAGATCTGCCGGGTGTCCGTGGACGGTGCCCACGACAACTGGCTCCTCGCCCATGGGTGGAAGCGTCGCTGCCCCTCCCGGTCGCGGCGTCCTCGTCGCGGGCCTGGTGTTGCCCCTCGCTAGCCACCGTCGTGGCTCAAGGAGGGTGAGTGCCCCAGGTGCCTCAGCCCCGGCCACCCGCGCTTGGATTGCCGCAGGGACATCCGTTGCGGTCGCTGTCGTTTCTTCGGGCACAAGGCCCGTGACTGCCCCCTGCGCTCCGCTGCCGCCTCCTCCTCCTCCCAGGGCTCCTCCCCTCCTCTGTGCGTCGCCGTGCTTCTGCCTCTGGCTCGGGCCTGGCGGAATCTGCTTCGCCTCCAGCGCGTCCCACCTCCTCTGGCTCATTCAGCCACCCCGTCTCCTCTAGGTCGGCCAGCGTTGGGCCGTCGTGCTCCGACGGTTCCGTGCCTGCGTCTTCCAGGCCACGTACCGCCTTCGCATCGCCAACCGGCTCTACCTCTGTGGCGGCCACCTCGCTGTCGGGTCACCCTGCGCGTCACCCCGCCGGTGCCATCTGCTACCTACCTCGATCCGCGGAGCTAGTGGCGGCGGAGTTGGATCTCGAGCGGGCGCTGCTCACCTGGTGGCCGGCTGCCGCCTTGGCATCACCCGCGAGGTTGTCTTCGACGCTCTTCGCGCACGCTATGGCCTGACCGCGCACGAGTTCTCCGTCCACATCCATGCCTATGATGGTTTCCTCATCAAGTTCTCCTCCGCCGCTTCGCGCGCACGTGTCACCGCTGGTGGTCTGCGCACCAGTGGCTTTCGACTGCTCTTCACTCCTTGGAGTTGCTCCCGTGACGCTATCCCGGTGAAGGCACGCTTCCTCGTCTCCATCGAGATCATGGGCACCCCCGATCATGCTTGGCACCAGTCCTCTCCTGAGTTCCTCCTACCGCCGTTCTGCTAGGTCAAGAACCTCGCCCCGGAGACCAAGGACGCGTCCGACATGTCGGTCTTTTGCCTCACAGCCTGGACCATCAATCCCGACGGCATCCCGCGCTCGTCGAAGCTGCTCGTACCGGAGCCTGATGCTGTGGACGACAAGGCGAATCCGACGTGGGCGGAGCGCCTCGCGCTTGGACTGACGCGGTTCCCCGTCGAGATCCATGTCGTCAGCTCCGTCGACTACAGCCGCCCCGCGCCCCCACTGAGGGAGTCCTGGATTAGGGGGTCCTCGGACAGCCGGACTATATGCTTTGGCCAGACTATTGGACTATGAAGATACAAGATTGAAGACTTCGTCCCGTGTCCGGGTGGGACTCTCCTTTGCGTGGAAGGCAAGCTTGGCAATTTCAGATATGTAGATCTCCTTCTCTGTAACCGACTCTGTGTAACCCTAGCCCCCTCCGGTGTCTATATAAACCGGAGGGTTTAGTCCGTAGGACAACAACAATAATCATAATCATAGGCTAGCTTCTAGGGTTTAGCCTCTAAGATCTCGTGGTAGATCAACTCTTATAATACTCATATCATCAAGATCAATCAAGCAGGAAATAGGGTATTACCTTCATTGAGAGGGCCCAAACCTGGGTAAACATTGTGTCCCCCGCCTCCTGTTACCATTAGCCTTAGACGCACAGTTCGAGACCCCTACCCGAGATCCGCTGGTTTTGACACCGACATTGGTGCTTTCATTGAGAGTTCCACTGTGCCGTCACAATAAGGCTTGATGGGTCGCCTTGTTATCAAGGACCACATCACCTCTGGGGGAGCCCTGGCTTTAGGCCAAACTCTCCTACTAGGCAGCTTCGTCATGACCGCCCGATCGGCCGTCGCGCCGACAATGACTTCTCAGGTCATCAAAAACAGCCTACACGTCAGCTCGGAACTTACCGAACAGATGGATCCAATGGAGCTCTCCTCCCTGAACGAGCTCTTGGATCGCATCCGCTCTGGGAGTCGCTACGGAGTATGATCGTATAGGGCTTAAACCCGACCAAAGGGAGATTAACTCTCCGCCGGTCACCCATCAGATAGCGGTAGTGGAGGAGCAATGCATTGATTCTTCCTCTATTTTAAGGACGAACTATGTTCGGATTCCCAAGCTCTCCGAGCCGGATACCCGTCTACGGGAGGACATGGCCCAAGCTCCGAACCTAAAATCGGACAGCGGGCCAGAAAAATTGGGCAACATCCCGGAGCCCAAGCTGCCAAGCTCGAAAGCTCCTCTGCCCCTGGGTCTCAGATCGGGTTAGGGTTTGGACTTAAATCTACCCACCCACCCAGATACAAATGATCTTTTCCACATTAGACAAGAGCCCCAAGAGACAGTAAATCACATCTGGGCCAGATTCCTCCTTGTAATGAGCAAGATTAAGGACTGTCGCGAGGAAGACGCAATCTCATTATTTTGCAAAAATTGCACGGACAAGGGAATTCTCAACGCCATAAGTCGCCGTGACATAGTACACTTCGCTGACTTGGCTTCACTTGGAATTTCAAAAAATGTTCCCGTTTTTCAGAAAAAGCGTTCATGATTTCGAAAAATGTTTTAGTTTTGTAAAAAATCGTAAATTTGAACAGTGTTTCTGTTTCACAAAGCACTCAGTTTTTATAAAAAAAATGCTTTCAAAATTCAAAAATGCCTATTGGTTCTTAAAGGTTGACGCTGATTCATAATAAGGAAAACTGCCTAGCTCAGCTCGTTCCGGCTCGTGGTCGGCAACACAAGATCGTTGGATCGATTCGCTGCGAGGTCGAACTTGTTTGGAGCTACAGAGGTTCGCTGCCAGTCATGGGCTGGCCCAGTCGGAGGCCGCCTGGCGAAACTACGTCTCTTTGCCGCAAAGAGCGGTATATAGGAAGTCCCGCTCCATACGGGCTGACCAAGGTGCCCTGGAGGGCACATCCTAGGGTTTGTTTTTTCTGTTTTTATTTCAGTATTTGTTTCGTTTTCTCTAGTTCTTCTTTTTAATTTTGTTTACACTTCCAAAAATACTAAACATATATATTAAAAAAATATACTTTCCATGTTTTGGAAAAAGTTAATCATGTATGTAAAAACTGTTAAATGTGTATAGAAAAATGTTGACCATGTAAACATAAAATATACACTGTGTGAAAAAATTTGATCACATATTTAAAAAAATAATCAAACTTTTGCAAAAATGTTAAAAAAGCATTTCAAAATGTAATGAAACAATTAAAAAATGTTAAATGTGTATAGAGAAAATGTTGACTATGTATTAACTAATTTTAAACTTGCATTTTAAAATGTTAAATGTGTATAGACAAAATGTTGACCATGTATTAAAAAATGGTTAAACCTATATTTGAAAAATATGAAATGAGCATAAAAATGTTAACTCGTCTTTTTAAATGTTAAATATGTATAGAAAAAAATGTTGATCATGTATTCAAAAGATGTTAAAATTTTATTTGAAAAATGTTAAATGTGTATTGAAAAAATGTTGGCCATGTTTTCAAAAAAATGTGTAACTCTATTTGAGAAATGTTAAATGTGTATAGTGAAAATGTTCAGCTTGTATATGAAAAATGTTAAATGTGTATACAATAATGATTTTGACTGAAATGTATAGAATAATGTTGTTCATGCATTCGAAAAATGTTAAACGTGTATTTAAAATATGTTAGCATTTCAAAAAATGTTAAATATTAATAAAAAATGTTGACCATGGATTAAGATATATTAATTTGATATTTCAAAAATGTTAATCAAGCATTTAAAAAATATTAAACTTGTGTTAGATAAATATATTAGTATGTACAAAAATGTATATAGAAAAACAATGAGACCTGAGTGTAAACAAAGATAATGGTTGAAAAACGAGGAAGAAACAAACAAAACCAAAGATAAAACAAAGAAAAAGGAATTAAAGAAAAATCCTAGTGAAAAACCAAGAAAGAAATAAAAAAACTGAAGAAAAACAATAAAAAAAGATAAATACTAGTAAAATCAGAAAGAAAAACCCGAAGAAATCCCCGTAAAAAACAAAAATAGGAAATAGAAAAAAAGGAAAACCGGTGGAAAAACCGCCTCCATTCTCCTCAAGTGCGTCTCACCCTGACTAGTTATCACATACTGGATGTGACCGTAGTCGCTAACAGCGCTTGTGATATTCCTTTTGACCGGGGTTCGAACCCTGCAACTCCCCTTTTCCCTTCTCTATTTATTTTAGCTGTGCGTGAATGGGCCTGGCCGATAAATGAAAATGCTTCAACGAGACATCAGAACGTCTCGCTGAATGCGAGAAATAGTCACCACGAAGCACAACAGCTGGACGCTTGCGCGCGTCAAATAATGATCGCTCTGGTTTTTTTTTTTGAGACAACGTCACGAAGCTTTATTAATTCGTCACAATGTTTACAGGGACGGATGGTAAATTCCTGGGGTTGCCTAACCAAACATGGCGGCCACCACCGAGGGATAACGCATGCTTCGCTATGTTGTGAGCCTCATAATTTGAGCTCCTATACTCATGACTAAATTTGCAAAATTCAAAAGCAATAGAGTGATCAAGTATCTCATGTACTATTGCGCCATAGCTCGCCCGATTTTCCTTGTGTAGGCTTTCAACCACAGGCTTGCAATCAGACGCAACTTGAATTCGTCTGAGATATAAGTCGTCTGCCAAAGCAAGTGATTCCCTGATGGCTAGGGCTTCAAGAGTTGGAGGATCTGAAATATTCGGAAAACAGATCGAAGATGCTCCCAAAAACCCTCCGTCTTGATCTCTGCAAATAACGCCAACTGAGCCACCTCCTCTCCTGGAGACGGCAACATCAACATTGATTTTGGCATTGCCAGCCGTCGGTGCTACCCAGCTAGACGATCTTCGAACCGCAGATGTAGTGTGTGTTGTTAACTTGGTATGAATGAACCGCAGCTCACCCAAGTAGTTTGATATGAAGCCGTCCACCGACTGGGGTGATTGAAATATATCCTCATGAATGGCTTTCCTCCTTACTCTCCAAATTGTCCATAGGGTGACAACTAGTCTATCAAACAGGTCCTGTTTCAGAGATTCGTACAAAGCAAACAACCACTCTTTAGGGGTCTCCTCAGCCCGCTCAAGCATTCCTTCTACCAGATCATCAGGGGCCAGTGCCCAAATACTTGCTGCCATCGGGCATGATATTAGAGCGTGCTTCCATGTATCAACTGCTCCACATAGCGTACAAGTATCCTCTGTCGCCATGTTCCGGTGCTTCAGTACCGCTCCTGTTGGCATAGACTGCCTCACCAGCCTCCACACGAACATCTTCAGTTTTGAGGGAACTTTGAGATGCCATATCATTGCCCATTTGCTTGTTTCGCTGCGATCGTACGACGTTCCCTCCTCCTCGTACAGCCACGCCTCTCTGCTTTGCTTCGTTTGTAGGATCATGCGGTAAGCCGATCTCACAAAGAAGCCGCCCCGGCTTTCCTCATGCCAAGCCCAAAAATCTGCCACCCTTCGCGTGCACAATGGAATTTTGAGTATAGCTTCTGCATCGAAATGAGTGAAAACTGCCCGGACCAGGCCCTCGTTCCAACTTGCTGATGAAGCGTTAATGAGTTCTGCCACTCTCTCAGGCGGGTTATGTTGAAGCGAGGTGATCGGGCGCTTAAAGCTGTCCCTCGGGATCCAGTTGTCGTGCCATATACTCACGGATTCCCCATCCCCAATTCTGCGTATGATCCCTTGAGCCAAAATGTCCCTTCCGTCCAAAACAGCCCGCCAAATTTGGGATGGATGAGCTCCCAGGTCCGCCTGCAGCAGTATACAATTCGGAAAGTAGACAGCTTTGAAAATACTTGCGCTGAGTGAGGAACTGTCTGATAATGTCCTCCAAGCTTGCCTGGCCAGGAGTACTAGGTTAAAGATTTCCAAATCCCTAAACCCTAGCCCTCCCAAGTGCTTTGGCATTGTTAGGATATCACATGCTACCCAACTTGGCTTCCTGTGCCCCCGCTTAGAACCCCAAAAGAACTGTCGGATGGTGGCTGCAATATTGTCACAGAGCCCCCGGGGTAGCCTGAAGCAAGACATTGAAAACACCGAAATTGCCTGGGCTACTGACTTGATCAAGACTTCCTTTCCCGCCGATGAGAGAAGTTTTTCCATCCACCCCTTTATCTTCTCCCACACCCTATCTCGAAGATATCTGAACGTTCCATTCTTCGAGTGACCTACATCAGTAGGCATGCCAAGATAGCGCTCGCTCAGCGATTCATTGTGAACATGTAAGTTGTTCTTCACAGTTTCCCTCAAAACAGCCGGGCAGCCCTTACTGAAGAATATCGAAGATTTTTCGTTGTTGATCCTTTGTCCAGAAGCAGTACAATACGTATCAAGTAGGTTTGACACCGTGATGGATCCATCCCCACTGGCCTTGACTAGCAACAGGCTATCATCCGCAAACAGGAGATGGTTCACGGTGGGAGCCGTGGGAGCCACCTTGATTCCTGTCAAAGATGACTGAGAACTTGATTTAAGGAGGCACGAAAGGCCCTCTGCTGCAATCAAGAATAAGTAGGGGGAGATCGGGTCTCCCTGCCGAATACCTCGGGTAGGATTAAAAGAATCAAGCCTTTCTCCATTAAAACAAACTGAAAAGGAGACAGAAGATATCATACCCATGACTGTATCTATCCAGTTTTGATCAAATCCCAATTTTGTCATTATTCCTCTGAGATAATCCCACTCCAATCTGTCATATGCCTTCATCATATCCAATTTTAGGGCGCAAAAACTGTTTGATTTTGCCCTTGACCGTTTCATAAAATGCAAGCACTCATAAGCACATATGATGTTGTCCGTAATTAACCTCCCAGGGACAAAAGCAGATTGCTCTTCAGATATAATATCAGGCAGAATTACTTTTAGTCTGTTTGATATCACCTTAGATGCTATCTTGTACAAAACATTGCACAGACTTATCGGACGAAATTGAGCAAGTAGTGTTGGGTTATTTACCTTTGGGATTAGTACCAACACTGTATCATTAATCATTGCCGGGCTCTCTTCACCTCTTACAGTTCTGAGAACTATGTTGGTCACTTCATCTCCACATACGTCCCAATGGTAGGAAACATCTGAAAAAGAGTAGTTTTAACCTCCTCTTTCGTGTAAGGGGCACACAAACTGGCGTTCATCTCATCCGTCACTTTTCTGGGCACATGATCTAATACTGCTTGCATATTTTGCACCCCCTCGGACTGATATAACGCCTGGTAAAAACCACTCGCTAAGGCTTTCAGCTCCCCCGGGTCTGTTATTTCCACACCCAGAGAGTTCTGTAATGCTTTTATCATGTTCTTCTTCCTACGGAGATTGGCTCGCAGGTGAAAGAACTTGGTGTTTTTATCTCCCGCAGACAGCCACTCCACCCTTGCTCTTTGACGCCACATGATCTCCTCCCGATGATACATCTCTATCAACCGTTCGTTAATCTTGAACTTGGATCCAGACACGGTGAAAATTTCCGGCAAAATCTTGCGATTGGGGTTCAGCATATAGCACCTCGCCCGCCTTTGACGCTAATGATGGCACAAGATGAGCATACAGGGGTGGAACATCATGGATTTGCATCCATATCTCGATGGTGTCAAGCAAGACTGTCGACGGTTTGGCTAGGCCATCGTATGGCTTCAAAATCACAGCATCCCCCCTGAAGTGCCAAGGCCCATCGCGAGTAACTCTCTCCCAGTCTCCTAGGCATGAAAACTGCACCGTATACAAATTATCTTCCAGTGGTTTAAACTGAACTTCCTGGGCCTGATCCCACGCCGCACGCATGTTCTTGAAGAACCAGTATTGGCTGTAGGTTTTGGCCGTGTGAACTCTTGCAAGTGTTATCCATCTTACCGCCTCCGCTGGAGCCTCATCCTCATCGTAAACCACATCATCCAGATCTTCTTCCCGGAGTCCCAACTCCTCCATTAGTGCAGCCACATCGTCTGGCTCCATCGGGCCGCCGGCGGCCGACCCCGAAGTTCCATCCGATGACATGATCCCTTGAAACCCTAACCCGATCTAAGAAAGAAACCGGGCCTTGCAGGAACCCTAGGCCTCCCCTCCCAAGCCTCGTCCTACGTCAGCGAGCGCAGCAGCACCCCGATCGGAGGAAAAGGTCGAGGGTTAATGGCGGGTGGCAGGGAAGGGCAGGTCTCAACGTCGGCGATCGTGATCGCCTCCGAGAGGAAAAAACCCTAACGAGAGGGAAAAATTCCAAACAATGATCGCTCTGGTTGGCGCACTAACGCTCACACGGACGTTGGATGGGCCACACATTTCATTAACGTTGCTTCACTCGGCCGCTTGACCTTTAGCTCTTCATCTCAAAAGAAAGAACATCGCTCCTTCGCGTGCCACTCAACAAGTATCTCATGGTTCGTGGAAAAAACTAGATCCAGATAGTCTATTTTTTTTACATTAAAACATATAAAATGTTCATGAATTTGAAAAAAAATCACAAATATGGAAAATGTATTTTCTCATCACTCTGTATTATTTATAAAGTTGTGCAAAAGCCTGTTTCAAAATACATACACTTGATACTAGACTATCACACAAACCAAGTATATATAACTGTATAGGAGGTTGCTGAGAACAGGAAAAACTACTACTCCCATATCGCTGCTACTCCATGTTAGAAGTGCACATATCATGTTTTGTGAGCTGTTGAAGATGAGGATTCGAGAAGAGTAACATTTTGTTGTTTCCACACGCTCCAGGATGTTAGCATGACTTTCACATAATCTTGAAAACTTGTTTTCTGAAATTGCTCCACTATTCTTTCAGTGTGTTGGAGGTATATGAATTTCATCAGTGCAGGGCACGAAACAACTGATTTATTTCTTTTAAAAAGGAGGCAAACGATTTACTTGGTTGTTTATTGACACATGATTATTTGATGTTACTTAGTTGTTTATTGACATGAAAAGTTCCCATCTTGCATACGACCAATTAGCTTTTCTTGTCCGCGGTAATGAAGGATGAAGACACCTACAAGCTAATCCCCCAAACTGAAGGCACATATTTTCAGCCTGCTCGTAGCCACAAAATATATACGTAGCTGACAGAGCAATGTGTAAATACAAAATTACACGTGATGATGCTTGGATGTCATTTTCATCCATGTAAATACGGGGTTAGGGCATCTCTAACACCAACCCTCAAACTGTCCGCATACATCCGAACCGCACGGTCCGGATATGTTGTGCCATCCAATGCGGGTTTGTATCGGTCTGTCGACTGGTCCGAACGCTCTTTTTCCTGGAAATTGAAAGCCAAATTGAGAGGGGGTGGGGGTTGCGGGAGTCCAGACAGCAGCCGCGTAGGACTCCAACACCCCTGGCCCACTAAAATCCCCCCTCCCGGTCCCATTCTCTTTCAATCCGCCCCTTCTCTCTCTTGCTTTGCATTCACACCCTTCTTTTTCTCCTCGGTCTCAGTTGTACCTCTGGCCGCCGCCGCACGGGCATTGTCGAACGTCCGCAACCAGCACCAAACACACCAGCTCGCCTTTTACGATGGCGCCGTCCACCTAGGACCCTTCCGCAGCCAGGTACACTCCGCCCCCTGTCGACGACGTCCATGGTGGACACCGCACACCGCAGGTGTTCGGTCAAATGTCATTGGGGTTAATTTCGCCATGTCATTTCTTAGAGTATGAAGGACGGAGGGGTACTCGACCATGGAGGATGAGTTGTTGTGCGATGAGTGGTTCACCGTATCCATAGATTTTGTAGGCAGGAGGAGAAGGGGTTCTTCTGGCAGCGTGTGCATGATACGTTTCACGCAGGAAATCACATTGCGCTCTACGACATGCACATCATCCACGATCGCAACGTGAAATCGCTATCGTATCGATGGTACGCCATCCAGACCACCATCATCAAGTTCTTGTGGCGCGATTGCTCGACTGGAGGCAAGGTGGCCATTGCGTGAGGCAGAGGAGGAGATCGTAAGTTTAGCTTCTTCTTGCTCAACTTGTTGATTCAATCATTCATTCGCTCAATGTTACTCTACACATTGTGTAACCCGTACGCACTACCATGATGTATCACAGGATAGAGGGGCGGCTATTTACGTACATACACTGTTGGATGAAACTGAAGGGGCAGTATATGTAGAACGACATGATCTGTCCATGAAAACTTGTTGAGCATTCGGTTAATCTCGTTGAATTTGAATTATTTGCCGTTGAACTATTGTTATACTATACTTATTTGCATGCTATGTATAGATGATTTGTGCTATTTTGTATCCTAACTTTGATGAATTCTGTCCGTTTATTGAAAGGCGGTTTGGAATGTGTCGTCGCGCGTGTACAGAACACACGTGAGACACTAAGGACTGCAAATGTCCCTTACCGATTCGCAAACGGGGCGCAAAAGCGAGGATCAACCTCAACGGAAAAAGCGTAAAGGGGACACCACGATCTACCCAGGTTCGAGCCGCGCTGCGTAATACCCTACTCCTGCTTTGTGTGTTGTTGATTCGATGGGCAGAGAGCTAGAAATCCTTCCGGGAACGGAAGGTGTAGTCTTGCTCCTATCTAGGTTCTACCAAGTGTCCAACCCTAAACTGGAGTAGATCTAGTCCGGTGTGTAAGTTTTATCGCCGCCTTTCCTTGGCCCTTTTTTGGCCTCCTTATTTCCTTTCTCACTGTAGCTTGGTTCTCCTTTCATAAGGCAAGGGACACCATAGTTGCTACGGTGGAGGGCACCTACTACATAGAGGTAGGTGAACACATTTAATGCTTGATGAAGTGTCGTCGCCTTTAGGCTTCCGGGAACGAACACCCGTCTTGTCACCACCGTCAATGGTGTTTGATCTGGCTACACAAGTGTACACCATGCGGTGGGATTGGAGTAATTCATCCCTTCCATCGATGTCATTCTTCTGGCCCACCTATACTGTCCCCACGTGTTGTACAAGGTCTGCGAGTGCAGAGCTAGTACGTCACGTGTGAAGTGCGGTAGCTTGCTGTCTACGCTTGCATGATCAGGCTAGGAGGAATGGTCGTTGCCGGTTGTGATCGTTTTCGGGCCTCGGCTATCTTGGCTCGTTGCCGGGAGTCTTGAGCTTGTTCCTTCCAGCACTTGGTTGCTGCCCTGTAGAAGAGTTAGCAGATCTTGATAAGATATGCATGCCATTACGAAGCCTGGGATCCTTCTTGGTGTTGTGGTTTGATGATCTTGACAAAGATCTGCATGCCACCGCGGAGTGGTGATTGGAGACTTGTTGCTGGAGCGTCCACAAGAGGAGAAGACCATGGCCTCGTGCGTAGTTGGTTTCGTGATGGTACCGACAAAATGCATGCGGGCATCATTGGATGGCTGGCTCCCACATCCGTGTCTGTGGAATGCCCCTCTGTCCGCGGACGGATGCCGAAGCAAATGGGTGAGTGTTGAAGATACCCTTACAAACTTTCCCCCTAGCACTTGTATGAAATACTCAGTCTATATCCAGTCCCCATAGCAACGTGCATATTCTAGTATTTAAACAGAAGTAATTGTAGTGTGATGAGCTATTGTGTTGTTTCTTTTTTTCGCAGGCATGTTGTGTTTTTTCCTAATACCATGAGATGCAAGTAAATATACGACTCTTATTTCTATTTGAGCTACTGAGTTACAGCAGAGCATGCATAATAAGGTGATGTAGACGAGCTGTAAGATTTAAATAATATATTCTTGCTGAGTTGAAGGAGAGAGAAGAGGAGAAAGAGAAAAGAAATGGGCTAACAGCCAACTGCAACATGTGCTCCTAGAAACCTTGTGAGAGTGAGATGGGTTATATATCAATAAAGTAGTATATATTTAGTCGGCTATAAACTTGGCTGCAGATAATGTGTCAACATCATATAGCCAACAACTGGCTATATTATTAAACACGTCCGTATAATCATTTACTAGCGGATACTCTTTTTCCAAGAGATGGAATTATTTTCTATATTGTCTAGCCTTTCAGGGTAGATTTTTTGGTCCCTGAAGCATATGCTTATTCAGCAAAATTACAAGTAAATTACTTGTCAGGGATGTTGGACTTCATAGGGAATTTGGAGCGGTTAAGACATTCGTTCATCGGACGGAAGTAACATGATGATCCTGGGATTTTTCTACTAGCTTCGAGCCCTAGAGACACCGGCGGAGCTATGTTGGGGCCCGCCGAGGGGGGGGGGGGGCACTGCCCCCCTGCTTTGGTCAAAAGTCTGAAGAAAATTTTGTTTTAAGGGCTTAGATGAAGGAAAAATTAGCCTTTTGCCCCTCAAATATTTGCCATTTACGCCCTCCCTCCCCCCCACCAAATGGTTTCTGTCTACCTCCGCCACTGCCCTTAGAGATATGCTGGAAGTGATATGGGAGTAGATTTTTCGACATGGACTTGTATGGCGGCATTCTGTATAAAACGAAATACAGGGGCGCCCAGCCAGCTGGATAAGAGGAACATAAGGGTTGGCCAATTCTCCACAGTAGAGTGCTGCCCCAACTATCCACATCGACGTGTATAAAGAGAGTGATGCTTGCAGACCAAAGCTTGCTCTTGCAGGAGAAGCAACCTCTTCACTGACAAAGAAAGGAAGGAGAGAGATAGCAACAAAAAGAAGTAAGAGCAGCCTACGAGAAAAGTATACAAAGCGGACCTACTAAGGGCATTTCAAACTGCGTGAAGCAAAAGCACACGAGGAAGCATGAAGTAAATTTCTTGGGTACTAAGGGCCCGTTATTTCTAAAAAAAATAGGGTCCGTTCTGAATCTATCAAGCTTCCGAAATCGTCAGAGAGAATCCAGCCCGAACGGTTTTGCGGAGAGAAGCTATTTTCACGAAGTGTTACTATAGAGAATTGAACCATCGACCTCCTGCATCAAGGGAGGCAACAATAACCACCGCGCCACCTAGCTCTTTGTGATAAGTTTGCATCTTTTTTTCCTTTCTTCTTTTGCCCGTCCTTTTTCCCATTTTCCAATTATTATTTTCAAATTCGAGTATTTTTCTTTTCTACAAAAATGGATGATTTTTTTTCAAATTCAATGAAAATTTTCCATATTCGAAGAATTTTTTCAAATTCGATGAACTTTTTCCAAATTCCATTACCATTTTTTTGAATTCGATGAGCTTTTTTTTTCAAATTGATGAACTTTTTTTTGAATTCGATGAACTTTTTCCAAATGGCATGAACTTTTTTTGAATTCGATGAATTTTCCCAAATTCCATGAACTTTTTTTGAATTTAATGAACTTTTTTTGGAATTTGTGAACTATTTTTGAGTTTGATGAACTTTTTTTGAATTGAATTAATTTTTTTCGAATTCGATGAACTTTTTTTAATTCGATGATTTTTTTTCGAAATCAATGAACTTTTTTCTCATAACAAGAGTACGTACTATAGCAAACCGGTTGGTTTCTCTAAAAAATCAGTACATACTCTAGCAATTTTTGGAGAGAAAAAGAAAAACGAGACAAGCGATCGAGCGAGCGGCTGGGGCCAGCGAGCGTTGTTGGGTCTGACCAGGCAAGCGCCCGCTGCGTTCGCCGCCACTGCAAAGGAGAATGCCACCGCAAAGAAAAACGTTTCGGCCTTCTCTTCCTCGCTCGAACAGGTATACCCATCCCACAGCGCAATATCTCTCCCTCTCTCTCGTTCTGTTCCTCACGAAGCCCTCACCGCCGCCGTGCCCGCCCTCCCCCCCGCGTCGCCGGCCGGAACTGCTCTTCCGCGTACAGATCCGGCCTTCCCAGGCCTTGTCCCTACGATTCCCGTACTCGCCGCCGCCGTTACCGCCGTAAGGGAGGAGCAGCGACCCCATGGGAAGGAGCAGCGCACCCCCACGCCAATGACGGCCGAGACGCCCTCCCGAGCAGGAGCAGCATCCCGGCGGCCGAGCCCCCTCCCCCAAACCTCAACGTGAGCTCCATTGCCTTCTTCACTATGTTCTGCATGGTAGTATAGCATTTTTGGGTCCTATAGGTTGTACTGTTGATGCAAATTGGGTGCTATCGCTGCTGAATGTGTAAATGTTTTGTTAGCTGTATAGTGCTATATGTGTGAAAGCAACGTATGTGTGCACTAGGTTGCTGATGAATGTGCAATTTTTATTCGTACTGCTGAATGTGCTATATGTGTGAAAGCAACGTATATGTGTGCAAAATTTTTGGTGGCTCTGTAGTGCTCTATGTGTGCATCAATTCTGCCATGTGTGTAGTAGGTTGCTGCTGAATGTGAGAAGCCAGGTGAAGTGAGAAGCCAAGTTCAGAAGCCGAATCCGAGAAGTTTTAGAGAAGTGGAGGAGATCAGAACAGGCCTTAGGCACTCTGAGTCCTGACTCCCTTGCCAACCTGAGCGCTGCCAACATATTAAGCCGTGCACAGTTTTCGATGGCACTCGCACCACGACCACTGGCCACCACAGTTTTCGGCTGCCGGATGATGGCGGTCGTTCTGCAGGCCGCAGCCTTGACTTGTGTTGTGCTCGCAGGCAACCTCTGGTTCTTGACGTTCATGTATGCTACTATATCACCTCTCTGGCTTCTTCTAGCTATCTGTTCAACCAACACCACTTTGTCATGCAGATTCCTCAAGGCTATCCTGGCGGCGGCGCTGGCCTTGAATGCGGCGCGACTTATCTACGACGCGGCGCAGGTCTTCTTCCAGAAACCGCTGCCGTCCTTCCGCTGTGAGATGATGGGGCTTGTCGCCGCTGACTGGGTACCGTATAGTAGCATCCTTTTTCATGCTCGCCGGCTCGCGCAACCATATCTGTCAACCTACGTGTGCGTGCATGCATGGATTGCAGGTGATTATGCTCCTCCTTTTCGCTGCTGGGTCGAGCTCCCTCGCTGTGGAGGACTTCGTCGAGAACAACATGAGGCGTTGCGCGTTGCTGCAGCCCGGGACGTGCGAGCGGTACAAGGCCGCCGGCGTACTTACCCTGCTGGCGTGGGCTTTCACTGTCCCGGTGGCCTGCGTTATGCTCCGTCTGCAAAGGATCTGGGATGAAGACGCCGCCGCCGCCGATGCATGATGGGCGGTCAACTTCTACCTAAGAAAGTAAGCATGAGAGATTTATTTGATACTAGTACTTAGTAAATAGTTTAGTTTGGCTACTATCGCTACGACGTCACCATGTGTACGTACGTGTAGACATACTACCCCCTATGATTATGACTAGGAAACATGCCCGTGCGTTGCAACGGGAAAGAAAAAACCTGTTGTTGCCGCCACCGCCCGCTCTGCCTGTCACTTCGGCCAGGCCACAGGGTACACATGCGCCAGGCCCAGCAGAGCCATTGGCCTTCGTCTCCCTCAGGTGGGAGTAGAGAAAGCATATGAAGAAGGATAAACTTGTGGAATTAGTCCGGATGCAGATATGCGGTGCCCATTCGATCATCCACTCCTAATACCGATGACACCTATGCATGACACAACCTTTCATAATGATAGGTATATAATGCAATTACTCTAAATTGTGTGCATTTCAAATCTTCCAATTTAAGGTTTTATACATTTTTCATAATCTTCCGGATGTAAAACTCACTTATTTTTGAATTAACTCCTTTTAAATACAAAACTTGATTTTGAAATTTGAAGAAGAGAAGTTATACTAAAAATTGCTAGAAATACTTCAGAATGTATTATTATGGTGTTGCATTGAACCAGGAAACCCTTATGAGAATTTCCTATATTTTATGTTGAATTTTGAACCTCCAAATAACTTAGATACATGATTTGTTGATTTGAAGCACAATACATATATAAAAAGGAAATAGACCCATTGTTACCTGTTTGCCCCAAAAGTAGCCATCGATCTAAAATCCATGAGAAAAAGATCCTGCCTCCATTAATAAAATTATCCCAATTTAAAATCCATGAAAAAAAGTCTTGCATCCATAAATAAATAAATAAAAATTCTCCCAGACCCCTCCTTTTCACAGGCAGCAGCTCGACCAGAGCTAACATTGACCCCCGGGCCCCAACCCAGAGCGCCGTAGCCGCGTGGTGCGCACGAGGTCCCTTTCTCTCAAGGCGAAAAGAGCTTTATTTATCAACTGGTAACATGAGTTTTACAATCAAGGATTACAGGCTCTCTAAGAGCATCTCCAACAGGCGCGCTATAAACGCGCCGCGTGGAAAAAGTAGTGGTTTTAGCGCGCGCGCTACCGTTCCCGGCGCTCCAGCGGACGCGCAAAAATCGCGCGCGCGGCATATCTATAATACCTAAATAGTTCATCCCCACTATGCTATTTTTCTTGACTTGCAGCCTATCCACCTTAGCAGGCCTGCCACATCAACATTTCATTACTCGCTTACAGATGGGTCCGACCACCACAGCAGCCCTGCCACATCAACTTCTGTTACTGCTTAACCGGCGAACATAACTATCTCTCTCTCTGCCTCCCTTGATAGAACCGGCCATCTCCCTGTCTTTAACGCTGTTCTTTCCTATCCCCACTAAATTATTACGCCTCTTCCTTCTCCAGTTTGCTCCCCTGGCTCTTCCTTCTCCATTTAATCCCCTCGCCTGCCTTCTCCATTGTCGATCCACTTAGAAGAGAGATAGATCTCAAGTGCACTTTGTCTTCCCTGGCACACTTGCCCGCACACTCCACCAAAATCAGACGCAAAAAAGGGAGATCCAATCCAAAGGAAGAAGAATGGTGATGGATCTGACATTAGTTGGCTGGGTAGTACACACCGAGGAGGGACGCATCAATTGGCTCCCGTACAGTTCGTGCGGCAGGGCGCTTCTCTCTCCTCCGTGTGCTCTTTTTCCCCACTACTTGCACCAGATCAAGGAAAGAAGCAAGGCCACTTGATATTGTTTCGTTCCACCAAGTCAACTTGATATTGGGGGGAGTAATTTCTCTTCCCCATTAGTTCCTCCTCCCGGGTCAGGTCTTTCCTCATGGGTCGTGGTGAATGCGTGCTATCTCTAAACTCAGTCTCCGGGAAATTAGATGGCCGACAAGCGATGGCTCGATGTGTGGTGAATTGATGACAGTTCTCCATTCTCTATTCTTTTTTTGTATTATTAATGATTAATTTAGACCTTAGTTCGTCTTCAACAGAAAGTCGGAAACAGTACTGCTTCAGCCTTGATGATGTTTATTGGTATATGGTTGTATTAGTAAGGAGGGGTATCTGAGTATCTCTTCAATCTCTTTAGGTGGAGCATATGAGATTGTCATGTTAGAACTGTACTGTACAGGAGTGCTTGCAGGGGAAAATCAGTCGTGTGCAACTGGAATCTCGGTTTGTCTTTGATGCTTATTCTGTAGGATTCCCTTGGATGAACTACAGTACACATTAATTCATTTCAGTTATCAATTATTATCACTCTGCTTCATAAGCTATCTAACTAGTATTTGTTTACTTGCCAAATTACTATTTGTATATGTATATTCAGGGAGATGAGGTGTTCTCTTTCTTTTGCAATACTACGAGGATGGCACATTCAGTTCAGATATGCCACTTGGCAGAAACACTTTCTTTACAGTTTTTGTACTAATTTTTGTGATGAAACATATCATGTTTGTTCTCTTATTTTTGGCTGAAAATCAATTGAGAACATGCTAATTCCATAATCATCGTGTATCATTCCAGCATGCTACGAAGGATACTACCCAGTTGGTATATGCAACTCCCATAAAATGCAAGAGAAATGTACTTTTGGTAGTTCTAGTCACTTAGGGAGCTTATTTTATTCTAAGGTGAAAAAAGGCCCGTCACTTTCTTCTGAATCAAGTATCATATCAGGTTGCTTACCTACATGTTTTGCCCAACACTGGAAACAATAGATTTATGCTTTGTTTCTCTGGAAAGTTACTATGGATTGGGTTGGATATATATATGGATTGGTAGTGTTGAATCATTATGCAATTCATGACTTGATTTATCTTGCCTGTTTCTTCTACAATAAACATTATCAGGTAAACATAGTTAATTGATTGTCATAATCATAAGATCACATTAAAGCGGCAATCAACTCCTTTTAAACTTTTTTTGGATTTTTTTTATTTGGATGTTACTAAAGAAATGACTACTAAGGTCTGAATGATACCAAAAAGGTAATCTTTTGCAGTATATCATTTGGCCAACACATTACCAATGCACTTATGGACTGCATTACCCTTTTTTTGAAATATGATGTAGTTATATCCAAGTTCAAACAAACATATATCTTATATACTCCTTGCATGATTTCACTATTTCTCACTCTATAAAGCCAAGCGTATATAGTGCTAAAAAATCCCCGCAGCAACGCGCGGGGTATTAATCTATTGTAATTCAGCGCGCGGGCAGAAACGCCATCGTGCGCCGCTTATTTGCTGCGCCCGCTCCTGCGTGCTGGACTCTCGAGCGCTCGCTCGCAAACTCCACCTACCCATCCAGCCGCGCCGTCGCCCGCGCCACCCCATTTTTTCGGCGACCATTTCGGCGCTTCCCCGGTCTCTTCCCGCGCCGTCGCGGCTTCCTCCCTCTCTCTCTAGTCAGCGTCGCCCGTCGCGCGCGGTAGTCTCCGTCGAACAGCACCCGGCCGCCCACCGCCGCGTTGGCCCCGCAAGGTGTTCGACAAAAGGCCCGCAAGGTATGTATTGCTTCCAACTTCCACATTTTTACATGAAATTTGGTGCATGTTGTTTATAGCCTAGTTTTGAACATTTTATTAGATGAGTTCGTCATATGACTCTTCTGAAGAAGAATTTGATATGGAAGAGGAGGAGGATCTTGCAATGATCCTAGCTATGCACATCAATAAAAAAATCGAAGCACGGTGGTTCCGTTATGGGTCGGCAGAAAATTTGGAGGGATAGGATTGATGCCCATAACAGATTGATGAGGCACTATTTTATGGAGAATCCCACGTACCCCGAGTCGTACTTTCGTCGCCTGTTTAGGATGAGCACCGAGTTGTTCAGCCGCATCGCAGAGAAACTAGCGAGCCATGACCGGTTTTTTCAGCAGAGGAGGAATGCCGCCGGAGAGCTCGGGCATATCACCTTTCAGAAGGTGACAGCCGCTTTGCGTATGTTGGCATACGGTATTCTGGCTGATATAGTTGATGACCACTTGGCCATGGGTGAGAGCCAAGCCATCATGCGTGTCAAGCGCTTCGCAGTCGGAATTGTGCAAGTGTTTGGCCCGGAGTACTTGAGAACTCCCAATGCTGAAGATGTCGCAAGGCTATTGGAGATGAACAAAGCTCGCTGGTTCCCAGGTATGCTTGGTTCAATAGATTGCATGCATTGGAGTTGGAAGAATTGTTCAAAGGCATGGCATGGACAATTCCACGGACAAAAAAAGGTTCCACTATAATCCTTGAAGCGGTGGTCGATCACGAGACTTGGATTTGGCATGTTTTTTTTGGAATGCCTGGATCTTTGAATGACATCAACGTTGTCAACCGGTCACCACTGATGAGTAAGATTGCAAATGGTGAACTGTCACCGGTGCAGTTTGTAGCTAATGGGCGTACATACAACCCTGGCTACTATCTTGCGGATGGCATCTACCCAAAGTGGCAAACATTTGTGAAGCTGTTGAAAAAACCGGAAGGTAAGAAATATCTTGATTTCCAAAATGCTCACGCGGCGGCTAGAAAAGATGTGGAGAGAGCTTTTGGAATTTTGCAAGCCCAATTTGCTATTATGAGAGGACCGGCTAGATTTTGGGATCAGAAGATGCTTTGGTACATAATGCATGGTTGTGTGGTCATGCACAACATGATCATCGAGAATGAGCGTGGCCAAGATGTAGACTACTCTCAGTATGAGCTCTTGGGACATCCCGTGCGAGTGCAGCGGAGGGTTGAAAGGTTGGCCCGTTTTGTTGCCTCCTATCATGCCATTCGACGTCCGGCATCGCATAATGAACTCAAGAAGGATCTCATTGAGGAGTGGTGGGCTTGGAATGGCCGCCGAAGATCATCATGATTTGTGCGTTTGATGTTGTATTGTTGAACTATTTGTTGTATTTCTCAAAATACTATTTGTTTGATGAGTTGTAATAAATTAAACTATTCATTTAAACTTGGTTGTGAATGATGTTTGTGATTTAAAAATTATATGCCATGTTTTTGTTTTGTGAATGTGTTGTGTAAAATGCAACAAATGTGGATGCGCGGCTGCTCGCGCGCGCTGCATTTTAACGCACTGCTGGAGCTGCGCGCGCGCTGCATTTTAGCGCGGCTGCTGGAGCCAGCGCTGCGCGCCACGCCAAACCTGGCGTTGCGTGCGTCGCAAACCAGATTTTAGCGCGCCGCGCGTTGGGCGCCTGTTGGAGATGCTCTAATCAACTCAGGAAACGTGTTCCAGACTCCCCGCGCAAACTCTCACCCCATGCTCTAGCATGTCTAAGCCAGTGAGTTGGCAGCCTTGTTGCATTTTCTCTTAGTTTGTACTACTTGGCACTCTTCTAGACAGTTCGTCAATTCCACACCACTTCTTTGTGTTCAGATTTTTCGAATGGAGAGCATTGCCGACCGTAGCAATCGTCAGTTTGACACTCAGAAACGCCACTTTAGCCTCAGCTTCCTCCGTCTCAGAGCAGTTCTGGATGGAGTTGCAGGCCGCTAGGCAGTCAACACAACTAATCCGTCACGTCGCCGGACAATCATACCAGCACCACTTATGTGTTCCCTCTTGAAGAAGGAGCAGTGGATGTTTAATCTGATTCGGCCTTCCATTGACCACGTCCACCTAGGAACGCTGTCCACGCAGAGGTTGCTCCCAATAGCAGAGTCAGGCCAACGATGGCTGCCTCACTCACGGGGATGTCCTGTGAGTCCTCGTTACCACGTCCCACGGCTGCCTCGTACCACGAGCTTGACCCAGGCAGGTGGGCATCAGACCGCGACAATGTCGTCTCCATGCTTTCCCGGCCTTCACCTTCCGCACCGGCGAGACTACTACAGCCGCCTCGCCCTCGGGATGACAGTGATGCTGGATGTTGCCAGAGCTGCGTAGGCGTTGTTCGTTTCCGCACTGCTGAAGATCGTGCCTGTGGGGACCCCGACTCATAAGTCGAGATCACCAAATGCACGTGTACAATGATCCCAGAGATCAATGCTCATTGAACACACAGAAGCTGAATAACAAGAGTCTTACATCCATACATACTGTCTTACACAAATTATGACTATTATGGTCAAGTCTTACATTGATAAAGCCTTAAGGGCTGAACATCAAATGAGACACAAGCAACGGAAATCTTCGTCAATAAGTAGAACCCATGCCATCTGCCTTAACCCTACAGGCATTCTGATTGGGAAGCGTCCTAGTTCGCGTGTTCGTCATCAAAGAACTCTTCCTTGAACTCCTGCTCTTCCATGCCTGGTCAATTAAATAACCAGTGGCAAGCCAATGAGTACTTTGAATGTACTCGCAAGCAACCCATGATTTGGTTCAAAGTAACAATGCAATTGTACAACAAGTAAGCAACCTAGCTTCAAGCTAGTTGAGATGTCCTATCAACTTGTGAGATATGCATCAATAAACATGGGTAACCTTGAGAACAGGTTACAGATATCAACATAAATAGAGTTTGAATCAATGCCATGTCATTCAACATGTCAAGTCACCACCTTGACACAAATAGTTCCTTTCCACACACACATGCACCGAGATTGTAAAATTTCTGGAGATAGTTTAAGTAGCACCTCCCAACTGTCCATGACCGTGGACACGGCTATTCGAATAGTTTGACACTCTGCAGAGGTTGCGCACTTTACCCACAAGATCCGGGAAGCTTTCGTGTCATCCACGATCCCGCAGTACCTCAAGTACTCGGGGGAAGCACCCGATCATTACCTTTCCCTAGACGACACTAACATAGGGTCCACTCGTTGATACACGGCCCTCGTGTATAAACAAAAGATCATGGGACTCTGCCCTTTTCACATTATCACACATACACAAAGGGACCAACGGTGTGTCCGATGCCCTGTGAAAACAGTCATGGCCGCCTATCCAAGCATGACCCCGTCCCGAGAGTGACCTCAAGTCACCCCTGTCACTAGTAATGTGGGCACCATGCTAGTATCAGCCTAAGTAATCAATAATGCCCCGTCCCATAAAGGGGTAGAGTGGTTGCACATGTTTGGTTGGGACGGTAATCACACATAAATCTAATCCATCATTTTACACACACACACCAAAAGCTCTCTTCGGTACACCACTTCTTCCTCAGGTGGTGACCTTAGGTAAACACCTCCCAAGGGCATTAGGGGCACCCGATGGTTTTTTTGAAAGAATGTAACCACAAAGAGTTCATGGTACACATGCATCATTATGCATCAACTAGTCTCTTGACAATGCAATCATGAACAAGGTAAAGTCATGAGTAGGGGTATGCATCATGTGGTGGTTCACAACAAGTTTACCACCGTCATATTTCGTCATCATGCAATCGGAAAAAGGGTACCGATGAACAAGAGGGGTGTCATGGTCAAAGGGCTGCTTGCCTTGATTGGCTTGTTCTTCGAGGTCTTCAAATCCCTCTCCTTCTTCTTCTTCAACAACTTCGTCAAATACGAGATTTAATCATCGCAAGAAAATAACAGAAAAATAAGACGATAATAAAAAGAAAAAAGTCAAAGTGCTCAGAAAAATGTCAACTTATTTTTGTAAAATACTAGGAGGAAAACTAGGAAGGGGAAAATTCTTAGTTTTGGATTTGGAGTTAGGGGGACAGAGTAGTGGATTTTCAAACAGAGATTTTATTGTTCAAATTTGGATTTAAATTTGAATAGTGCAAAAAAGTGTAATGGATGTGTATGAAAGTTACATCAATAAATAGGTGGGATTGTTATAAGATTTTAGGAGCTGGAATTATTCCATTTGGATAAATATTTTATCCTATGGAATTTTTGTAAAGCAGATAGAAAAAGAAAAAGGAAAGTGGCACTGTGCCACTGGGCCAGAAAGGCCACAGTGCAGAAGGCCCAGAGGGAATTCAGCCCGCGCGAGGCCACCACGTCGAAGGCGTAAAGGCGAAGTACGCCTTCAGCCAATGGGCGAACCGATGTGCGCGCTTGCGTCTTTAAACCTGACGGGTGGGTCCCACCCGTTAGGGCGTGAGGCTGACGAACAGGGCCCACGGCCGTCGTCGTCTGCCTCCGTCCAGAGGCGACGGCGAGCTCGCCGGCGGTGATATAGGGCACGGGAGGATGCGTGGGTGGTACCGTTGTGCTCAGGGAGGAGCCGCCATTCGGATGGAGGTGGAGTTGGTTGCCGGGGTGGCCTGGTTCGCCGGCGACAAGGAGGCAGGGCGGCGGTGCATCGGGAAGTGGACGGACTGCTCCGTTCGGCTTGCAATCAATGCGGAAGATGGAGGGGAAATGATCAGTGGGCTCCAGCGGTTCTAGATCGAGTGAGAGCGGTAGCGCAGAAGGCGTGTACATCTGGATTGATGGCGACCCGTGGCGGCGGAGCTCCGATCGATCCCGAGCACAAAAGCCCCTTGAGGACATTTGGGTGGTGCGGGCATGTTTTTGGGGGTGTGAGGAGGAGGCGGATGCCACTGGAGCGGCCCGGGGCGGGCTTATATAGCCGGGCACCGGTCCACCGTGGACTCGTGCGCCGGAGAGGTCACGGGCGAGGCCAGAGGTCGTGAGGGCACTCGTGAGCGAGTCCAGACCGTTTGTGGACCAGGTCCACGTCCATAGGAGGGAAGAGAAGGAGCGGGGAAGGCTCCAGAGAGCTCGCGCGTGTGAGGCCGTGCATTGGAGCTTGCGGGCGGCCGACGCGCGTGCAAGGGATGCCATAGGAGGGAGAAGGAGGAGGGGGACCAGGCTGTGGCGTGCCGTGGATGTCGAGGCGCATCGGCTGGCGTGAGGGGGAGAACCGTGGTGGCCGAAGGTGCTTGGCCCTGGGCGGCTACAGTGCCGGAGCGTATTGTAGCGCATTCCAGAGCACGCAAATGGCCGGCATTGGCATTGTTTATGCCCTGTGGGCGTGCCCTCTGGTGTCTGGTAGCTAAGGGAGGTAGTATAGAAAAGGGGGGATGCCTTGAATGCCATGGATGGCCAGTAGGAGAGGAGTGGGGTTGAGAGAGAGGGGGAAATGGGCTGTCTAGAGAGAGAAAGTGGGGTTTTACCCCTCCAATAATTGAGTTGTGGATTTTCCATTATTACTGGAGGTGCAAGGGGACTAGGAGGGGCCGTGGTAAAAAGTGGAACTCATGGAGATTAGTGGAAGAGGCCCAAACAGGGTATTTAGTTAACATGCAGAAGGTGTTTGATATGGTTTTGGGGTACTTGCACTAATTTCCTTCTTGTGCCACTTGGCAGGGGTGTTTTTCATGATAAAATGACAGGGCAGAAGGAAGATGAGCTCATTTGGAAGAGTTTGCTAATGAAACTTTGGCAAACCCTAGAAATTAGCAGAAATGAACTTGTGTAGATCTAGTTGAGCAAATCACTTCCCCTTGATGCACAACTTGGTGTGGTGGCCTCATTTGGTCATGTGAACATGCTCACAAAAGTTGGGGTCAAGGAGAGAAAGTTGGTAGTACAAAGTTGTTCAAATTTGATTCTGGTCAGAGAGGGTTTTGGGGCACTTTTCTGAACCAAACCAATTTGGATTGGGATGAAAACTTGCAAGATCATCACCTTAGGCATGTGTGACTTGCTAGAATTTTCTTGGAATTTTAAGAGAATATTTCCTTTGTAAATATTTCAAAAGCTTGAAATACCCAAAAAGAGTTTTTGAGGGTTTTGACCAATATTTTGAACATGACCATGTGTTGAAACTCATATATATGGACAATATATGTCCACTGAGTTTCCCTGAATTTTCACAAATATTTTTAAAGCATTAAAATAATTTTAACCTATTAAAGACCATTTCTGGCCTAAAGAAAAAGCCTTTAAATAAAATAGGAAAATTATTTTTAAAATTATATTTTTGTGGTTTATGGGAGTCCTATATCCAATAGATTTCAAATATACTCTTTGAAATATTTTTGATACCCCAAATCAAGTACTTGTAGTGCAAACCTCAATTCAGGGGTTTTTGGAAAACTAATTTTTGAAAATACTATTTGGCCAAATTATTTTTGTAAGAAAATACTATATTGCACTATACACATGGCATGATCATTGGGCAGAAGATTGGGGCAAGGAGATGAAGTATATAAGGTGGAGTTGTGTTGACTTTAAAGAGCACCTGAAAATCACAGAGAGAAAACCATCTCCAAATAAAAGCCAAATAATGCAAAAGTTTTTGTTGGTCAAAATTTTCATGCTTTGTTAATGCAAATGACATGTTACAAAATGCAGGGTGTGACAGTGCCCTTGCCACCGCTAAGCAGCATGAAGTCCATGGCAGTTTGTTTACGCCGGCCGTGCGGCCCAGTGAATTGTTGGGGTACAAGAAGCTCAAGGGGTCGATGCGGTGCAGCGTGTAGGTATACGGGAGGAAGCGGCCCGGCGGGGTGTTCCGCGTGAACCAGTTCGACTCGAATTTCCAAGTTGCAGATTGATGGACGAAGAAAATGATGGACTATAGTTTCGGCAAGACGACTCGTCGATCTGATCTGCTTGAGATGACCCGCAAGACATGATCAAAGCTGGACAGGTTGTGATGCGGAACATCCCACGGTCATCCCCATGGACACTACTTCGACTACTCAAGCTCCAAGTGGACCCATGACAAGAGCTCGAGCGCGTGCTATTCAATCCGAGGTTAACTTCTCCTTATTGAACTTCCCTTTGACCCACTTGAGACATGGCTACTACCTCAAACGGAGATGCTTTGTGTGCTTAGGTACCAAGGAAGCAACCAAGGAAAAGTTATGGTGCAAGATGAACATCAAGAGCATGTAGACGATCTGCCCAGCCCAGAAGGACCGGAACAACCGCCCAACTACTGCCCGGGCGGAACAACCGGCCTACTACCGCCCAACAACCGGCCCACCTTCTGTGATCAAGCGGAGCAAGGTCGGTGTTGCACCGGTTGTACCAGTTTCTTCCAAAAGACCGGAACAACCGCCCCGACGACCGGAACAACCACTGCCCTTCGGCGTACACCTCCAAAACCAGCGCCTGGGCTTCCAGCAGAACTACCGCCCCCACCTGACCGGTACTACCGCCCCGTATGAGCTCTCAGCGGAACTACCGGCCACATGACTGGTACTACCGGCCTGCCTGCGCGCAGTGAAATGGGTTTTCACCCCATGCATCCTCTCCCACTTACCCCTTCGTGGCTTAACACTATATATACTTGTCTCCTAGCTTTGTATTAGGGTTAGCATTGGTTTACCTCATTTGAGATAGAGCTTTGCTCATCCATCCGGATCTACTCCACCGCGAGGGACCGACACCTCTTCGGAGAAGATCCACTTGGATTCAAGACCTCCTCCCGGAGAAGACCCTCTTCAAGACCTCCTCTTGGAGAAGAACCAGTTACCCTATGTATCGTCCCTTGTTGGACTTGGATCTTGTATCACCTTGTGTCTCGATGATCTAGCACATGTGTGACTTTGTTCTTGTTGGTTGAGTGTTCTCTCGTGTTTTTCCCTCGTTCCCATCCTCGTGTTCTTCGTGTTCTTGGTAGGTTTCCCCTCCAAACATGAAAGATCGACCTCTAGGGTTCTACCCTACATCATCTTGGTATCATGAGCCACGTTAACAACGTTTTTGGAGCCCCTACCCCGTGTATTCTAGCTTGATTTTGTTGATTTCGTCCTAAATCCGAAAATCCCCACCAAAAATAGCCCCCACTTTTTTTGTGATTTGTTGGTTTTGATGATGTTTTGTCGATTTTGATCCATGGATTTGCTTGGTTTCGAGTGGATCTAGCATTTCCCCAAGTTTCCCCACCTTCCATCCACTACATCCACCCAATTTTGGCCCCCAAATCATCCATTTCCGCCCCAAACATCGCCCCAATCCAGATCTGCGAATTTTGCTGATCCCAGTGGTACTTCCGCCCATCAAACCGGTACTACCGCTGAGCTTCAGGACCGGTACTACCGTCCCCCAAGTGGTACTACCGCCCTTCCCAGTTTCAGCTACGGCTGCTTGACAGTTTTCCCCATAACCTCCACATTCGGAATCCAATTTTTGCGTTCTTTAGCTCGTTGAGGAGCTATTGACATCCCCCATCCACCTAGATAGGTTCCAACATCAATATACACCATCAAAATTTCCAAACTTTGGCATCTTTGCCTAGGGCTTTCACCACATCAGCCGCTATACCACCACCGCTTTCCACTACCACCATTCGACTTTGGGTTCAAGAATTTGAGTTGTGGTTTCCGTGTCCTATTGTGTTTCGGTTATATAGCTATGGCGCGACATCAACATCACCACCGCTCATCTTTGTCGACTACTCATCATCGCTACGGACGGTAACCTCGACGACATCTTTGTCTACGCCTTGCCATTGCATTGATAACCACCATAACCTTACTTTTGTGTTGCTTACCCATCGAGACTCGCCTTTGAGTATTGCTGGCAACGTGACTTGTGCACATTAGTGATCATACTCTCCATAAGCATACATACCATATCATCGTGGTGCATTGATACGTCCATTTTGCATCATGCTTTTATATCGATATTTATTGCATTATTGGCTGTTATTACACATTATGTCACAATACTTATGGCTATTCTCTCTTATTTTACAAGGTTTATCATGAAGAGGGGGAATGTCGGCAGCTGGGATTCTGGCTGGAAAAGGAGCAAATAGTGGAAACCTATTCTGCACAGCTCCAAAAATCCTGAAACTCCACGGAAGTCACTTTTGGAATTAATAAGAATTATTGAGCGAAGAAAATACCAAAGGGGGCCCACACCCTGGCCAGGAGGGTGGGGGGCGCCCCCCACTGGGCGCGCCCCCTGTCTCCTGGGCCCCCTAGTGGCCCTCCGGTGCCCATCTTCTGCTATATGAAGCCTCTTACCTTGTAAAAAAATCATAAGCAAGCTTACGGGACGAAACTCCGCCGCCACGAGGCGGAACCTTGGCGGAATCAATCTAGGGCTCCGACGGAGCTGTTCTACCGCGGAAACCTCCCTCCGCGAGGGGAAAATCATCACCATCGTCATCACCAATGATCCTCTCATTGGGAGGGGGGCAATCTCCATCAACATCTTCACTAGCACCATATCCTCTCAGAACCCTAGTTCATCTCTTGTATCCAATCTTGTATCAAAACCACAAATTGGTACCTGTGGTTGCTAATAGTGTTGATTACTCCTTGTAGTTGATGCTAATTGGTTTACTTGGTGGAAGATCATATGTTTAGATCCTTAATGCATATTAATACTCCTCTGATCATGAACGTGAATATGCTTTGTGAGTAGTTACGTTTGTTCCTGAGGACATGGGTGAAGTCTTGCTATTAGTAGTCATGTGAATTTGGTATTCGTTCTATATTTTGATGAGATGTATGTTGTCTCTCCTCTAGTGGTGTTATATGAACGTCGACTACAAGACACTTCACCATTATTTGGGCCTAGAGGAAGGCATTGAGAAGTAATAAGTAGATGATGGGTTGCTAGGGTGACAGAAACTTAAACCATAGTTTATGCGTTGCTTCGTAAGGGGCGGATTTGGATCCACTAGTTTCATGCTATGGTTAGGTTTACCTTAATACTTCTTTTGTAGTTGCAGATGCTTGCAATAGGGGTTAATCATAAGTGGGATGCTTGTCCAAGAAAGGGCAGTACCCAAGCACCGGTCCACCCACATATCAAATTATCAAAGTACCGAACGCGAATCATATGAGCGTGATGAAAACTAGCTTGACGATAATTCCCATGTGTCCTCGGGAGCGCTTTTCTCATTATAAGAAATTGTCAAGGCTTGTCATTTGCTACAAAAAGGATTGGTCCACCTTGCTGCGCTTTATTTACTTCCATTGCTTGTTACCCGTTACAAATTATCTTATCACAAAACTATCTGTTACCTACAATTTTAGTGCTTGCAGAGAATACTGCTACGTCTTGAGCTTGCGTTGGTTTTCCTTGAAGAGGAAATGGTGATGTAGCAATAGTAACGTAAGTATTTCCCTTAGTTTTTGAGAACCAAGGTATCAATCCAGTAGGAGGCTCCTCAAAAGTCCCACACACCTACACAAACAAACAAAGAACTCGCAACCAACGCAATAAAGGGATTGTCAATCCCTTCACGGCCACTTGCAAAAGTGAGATCTGATAGAGATAGTATGATAATATAAATATATTTTTGGTATTTTATAATATAGATGCAAAAAGTAAAGATGCAAATAAAAGTAGATTGAAAGCTTATATGATAAAAGATAGACCCGGGGGCCATAGGTTTTACTAGTGGCTTCTCTCAAGATGGCATAAGTATTACGGTGGTGGAAATTGTTTTTCGTTGGCTCCCTGGATGTTTTCGGGGTGCGTAGGTATATATAGGAGGAAGAAGTACGTCGGTGGCCGCTCGTGGGGCCCAGGAGACAGGGGGCGCGCCCAGGAGGGGTGGGCGCGCCCTCCTATCTCCTGGCCGCCTCGATTTCTTCTTGACTTGCACTCCAAGTTCCCTGGATCACGTTAGTTCCAAAAATCACGCTCCCAAAAGTTTCATTCCATTTGGACTCCGTTTGGTATTCTTTTTCTTCGAAATACTGAAATAGGCAGAAAAAAAATTAGCAATACGGGCTGGACCTCCGCTTAGTAGGTTAGTCCCAAAAATGATATAAATATGTAAAATAAAGCCCATAAACATCCAAAAGGGGTAATGTAATAGCATGGAACAATCAAAAATTATAGATACGTTGGAGACGTATCAAATACCTTACTGAAAACCGCTTGTCATTTCCTTCTGCTCCTCGTTGGGTTCGACACTCTTACTTATCGAAAGGACTATGATAGATCCTCTATACTTGTGGGTCATCAAGACTCTTTTCTGGCGCCGTTGCCGGGGAGTGAAGCGCCTTTGGTGAGTGTAACTTGGTAAGGAAGCATTTATATAGTGTGCTGAAATTTTCTGTCACTTGTTACTATGGAAACTAATCCTTTGAGGGGCTTGTTCGGGGCATCTTCGCCCCGACCAGTAGAGCAAAGAGTTGCTCCTCAACCTACTGAACCTACTGAAAATGTTTACTTTGAAATTCCTTCGGGTATGATAGAGAAACTTCTAGCTAATCCCTTTGCAGGAGATGGACCATTGCATCCCGATTTACACCTTATCTTTGTGGATGAAGTTTGTGGATTATTTAAGCTTGCAGGTATACCCGATGATGTTGTCAAGAGGAAGGTCTTCCCTTTATCTTTGAAGGGAGATGCATTGACATGGCACAGGCTATGTGATGATACGGGATCTTGGAACTATAAACGATTGAAGTTGGAATTTCACCAGAAGTTCTATCCTATGCATCTTGTTCGTCGTGATCGTAATTACATATATAATTTCTGGCCTCGCGAAGGAGAAAGCATCACTCAAGCTTGGGGGAGGCTTAAGTCAATGTTATATTCATGCCCCAATCATGAGCTCTCAAGAGATATGATTATTCAAAAAATTTATGCTCAGCTTTCTCTCAATGATTGCACCATGCTTGATACTTCCTGTGCTGGTTCTTACATGCTGAAGACTACTGAATTCAAGTGGGATTTACTGGAAAGAATTAAACGCAACTCTGAAGATTGGGGTTCCGACGATGGTAAGGAGTCAGGTATGACACCTAAGTTTGATTGTGTTAAATCTTTTATGGATACCGATGCTTTCATGGATTTAGCACTAAATATGGACTTGACTCTGAGAGAGTAGCTGATTTTTGTGAATCTTTTGCTACTCACGTTGATCTCCCTACGGACAAGTGGTTTAAATATAATCCTCCCACTGAAGTAAAGGTAGTTGCACCTATTACAGTTGAAGAAAAGACTATCACTTATAATGATCCTATTGTTCCTACTACTTATGTTGAGAAACCACCTTTTCCTGTTAGGATAAAGGATCATGCTAAAGCTTCAACTGTTGTTCGTAAGAGTAATACTAGAACATATACACCTCCTGACCAAATTAAAGTTGAACCTAGTATTTCTATGGTTAAAGATCTCTTGGATCATTAATATAGATGGGCATGTTATTTATTTCTGTGGTGAAACTGCTAATATTGCTAGACCAGATGCTAAGATACATAGACCCGTTGTAGGCATGCCTGTTATTTCCGTTAAGTTAGCAGATCATTGTTATCATGGCTTATGTGATATGGGTGCTAGTGCTAGTGCAATACCTCATTCCTTATATAAAGAAATTATGCATGACATTGCACCCGCTGAGTTAGAAGGTATTGATGTTACTATTAAGCTTGCCAATAGAGATACTATTTCACCAGTTGGGATTGCTAGAGATGTTGAAGTATTGTGTGGGAAAGTTAAATATCCTGCCAATTTTCTTGTTCTTGGTTCCCCAAAAGATGACTTTTGTCACATTATATTTGGTAGACCCTTCTTGAATACCGTTAATGCTAAGATTGATTGCGAAAATGATGTTGTTGCGATTGGCTTAGGGGATATGTCTGAGGAGTTTAATTTTGCTAGATTTAGTAGACAACCTCATGATAAAGAATTACCTAGTAAGGATGAGATTATTGGTCTTGCTTCTATTGTTGTACCTCCTAATGATCCTTTAGAACAATATCTGCTAGACCATGAAAATGATATGTTTATGAATGAAAGAAGGGAAATAGATGAAGTATTCTTTAAACAGGGTCCTATTTTGAAACACAACTTGCCTGTTAAAATCCTAGGGGATCCCCCTCCACCCAAGGGTGATCCCATGTTTGGGCTTAAACCATTACCTGATACTCTTAAATACGCTTATCTTGATGAAAAGAAGATATATCCTATTATTATTAGTGCTAACCTTTCAGAGCAGGAAGAGGAAAGATTATGGATAACTCTGAAGAAGCACCGTGCTGCTATTGGATATACTCTTGATGATCTTAAGGGCATTAGTCCCACTCTGTGCCAACACAAAATAAAGTTGGCGGAAGACGTCAAACCAGTTATTGATCACCAACGACAATTAAATTCTAAGATGAAAGAAGTGGTAAGAAAAGAAATACTAAAGCTCCTTGAGGCAGGTATAATTTATCCCGTTGCTGATAGTCAATGGGTAAGTCCTGTCCATTGTGTCCCTGAGAAGGGAGGTATTACCGTCATTCCAAATGATAAAGATGAATTTACCCTGCAAAGAATTATTACAGGTTATATGATGGTAATTGATTTCCGCAAATTAAATAAAGCTACTAATAAATATCATTACCCTTTACCTTTTATTGATCAAATGCTAGAAAGACTATCCAACCACACACATTTTTGCTTTCTAGATGGTTATTGTGGCTTCTCTCAAATACCTGTGTCAGCGGGCGATCAATCAAAAACTACTTTTACTTGCCCTTTCGGTACTTTTGCTTATAGACGTATGCCTTTTGGTTTATGTAATGCACCTGCTACCTTTCAAAGATGCATGATGGCTATATTCTCTGATTTTTGTGAAAATATTTGTGAGGTATTCATGGATGACTTCTCCGTTTATGGATCCTCTTTTGATGATTGTTTGAGCAACCTTGATCGAGTTTTTCAGAGATGCGAAGACACTAGTCTCGTCCTGAATTGGGAAAAGTGTCACTTTATGGTTAATGAAGGCATTGTCTTGGGACATAAGATTTCCGAGAGAGGTATTGAAGTTGATAAAGCCAAGGTTGATGCTATTGAAAAGATGCCATGTCCCAAGGACATAAAAGGTATAAGAAGTTTCCTTGGTCATGCCGATTTTTATAGGTGGTTCATTAAGGACTTTTCTAAAATCTCTAGGCCTCTGACTAATTTATTGCAAAAAGATATTCCTTTTGTCTTTGATGATGATTGTGTAGAAGCATTTGAAATACTTAAGAAAGCTTTGATCACTGCACCTATTGTCCAGCCACATGATTGGAATTTACCTTTTAAAATTATGTGTGATGCTAGTGATTATGCTGTAGGTGCTGTTCTAGGGCAAAGAGTTGATAAGAAATTGAATGTTATCCAGTATGCTAGTAAGACTCTTGATATTGCCTAGAGAAATTATGCTACTACTGAAAAAGAGTTCTTAGCAGTTGTGCTTGCATGTGATAAGTTTAGACCTTATATTGTTGATTCCAAAGTTACTATTCACACTGATCATGCTGCTATTAAATATTTTATGGAAAAGAAAGATGCTAAGCCTAGGCTCATTAGATGGGTTCTCCTGCTCCAAGAATTTGCTTTGCATATTATTGATAGAAAGGGAGCTGAGAACCCCATTGCAGACAACTTGTCTAGGTTAGAGAATATTCTTGATGACCCACTGCCTATTGATGATAGCTTTACTAATGAACAATTAGCGGTCATTAATGCTTCTCGTACTGCTCCTTGGTATGCTGATTATGCTAATTACATTATTGCTAAATTTATACCGCCTAGTTTCACAGACCGGCAAAAGAAAAAGTTCTTTTATGATTTAAGACATTACTTTTGGGACGACCCACACCATTATAAAGAAGGAGTAGATGGTGTTATTAGACGTTGTGTGCCTGAGCATGAACAGGAACAGATTCTATGCAAGTGTCACTCTGAATCCTATGGAGGACACCACGCTGGAGATAGAACTGCACACAAGGTACTGCAATCTGGTTTTTATTGGCCTACTCTCTTCAAAGATGCTCGTAAGTTTGTCTTATCTTGTGATGAATGTCAAAGAGTAGGTAACATTAGTAGACGTCAAGAAATGCCTATGAATTATTCTCTTGTTATTGAACCATTTGATGTTTGGGGCTTTGATTATATGGGACCTTTCCCTGCCTCTAATGGCTATACACATATTTTAGTTGCTATTAATTACGTTACTAAGTGGGTAGAAGCTATTCCAACTAGTAGTGCTGATCATAACACTTCTATTAAAATGCTTAAAGAAGTTATTTTTCTGAGGTTTGGAGTCCCTAGATATCTTATGACTGACGGTGGTTCACATTTTATTCATGGTGCTTTCCGTAAGATGCTTGCTAAGTATGATGTCAATCATAGAATCGCATCTCCTTATCACCCGCAGTCTAGTGGTCAAGTAGAGTTGAGCAATAGAGAGCTCAAATTAATTTTGCAGAAGACTGTGAATAGATCTAGAAAGAATTGGTCCAAAAAACTTGATGATGCATTATGGGCCTATAACTGCGTACAAAAATCCTATGGGTATGTCTCCATATAAGATGGTTTATGGAAAAGCGTGTCATTTACCTCTTGAACTTGAACATAAAGCATATTGGGCTATTAAAGAGCTCAACTATGACTTCAAACTTGCCGGTGAGAAGAGGTTGTTTGATATTAGCTCACTTGATGAATGGAGAACCCAAGCCTATTAGAATGCCAAGCTATTCAAAGAAAAAGTCAAACGCTGGCATGACACAAGGATACAAAAGCGTGAGTTTAACGTAGGAGATTATGTGTTATTATTCAACTCTCGTTTAAGATTTTTTGTAGGAAAACTTCTCTCTAAATGGGAAGGTCCTTACGTTATCAAGGGGGTCCATCGTTCCGGTGCCATAAAAATCAACAACTTCGAAGGCACAAGTCCGAGGGTGGTGAACGGTCAAAGAATCAAACATTATATCTCAGGTAACCCTATCAATGTTGGAACTAACATTATAGAAACCGTAACCTCGGAGGAATACATAAGGGACACTTTCCAGAATGTTTCAGACTCCAAAAAGGAATAGGTATGTGGTACGGTAAGTAAACCGACTCCAAAACAATTCTAATGGCAATTTCCTCCGTTTTGGAATATATAAGAATTTTGGGAAGCAAGAAGTAATCCGGGAAGGACACGAGGCCTCCACGAGGGTGGAGGGCATGCCCCCTACTGGGCGCGCCCCCTGTCTCGTGGGCACCTCGTGTGCCTCCCAGACTCCGTTTTCTTGCACGTTACAGATACGTCTCCATCGTATCTATAATTTTGATTGTTCTATGCCAATATTATTCAACTTTCATATACTTTTGGCAACTTTTTATACTATTTTTGGGACTAACATATTGATCCAGTGCCCAGTGCGAGTTCCTGTTTGTTGCATGTTTTATGTTTTGCAGAAACCCAATATCAAACGGAATCCAAACGGGATAAAAATGGACGGAGAATTATTTTGGAATATTTGGGATTTTCCGAAGGAAGAATCAACGCGAAACGGTGCCCGAGGTGGCCAGGAGATAGGGGGACGCGCCCTCCCACCCTGGGCGCGCCTGACACTCTCCTAGGCCACCCGTAAGGTGGTTGACGCTCTTCTTTTGCCACAAGAAAGCTAATTTTATGAGAAAAATCTGGGCGAAAGATTCACCCCAATCGGAGTTATGGATCTCCGGATATAAAAGAAACGGTGAAGGGGAAGGATCTGGGAACGCCCTTCGGAGGGGCTCTTGCCCCTCCCAAGCCATGGGAGCCAATGACCAGAGGGGAAACCCTTCTCCCATCTAGGGAGAAGGTCAAGGAAGAAGAAGAAGAAGGGGGGCTCTCTCCCCCTTGCTTCCGGTGGCGCCGGAACGCCGCCGGGGGCCATCATCATCACCGTGATCTACACCAACACCTCTGCCATCTTCACCAACATCTCCATCACCTTCCCCCATCTATATTCAGCGGTCCACTCTCCCATAACCCGCTGTACCCTCTACTTGAACATGGTGTTTTATGCTTCATATTATTTTTCAATGATGTGTTGCCATCCTATGATGTCTGAGTAGATTTTCGTTGTCCTATCGATGATTGATGAATTGCTATGATTAGTTTGAGTTGCATGTTTTATTATTGGTGTTGTCCTATGGTGCTCTCCATGTCGCGCAAGAGTGAGGGATTCCCGCTGTAGGGTTTGCAATATGTTTATGATTTGCTGATGGTGGGTGGCGTGAGTGACAGAAGCACAAACCCGAGTAAGTTGGTTGTTTGCGTACGGGATAAAGGGGACTTGATACTTTAATGCTATGGTTGGGTTTTACCTTAATGATCTTTAGTAGTCGCGGATGCTTGCTAGAGTTCAAATCATAAGTGCATATGATCCAAGAAGAGAAAGTATGTTAGCTTATGCCTCTCCCTCAAATAGAATTGCAATAGTGATTACCGGTCTAGTAACGTAGTCAATTGCTTAGGGACAATTTCACAACTCCTACCACCACTTTTCCACACTCGCTATATTTACTTTATTGCTTCTTTATCTAAACAGCCCCTACTTTTTATTTACGTGCTCTTTATTATCTTGCAAACCTATCCAACAACACCTACAAAGTACTTCTAGTTTCATACTTGTTCTAGGTAAAGCGAACGTCAAGCGTGTAGAGTCGTATCAGTGGCCGATAGGACTTGAGAGAGTATTTGTTCTACCTTTAGCTCCTCGTTGGGTTCGACACTCTTACTTATCGAAAGAGGCTACAACTATCCTGTATACTTGCGGGTCATCAGTTACTTCTTTTGGTCGGTAAAAATTCATTATATAATCTACTGAAGGTTTTGACCACCGTATCACGCAAATATCATGTGTTTTTGTTTTGAGCTGTTTCTGTCGCAGATTTAGAGCAAGATGTCTTCTCAAGAGTCAGTTGGGGAGAGTCGGGCGTCTCACCCGACACTAGGTCCAGGAGAAAATAGTGATGCTTATCACTTTGGACCATTAACGGAGGACAAGATGGAGGCTGACTTAAAAAGGATAGATGCCATGGAGGAAGATCAAGAAGTTACCTCTCACTTCCAAGCAGGATTCATGATGGGGGAACTACGGAGCCCGGCTATTCCAAATTCGGTCATCCCTTCCAATGTTAACTTTCTTTCTTATGAAAATATGAAAAAGAGTGTCACTTGTTCTCCAGAAGCTATGCAACATCCTTGGGTAAAAGGAGCTTTAGCCATCACTGGCAAGCCCCGCAAGGAAAATATGGACCTCAAACAACAAGTCAATAAGCTCGAGGAGGAGAATCGTATCCTGAGGGGCATTATCGCCAAGAAGATCACAACACCAACTCTGAAGGAGACATAATCACATGGGTATGGGCACTCCCCTTGGCAACTGCCAAGCTTGGGGGAGGTGCCCAGTATCGTATCACCATCACACGCCTATCTTTACTGTTTTTCTTAGTTCGATCCTTTTAGTAGTATCTTGATCTAGTAGACTAAAGTTTTGGTATGAATTAGTTTTTAGTTTTGCTTTGTGATCTCTTGATGTAATCGAGTCCGTGAGCTATCTATAATAAATATTAGTGTTGAGTCAAGGGCTTTGCTATCTTGCTATGATCTTGAGAAAATAGAAAGAATAAAAATAAATAAAAGAGTTCATATTGATCTTATGGATAGTAATGAATTCACATATAAAGAGTATGAGGCATAAAAGTTGTTGAGAGTTGACAAACGTAGTTTTGGTCATCGTTGCAATTAATAGGAAGTAATAAAGAAAGAGAGGTTTTCACATATAAATACACTATCTTGGACATCTTTTATGACCGTGAGCACTCATTAAGTATGAAATGCTAAAGAGTTGATGTTGGACAAGGAAGACAACGTAATGGTTTATGTTTTCTCACATCTCAGTTAAAGTATATTGTCATGGATCTTCCGAACATGTTGAGCTTGCCTTTCCCCCTCATGCTAGCCAAATTCCTTACACCAAGTAGAGATACTACCTGTGCTTCCAAATATCCTTAAACCTAGTTTTTGCCATGAGAGTCCACCATACCTACCAATGGATTTAGTAAGATCCTTCAAGTAAGTTGTCATGTTGAAAGCAATAAAAATTGCTCTTTAAATATGTATGACTTATTAGTGCGGAGAAAATAAGCTTTATACGATCGTGTGATATGGAAGTAATAAAGGTTCATATCACAAGTGGCAATATAAAGTGGCATGCTTTTGCATTAAGATTTTGTGCATCCAACCCTAAAAGCACATGATAACCTCTGCTTCCCTCTGCGAAGGGCCTATCTTTTACTTTATGTATTTTACTTTATGCAAGACTCAAGGTGATCTTCACCTTTCCCTTTTTCATTTTATCCTTTGGCAAGCCCCTCGTGTTGGAAAGATCCTGATATATATATCCAATTGGATGTAAGTTAGCATGAACTATTATTGTTGACATCACCCAAAGGTGAATACGTTGGGAGGCAACACAATAAGCCCCTATCTTTCTCAGTGTCCGGTTGAAACTCCATAACCATAAGTATTGCGTGAGTGTTAGCAATTGTAGACTATATGATAGTTGAGTATGTGGACTTGCTGAAAAGCTCTATTCTTGACTCTTTCTGATGTTATGATAAATTGCAATAGCTTCGATGACTGAGACTATAGTTTGTTAGTTCTCAATGAAGTTTATGTTCCATACTTGACATTGTGAATAGATTGTTATTTGAGTATAAGAAATCATATGACAAAATCCATATATGTTGCTGTTATAAGAATAATCATGATGCCCTCATGTCTGTATTTTATTTTTATCGACACCTCTATCTCTAAACATGTGGACATATTTTTCGATTTCGGCTTCCGCTTGAGGACAAGCGAGGTCTAAGCTTGGGGGAGTTGATATGTCCATTTTGCATCATGCTTTTATATCGATATTTATTGCATTATGGGCTGTTATTACACATTATGTCACAATAGTTATGGCTATTCTCTCTTATTTTACAAGGTTTATTGTCGGTGTCAAAACCGGCGGATCTCGGGTAGGGGGTCCCGAACTGTGTGTCTAGGCAGATGGTAACAGGAGACAAGGGACACGATGTTTTTACCCAGGTTCGGGCCCTCTCGGTGGAGGTAAAACCCTACTCCTGCTTGATTAATATTGATGATATGGGTAGTACAAGAGTAGATCTACCACGAGATCAAGGAGGCTAAACCCTAGAAGCTAGCCTATGGTATGATTGTTGTTCGTCCTACGGACTAAAACCCACCGGTTTATATAGACAACGGAGAGGGCTAGGGTTACACAGAGTCGGTTACAATGGTAGGAGATCTGCATATCCGTATCGCCAAGCTTGCCTTCCACGCCAAGGAAAGTCCCATTCGGACACGGGACGAAGTCTTCAATCTTGTATCTTCATAGTCTTGGAGTCCGGCTGACGGTGATAGTTTGGCTATCCGGACACCCCCTAGTCCAGGACCCCCTCAGTAGCCCCTGAACCAGGCTTCAATGACGACGAGTCCAGCGCGCATATTGTCTTCGGCATTGCAAGGCGGGTTCCTCCTCCGAATAATTCATAGAAGATTTTGAACACCAGGATAGTGTCCGGCTCTGCAAAATAAATTCCACATACCACCATAGAGAGAATAATATATACACAAGTTCAATCTGCTGACGTATCTCGCGACATGATGTCACGCCACGGCCAAGCCTTTATTCGAATCGTCTTTATTGTTCCATCTCAGCGCGTTTAGCGAAGCGGTTTCCTTGGCACGTCTTGTCAAAGCAGAGATCGTGTCCCCTTATTCCGGGATTCTCATCAATACGGGCGTGAGTAACCCAACCGCGCCCATTGGCACGCCCCCTCCATCGAAGGCGAGTCCCAAACGGTCACGAGGACGGCTCTTGGTATTCAACCCCTTTATAACGAGACCAAGGCCTATTCCTTTTCTTCAATCTCAATCGAATCTGCCCCTCGCCTCGAGTTCCAACACCCAAGGCTCCAGATTCAGGCGCTCCGGACCTTCAACAATGTCCGGCTCTGACCTACAAGGCCGGTGGATGCCTTCTTCCGTCACGGAAGAAGATGTGCTAAAGTTGAGAGACGCCAGGTATCTAACTGGCGAAATCCCGCATAGGCTGCCTGCCAAGGGCAAGTCATTCCCACTCCCGAGCCCGGTGAGAGCGTGGTGTTCGTGCCTCACTTCCGTCGGGGTCTAGGTTTCCTGACGGACCCCTTTGTGAGGGGGCTCATGTTTTACTATGGGCTAGAATTCCATGACATGGATCCAGAGTCCATCCTCCACATCTCATCGTTCATTGTTGTATGCGAAGCCTTCCTCCGCACTACCCCTCACTTTGGATTGTGGCTCAAGACCTTCAACGTGGAGCCGAAGATGATCGAGGGGCGGCAGGCAGAGTGCGGAGGGGCAGTTATAAGCAAGAGGGCAGACGCTCCATGGCCCGAGGGCTTTTTTGAAGAGGAGCTTGGTTTGTGGCAACAGGAGTGGTTCTAAATTACCGCTCCCAGGGGCACCAGATGGGTGGCACCGCCTGCCTTTTGTTCGGGCCCTCCACAACGGCTGGCGTCATGGGTCAACAAAGGGCTTGACTGGGGGCCGTCCAAGGACATACCATTATTGCAGGGCCGTATTCGAGACCTCCAAGAGAGGGAGATCAATCTGGTTGTAGTGGCACAGGTCATGCTGATTTGGCGCCTTCTGCCCTGCAAACGTCGCCCCCTCCGCCTGTGGGAATTCAATCCGGAGGGACCACGAGCTCTCCAACACTTCATGGGTGCGACGCCCGTGGAGATGTATAAACTTTTCTTCGGATCACAAGAGATGTGTCCGGACTTGACCGAGGACGCAGGTCTAAGCTACAATCGCCCGGATACTCAAGTAAGTAGTTCCTGTGCCCGGACATGCCATCCGTACATTTATCATAAACTTGCCCTTTAAAGAGCTGTCCCTTGAACATGAATGGATAGCAAAAGTAAAACTAATAAGGTGTCCGGCCCCCCACCCTGAGACCACGCCGGATCCTGTGTTAACCAAGATGCTGGAGGCTGCGCCTTTGGAAGAGGGCGAAGGGGGGAACAGGAAAGCTACCACCTCCGCTAAGGAGGCTTTTAAGGAAGGGGGATCGAGAATCCCCCCCTCCAAGGGGAGAAGAGGACCGCTTCTGAAGATCTAGAGACCAAGGCCTCAAAGCGGGGGAAGAAATCTTCACCAGAGGGTCCTGCGCCGGGAGGAGCCCCGGCCGCACTATTTCCCCAAGGAAATCAGCCCTCTAGCGAGCCGTAAGTAGAAAGGGGAGTTTTGTAATAAGGGACATCCCCGTTTTTATTTCTGAAGATAAACGAAGTTATTACCTTGTAGTTCGGATCTCAGCCCTTCTCCGCAGAGCTCATCTTCGGGGGATCTTCATCCGGAGATGATGGAGAGCGAAACGCCTCCATCTGCCGCACCGTCAGGCAGGGCGGACGACCCTGAGGTGTCGTCACGGAGGGCTTCCCCGAGTCCAGCGGGGCCGGAAAGTTCGGCGCCAACTGGTGTACGGTCGGAGGAGCTGAAGGATCTGCTCGGGCGGGCATCTATCTCAGAAGATCACCGTACGTTAATGGGTACGGTGATTGAAAGGATTTCATCCGCTGAGAGTGGGTTGCATGAGGCCATCAGAAGTTTACTGATGGGGTTTAAGGTACGCGAAAATGATATAGCTTCTGACAGTTTTGCATATGGAATGCGCCCTGTATAGATAGTAGCCCCTGAGACTCGGTACGTTGTCAAAAGTGATAGTGTGCCGAGGATCATAATCTCAGTTATAAGATGTCGCCCTTCCTATTCAGGGGGCGGAGCGTTCGGTGGCCAGCCGGACTGGTAGATTTGCCAAACTGAAGCGGCAACTTGACGTTGCGGATGCGGACATCGCGCTAGTCAATAAGCGACTTGACGAGTCACAAGGTATGTGGCTTCTCCGTGGACACCTGGTGAGGGAGCTCGACGCCCGTGCCTTACTACATGTATGCTTAATGTAGATGGTGCCGCCGCTATGGAGGACCTTCGGGCAGAGCTCGCCCGAGACAAGGAGCAAGCCCGAAAAAGTGATGCGGCTGCCTTGAAGGCGGCCGAAGAGCTAAAAGCCGAACAGGCTGCTCACTGCCGAAGCAGGGAGGAAATGGCCAAGATGGCCGTGGAGCTGAAGGATGCTACCGACCGCTGCGAGTGTCTTAAAAGGGAACGCCGAGCGGAGCAAGAGGACCTGAAGAAGGCCACCGCCGAAGCCAAGGATGCCCGCTCCGCGATGAGAGCTATGAAGGAGGAGCTACGTCAGGCCGGGGATATTGCGGCTGGAAAGCCCTTTCTGCTGCGTAGGAAGTTCACGGATCCGAAGTATGCTCAGTTGGGCCAGTTGTGGGGTGCGGAGGATGCTTATCTGAATTTGGCGGCGAGTGCCGCAGACGCAGTCGCACACTTCCGAGGCCAAAAGGATCACGGAATGGAAGAGCTTTTTCTATCGCAATTCCATAGTCCGGAGCGTCCACTTCCATTGACCGATCGGTTAGCCGAATGGCTGAGCTGAATAGGTTGTCCGGACTTGCCATGAAGGATGTCGTGGCTCATTTGTGGCCGAAAAGGCCCGAGCCGAAGAGTTATTTTGCCTTGGTGCAGTAGTTCCTTGATGCGGTGCCGCATATCGAGGCGATGAAGCGGTCGGCATGCATAGAGGGTGCACGAATGGCACTCGCCCGTGTCAAAACATACTGGGCAGAGATGGAGGCCACCGATGTTGCATCCCAGGATTCGGACAGAAGCCGATTACCAGCCGGACACTATTTTGAGGAAGTCCTGCAGGGCGCTCGTTTAATAGAGACGCAGTGCTCGAAAGATGTTATGTTCAAATGACATGTATGATTTGTGAAACCATGTTTCAAATATAATATAAGGGCTTTTTATACTTGTGCATTCAAGTGTTGAAATACCTCCTGTGCGGCCGTTAACGTATATGTGTATATAACCTGAAAGATGGCAGTCTTCGGCTTCAGCCCCCACGCACATAGTGCTGGGGTGTTTGCAAAAAAGAGCGCATTTTCACACTTAATCCAACGTCTTGGTCCTGTGAAGGAGGTGATAGCGTAGCAAACTAGGCAACCGGACTATAATGCTTTATCACTTTCACTTAGCCATAGGAGTTCGATGGTGGGGCTACTATATAGCCCCTAGGGGCACTGCGCTCTCCGAATTTCGGGGCGCATATGTGCCTGACCGGGAAACAATCCTTCGTTAAAGCGGAGGAATGCTAAACATTCTGGTGGTCGATCGAGTGGTTGACCAGTCTCTCGCTACATCATAGAGTCAGTTTTCGGCTTTCTCTACTGAGGTGCTACCTGGACGAACCGGGGCACAATCACAGTAGTTCTCCTGGTGCTGCGTTAACCGATAGAGCGGAACGTAAGGCAGCAAAACACAGGAGCCGGGCAAACCCAAGATTTGACCAAAGACATGATTCGGAGCTGATGCATATAAGGCCTAACTCGAGACGCCGAACACTCCCTAAGGTATTCGGTCTTTATGAAAACGGGCAGAACAATGCCCTAAGCCCCTAGTGTCCAGGTACGCGCAAAAATTTCTGATGCGGCCGATGCCAAAACGCCAGCCTCCTCCTTGGTTATAGTGAGGAACCGGGGGATGTGTATCAACAAGAGACAGTAAGAAAGGTTTACGCAGGGTCTTAATCTGAAAAGAATCCTTGCAACGGGTCCCTACTGCACGTCTGCGCCTGTGTCTTCATTGTGTCGTATCCTGGACGAGCGTAGCACGGTGTTCATCTGTAAAAGAGAAGAACTTAGTTTGAAAAAAAGGCATCGTGCGAAAAATGTATAAATAGAGTATAAGTCAAAGAACGAATAAAATTGAGCTTTATTGTCTCTTATTGTACATGCGTGCAACCCCTTGTAAGTGGGTACGCGGCTAGTAAGCTCCTTTTTTATTCGTGCCGGACTCGCCTAATTGTGTCCGGGATCTGAATGACTTGTTTGGGTGCTTTGATCAGCAAAGCCGGATTAATGTGTGGCTGTCAAGGCAGTCTCACTTTCTTCCGTATTCAAGGAACACTCGAGGTTTCCCTTTAATGAGATGATGCCGCGTGGACCGGGCATTTTAAGTGTAAGAGATGCATAATGTGGTATTGCGTTAAAGCGGGCGAAAGCTTCGCGTCCCAATAGTGCTTGATAGCTAATTTTAAATGGGGCGATGTGGAAGACTAACTTTTCGCGACGGAAGTTGTCGGATGAGCCGGACACAACTTCTAGTGGTAGAGAGCCCGTACAATGGGCATATGGGCCTGGCATCACTCCTTTAAAGGAAGTGTTGCTATGGCGTATTTTGGCTGGGTCTATCCCCATTCTGCGGATTGTATCCTGATATAGTAGGTTTAGATCACTGCCGCCGTCCATTAGGACTTGTGTAAATTGTAGTCCATCGATTATAGGATCTAATATCAGAGCAGTCCATCCTGCGTTCCGGATACTTCTGGAGTAATCCCGATGGTCGAAAGTGGCTGGTTTTGACATCCAGTGTCGGGACTCCGCTGGGGTGGACCGTGCGGCGCGTGCTTTAATGGGCGCCGCTCTATTTTTGCCTGTTGTCACACGAAGTGAGTTTACTGTTTTGACCTCTTGTGGGAAATTCCTTTGTTTTCCGGTGCTCTGCATGTGGAGTTCGTCATCGTCCTCACTTGGTGTGTCGAGCCCCTTGTGTTCGGCATTAAGTCGGCCAGACTGTTTGAAGACCCAACAATCTCTGTGGGTGTGGTTTGCAGGCTTCCCGGAGGTGCTGTGGATTTGGCATATCTTGTCCAAGATTTTGTTTAGGTTGGATAGCTCGTCGCTGTTGTCCTTGAGAGGCAGTGTTTTGTTGTTCTGCCGAGAGCTTTTGAATCCGGCGTTGACTGCCGTGCTCTTTGGGCCATTTCCCTTAGTCCGGCGCTGGTCCTTTCTGCATCGTGGTTTCCCATTTCCATCCTTGGCCTCGGATATAATTGGGTCACTGGTGCTGCATCTTGCTAGCCAGCTATCCTCTCCCGCGCAAAAGCGGGTCATGAGGCTTGTTAGTGCGGCCATTGTCCTTGGCTTTTCCTAGCCGAGGTGTCCGGCGAGCCATTCGTCTCGGACGTTATGTTTGAAGGCTGCTAAGGCTTCAACATCCGGACAGTCGACTATTTGGTTCTTTTTGGTGAGGAACCTGTTCCAGAACTTGCGGGCTGACTCTCCGGGCTGTTGGGTTATGTGACTTAAATCGTCTGCATCTGGAGGGCGGACGTAAGTCCCCTAAAAATTTGCCCGAAACGCATCCTCGAGCTCTTCCCAACTTCCAATGGTATTTTCTGGGAGGCTTTTGAGCCAATGCCGAGCTGGCCCTTTGAGATTGAGGGGTAAGTATTTTATGGCGTGGAGGTCATCTCCTCTAGCCATATGTATGTGCAGGATGTAATCCTCAATCCAGACTCCAGGGTCTGTTGTTCCGTCGTATGCCTCTATGTTACGGGCTTGAATCTCGCTGGAAATTCATGATCCAGCACCTCATCGGTGAAACATAAGGGGTGTGCGGCGCCCCTGTATTTGGGTGTGCCGTGATGTTCGAATACTCGACGTGTTGTATTGCTTTCTGGGGCTTGCTTTCTTCGCCCATAGATGGACCTGACCGGGCCATCTCTTTTGTGAGGATCCTTATGTGGATCGCGTGCCGCATTATGTGCGGCGCCGCTTGTCGCTCTTTGTTTGTCATGTGGTCGTCTATCCAACCGGGCAGCCTCTTTGTTCTTTGATTGTGGGGGCTCTACGGCCTCCTCGTCAAATTCGGGCAGTAGTTTGCGCTTTGGGTAGCTTTTTGCTTGGCGACTATCGCCATATTTGTCTGCGGCCTTGAGTACTTTGCTCCATCTCATTCTGATTACGTCTTCCGCTGTTTTGAGCTTCCGCTTCTGCTCCTTCAGACTTCGTGCAGTGGCGACGAGCCTTTTTTGGAGGTTCTTCTGCTCCAACGATGTGTCCGGCGTGAGGTCATCCGGACTGTTGTTTTCACCGGGGATGGATTGCTTATCCAATTTATCCTATTCAGATGGTTGCTCGGGGGCATGTTCGTCGTCCACCGGTTCGCCCTGCTCTATGGCTGGGTCCGCATGGGTGCTGTTGTTGTCGAGGCGGGACTTTGGGCGGCGCTTGCGTCGCCGTTTCGGCTGTTTTTCGAGGGAGTTATCCTTCGCAGCGTCCCGTTGTTCCTCGTTATCGCTTCCTTTAGGTGTGTCCACCATATAAACATCGTGAGTTGAGGTGGCCTTCCAGTGCCCTATAGGCGCTGGGTCTTGGTCGTCTCCGGCATCGTCGTCCATACCGTCGATGTCTTCAGAGTCGAAGTCTAGCATGTCGGTTAAGTCATCGACAGTGGCTACGAAGTGGGTGGTGGGTGGGCTTTGAATTTCTTCGTCGTCCGCATCCCAACCGTTCTGACCGTAATCTGGCCAGGGCTCTCCTGATAAAGAGAGACACTTTAGCGAATTCAGGATGTCGCCAAAAGGCGAGTGCTAAAAGATGTCCGCAGCGGTGAACTCCATGATCGGCGCCCAATCGGATTCGATTGGCAGGGGCGCGGAAGGTTCGGGGCCCGGAGAAGAGTCCGACACCTTGGAGTCACGAGCTTCACAAGGGACAGGGTCGGTATTCAGCTCCATTGCCATAGAGGTAGCAGCCCCCGAGGCAGTGTCCAGCCACCCATCCTCGATCGGCGCAGTCGGTTCCGAGCTAAGGGTCGGAGCGGACTCTTGTGCGGCCTCCAAGGCACTATCCAGCAGTAGAGCTAAATCATGCCCATCGTGACAGTGCAGCGCTCTCGGCAGTGGCTCGAATCCGTCGAAGATCAAGTCTCCGCGGATGTCGGCCGTATGGTTCAAACTTCCAAATCTGACCTGATGGCCAGGGCGTAGCTTTCGATCTGCTCCAAATGGCCAAGTGAATTGGCCCGCAGTGCAAAGCCGCTGAATAGGAAGATCTGTCCGGGGAGAAAAGTCTCGCCCTGGACCGCGTTGATTTTGATGATTGAAGGAGCCATCGGGCCTATAGGTGACGACACAGAGGAACTCTCAATGAAAGCACCAATGTCGGTGTCAAAACCGGCGGATCTCGGGTAGGGGGTCCCGAACTGTGCGTCTAGGCGGATGGTAACAGGAGACAAGGGACACGATGTTTTTACCCAGTTTCGGGCCCTCTCGGTGGAGGTAAAACCCTACTCCTGCTTGATTAATATTGATGATATGGGTAGTACAAGAGTAGATCTACCACGAGATCAAGGAGGCTAAACCCTAGAAGCTAGCCTATGGTATGATTGTTGTTCATCCTACGGACTAAAACCCTCCGGTTTATATAGACACTGGAGAGGGCTAGGGTTACACAGAGTCAGCTACAATGGTAGGATATCTACATATCCGTATCGCTAAGCTTGCCTTCCACGCCAAGGAAAGTCCCATCCGGACACGGGACGAAGTCTTCAATCTTGTATCTTCATAGTCTTGGAGTCCGGCCGATGGTGATAGTTCGGCTATCCGGACACCCCCTAGTCCAGGACTCCCTCATTTATCATGAAGAGGGAGAATGGCGGCAGCTAGGATTCTGGCTGGAAAAGGAGCAAATATTGGAAACCTATTTTGCACAGCTCCAAAAATCCAGAAACTCCACGGAAGTCACTTTTGGAATTAATAATAATTATTGAGCGAAGAAAATACCAGAGGGGGCCCACACGCATATATTCATATCATCTCTTGTGTCACAAAGTTGTCATCGCATACACAATCTTGGTTCGTGAAGTTTGGCATGAGAAAAGAGCTCAAAAGTTAAAGAGCCAAACAAGCTTTTAAGCAAAAAGAGAAAGATAAGCAAAAAAATTATAAGCAAGAACCATAGCATCATACTACATTAAGGTTGTCATGCCTGATCATCTTGGATCATATCACCGAAATACCATACATATAGCATACTTGGAATAGAGGTCGTTGCATTTTTGCTTCATAGGTTGCGCACAAGCTCCGTATCCGCCTATTGTGCAATCGTGCTAGCGTCTCTCTAGTATTGTGCAACAAGAGCATTTTTGTGGACTCCACATTTTGGCTCATTTTTGCTTTGCACAATCCCACTTATCTATTTGCGTGTGTGTTTCCGTGTGCCACTACTTGCTTGGTCTACTTGTTGCATTTGCGAATTTCCGAATCTTTTTCAACATCTTTGAGTCTAACTAACAATTGCATCAAATTTTGTGCCACCATCCTAACCGAGCTCCACCATAAGCTTTTACTTGTGTAGGTGTGAGAACCGACAAGAATTGGTACCAATTGTGCTATTTCATTGACTACATTTGAGTGATCCTTGATCCATCTTCAACATCGGTCAAGGTACATTTGGTATAAGTTCTTCTCTTTCTCCCACTCACATTTTTTGCTTGGAATGATGGATAGGCCGAGTTCTTCTACCAACCCACTCTTCATCGAGCAAGACGACGACATGTCATCATATATCACCAAGAGCCACCTCTTTGGTGCACAACGAGCGTTGCATCAAGAGCAACAAGCAATGAGCGACCGCATCGACAATCTCGCCACCGACTTGCGACTCTTTTTGCAACGAACAATAGACTACTTCGACAACAAGCTCGACGCTCACAAACAAGAGAACGACGCAAGAATGGACGAGATCCGTGCCTTGTTGGTGAACCGCCATTCTTCCACTTCTTCCTACTCAAGACAGAGCCGCTCAAGTCGACACACCGACGACACCTTCTCCGGCTCAAGTACACCGACATCAAACACTCTATGCCAAGCCGCGCGTCAAGACCGTCATGCATCTTGCAATCCTCTACACGTCAATCATTCACAAGAGCAAGTCGACGAGCAAGCACATCGTCATCAACCAAACCAAGTCCCTCTTGCACAAGCTCAAGAACGACAACATCTACGTCAACTAGAGGAAGAACGAGAATGACAACATCAAGATGAACCAGACGCCGAGGCTCAACGTCTTCAACAACAACAACAACAACAACAACAACATGAAGCACAAGCTCTTGGGGCGCAACATGCCTTCAAGAATCAAATCGAGCCATTGCCAAACGCAACCACGATAGGTGCAATCAAGAGGAAGCACTTCGAGAAGAAATCCAAGAGCGGAACTACCAACCAAGAGTGCAACATCAAGTTCCTCCACCTCCTCCACAAGCTCGACAAGCTCCTCCACAACCTCAAGTTCAACAAGAGAAAGACGAGGTTGATAATCCTCCACATTAAGGGCGTCATCATCAACCTCGACCCCAACACAATGAAGAGCAACGCTACGGCAAGCTAAAGTTCACCATGCCCAAGTTCAATGGAAGCAATGATCCCGAAGAGTACCTATCATGGGCATTGAAGGTTGACAAAATCTTTCGTTTGCACAACTATGGGGAAGGGAAGAAGATCGCTATGGCATCACTTGAGTTCCAAGACTATGGAAATCCTCCACACCAAGAGCAACATGAGGTTGATAATCCTCCACGTAAAGGGCATCATCATCAACCTCGACCCCAACATAATGAAGAGCAATGCTACGGCAAGCTAAAGTTCACCATGACCAAGTTCAATGGAAGCAATGATCCCGAAGAGTACCTATCATGGGCATTGAAGGTTGACAAAATCTTTCGTTTGCACAACTATGAGGAAGAGAAGAAGATCGCTATGGCATCACTTGAGTTCCAAGACTATGTGCTCATATGGTGGGAATAAGTCCTTGAGCGCCGAGAAGCAAGAGGTGAACCACCAATCACCACTTGGGACCAAATGAAAGATGTCATGCATGCACACTTTGTGCCAACCTACTACAACCGCGATCTCTTCAATAAGATCCAACTCCTCAAGCAAGGAACAAAGAGTGTTGAAGAATACTACAAGGAAATGGAGATAGCCATGATACGAGCCAATGTCACGGAAGATGATGAGCAAACTATGGCACGTTTCTTGAATGGCCTCAATCATCCCATCAAGAAGATTGCCGACTTCCAACCCTACTCCAACCTCATTGAGATCGTGCATCAAGCTACCAAAGCAGAATGCCAAGTGCAAGATGACTTCAAGTACGCCAAGTACTCGTCCAAGAGCTACGGCTTCTCCAACAACCAAGCTTCAACGACTCCAACAACTTCTACCTCAACCAAGCCATCTACAAGCAACGACAACAAGTCGAGCTACAAGAAAACTTCGACAACCTCAAGTTCTCCTCCTCCTACTACAAGCAACTTCAAGCCGCGCGCTTCATCATCTACTCCAACCGATGAGACCGTCAAGACAAGCTCCTTCAAGTGTTTCACTTGCGGCGGCCGAGGCCACAAGTCCTTTCAATGTACAAACAAGTGCACCATGATCCTCAACGACGACGGAACCTATGACTCCATGAGTGAAGAGGAGATTGAAGCCCTTGAGCAAGTGGCCATGCACCGGCACGTGAACAAAGATGAAGATGATCAAGTCTTTTGTGATGAGGATTCTAGCCCCGCTCTCGTTGTCTCCAAAGTCTTGACTCTTCAACATCAACAAGACGAAGACCAAAGATGCCTCATCTTCCACACAAAGGTCGGCATTAATGGAAGGTCCGTCAAGGTCATCATCGATGGAGGTAGTTGTCACAACTTGGCAAGTGAAGAACTATGCTCCAAGCTCCAATTGGTTAAGATGAAGCACCCGCACCCATACAAGGTCTAATGGCTAAGCGATTCCGGCACTATAAAAGTTGAGCATACGGTCAAAGTTTCCTTCAAATTTGGAGCATATGAAGACACTTTGGAGTGTGATGTCGTCCCGATGTCCATTTGCCACCTCCTTCTTGGTCGAGCATGGCAATTTGACCACGGCGTCATCCACAACGGGCGTACTGATACGTCTCCAACATATCTATAATTTTATGAAGCATTCATGCTATTTTATTATCTATTTTGAATGATTACGGGCTTTATTATACACTTTTATTTTACTTTTGGGACTAACCTATTAACCGGAGGCCCAGCCCATATTGCTGTTTTATTGCCAGTTTCAGTATTTCGAAGAAAAGGAATATCAAACGAAGTCCAAACGGAATGAAACCTTCGGCAGCGTGATTTTTTGGAAGAGTATGATCCTGGAGACTTGGAGTTCACGTCAGAAGATCCTCGAGGCAGCCACGAGATAGGAGGGCGCGCCCCCCTATCTCGTGGGCCCCTTGAGCACCTCCCGACCGACTTCTTTCGCCTATATAAGCCTACGTACCCTTAAAACATCGAATATCAAGATAGATCGGGAGTTCCGCCTCCGCAAGCCTCTGTAGCCACGAAAAACCTCTCGGGAGCCCGTTCCGGCACCCTGCCGGAGGGGGAACCCATCACGGGTGGCCATCTTCATCATCCCGGCACTCTCCATGACGAGGAGGGAGTAGTTCACCCTCGGGGCTGAGGGTATGTACCAGTAGCTATGTGTTTGATCTCTCTCTCATGTTCTCTCTATGGCACGATCTTGATGTATCGCGAGCTTTGTTATTATAGTTGGATCTTATGATGTTTCTCCCCCTCTACTCTCTTGTGATGAATTGAGTTTCCCTCTTGAAGTTATCTTATCGGATTGAGTCTTTGATTTGAGAACACTTGAGGTATGTCTTGCCGTATTTATCTGTGGTGACAATGGGATATCACGTGCCACTTGATGTATGTTTTGGTGACCAACTTGTGGGTTCCGCCCATGAACCTATGCATAGGGGTTGGCACACGTTTTCTTGACTCTCCGGTAGAAACTTTGGGGCACTCTTTGAAGTACTTTGTGTTGGTTGGATGAATCTGAGATTGTGTGATGCATATCGTATAATCATGCCCACGGATACTTGAGGTGACAATGGAGTATCTAGGTGACATTAGGGTTTTGGTTGATTTGTGTCTTAAGGTGTTATTCTAGTACGAACTCTTTAATAGATCAATCCGAAAGAATAACTTTGAGGTGGTTTCGTACCCTACCATAATCTCAACGTTTGTTCTCCGCTATTAGTGGCTTTGGAGTGACTCTTTGTTGCATGTTGAGGGATTGTTATATGATCTATCTATGTTATTATTGTTGAGAGAACTTGCACTAGTGAAAGTATGAACCCTAGGCCTTGTTTCCTATCATTGCAATACCATTTACACTCACTTTTATGATTAGTTACCTTGCTGTTTTTATATTTTAAGATTACAAAAACCTTTATCTACCATCCATATTGCACTTGTATCACCATCTCTTCGCCGAACTAGTGCACCTATACAATTTGCCATTGTATTGGGTGTGTTGGGGACACAAGAGACTCTTTTTTATTTGGTTGCAGGGTTATTTGAGAGAGACCATCTTCATCCTACGCCTCCTACGGATTGATAAACCTTAGGTCATCCACTTGAGGGAATTTAGCTACTGTCCTACAAACCTGTGCACTTGCAGGCCCAACAACGTCTACAAGAAGAAGGTTGTGTAGTAGACATCAAGCTCTTTTCTGGCGCCGTTGCCGGGGAGGTTAGCACTTGAAGGTATATCTTTAGATCTTGCAATCGAAACTTTTTGTTTCTTGTTTTATTACTAGTTTAGTTTATAAAAGAAAACTACAAAAAAATGGAGTTAAGTTTGTCTCATACGCTTCATCTTTTTAATATCTTTCGTGAGTATGATGAAAAGGAAAATTGTGCTCAAGTGCTTGAAGAAGAATGCATTAAAATGTTTGGTACTAAATGTTTGAATGATGAGCATGATTGCAATGTTGTTAGTATGAATTCCTTGAATATCCATGATGCTAATGATATGCAAGGCCACAAGCTTGGGGAAGCTATGTTTGATGAATATGATATTTTTTCCCCCAAGTTTTGATGAGAATATTTATTATGATGAAAGCATGCCTCCTATTTATGATGATTATATTGATGAAAGTGGGTTTGGAAGAGTGTCAACTTTAGGAAGTAATGATCCCACTATTTTGGAGGATGTTGAATATTATTGTGATAATTATGAAAGTGGGTTTGGAAGAGTGTCAACTTTATTTAGTGATGATTCCACTATTTTGGAAGAGGTTCCAATTGATTAAGAGAACAAAGTTGCTATCTATGATGATTATTGTGATGACTTGTATGCTATTAGGAATAATGATAACCATGAAACTTGTCATCATGATTTTAGTTTTCAATTGGATTATGCCTCACATGATAATTATTTTGTTGAGTTTGCTCTCACTACTATTGATGAGAAGAATTTTGCTTATGTGGAGAGTAGTAAATTTTCTATGCTTGTAGATCATGAAAAGAATGCTTTAGGTGATAGTTATATTGTTGAATTCATTCATGATGCTACTAAAAATTATTATGAGGGAGGAACATATGCTTGTAGGAATTGCAATAATGTCAAGTTTCCTCTCTATGTGTTGAAATTCTTGAAGCTTTGCTTGTTTTACCTTCCTATGCTAGTTGATTATTGTTCCCTAAGTTGTTTGCTCACAAAATCCCTATGCATAGGAAGTGGGTTAGACTTAAATGTGCTAGTCATATGCTTCATGATGCTCCCGTTATGTTTCAATCCTTATCTTTTATGTGAGCATCATTGTCATCATCATGCCTAGCTAGAAAGGCATTAAAGAAAAGCGCTTGTTGGGAGACAACCCAATATCTATCCTTACTGTTTTTGTGTGTCCACATGATTATGATACTGTAGTAATCATGTTTTATAGCTTTTGTTTCAATAAAGTGCCAAGTAAGACCTTTAGGATGGCTTTTGGTGATAGTTGTGTTGATCCCGCTGAAAATCAGAAACTTTTGCACCCAGTAAATTAGTTTTGTTCATTCACATAAACGTGATCTTGAACTGATTACTTTTTCTATGGATTGGTACACAAATTTCTTAGGACTTCCTAATTTGGTAGAATTTTTGGAGTTCCATAAATATACGTTTGATACAGATTACTACAGACTGTTCTGTTTTTGACAGATTCTGTTTTCTATGTGTTGTTTGCTTATTTTGATGAATCTATGAGTAGTATCGGAGGGTATAAACCATAGTTAAGTTGGAATACAGTAGATATTACACCCATATGAATTTAGAATGAGTTCATTACAGTACCTAAGTGGTGGTTTTATTTTCTTATACTAACGGAGCTTATGAGTTTTCTGTTGAGTTTTGTGTTGTGGAGTTTTCAAGTTTTGGGTAAAGATTCGATGGACTATGGACTAAGGAGTGGAAAGAGCCTAAGATTGGGGATTCCCAAGGCACCCCAAGGTAATATTCAAGGACAACCAAGAGCCTAAGCTTGGGGATGCCCCGGATGGCATCCCCTCTTTCGTCTTCATTCATCGGTAACTTTACTTGGAGCTATATTTTTATTCACCACATGATATATGTTTTGCTTGGAGCGTCATTTTCTTGTGTTAGTATTTGCTTTCTGTTATTTAGAATAATGTTTTGTATATTTAGTTTCAATAAAAATGTCAAGGATAGCCTTTACCATGCTTATTTTGCTAGTATACATGTTGCTGTTTGAAAACAGAAAGTTTACCGCTGTTGCAAAAATTCCCTAGAAAAGTAAGAGCATGATATAATGTTGAAACTTTTTGCATAATGAGCTCTGATAAATGTACTACAGTGGGAATTTTATTTAATAATTTTTGGAGTTAGGGAAGTATGATGAATCTTGAATTCTTTACAGACTATACTGTTTTGACAGATTGCTGTTATGGTTGCATTGTTTGCATATGTTTGCTTGTTTAATGATTCTATTTGAGGATAGGAGTATTAAATATGCAGAGGCATTTAGTATTAAATGTTGAATAATAATTTTAGTGATTTGTTACAGTAGGAAATGGTAAGGTTTTGCATTGGTTTATACTAACCTATCTCACGAGTTCTTGTTGAGTTTGCTGTGGATGAAGCTTTTGATAAAAAGAGAAACCATGATATGAGAGGAATTAAGGAGACACAAAGTTCAAGCTTGGGGATGCCCAAGGCACCCCAAGATAATATTCCAAGAAGTCTCAAGCATCTAGCTTGAGGATGCCCCGGTAGGCATCCCACCTTTCTTCTTCAACAACTATCGGTTAGTATCGGTTGAGCCTAAGTTTTTGCTTCTTCACATGAGTTGTGCTATCCTTGCATTGTCATTTTATTTTGTTTTGATTGCTGTTTGAATACAATACCAAGATCTGAAATTCTTAAATGAGAGAGAGTCTTCGCATAGTTACATAATTATTTAGCTACTCATTGATCTTCACTTATATCTTTTTGGAGTAGTTTGTCATTTACTCGTGTGCTTCACTTATATCCTATGAGTAAATTGTTGAATGAGTTGATTGTCATAAATCTGAAATTATATATGCCTCATTTACTTATCCCGTGGGGAGTAATGACTTCACATCTAAGAAGAAGAGGTTGTAAATTTATTGGAGGTTAGCAAGCATTGTATTGGTCATTTGAACAATTCATTAAAGAATATTGAAGGAAGAGAGATTTCACATATAAATATACTATCATAGACATACTTTATAGTTGGGAGCACTCATTAAGTATGACATGCTAAAGAGTTTATGTTGGACAAGGAAGACAACGTAATGGTTTATGTTTTCTGACATCTCAGTTAAAGTATATTGTCATGGATCATTCAAACATGTTGAGCTTGCCTTTCCCCCTTTTGCTAGCCAAAATTCCTTGCACCAAGTAGAGATACTACTTGTGCTTCCAAATATCCTTAAACCCAGTTTTGCCATGAGAGTCCACCATACCTACCTATGGATTGAGTAAGATCCTTCAAGTAAGTTGTCATCAGTGCAAGCAATAAAAATTGCTCTCTAAATATGCATGATATTTTGGTGTGTAGAAAATAGCTTATACGATCTTGTTATGGAAGCAATAAAAGCAACGGACTGCATAATAAAGGTCCATATACAAGTGGCAATATAAAGTGACGTTCATTCACATTAAGATTTTGTGCATCCAACCCTAAAAGCGCATGACAACCTCTACTTCCCTCTGCGAAGGGCCTATCTTTTACTTTATGTCTTTTACTTTATGAAAGAGTCAAGGTGATCTTCACCTTTCCCTTTTTCATTTTATCCTTTGGCAAGCACTTTGTGTTGGGGTGATCCTGATATATATATCCAATTGGATGTAAGTTAGCATGAACTATTATTGGTGACATCACCCAAAGGTGAATACGTTGGGAGGCAACACTATAAGCCCCTATCTTTCTCAGTGTCCGATTGAAACTCCATAACCATTAGTATTGCGTGAGTGTTAGCAATTGTAGAAGACTATATGATAGTTGAGTATGTGGAGTTTGTTATTCCTGAAAATAAGATGAATTGCAATTGTTTGATGATTGAGAATGAAGTTTGCTAGTTTTCAAGAAAGTTTATGGTCTATGCTTTGACATGTAAATTGCTTGTTACTTTATCGTGAGAAGTTTTATGAGATGAACTATTGTTATGACATATTATCATGCTAGAAAAGGTTATTAAAATTATCATTGATCAAACTTGTGCACCTTCTAGCATTCACACTTCAGAAATTCTTTCTTTTATCATTTACCTACTCGAGGACGAGCAGGAATTAAGCTTGGGGATGTTGATACGTCTCCAACGTATCTATAATTTATGAAGCATTCATGCTATTTTATTATCTGTTTTAAATGATTACGGGCTTTATTATACACTTTTATATTACTTTTGGGACTAACCTATTAACCGGAGGCCCAACATATTGCTGTTTTATTGCCTATTTCAGTATTATGAAGAAAATGAATATCAAACAAAGTCCAAACGGAATGAAACCTTCGGCAGCGTGATTTTTTGTAAGAATATGATCCTGGACACTTGGAGTTCACATCAGAAGATCCTCGAGGCAGCCATGAGATAGGAGGGCGCCCCCCTATAGGGCGCGTCCCCTGTCTCGTGGGGCCCTCGAGCACCTCCCGACCGACTTCTTTCGCCTATATAAGCCTACGTACCCTAAAAACATCGAATATCAAGATAGATCGGGAGTTCCGCCGCCGCAAGCCTCTGTAGCCACCAAAAACCTCTCGGGAGCCCACTCCGGCACCCTGCCGGAGGGGGAACCCATCACCGGTGGCCATCTTCATCATCCCGGTGCTCTCCATGACGAGGAGGGAGTATTTCACCCTCGGGGCTGAGGGTATGTACCAGTAGCTATGTGTTTGATATCTCTCTCTCTCTCTCTCGTGTTCTCTCTATGGCACGATCTTGATGTATTGCGAGCTTTGTTATTATAGTTGGATCTTATGATGTTTCTCCCCCTCTACTCTCTTGTGATGAATTGATTTTCCCTCTTGAAGTTATCTTATCGGATTGAGTCTTTGATTTGAGAACACTTGACGTATGTCTTGCCATGTTTATCTGTGGTGACAATGGGATATCACGTGCCACTTGATGTATGTTTTGGTGACCAACTTGTGGGTTCCGCCCTGAACCTATGCATAGGGGTTGGCACACGTTTTCTTGACTCTCCGGTAGAAACTTTGGGGCACTCTTTGAAGTACTTTGTGTTGGTTGGATGAATCTGAGATTGTGTGATGCATATCGTATAATCATGCCCACGGATACTTGAGGTGACAATGGAGTATCTAGGTGACATTAGGGTTTTGGTTGATTTGTGTCTTAAGGTGTTATTCTAGTACGAACTCTTTAATAGATCGATCCGAAAGAATAACTTTGAGGTGGTTTCGTACCCTACCATAATCTCTATGTTTGTTCTCCGCTATTAGTGGCTTTGGAGTGACTCTTTTTTGCATGTTAAGGGATTGTTATATGATCTATCTATGTTATTATTGTTGAGAGAACTTGCACTAGTGAAAGTATGAACCCTAGGCCTTGTTTCCTATCATTGAAATACCATTTACGCTCACTTTTATGATTAGTTACCTTGCTGTTTTTATATTTTAAGGTTACAAAAACCTTTATCTACCATCCATATTGCACTTGTATCACCATCTCTTCGCCGAACTAGTGCACCTATACAATTTGCCATTGTATTGGGTGTGTTGGGGACACAAGAGACTCTTTGTTATTTGGTTGCAGGGTTGTTTGAGAGACACCATCTTCATCCTACGCCTCCTACGGATTGATAAACCTTAGGTCATCCACTTGAGGGAAATTTGCTACTGTCCTACAAACCTGTGCACTTGCAGGCCCAACAACGTCTACAAGAAGAAGGTTGTGTAGTAGACATCACGTACCAATCACTATAGCTTCAAGATGAAAGGAAAGGAGTATGTGCTGCGACCTCTGTTTCCAAGTCAAGTGATTGACGACAAGCAAGCCACCCATCATGGAGAAAATAGTGAGAGAGTGAACCACCCAAAAGAGAGTGAGCGCCACAAGCCAAAATTGAGTGCCTCCACAATGAGCGACAAGAAAAACTTAGTCCTATCTGCCACCAAAAGTGAGATGAGAGAAGTGTGTGAGAACCCATCGAGTGTTATGCAATTTGTCCTTGTGTGCAAGGAGGAGGCACCAAAAACTAGCACCTCTCACGATCTACCTTTAGTGTTGTCTTCTCTTTTGCGGGAATTCCAAGATGTTTTCCCTGATGAGCTACCTCCGGGTCTACCTCCTCTACGTGGCATTGAACATAGGATCGACCTCATCCCTGGCGCACCTCTTCCAAACAAGGCTACCTACCGCGTCAACCCTGAAGAAACTAAGGAAATCCAACGACAGGTACAACAACTCATCGACAACGGACATGTACGTGAAAGCTTAAGTCCTTGTGCCAGTCCGGTTATACTGGTGCCCAAGCAAGATGGTAGTTTTCGCATGTGCTCAGATTGAGACCCATCAATGCTATCACCGTTCGTTATAGGCATCCCATTCCTCGCCTAGATGATATGCTAGATGAACTTAGCGGTGCCACCATTTTCTCAAAAATTGATCTTAAAAGTGGCTATCATCAAATCTGCATACAAGAAGGTGATGAATGGAAAATCATTTTCAAAACAAAATTTGGCTTGTACGAGTGGTTGGTTATGACTATGGGTTTATCGGAGGCTCCCGGTACTTTCATGTGTCTTATGCAATTTGTGCTTCATCCTTACATTGGAGTGTGGTCTACTTCGATGACATACTTGTTTTTAGCAAGTCCATGAAAGATCATCTAAATCATGTTAGGGCTGTTTTGCAAACTCTTCGCAAGGAACGTCTTTATGCCAACATGAAAAAATGCACGTTTGGTGTTGACAAACTTGTTTCCTTGGGTCTCGTTGTTTCCTCAAAGGGTGTCCATGTTGATGAATCTAAAATTGAAGCGATTAAAAATTGGCCACAACCCACTAATTTGCAACAAGTGCGTAGCTTTCTTGGCCTCGTGGGTTTCTATCATCGCTTTGTGAAATATTTTAGCACTATCGCCGCACCTTTGCACGCCTTGAGTAAGAAAAATGCTCCTTTTGTTTGGGGACCTTTGCAATCTACCGCTTTTGATGAGCTCAAATCTTTGCTTACTTATGCTCCGATTCTTGCTTTACCCAACTTTGACAAAACTTTTGAGGTTCATTGCGATGCAAGTGGTAACAGAATTGGTGGAGTTTTGATGCAAGAAAAATGAGCTATTGCATATTTTAGTGAAAAACCCTCCGGTGCTCAACTTAACTATCCCATCTATGAAAAAGAATTGTATGCTTCAGTACGTGTGCTACATGTTTGGGAACATTATCTTAGACAGCATGAGTTTGTCATACATACCGATCATGAAACGCTTAAGTACTTAAAGGGCCAAACTAAGTTGAACAAGCATCATGCCAAATGGAGTGAATTCATAGTCTTTTCCTTATGTCACTGTGGCAGGGGACACCAAGGAAGCCTTGTTGGCCCTCAAGCTCGCCTTCAGGGCTGCAGCAGCAGCGTGGCCAGGTGAGGAGGGAACTCCGGAGGCTCCTGGGGCCGCGCCAGCAAAGAAGAAGCAACCGTTCTCCCAAGATCGCGCCGAGACAAAGCAGGTGCCGGTTGATGAAGACGGGGCATCGAGCGCCACCTTCACCATAGGTGTCGGCCTCCCTCCAGATCAAGAGGAGGCGTTGGTCAGCTTCTTGTGCAAGAACAAGAATGTGTTAGCATGGGAGCCTAAGGATCATGAAACGCTTAAGTACTTAAAGGGCCAAACTAAGTTGAACAAGCGTCATGCCAAATGGAGTGAATTCATAGAGTCTTCCTTATGTCATCAAGTACATCAAGGGTAAAGAAAATGTAGTGGCGGATGCCCTTTCACGCATATGCACGCTTGTCACTAAACTTGAGATGAATGTTATTGGCTTTGAGCGCATAAAATACTTGTATGCGAATGATCCTTCCTTTGCTACTCCTTATGCTAAGTGTTTGACGCATACATCTTGGGAACGATATTACATCAAGGATGATTATCTTATGAGAACTAACAAACTTTGCATTCCGGAGTCTTCTCTTCGTTTGCTCCTTTTGCAAGAGGCTCATGGAGGCGGATTCATGGGACACTTTGGACGTGACAAGACATTCACCACGCTCTCCAAGAACTATTTTTGGCCCAAGATGTTCCGCGACGTCTCACGCTTCACCAAACGATGCTCTACATGTCGCAAAGCTGAGTCTAAAGCTCAATCCCATGGTCTTTACATGCCTCTTCCTACTCCTTATAAACCTTCGGAATACATTAGCATGGACTTTGTACTTGGTTTGCCTAGAACTCAAAATGGAAAGGATTCCGTGTTTGTTGTTGTGGACCGATTCTCTAAAATGGCTCATTTTATTCCATGCAACAAGAGAGACGATGCTTCACATATTGCAAATATCTTTTGTAGGTAAATCTTGCGCCTCCATGGAGTCCCAAAGACGATTCTCTCGGACCGCGACGTCAAGTTCTTGAGTTACTTTTGGAAGACTCTATGCGCCAAGCTCGGAATCAAACTCTTGTTCTCTTCGGCATACATCTGCAAACCGACGGCCAAATGGAGGTGACAAACCGTATGCTCTCCACTCTACTACGCGTGTTGGTCAAGAGGAACATCAAGGAGTGGAAGGAGTGTCTACCCATCGCCGAGTACGCCTACAACCGCGCAAGACATTCCACTACCGGCAAGTCCCCTTTCGAGGTCGTCTACGGCTTCAACCCGTTGTCCCCATTGGACATTCTTCCTCTACCACTACAAGAGCGCACCAACATGGACGCGAGTGCCCGAGTGAGCTACCTCAAGAAGATGCATGAAGATACAAGGCACACCATCGAGCGCCAAGTACAATGGCTCGCGACCAAGATCAACATCAACAAAAAAACCCATGATATTCAACATTGGAGATCTTGTGTGGCTACACCTTCGAAAGGAACGCTTCCCCAACGAACACAATTCCAAACTTCTACCACGAGCCGATGGACCCTTCAAGGTGCTTGAATGCTACAACAACAACGCCTACAAGATCGACATCCCACGCGACAAGTACTCCATGAGCGACATATTCAACGCCAATGATATCTCCCCTTACCATGGTGATGAGGATTTCGATCCGAGGTCGGATCTTTCCCAAGGGAGGGGAGATGATGCGGAGCATCCCACGGTCATCCGCATGGACACTACTTCGACTACTCAAGCTCCAAGTGGACCCATGACAAGAGCTCGAGCACGTGCTATTCAATCTCAGGTTAACTCTCTCCTTGTTGAACTTCCCTTTGACCCACTTGAGACATGGCTACTACCTCAAACGGAGATGCTTTGTGTGCTTAGGTACCAAGGAAGCAACCAAGGAGAAGTTATGGTGCAAGATGAACATCAAGAGCATGTAGACGATCTGCCCAGCCCAGAAGGACCGAAACAACTGCCCAACTACCGCCCGGGCGGAACAACCGGCCTACTACCGCCCAACAACCGGCCCACCTTCTATGATCGAGCGGAGCAAGGCCGGTGCTGCACCGATTGTACCGGTTTCTTCCAAAAGACCAAAACAACCGCCCCGACGACCAGAACAATCGCTTCCCTTCGGTGTACACCTCCAGAACCAGCGCCTGGGCTTCCACCGGAACTACCGCCCCCACCTGACCGGTACTACCGCCCCGTATGAGCTCTCAGCGGAACTACCGGCCACATGACTGGTACTACCGGCCTGCCTGCGCGCAGTGAAATGGGTTTTCACCCCATGCATCCTCTCCCACTTACCCCTTCGTGGCTTAACACTATATATACTTGTCTCCTAGCTTTGTATAAGGGTTAGCATTGGTTTACCTCATTTGAGATAGAGCTTTGCTCATCCATCCGGATCTACTCCACCGCGAGGGACCGACACCTCTTCGGAGAAGATCCACTTGGATTCAAGACCTCCTCCCGGAGAAGACCCTCTTCAAGACCTCCTCTCAGAGAAGAACCGGTTACCCTATGTATCGTCCCTTGTTGGACTTGGATCTTGTATCACCTTGTGTCTCGATGATCTAGCACATGTGTGACTTTGTTCTTGTTGGTTGAGTGTTCTCTCGTGTTTTTCCCTCGTTCCCATCCTCGCGTTCTTGGTAGGTTTCCCCTCCAAATGTGAAAGATCAGCCTCTAGGGTTCTACCCTACATCAGGTTGCCTCGGCTTAAATTCGTTCTGGTAGTACTAGTCGTCGCCGGAACAGACGTCATGGTGGAATCGATCTGGTTTGCCAAAGACGATGTACCCGAGCTTCTAGTTGTGCGCTCACGTGACCCTGCCTATGCGGGCTTCATCTAGTGGTTCCTCGCCTGGCCAACTCAGAAGGGTCGAGGGCCTAGCTGCCTTGTCTCGGCCTGGCCGCGCGCGTCGCCACCAGCGGATAATTTTTATCGTGATCGATCTCGCCTCTCCTCGATATCAGGTGTCTCCTCAATCTCACCCTATATTTATATAGGGAACCAGGGCGTGAGAGCTACAGAACGTGCCCAATACGAACCTACACGCGATCAATGTAGAGTCCTTTTCCTCTATGCGAGCCTAAACGGATGAGAGCACTTATAGAAACGGACGTGCGGGACGACGATCGGACCGAAAAGGACGAAATTACGGTGGTAAGAAGCAATAGCCTTTTTATTAGGTAGAGGTAGATGATATATTATTCCCTGTATCTTTATCTTTATCTTTACCTAATATTAAAGGAAGGATTGTTTGTCTAGTTTTTTTAGTTACGATGGGACCCAGATAAATTTCGTACGTCGCAGGTCTTTTCCTCGTGCGGGAGTTTTCTGGTTCTCCCGATTAGTTTATGTCAAAAACAAATCACAAGACGCAATGGGCTGGCCCATTAGCGTACCAACAGCCCGATAGTAAAAAACATTCCAAGAAAGAATTGTGCCGTGCCAGGAATCAAACCCAGCCACTAACGCTGGAGCGATCAGACTGCTAGCCAGTAGACTAGATAAGAATTGTTGTTTAATTAGTAGCGCAAAATTTTAAAATACGCTCACAGTCAATGCGGATATTGAGAGGAAAAGATTTTTTTTGAAAAAGTGAATATATTTTAGAACACGAAAATTTTGTAAAGTTGTTAATAAAAAATTTAAACTCTGAACATTTAAAAAAAAGAAAATTCTCTTTTTTTTAAACCTGAGTATTTTTTAGAACACAAACAATTTTTAAAACTAGGAGGTACTGTTGTGATTATTTTTTGAAAATGCAGAAAAGAACAATATTTCTCTTTTTATTTTTTTGAAACCTAAGTATTTTTTAAAACACAATTTTTTTAAACTAGGAGGTACTGTTGTGATTATTTTTTGAATTTGCAAACATTTTCATAACACTAATATATTTTGAACTTTAAATTTGAAAAGGCAAAGATTTATTTAAAACATGATTTTTTAAAAACTGGGAGGTACTGTAGCTAAATTGGTTTAATCTATACCTATTAATAAACTTGGCGAATTTTGAAATATGCCCACCTGATGCATTGTTTTAGTTCAATTTATTAAACTAGGGATATGGAAGGAATCTATTTCTCTGTCGCATGTTCATGTACGACCAGTCTCACTCGGCCCAGTGACTCTTGTTGTGGCACCCCGATCCACATGGAGCAGGGGGCCTTCACACATCAGCCCAGGATAACACCTGACGCACGACAGGTCCATGATACACCATTCCAGGTACAAGAATATTCATCAAATACATGTGTATATGATTACATCAGTGATGAATATAATCTTCTGGCATAGCCCTAAGGCTATTTACATGGCAACAAAAGTCTATTAAAATGGCGGTGGAAGCCTTGGCAGCATATCACTCTGGCTGGGCTCCACAACTCACAGGACTGGCAAGATTACGGCCTAGCACGACGGAACAAGTGAACGACCTACAAAACTGGCATGACACGCCAGGTCAGTACATTGAATGTACTTGCAAGACAACCAAATACATAGCATCCAAACAAGTAGAAGATAAAGCAGGAACCAAGCGTCTGCAACAATCTAGCTCATAACAGAAACTAAGCATGACATAATATCAACCGAAGACATAAATCAACTAACATCATGGCATCCACTAGCATGGCAATAACATGGTATATCAAATTTACTTCTAACATGGCAACGGCAAAACATGGCATATCATCTCAATCATATCCATCAAAGCATGGCATGGCATCATGTAACTCTGGTGAAAGTAAACCACCAATCATATCAAATGCATACATAGCATGTTAACTGTATGCAACCATCTCATGTTCTACCATGGTTCTTTAAATGCAAACATATTACTCGTGCAATGCCACCAAACTAGTGCACTGAGTCCCTCGAACTCTCTTACCAACAGTGATCACCTCACTTCCTGATCACAAACTCAGACAAACTCGTGATCCTTATAGCGATCACAACCCGACCAACAATTGGCCCGTGATCCTTACGGTGATCACAACCCGACGACATCTGGCCCTTGATCCTTACGGCGATCACAACCCGACCAATAAATGGCCCGTGATCCTTACGACGATCACAACCCGACCACATCTGGCCCGTGATCCTTACGGCGATCACAACCACATTACTCAGCTTAATTATTTCAGGTTTATCCTCCATTTCGACCAAGACCCGATAGTTGACCCTACTACAAACTTATGCCCATGACCGAAGACGCGGCTATCGATAGTTTAAATACACTCTGCAGAGGTTAGTACACTGTACCCACACTACGGAACCCATGGCCTCGCACTCCCATTCGGGTGGACCAACGACGTTCCAACAAAACCGATCTACTACCATGACACTCTCCCGGCCACTCTGATTCACTCCCCACTGGGCTAAGTCATGGGTGTCCCCGTGTCTACCTCAAGACACAACGACCACCGTCATGGCCCGATCCACTCTGGGATCCTCGCGCAAAATCAAATCAAAACCGAGCACACAAGGCTTATGTCCGCTTACCTAATCAGGGTAGCGCGCGCCCATAACCTTCCCTCGTTAGAGGCACCGGCGAGAGGCACAACAATAGACCGCATTAGGGCCGTCCCATACCGGCAAATGTGGTTGCACTGGAAAAGTTCGATTTGGCGGCACTATGACTCGATACCATCAATGACGGAGGGGTTTTGTTATTAAGTCCTATTATTATCTTCTCCATCATCAATCATCATACCAGCATTTTAACATGAATGCAACAATGAGCTTACATCATACAAATGCTTTAATAACATATCGAACTTCTCAAGTGAACACTTACAACATAAAGAACATGACAATACCAAGTACTAACATATCCACGGTGCATTACCATCATCATAGCATTTTATAATGATGACATGAAAATAAATTAGAGTAGTGACATGGCATCATCAATAACAACATTCTAATTATCATGGCAAGAAGTAGCATGAATACACAAGCATGCATGGTAAGCATAACGGAATAACTGCACATGAAAACGAGAAGAAATAACTACAACTACACACACAAGGTGCAAGCAAAGTCAACATGCAAGTTCAGGGCTCATGATAAGAGGTTGGCTTGCTTGGGGGTCGACAAATACTCTAGGAAGAAGTGAGAAACGGCCGCAGAAAAATTTGCCAGAAATAGTTCTCTCTCGGAGGGGGCTGTTTATGGACAAGGGCAAAATGGTCATTTTCAATATGTCAAACCATAGTGAAAATGATGGGAATGGAACGGGCTCGATGATACGAAGACGTGGGCGTTGGATTTACCTCAATCGGAGTTACGGTTGTCGAGATACGAAGGGTTGAAGTTCAGGGACCTATCGGTGAAAATATTTCAGCAAACAGGCCCCTGGAGGAAAAAACTAAACACGCATTTTCTGAAATACGTCTTCAGTCAGAGAAAACGGCTCGCGACGGGGGCGCTTCCACTTGAATGACGTGGCGACGACCGGGTCAAAGTGCAGAGGCGGGGCCGGTCTCCAGTGACGCTGACACGTGGGGCTGCGGGGCCCGCCTGGCCAGGTCAACACCCTGCCTGGCTGGCTCCTTCTTCTTCCCGATGCGCGCCCACGGGCAGAGAACGGCCGCCCTCCGGCGACGAGCCCCAACGACGAGCCCCGGCGACATGGGCCACCTCCGTCGAGGATCCGGCCACCGGCGTGCTCACCGCGGAGAGGCGCATCCGTTCGCCCACTCCACGGACTCCAGGAATGAGGGGAGCGACGGCGACCTTGAGAATGGCGGAAGGCGGGGAAAAGCTTCTGTCGTCGGTGAACGAGGGGCTCCGGCGAGGGAATGAGGGGGCTGAGGCTACAGGGAGGGTCGCCGGACCTTGGGGAAGGCGCTAGTGGAGGAGGAACGGCGAGGGGATGCCCTGGTCGCCGGAACCAGAGAAGATCGAGGCGGCGGCCATGGCGATGGGGAAGAGATGGAGAGGCTCCGAGCGAGGGGGAGAGCTGCGGGAGGCTTGGGGACTGCGAGGAGGGCTCGGGAGGGCTACTTATAGCCGCGGGGAGAGCTCGAGGGGGAGGGGGCGAGGTGGCACGCGGCGGGCGACGTGTCCGCGCGTCGGCGACGGTGCAGTCATCGGCAGTCGCGGCCAAGGCTCATGGGAGGCAGTGGGAAGGCGACGAGGGGGATCACGACGAGCGCCAGAGGCTCACTGAGACGAGGGGCACTCGCCGACGAGAGGGGGAAGAAAACAGAAGAGAGGAAGAAGACGATGGCCACGGGCGCACTGCTTGACCCTTGGCACGGCTCGTCGGAGAAGCAAACAGAGGGAAGCGGGGTCCAGGCGAACGACGACGATGATGAGGAGCTACTGGACATTAATGGCGAGGTCAGGGACGGTCGGAGCAGTGTTGCCGACGAGAACAGTGGCTAGACCAAAGTTTTGGCTGGCTGCACTCGTGGTAACCACTGGCATAGTGCACCCTAGGGTTTTTACTGAGGTTAAACCATGTCTAACACGTATTCCTTCAAAGATGGATTGTTACTACGGTAAATAAATAGGCAGGGACAAACTGATTTGAGTAAACATGCTTCACAAGTTTGCTGTTGCAAACTTGGCCACACTCTAGAGATAAAACCAGAGAGGGTAAAAGGTAGAATTGTTGTTTAGGAGGCTTAGGATAACAAGGACTATGGTCCTGGGGTTTTGAGGGCATTAGCTCAAGGATTTAGCATAGCTGCAGTGCAAATGCCAAATCTGGTCCAGAAAACAAAAGAGGAAGAAGAACTCACTAGGAATGTTGGATTAATCTAAAACTTGGCAAATCCTCATGAATTGGACATAAGTAGAGGCTGTAAAAAGATCACACCAAATGGAATTACCAAATTGGTACTTTCTTCACAAGCATCACTTTGGACCAGAAACTTGGGAAAATCCTAGGAAAATATTGGCTAAATAAAATTAGCCAAACTCTTGTCTAGGTGGGTTATATGGATATTAGAAGGCTTGGAATTATTTTCAGCCATAATGGAGCAAGATAAAATATACTTGCTTCACAAACTGAAAATTTGGACAAAGAACAAGAATTGCTCCTGTGCTCACATAGTTCAATGAAATGAGCTGAATTTGGGTGAAGGCTAATTATTTGGGATACTTGAGAGGATGACAAAGTTTCATCCCATTTGGAAACTCTATGAAGGTACTTCCTTCACAAAGTGACAATCTGGTCAGAAACTTTGAAAAATTGCACAGAGAGCTAGGATGATTCGATTGAGCTAATCTTTGGTATCCATGGGTTATTTATCAATATTAAAGACCTTGCCAAATTGCAGCTCAATAGGAATTAGGAATAAAGCACTTCCTTTGCAAAATTTCAGAGAAGGCAGAAACTTGCAATGGATCATGTGCCCAATTTTTGATCTGAGGAGCATGAGATAAAGATGGAACTAGTGATTATATAGCAAGGACAAGCTCCACAATTTATTTGAGAATTTTCCCAGCTATAAAAATAGGAGTTCCTTTAGAAAATGGCAAAAATGCAATATTGGTATTAAATAGGAAAAGACAATTTTCCTTATTTAATTATGGCAAATATAATTGCCAGAGCTTGGATTAGGCATAATTATCAACTCCACAAATTCACATGAATTTAGGAGATGGCTATATATGCCTTTGAATTTTATTTCTCAGGAAGGCAAGAAAAGGAATAAATCATAATTCAAAAATATTGCATGAGACTTGGCAATATTTTTGCATATCAAAGGTTGAAAAGGATAGGAGGGTCTCCAGAAACAGATGGGATGATCAACAGATCAAGGAAAATGATAGCCCCTTTGAAATCACAAAGGGCATATTCAAATCCCCCAAAATTTGGAATTAGGGTTTGAGAGGGTTTAAGATGATGCAACTGAGGTCTTGCCCACTGAAAAAGACATGAGCAAGTTTTGAAAGGTTGGAATGACAAGAATTCTCAGAGTCATGAGCAAAAACTCAGGAGAAAGATTTGAAAATGAGTGCCAGGAAGAAATAACCGCACAAAATTGATAACCCAATTTTGGGGCTGTTACACCCGTGAAAATGCATGAGTCCAACTAAAGTTTCATGGTCTATCTAACACAAACTACTCAATTTACAAGATCACTACCCCTAAAAAAATTACAAGATAACATGGACATATATAATATACGGTGCTTTTCCCTATTATATTAGATAGATGGTAAAAAAACTTTTTTCAACGCTCTTGATCTTCACTGGACACAAAGGCGGCTCAACAATCCATCTATTGGACCTGGCCAACCTTGGTCAGTGACACCTGGTACTATGACCACTGCGCCGAGGACGACAAAGACGACAACTGGTACTACAACCACCGGCGAAGAGGACGACAAGGACGACAAGCGGAAACATGTGTCTGGTGTTATATTAAAATGAAGGATGTGGACCTGAGGATGAGGTATTAGTCATGCTTATTATGTTATGAGCATGAGGGTGAGGTCTTTAGCCATGCTCACTGGGTAATGGCGTGTGAGGGTTGTTTTCTCCCGTTGCAACGCACATGCATGTTTGCTAGTATGATGCTTAAGTTTTGTTGTGGCTCACTTTGAAGATAACGTTTGCCGGTTGTCAGTTGCCGGTTTATCTGTTGGTACCCCGCCATCATATCAGTACAATGCACTGCCTTTATTCGCTATGATATATAGCTTACCACGTATGCCATGTGGTGTACAATGCAATGCTATGCTGTCGAAAAGTCAGTAAGCGCTAGGCATGTGACTAGCACTTCACTACCCAAGTCGGCTAAAAACGACAATGATTGGTGAACTGTAACAAACTATCCTTACTCCTGCATTAGATCGTCATTGCATATCATATTTTATTACATTTTGGTTGATCCTAGAAATTCTAAGCAACTCAAGGACCCGCGGAGAGAGTTGGGGATTTCGTTATTTTTATATTTGGGCTTTCTCAAATTTTGAAAAGAGGATTGTTTGGTTTTAATTATTTTTCTCTTCAAATATTTCTTATATGAAAATAAAAGAGAGGGGATAAAATGACTTCTCCAAAATAAAGGAATATTGGAGGAAAAATGTTAAAATCAAATAAGAATTTTATTCGGAGTTTTATTGCTATTTTATTTAAATTAGGAAAAATGTGTTTTTCAAATTTGCATTAGGGGCGCTAAATGTTCACTTTGTCCGCAATATTATTAGAGGACCGTGAAAATATGTTTCGGGATTTTTGGGAGTACGTTCAGTATTTCTTTCGTTAGTTTTTCTGCGTTAGGATTTATTTAAAAAAAAATTACCGCCTTACAGGGCCGTCTCCGACCTGGACACTGTACCCAGCCAGCCCTTTTAAAGGCCGCGACCCGACCCCCGCCACCAGCCCGTCCCGCCACCCCGCCGCCCCGAACCCTAGCGCTGCCACCGCCGTTTCCGCTGCCGCCACTGCCGCCACCCGTCACCCCGCCGCCCATCCTGTGCCGGAGCCGCCGCCGCCCGCCATTGCCGACCCCGCCACCGGAGCCGCTCGCCGCCGCCGCCGCCGGTTTTCTCGAGGAAAACCGTTCGGTTTTTTTAGAAACCCTAGGTTTTTTAGATCGATTCGTTTTTTCGGTTTAGTTAAATAGCGGATGTTCGTCCGTACGTTCGTTTTAACGAACGATGTTCGTCCGTTAGCCGCAGACAGTGAACGTTCGTTTGTTAGCCTGTTCATCGCGTTTTATTTTCCAGGGTTTTTTCGTGATTATTTTTTATCGTGATTTCTGCCCTGATCTTCGTTTTAGTTTATCTTTTCGCTCGTTTACCCGATTCAGGCGATTCAAGCGCCTAGATCTTCGTCTCGAAGCCCTCTTTCTGTTTAATCATCTTGAACAAGATTTTGGTACTGTAAAATTTGACTTTAGTCCAGATTAGTAAATGGATCTTGTTTCTTTCGTAGTTTCAGTTTTATTTTACCCGTGCTGCTTGTTTGAGTGCTTATGTATGTTATTGTTTGTTTGCGATAGAGTACCCAGAGTGCGAAGCGTGCTACTACGAGTCTGTAGGTTTTTCGGATCATCAGCAAGGCAAGTAACACTTTGATCGTACCCCTTTATGACCCAGTTTTTATGCATTAGAGTCAACCCTCAAACATTGCATGGTTAGGATCTGAATAACATGTGGGTTTGGGAAGTAGATGATGAAGTAGAACCTATTGCCCTGTTTATTATCAAACCTTTGTGAGTTACTTCTACATTGTTCTTATATTGCTATGCTATGCTCGTAGACGTGGTTTGGCTGAGTGTATCCATGACAGATGTGAGTATTGTTAATTAATGGTTAACTTAAGGTGGCTACTTAAATACACATCTGGGTGGATTGGTTGAGGCACCCTGGAGTACCCAGTGGTTGTCAGGGCACCTGGAGAATCCAGTGTTTTCCTAGGATATCCCGGAGTACTCGTGTGATCATTCTACGGTTCGTCACCCAGGCTCAAAGGGATCATAAGATTATTCATGCTGGAAACTTCCATGTGCAGCCACAAGCCAATATGGGCTCTAGCATAGTTGAGTAATTTGCGTGAAGCTCTTGAAGAGGTAGACTAGCAGATGTAGTGGGTTGTAGGTGGTACTGTCTACCCAGAGTAGAGAGTAAATGCTTCAGAAAGACTATGTCTCGAATCTCCGACCATGGATGTGTCGAGTCTTGTGGGAAAAAGTGCGCAAACCTCTCCAGAGTGTATAAACTAATCATGGTTAGTTGTGTCCCCGGTTATGGACATCTTGAATATCTGGTTCTTGGATTATCATGTTGATCCCATCACTCTAAACTAATTTGATTGGTTTTATTGATGATGCTTAATTGGGATTGAGTTGGAGGAACCTTCTCAATGTTTGTCAACCACCATGATAGTTAAATAAAATTTATTCCTTTGTTATAGAGAAAAGTTGGCTTTATGCAAAACTGTAACCATAGAGCTTTCCACCAGCTATATATGCATGTAGTGATAGCATTTATTCTATTCATTACTCTATGTGTTATATTGCCAGCATATTCTATGTGCTGACCCGTTTCGGGTTGCAACATTTCATGTTGCAGACTTTTCAAGCGACGAGTAAGGTGCCATAGGTCGTTGTCGTTCACTCAGCTATGCCGTTGGAGTTGATGGACTCACTTTATCTTCCAAGCCTTCCGCTGTTATCGTATTTAGATGGCCTTAAGCCATATTATTGTAATAAGTTCTCTTTTGAGACATTTGATGTAATAAGTGTGTGATTGAAACTCTGTTATAAATCCTCAAGTACTGTGCATGTCAGCATTACTGATCCAGGGATGACACTGATGCACAAAGACTAGACTGTTTGAGGTCTGGTCGCTACAAGATGGTATCAGAGCACATGCTGACTGTAGGACACGACCACTAAGCTAAAACCATAGGTCACTACTCTCTTCTCATTTCTGACTCCTCTCCCTTTTCTAATCTATAGGATGGCGGATGCAAGGAACAAGTTTACACAACCGGATGAAGACACCCCTTTTGGACAACACTTGAAGGAAGTTACTAGGTACCTGAATATCGGAATACCAAGATTCACTGGGACCTACATCGCCACTTTACCAGAAGAGGGGCGTTGGATGATTCGAGTTCAAGTTCCAGGAAGGACGCTCATGCCAGCCACTGAGCCCATAGAGTTTTCCTTTGATGCACCAACCTGGAGTCTAGGAAAGAGCATGGCAACCCACATCACCATGGGATGCATTGGAGAAGTTCACCACAAGGATCTTAAGGATACTATCTACCAGATTTGTGGGCGCCGAGATGAGAAATGGGAGATGATCAGCACCCGGAGGGACAGGTCCATTGCAGTTTTCATCTAGGAGTTAAACCAGCACATTCGCCGCCAGGAGAACCAGATGTGCGCAGGCATGATATATCTGAAGAAGGCAATGACCAGGATCACAGATCTAGAGGAAGAACTCAAGTCTACACGCGATGGATATGTGGAGGAAATGACGGTACTCGTGAAGAAGAATGACAACCTGACGAGGAAGCTAGGAGTATTCATGAGAGACCCCGCGCCAGGAGGAGAAGACAACGATTCCAAGGACATTCGTTCGGAGGACTACATCATCATCGACGACACCAACTCAGACCCCGATGATAGAGATGATGACTATGTTGATGAAGCTGGAGCGGATATCATGGAGTCTTCTACCGATTAAAAACTTCTAGTCGACCACCATATCAGTAGTAGTATTTCCCCCATGTATATAGTATAGTCCGAACACTTCTGTAACGATAGTTAGACCAATTGTATGCCCTTGTTTGAATTGATTGAAGTGATATGATTGTGTTTGTCTCATGTGCATATTGGTTGTGTTTTCCCTTTAGACCTCATTCCACTTTGTTTTCTCACCTTTTCTAAACCCATGAGATGCCTCCGAGACATGACAATGGATTTGCTTTCCCACCGGAGCTCACTCAATTGATCCAGCGGTAGAATACCCTGATGCAGCTACTAGTTCAGAATCAGAACCAGGGGAATGATATGTCCATTTTGCATCATGCTTTTATATCGATATTTATTGCATCATGGGATGTTATTACACGTTATGTCACAATACTTATGGCTATTCTCTCTTATTTTACAAGGTTTGCATGAAGAGGGAGAACGCCAGCAACTGGGATTCTAGGCTAAAAAAGGAGCAAATATTAGAGACCTATTCTGCACAGCTCCAAAAGTCCCGAAACTCCGCGAAAGTCATTTTTGGAATTAATGATAAATATTGAGCGGAAGAAGTACCAGAGGGGGCCCACACCCTAACCACGAGGGTGGGGGCGCGCCCTACCCCCCTGGGCGTGCCCCCTGCCTCATGGGCCACCTGGCAGCCCTCTGGTGCCCATCTTCTGCTATATGAAGTCTTTTACCCTGGAAAAAAAAATCATAAGCAAGCTTACGGGACGAAACTCTGTCGCCACGAGGCGGAACCTTGGCAGAACCAATCTAGGGCTCCGGCGGAGCTGTTCTGCCGGGGAAACTTCCCTTCGGGAGGGGGAAATCATCACCATCATCATCACCAATGATCCTCTCGTCAGGAGGGGGTCAATCTCCATCAACATCTTCACCAGCACCTTCTCTCAAACCCTAGTTCATCTCTTGTATCCAATCATTGTATCAAAACCTCAGATTGGTACCTATGGGTTGCTAGTAGTATTGATTACTCCTTGTAGTTGATGCTAGTTGGTTTATTTGGTGGAAGATCATAAGTTCAGATCCTTAATGCATATTAATACCCCTCAGATTATGAACATGAATATGATTTGTGAGTAGTTATGTTTGTTCCTGAGGACATGGGTGAAGTCTTGCTATTAGTAGTCATGTGAATTTGGTATTCGTTTGATATTTTGATGAGATGTATGTTGTCTCTCCTCTAGTGGTGTTATGTGAACGTAGACTACATGACACTTCACCATTATTTGGGCTTAGAGGAAGGCATTGGGAAGTAATAAGTAGATGATGGGTTGCTAGAGTGACAGAAGCTTAAACCTTAGTTTATGAGTTGCTTCGTAACGGGCTGATTTGGATCCACACGTTTCATGCTATGGTCAGGTTTACCTTAATACTTCTTTTGTAGTTGCGGATGTTTGCAATAGGGGTTAATCATAAGTGGGATGCTTGTCCAAGAAAGGGCAGTACCCAAGTATCGGTCCACCCACATATCAAATTATCAAAGTAACGAACGCGAATCATATGAGCGTGATGAAAACTAGCTTGACGATAATTCTCATGTGTCCTCGGGAGCGCTTTTCTCATTATAAGAACTTGTCCAAGCTTTTCCTTTGCTACAAAAAAGGATTGGGCCACCTTGATGCACTTTATTTACTTTCATTGCTTGTTACCCGTTACAAATTATCTTATCGCAAAACTATCTGTTACCTACAATTTCAGTGCTTGCAGAGAATACCTTACTGAAAACCGCTTGCTATTTCCTTCCGCTCCTCGTTGGGTTCGACACTCTTACTTATCGAAAGGACTACGATAGATCCCTACATGTGTGGGTCATCAAGACTCTTCTCTGGTGTCATTTCCGGGGAGTGAAGCACCTTTGGTAAGAGGAACTTGCTAAGGAAACATTTATATAGTGTGCTGAAATTTACTGTCACTTGTTACTATGGAACATAATCCTTTGAGGGGCTTGTTCGGGGTATCTTCACCCCGAAGTAGAGCAAAGAGTTACTCCTCAACCTACTGAACCTACTGAAAATGTTTACTTTGAAATTCCTTCGGGTATGGTAGAGAAACTGCTAGCTAATCCCTTTGCAGGAGATGGAACATTGCATCCTGATTTACACCTAATCTATGTGGATGAAGTTTGTGGTTTATTTAAGCTTGCAGGTATGCCCGATGATGTTATCAAGAAGAAGGTCTCCCTTTATCTTTGAAGGGAGATGCATTGACATGGCATAGGCTATGTGATGATATGAGATTTTGGGACTACAAACGATTGAAATTGGAATTTCACCAGAAGTTTTATCCTACACATCTTGTTCATCGTGATCGTAATTACATATATAATTTTTGGCCTCGCGAAGGAGAAAGCATCACTCAAGCTTGGGGGAGGCTTAAGTCAATGTTATATTCATGCCCCAATCATGAGCTCTCAAGAGATATGATTATTCAAAAAATTTATGCTCAACTTTCTCTCAATGATTGCACCATGCTTGATACTTCCTGTGCTGGTTGTTACATGCTGAAGACTACTGAATTCAAGTGGCATTTACTGGAAAGAATTAAACGCAACTCTGAAGATTGGGGTTCCGACGATGGTAAGGAGTCAGGTATGACACCTAAGTTTGATTGTGTTAAATCTTTTATGGATACCGATGCTTTCGTGGATTTAGCACTAAATATGGACTTGACTCTGAGAGAGTAGCTGCTTTTTGTGAATCTTTTGCTACTCACGTTGATCTCCCTAAGGAGAAGTGGTTTAAATATAATCCTCCCACTGAAGTAAAGGTAGTTGCACCTATTATAGTTGAAGAAAAGACTATCACTTATAATGATCCTATTGTTCCTACTACTTATGTTGAGAAACCATATTTTCCTGTTAGGATAAAGAATCATGCTAAAGCTTCAACTGTTGTTCGTAAGAGTAATACTAGAACATATACACCTCCTGACCAAATTAAAGTTGAATCTAGTATTGCTATGGTTAAAGATCTCTTGGATCATAATATAGATGGGCATGTTATTTATTTCTGTGGTGAAACTGCTAATATTGCTAGACCAGATGCTAAGATACATAGACCCGTTGTAGGCATGCCTGTTATTTCCGTTAAGTTAGGAGATCATTGTTATCATGGCTTATGTGATATGGGTGCTAGTGCTAGTGCAATACCTCATTCCTTATATAAAGAAATTATGCATGACATTGCACCCGCTGAGTTAGAAGGTATTGATGTTACTATTAAGCTTGCCAATAGATATACTATTTCAACAGTTGGGATTGCTAGAGATGTTGAAGTCTTGTGTGGGAAAGTTAAATATCCTGCCGATTTTCTTGTTCTTGGTTCCCCACAAGATGACTTTTGTCACATTATATTTGGTAGACCCTTCTTGAATACCGTTAATGCTAAGATTGATTGCGAAAAGGATGTTGTTGCGATTGGCTTAGGGGATATGTCTGAGGAGTTTAATTTTGCTAGATTTCGTAGACAACCTCATGATAAAGAATTACCTAGTAAGGATGAGATTATTGGTATTGCTTCTATTGCCGTACCTCCTAATGATCCTTTAGAACAATATTTGCTAGACCATGAAAATGATATGTTTATGAATTAAAGAAGGGAAATAGATGAAGTATTCTTTAAACAGGGTCCTATTTTGAAATACAACTTGCCTGTTGAAATCCTAGGAGATCCCCCTCCACCCAAGGGTGATCCCATGTTTGGGCTTAAACCATTACCTGATACTCTTAAATATGCTTATCTTGATGAAAAGAAGATATATCCTATTATTATTAGTGCTAACCTTTCAGAGCAGGAAGAGGAAAGATTATTGAAAACTCTGAAGAAGCACCGTGCTGCTATTGGATATACTCTTGATGATCTTAAGGGCATCAGTCCCACTCTGTGCCAACACAAAATAAAGTTGGCGGAAGATGCCAAACTAGTTATTGATCACCAACGACAATTAAATCCTAAGATGAAAGAAGTGGTAAGAAAAGAAATACTAAAGCTCCTTGAGGCAGGTATAATTTATCCCGTTGCTGATAGTCAATGGGTAAGTCCTGTCCATTGTGTCCCTGAGAAGGGAGGTATTACCGTCATTCCAAATGATAAAGATGAATTTACCCCGCAAAGAATTATTACAGGTTATAGGATGGTAATTGATTTCCGCAAATTAAATAAAGCCACTAAAAGATCATTACCCTTTACCTTTTATTGATCAAATGCTAGAAAGATTATCCAAACATACACATTTTGCTTTCTAGATGGTTACTCTAGATTCTCTCAAATACCTGTGTTAGCAGAGGATCAAGAAAAGACCACTTTTACTTGCCCTTTCGGTACCTTTGCTTATAGGCGTATGCCTTTTGGTTTATGTAATGCACCTTCCACCTTTCGAAGATTCATGATGGCTATATTCTCTGACTTTTGTGAAAAGATTTGTGAGGTATTCATGGATGATTTCTCCGTTTATGGATCCTCTTTTGATGATTGCCTGAGCAACCTTGATCGAGTTTTGCAGAGATGTGAAGATACTAGTCTCGTCTTGAATTGGGAAAAGTGCCACTTTATGGTTAATGAAGGCATTGTCTTGGGGCATAAAATTTCTGAAAGAGGTATTGAAGTTGATAAAGCTAAGGTTGATGCTATTGAAAAGATGCGATGTCCCAAGGACATTAAAGGAATAAGAAGTTTGCTTGGTCATGCTGGTTTTTATAGGAGGTTCATTAAGGACTTCTCTAAAATTTCTAGGCCTCTGACTAATCTCTTACAAAAAGATATTCCTTTTGTCTTCGATGATGATTGTGTAGAAGCATTTGAAATACTTAAAAAATCTTTGATTTCTGCACCTATTATTCAGCCACCTGATTGGAATTTACCCTTTGAAATTATGTGTGATGCTAGTGATTATGCTGTAGGTGTTGTTCTAGGACAAAGAGTTGATAAGAAACTAAATGTTATTCAACATGCTAGTAAAACTCTAGACAATGCCCAGAGGAATTATGCTACCACTGAAAAAGAAAATTCTTAGCAGTTGTATTTGCTTGTGATAAGTTCAGACTTTATATTGTTGATTCTAAAGTAACTGTTCACACTAATCATGCTGCTATTAAATATCTTATGGAAAAGAAAGATGCTAAACCTAGACTTATTAGACGGGTTCTCTTGCTCCAAGAATTTGATTTGCATATTATTGATAGAAAGGGAGCTGAGAACCCCGTTGCAGACAACTTGTATAGGTTAGAGAATGTTCTTGATGACCCACTACCTATTAATGATAGCTTTCCTGATGAACAATTAGTTGTCATAAATGCTTCTCATACTGCTCCATGGTATGCTGATTATGCTAATTACATTGTTGCTAAATTCATACCACCTAGTTTCACATACCAGCAAAAGAAAAAGTTCTTCTATGATTTAAGACATTACTTCTGGGATGACCCACACCTTTATAAAGAAGGAGTAGATGGTGTTATTAGACGTTGTGTACTTGAGCATGAACAGGAACAAATCTTACGCAAGTGTCACTCCGAGGCATATGGAGGACACCACGCTGGAGATAGAACTGCACATAAGGTATTGCAATCCGGTTTTTATTGGTCTACTCTCTTCAAAGATTCCTGTAAGTTTGTCCTGTCTTGTGATGAATGTCAAAGAATTGGTAATACTAGTAGACGTCAAGAAATGCCTATGAATTATTCTCTTGCTATTGAACCATTTGACGTTTGGGGCTTTGATTATATGGGGCCGTTTCCTGCCTCTAATGGATATACACATATTTTAGTTGCTATTGATTACATTACTAAGTGGGTAGAAGCTATTCCAACTAGTAGTGTTGATCATAACACCTCTATTAAGATGCTTAAAGAAGTTATTTTTCCGAGGATTGGTGTCCCTAGATACTTAATGACTGATGGTGGTTCACATTTTATTCATGATGCTTTTTGTAAAATGCTTGCTAAGTATGATGTTAATCATAGAATTGCATCTCCATATCACCCACAGTTTAGTGGTCAAGTAGAATTGAGTAATAGAGAGCTTAAATTAATCTTGCAAAAGACTGTTAACAAATCTAGAAAAAATTGGTCCAAGAAACTTGATGATGCATTATGGGCTTATAGAACTGCAAATAAAAATCCTATGGGTGTGTCTCCATATAAAATGGTTTATGGAAAAGCTTGTCACTTACCTCTCGAGCTAGAACATAAGGGATATTGGGCTATTAAAGAGCTCAACTATGATTTCAAACTTGCCGGTGAGAAGAGGTTATTTGACATTAGCTCACTTGATGAATGGAGAACCCAAGCTTATGAGAATGCCAAACTGTTTAACGAAAAAGTTAAAAGATGGCATGACAAAAGGATACAAAAATGTGAGTTTAACGTAGGTGATTATGTGTTGCTATTCAACTCTCGTTTAAGATTTTTTACAGGAAAACTTCTCTCTAAATGGGAAGGCCCTTACGTTATCGAGGAGGTCTATCGTTCTGGTGCCATAAAAATCAACAACTTCGAAGGCACGAATCCGAAGGTGCTTAACGGGAAAAGAATCAAACATTATATTTCAGGTAATCCTATAAATATTGAAACTAATGTTACTGAAACCATGACCCCGGAGGAATACATAAGGGACACTTTCCAGAACTTTTCAGACTCCGAAAAGGAATAGGTATGTGGTACGGTAAGTAAACCGACTCCAAAACAGTTCTAATAGCAATTTTTCTCCGTTTTGGAATATTTAAGAAAATAGTAAAATAAGTAGTCCGGGAAGGACACGAGGCATCCACGAGGGTGGAGGGCGCGCCCCCTGCCTCGTGGGTGCCTCGTGTGCTCTTCGGACTCCGTTTTCTTGCACGATACTTCTTTTGGTCGGTAAAAATTCATTATATAATCTCCCAAAGGTTTTGACCATCTTATCACGCAAATATACTCTGTCTTTGTTTCGAGTTGTTTCTGTCGCAGATTTAGAGAAAGATGTCTTCTCAAGAGTCAGTCAGGGAGAGTCGGGTGTCTCACCCAACGCCAGGTCCAGAAGCAAACAGCGATGCTTATCACTTTGGGCCATCAACGGAGGATGAGATGGAGGCCGACTTAAAAGGATAGATGCCATGGAGGAGGATCAAGAAGTTACCTCTCGTTTCCAAGCCGGATTCACGATGGGGGAACTACAGAGCTCAACCATTCCAAACTCGGTCATCCCTTCCAATGTTAAATTTCTTTCTTATGAAAATATGAAAAAGAGTGTCACTTGTTCTCCAGCAGCTATGCAACATCCATGGGTGAAAGGAGCTTTAGCCGTCACTGGTAAGCTCCGCAAGGAAAATATGGACCTCAAGCAGCAGGTCAATAAGCTTGAGGAGGAGAATCGCATCCTGAGGGGCATTATCGCCAAGAAGATCATGCCACCACTACCGAAGAAGAAGACATAATCACATGGGTGTGGGCACTCCCCTTGGCAACTGCCAAGCTTGGGGGAGGTGCCCCAGTATCGTATCACCATCACACTCCTATCTTTACCATTTTTCTTAGTTCGATCCTTTTGGTAATATCTTGATCTAATAGAATAAAGTTTTGGTATGAATTAGTTTTGAGTTTTGCTTTGTGATCCCTCTATGTAATCGAGTCCGTGAGCTATATATAATAAAGATTAGTGTTGAGTCAAGGTCTTTGCTATCTTGATATGATCTTGAGTGGATAAAAGAACAAAAAGAATAAAAGAGTTCATATTGATCTTATGGAGAGTAATGACTTCACATATAAAAGTATGATGATTAAAAGTTGTTGAGAGTTGGCAAACATAGTTTTGGTCATCGTTGCAATTAATAGGAAGTAATAAAGAAAGAGAAGTTCTCACATATAAATATACTATCTTAGACATCTTTTATGATTGTGAGCACTCATTAAAGTATGACATGCTAAAGAGTTGATGTTGGACAAGGAAGACAACGTAATGGGTTATGTTTTCTCACATCTCAATTAAAGTATATTGTCATGGATCTTCCAACATGTTGAGCTTGCCTTCCCCCCTCATGCTAGCCAAATTCCTTGCACCAAGTAGAGATACTACTTGTGCTTCCAAACATCCTTAAACCCAGTTTTTCCATGAGAGTCCACCATATCTACCTATGGATTGAGTAAGATCCTTCAAGTAAGTTGTCATGTTGCAGGCAATAAAAATTGCTCTCTAAATATGTATGACTTATTAGTGTGGAGAAAATAAGCTTTATACAATCTTGTGATATGGAAGTAATAAAAGCGACGGACTGCATAATAAAGGTCTGTATCACAAGTGGCAATATAAAGTGACGTTCTTTTGCATTAAGATTTCGTGCATCCAACCATAAAAGCACATGACAACCTCTGCTTCCCTCCGTGAAGGGCCTATCTTTTACATTATGCAAGAGTCATGGTGATCTTCACCTTTCCATTTTACATTTTATCCTTTGGCAAGCACCTCGTGTTGGAAAGATCCTGATATATATATCCAACTGGATGTAAGTTAGCATGAACTATTGTTGACATTACCCTTGAGGTAAACGGTTGGGAGGCAACACTATAAGCCCCTATCTTTCTTTGTGTCTGATTAAAACTCCATAACCATATGTATTGCGTGAGTGTTAGCAATTATGGAAGACTAAATGATAGTTGAGTATGTGGACTTGCTGAAAAGCTCTTATGTTGACTCTTTCCTATGTTATGATAAATTGCAATTGCTTCAATGACCGAGATCATAGTTTGTTGGTTCTCAATGAAGTTTCTGATTCATACTTGACATTGTGAATAGAGTGTTACTTGAGCATAAGAAATCATATGACAATATATATATATATATACATATATATATATATATATGTTGCTGTTATAAGAATGATCATGATGCCCTCATGTCCGTATTTTATTTTTATCGACACCTCTATCTCTAAACATGTGGACATATTTTCGGTATCGGCTTCCGCTTGAGGACAAGCGAGGTCTAAGCTTGGGGGAGTGGATACGTCCATTTTGCATCATGCTTTTATATCGATATTTATTGCATTATGGGTTGTTATTACACGTTATGCCACAATACTTATGGCTATTCTCTCTTATTTTATAAGGTTTACATGAAGAGGGAGAATGCCGGCAGCTGGGATTCTGGGTTGGAAAAGGAGCAAATATTAGAGACCTATTCTGCACAGCTCCAAAAGTCCTGAAACTCCACGAAAGTCATTTTTGGAATTAATGATAAATGTTGAGCGGAAGAAGTACCAGAGGGGGCCCACACCCTGGCCACGAGGGTGGGGGCGCGCCCTACCCCCTGGGCGTGCCCCCTGCTTCGTGGGCCACCTGGCAGCCCTCCGGTGCCCATCTTCTGCTATATGAAGTCTTTTACCCTGGAAAAAATCATAAGCAAGCTTACGGGACGAAACTCCGCCGCCATGAGGCGGAACCGACGGAACCAATCTAGGGCTTCGGCGAAGCTGTTCTGCCGGGGAAACTTCCCTTCAGGAGGGGGAAATCATCACCAACGATCCTCTCATCGGGAGGGGGTCAATCTCCATCAACATATTCACCAGCACCATCTCCTCTCAAACCCTAGTTCATCTCTTGTATCCAATCTTTGTATCAAAACCTCAAATTGGTACCTGTGGGTTGCTAGTAGTATTGATTACTCCTTGTAGTTGATGCTAGTTGGTTTATTTGGTGGAATATCATATGTTCAGATCCTTAATGCATATTAATACCCCTCTAATTATGAACATGAATTTTCTTTGTGAGTAGTTATGTTTGTTCCCGAGGAGATGGGTGAAGTCTTGCCATTAGCAGTCATGTGAATTTGGTATTCATTCGATATTTTGATGAGATGTATGTTGTCTCTCCTGTAGTGGTGTTATGTGAATGTCGACTACATGACACTTCACCATTATTTGGGCCTAGAGGAAGACATTGGGAAGTAATAAGTAGATGATGGGTTGCTAGAGTGACAGAAGCATAAACCCTAGTTTATGAGTTGCTTTGTAAGGGGCTGATTTGGATCCACATGTTTCGTGCTATGGTTAGGTTTACCTTAATACTTCTTTTTGTAGTTGTGGATGCTTGCAATAGGGGTTAATCATAAGTGGGATGCTTGTCCAAGAAAGGGCAGTACCCAAGCACCAGTCCACCCACATATCAAATTATCAAAGTAACGAACGTGAATCATGTGAGCGTGATGAAAACTAGCTTGACGATAATTCCCATGTGTCCTCGGGAGCGCTTTTCTCATTATAAGAACTTGTCCATGCTTGTCCTTTGCTACAAAAAGGATTGGGCCACCTTGCTGCACTTTTTTTATTTTCATTTCTTGTCACCCGTTGCAAATTATCTTATCGCAAAACTATCTGTTACCTACAATTTCAGTGCTTGCAGAGAATACCTTACTGAGAACCGCTTGTCATTTCCTTCTGCTCCTCGTTGGGTTCGACACTCTTACTTATCGAAAGGACTACAATAGATCCCCTACACTTGTGGGTCATCAGGGAACAACAACAACGACAACAACAACCCACCACCACCACCACATGTTGATCACTTAGCCCGTTTCCTAAGGCTGAATCCGTCGGTGTTCTCTAGTAGCACCGAGCCGATTGTTGCAGATGATTGGCTCCGCAAGATTGGAAGGGAGATGACCACTGCAGGATGCACAGATGCGGAAAGAGTGCATTTTGCCGCACATCAGCTTGATGGACCCGCAGCATCATGGTAGGAGAATTTCACAGCCACTTACCCCATTGACACTGTTACATGGGATCAGTTTCAGCAGGCTTTCCACACTGCCCATGTTTCAGCCGGAGCTATGGCCATGAAGAGGCGCGAGTTTCGCAACTTGCGCCAAGGAGGACGCAAAGTGGGCCAGTATGTGGATGATTTTAGTAAGTTAGCACGTTATGCCCCAGATGACGGCGCTACAGATGCCGCTAAGCAGGAGAAGTTTTTGGAAGGACTAAATGATGAGTTGAGCATGCAGTTGATGGTGGCAACCTTCAACAACTACCAGGAGTTGGTAGATAGAGCTCTCATGATTGAAGGGAAACAACAGCAGATAGACAACCGCAAGAGGAAGTATGGACAAGGGAAGTATAATTCAGGAGCTCAGCAGAGGCCTCATTTTACCCCGAACTCGGGAGGACACATTCACCATAACCATGGAGGCCATAATTCCAATGGAGGGAGTTTGCATAACCATAGTGGCCCCAAGAATGGGAATGGGAATGGAGGAAGCAACGGCCAGAACCGTTCCAGCCCAGCAACGCCTGCCAAGAAGATCTAAGTCACCTTACTTGTTTCAAGTGCGGGAAGAATGGACATTACACCACAGAGTGTTCTGAAGCAAAGAATGGAAATGGCAATGGAAGATCTGGGAAGAAGCCCAACCCTTTCAACAGGGGACAAGTGAACCACGTTAGCGTGGAGGAGGTTGAAGCGCAACCCGATGCAGTTATAGGTAAGTTTTTGGTTAAGTCATTTACTGCAATCGTTCTTTTTGATACTGGTGCATCGCATTCATACATATCAAGGGGATTTGTGGACAAGTATAACCTGCCAACCCAAGCCCTTAGGTCACCCATGTTAGTAACCTCATCAGGAGCAGACTATATGGCTAGCCAATGGTGTGATCAGTTACCATTAAGGATTGGTAACTACGTGTTCCACTCAGACCTAATAGTATTGGAGTCACAAGGACTGGATGTAATATTACACACGGATTGGTTATCAAAGTATGGAGGGAATATTGACTGCGCCAGTAAGTCGATTTTGCTCACCACCCCAGAAGGAAGAAGGATCAAGTATGTATCTCGGCATGTGTCAAAGAGGACTCAGGTGAATTCCTTATCAGGAGTTGTACAGGAGGAAGTACCAGTGGTGAAGGATTTCCCTGATGTATTTCCAGAGGAGTTGCCACGCATGCCATCAGATAGAGACATTGACTTTTTTGATTGAGCTTTTGCCAGGCACAGGGCCAATATCTAAGAGACCATATCGGATGCCCGCAAAGGATTTGGAGGAAATTAAGAAGTAGATTAAGGAGTTACTAGATAAAGGCTATATTCACCCAAGTTCGTCACCTTGGGGATCACCAGTACTTCTAGTGGAGAAGAAGGATGGATCGTCGAGGATGGTTGTTGATTATCGTGGGTTGAATGAAGTAACGATCAAGAACAAGTACCCACTGCCGATGATCAATGATTTATTTGACCAGTTGCAAGGAGCTAAAGTATTTTCCAAGATCGATTTGCAATTAGGATACCACCAGCTGAAGATTCGAGAGCAGGATATACCTAAGACAGCTTTTACCACAAAGTATGGGCTATATGAGTATACCGTTATGTCATTTTGAAAGTGCTAGTATTGACTAGAGGGGGGTGAATAGGCGATTTTTATGAAAGTATTCAAAACTTGGTAGTTTCGAAGACAAACAATAGAAACAACCTAATTGATATGCAGTGGAAGATAAACTACCCTGAACAAGCCATAGTCAAGCATGTCATGATGTGAAGGTACAGGACTAATAGCAGTCAGGTAGTAAGGATCAAGTTGGAAGATAGTATGAAGCCAATCAACAATAGTAATCAAGCAATGAAGTCAAACAGATAAACAGATAAGCAATGACTTCATGAAGACAAACTCAAGTAAGGTTGGAAGGGATAGAACCAGTTGCTTGTTGAAGACACAAGATTTGTTGGACCAGTTCCAGTTGCTGTGACAACTGTACGTATGGTTAGGGAGGCTGGGATTTAACTCAGAAGACCGTGTCTTCACCTTATTCCCCTTGAGCTAAGGACACCCAATCCTCGCCCAATCACTCTGGTAAGTCTTCAAGGGAGACTTCCAAACCTTCGCAGACTTGGTTCACCGGCAATCCACAATGACTCTTGGATGCTCAGAATGCGACGCCTAACCGGCTGGAGGATTCACAGTCCTCAAGTGTAATAAGTCTTCAGGTCACACAGACAGAAAGACTTCAGTGATGCCTAACACTCTTTGGCTCTGGGTGTTTGGGCTTTGTCCTCGCAAGGATTTCTCTCTCTCTCTCAAATGCTTCGAGGTGGGTTGCTCTCAAACGACAAAAGCCGTGCACAAACTCTGAGCAGCCACCAATTTATGGTGTAGGGGGTGGGCTATTTATAGCCACTAGGCAACTCGACCTGATTTGTCCAAAATGACCCTGGGTCACTAAGGAACTGACACATGTTCCAACGGTCAGATTTCAAACACACACGGCAACTTTACTTGGGCTACAAGCAAAGCTGACTCATCCAGCTCTGGATAAGATTTGCTCTCATTGTCTTCGCTCGAAGACATAGGTTTTGGGTTGAGCATCACTTCAGTCACTCTGACTTAGTTCACTTGGACCCCACTTAACAGTATGGTGGTTCCTATGACTCAACAAAGAAGAAACGGAAACAACGAAAACACACAGTCTTCGCGCTCCAAAGTCTTCACGCAATGTCTTCTCGAGTCATAGTCTTCAATATGAATATCTTCTCATACCACCATTGTCTTCAATGTCTTCATACATTTTTAGGGGTCATCTCCGGTAGGTAAACCGAATCAATGAGGGACACTACCTGCGTTATCCTGCAATTCTCACAAACGCATTAGTCCCTCAACCAACTTTGTCGTCAATACTCCGAAACCAACTAGGGGTAGCACTAGATGCACTTACACATTTGGTCTGACTAACGCGGCTGCATATTTCATGAACATGATGAACAAGGTGTTTATGGAGTTTTTGGATAAGTTCGTCATGGTGTTCATTGATGACATATTGGTCCACTCGAAGAATGAAGAGGAGCATAAGGAGGATTTGCGGTTGGTTCTTGAGAAGCTCAAAGAACACCAGTTATATGCCAAGTTCAGCAGATGTGAGTTTTGGTTGAAGGAAATGGGATTCCTCGGACATGTTATATCCGGAGAAGGAATAGCAGTAGACCCCACCAAGGTTGTCACTGTGACTAAATGGGAATCACCCACGTCGGTTGGAGAGATCCGGAGTTTTCCGGGACTCGCAGGATACTACCAGAGGTTCATTGAGAATTTCTCCAAGATTGCAAAGCCCATAACGGAGTTGTTGAGGAAAGACACCAAGTTCAATTGGACTGAGGAGTGTGAAGCCAGTTTTCAGGAGTTGAAGAAACGTTTGGTTACAGCCCCAGTGTTGATTCTTCTAGATCAATGCAAGGATTATGAAGTGTATTGCGACGTTTCACGTCGAGGACTTGGAATAGTGCTTATGCAGGAGGGAAGAGTTGTTTCATATGCCTCACGACAGCTTAAACCCCATAAGCTAAATTATGCTACACACGATTTGGAGTTAGCAGCCGTAGTGCATGCATTGAAGACCTGGAGACATTTTCTCATCGGAAACAATTGTGAGGTGTACACGGATTACAAGAGTTTGAAGTATATCTTCATGCAGAAGGAGATAAATCTCAGGCAGAGGAGATGGTTGGAGCTCATTAAGGATTATGATATGAAGTTGCACTATCATCCCGGAAAGGCTAACGTAGTACCTGATGCGCTGAGTCGCAAGAGTCATGTCAACACACTCATGACCGGAGGATTACCCAAGGAGTTAGCAGAGGATCTTCGCGTTGCGAGCTATGTTTGGAAATAGTTCCGAGAGGCTTTGTAGCAGCGATGGAAATTCAGTCTACCTTGATGGATAAGATCAAAGAAGCTCAGAAGGCTGACAAAGAGATTGCAGAGATAAAGGAAAGGATGAGCAAAGGAAAGGCTAAAGGATTTCGTGAGGATGAGCACGATGCCTTATGGTTTGAGGATCACGTATATGTGCCTAATGACCCCGAGATCAGGAGGTTGATTCTGCAGGAGGCCCATGATTCACCGTATTTGATTCACCCAGGAAATACCAAGATGTATCTAGATTTGAAGCAGTTTCTGGTGGACCGGAATGAAGAAAGATATTGTGGAGTATGTAGCAGTATGTGATGTATGTCAGAGAGTGAAGGCAGAGCATCAGAAGCCAGCAGGTTTGGTACAGCCATTGCCGATACCCGAATGGAAGTGGGACAAGCTAGGCATGGATTTTATCACGGGATTGCACAGGACTCGTTCAGGCTATGACTCAATTTGGGTTGTAGTCAATCGGTTGACGAAGGTAGCTCATTTCATCCCAGTGAAGACCACTTACACCAGTGCTAAGTTGGCAAAAATATACATGACCAGGATCGTATGTCTGCATGGAGTTCCAAGGACCATTGTAGCAGATAGAGGGACCCAGTTTACCTCAAAGTTTTGGAATCAGTTGCATGAGACTTTGGGTACCAGGCTAGAGTTTAGTACAACTTTTCATTCGCAGATAGATGGACAGACCGAGAGAGTCAATCAGATTCTGGAGGGCATGTTAAGAGCTTGTGCGCTAGATTATGGATCTAGTTGGGACGACAATTTGCCATATGCAGAGTTCTCTTACAACAACAGTTATCAAGCCAGTTTGAAGATGGCCCCTTTCGAAGCTTTGTACAGAAGGAGGTGCAGGACACCGTTGTTGTGGGATGAAGTTGGAGACCGTCAGTTGTTTGGACCAGATTTGATTAAAGAGTCTGAAGAGAAGGTTAAACTGATTCGCGATAGACTCAAGGTAGCCCAGTTCAGGCAGAAGAGCTATGCGGATTCTAAACGCAAGGAGACAGTTTACAAAGTCAGAGACAGAGTGTATCTTCGTGTGTCCCCACTTCGAGGAGTTAAGCATTTTGGAGTTAAGGAAAAGTTAGCGCCACGTTTTGTGGGACCATACAAAGTTTTGGAACGTATGGGAGAAATTGCTTACAAGCTAGAATTGCCAGAAGGATTATCAGGAGTTCACGATGTGTTCCATGTTTCCTAGTTGTAGAAGTGCCACACAGAGATGGCTGACATTCCTCTGAGAGATACGGTGCCAATGGAAGCGATTTAGTTGGATAGAGATTTGACCTACGAGGAGAAACCAGTGAAGATTCTCGAGTTTGCCAGCCGATTCACACGTAGCAAGGTTATCAAGTTCTGCAAAGTTCAGTGGAGCCACCCTACCGAGGATGAAGCCACCTGGGAATGAGAGGAAGACCTACGGAAGGACCACCCGCACCTATTTGCTAGCCAACCCAAATCTCGTGGGCGAGATTCATCTTAAGGGGGGGTTAGGTTTGTAACATCCCAAATTTTCAATTTGGAATGTTATACATTAGATCATCGTTGCATATCATATTTTATTGCATTTTGGTTGATCCTAGAAATTCTAAGCAACTCAAGGACCCGCAGAGAGAGTTGGGGATTTCGTTATTTTCATATTTGAGTTTTCTCAAATTTTGAAAAGAGGATCGTTTGGTTTTAATTATTTTTCTCTTAAAATATTTCTTATATGAAAATAAAAGAGAGGGAATAAAATGACTTCTCCAAAATAAAGGAATATTGGAGGAAAAATATTAAAATCAAATAAGAATTTTATTCAGAGTTTTATTGCTATTTTATTTAAATTAGGAAAAAATGCGTTTTCAAAATTGCATTAGGGGCCCAAATAAATGTTCACTTTGTCCGCAATATTATCAGAGTACCATGAAAATTTGTTTCGGGATTTTTGGGAGTCCGTTTAGTATTTATTTCGTTAGTTTTCTGCGTCAGGATTTATTAAAAAAAAGTTACTGCCTTACCGGTTTGGTTAAACAGCGACGTTCGTCCGTACGTTCGTTTTAACGAACGCTGCTCGTCTGTTAGCCGTAGACAGCAAACGTTCATTTGTTAGCCTGTTCGTCGCGTTTTATTTTCCAGGGTTTTTCCATGATTATTTTCGATCGCGATTTCTGCCCTGATCTTCGTTTTAGTTTATCTTTTCGCTCGTTTATCCGATTCAAGCGATCCAAGCGCCTAGATCTTCGTCTCAAAGAACTCTTTCTGTTTAATCAACTTGAACAAGATTTTGGTACTGTAAAATTTGACTTTAGTCTAGATTAGTAAACGGATCTTGTTTCTTTCGTAGTTTGAGTTTCGTTGCTTCGTTTGATTTGATTCTTTTTGCAAACCGGAGTTCTTCAGTTGAACTTTCTGGTTAAATCTCTTATTTGTGTTTTACCCGTGTTGCTTGTTTGAGTGCTTATGTATGTTATTGTTTGTTTACGATAGAGTACCCGGAGTGCGAAACGTGCTACTACGAGTCTCTAGGTTTTTCGGATCATCGACAAGGCAAGTAACACTTTGATCATACCCCTTTACTACCCAGTTTTTATGCATTAGATTCAACCCTCAAACATTGCATGGTTAGTATCTAAATAACATGTGGGTGTGGGAAGTAGATGATGAGGTAGAACCTATTGCCCTGTTTATTATCAAACCTTTGGGAGTTACTTCTATGTTGTGCTTATATTGCTATGCTATGCTCGTAGACGTGGTTTGGATGAGTGTATCCATGACAGATGAGAGTATTGTTAATTAATGGTTAATTTAAGGTGGCTACTTATATACACATCTGGGTGGATTGGTTGAGGCACCCTGGAGTACCCAGTGGTTGTCAGGGCACCTGGAGAATCCAATGTTTTCCTAGGATATCCTGGAGTACCCGTGTGATCATCCTACGACTTGCCACCCAGGCTCAAAGGGATCATAAGATTATTCATGCTGGAAACTTTCGTGTGCAGCCACAAGCCAATATGGGCTTTGACATAGTTGAGTAAGTTGCGTGAAGCTCTTGAAGAGGTAGACTAGCAGATGTAGTGGGTTGTAGGTGGTACTGCCTACCCAGATTAGAGAGTTAATGCTTCAGAAAGACTATGTCCCGAATCTCCGACCATGGATGTGTTCGAGTCTTGTGGGGAAAAGTGCGCAAACCTCTGCAGAGTGTATAAACTAATCATGGTTAGACGTGTCCACGGTTATGGACATCTTGAGTATCTGGTTCTTAGATTATCATGTTGATCTCATCACTCTAAATTAATTTGATTGGGTTTATTGATGATGCTTAATTGGGATTGAGTTGGAGGAACCTTCTCAATGTTTGTCAACCACCATGACAGTTAAATAAAATTTATTCTTAGTTGTAGGGAAAAGTTGGCTTTATGCAAAACTGTAACCATAGAGCTTTCCACCAGCCTTATATGCATGTAGTGATAGCATTTATTCTGTTCATTACTCTATGTGTTACATTGCCAGCATATACCATGTGCTGACCCGTTTCGAGCTGCAACATTTCATGTTGCAGACTTTTCAGACAACGAGTAAGGTGTCATAGGTTGTTGTCGTTCACTCAGCTATGCCGTTGGAGTTGATGGACTCACTTTATCTTCCAAGCCTTCCGTTGTTATCGTATGCCATTGGTAATAGCTTAGGTGAGCCACTGTTAGGTTGCTAATGTTAGAAGGGAGAAAGAGGATTGGTGGAATAGTTCGTTATATTGCTTGAGCCTCGTGGGCATAATCAACTTGGAGTACAAGACAAGGCAGGACCAAATCCTAGTCTATCCTATACTTCCTAATAATCCTTATACTCAACATCCCCCCCCCCCCCCCCCCCCGCAGTCACAACGGTAGCGAAGCAGACGGTGAGACTGGAGAACAATCCGAAGGCAAGCCGACGGACACGCCCCCACAGTCATAACAGTCGACGCATCGCAGAAGGCGTGGCTGGAATGGAAACTGACGAGGTTGCTCAAGCAAGGCAGTAGCCCTTTGTGCCGTTTGTCGAGGTAGCCGTGCGAAGAATGCCGTGGTCGATGTCGAGTCGGGGTAGCCGGTGTCGAGGAAGTCGCCGTGGAGCGGCGGGCGCAAGGAGGCGCCGAGTTAGCATGGGCGCAGTGGTGTCGAAGTAGTGGTGCGCCGGGAAGAAGATGTTGTTGACGACGCATCGCGCCGGGTTGCCAAGCCCGTTGACACATCGTAGACGAAGGCACGCACCGGTGTTTCCAGCACCGGGCATGCGTAGACGGACGAAGACGAAGGTGACGAAGGGCCGCTCCAGGCTTGCCAGGCCCGGGGACACGTCGTGGACGAAGGCACTCACCGGTGTTGCCAGCACCGGGCATGCGGAGACTGGGACCTGCACGAGCTGTACGCCATGTCGAAGAAGTCGGAGAGGCCAGTAGAGAAGAACTCGACGAAGATTGCGGCGTCCATCGACGCGGGGCCAATGTCACCAACTGTGGTCGGAGTAGACGAAGTGGTCGGGGTAGATGACGGTGACGCTGGCGACGGGTTGGTGCTGGACGAAGATGAAGGGAGGTGGACGGGCGGCGGCGGCTACGGGGGTAGCGGCAGCGACGGTCGAAGAAGAGCGGCGGCGGCGGCCTAACGGCGGTGGCGGCGGCTAAGTTAGGAGCGCGGCGGCGGTGCTCGAAGTAGGCGAGGAGAACCCAACAGCATGACGAAGACCGGCGCGGACGGTGGCATTCCCGCACCAAGGGAGGCGGTGCAACGCATACCACGGGAAGTCGACGCGCAGCGACGGCCATGGACCGCGGGCCGCGGCGCTACGGCCCGAAGGGGCAACGCAGCGGTGGCGGGCAGGTCAAGGCGACGACGGAAGACCTCGGGGCGGCGGCAGGGACCGTGGGCCGCGGCGCGACAGCCCGAAGGGGCGGCGCGGCGGAGAAGCGCGGGTCGGTGCAACTGCGGGGACGACCTCGGGACCGCGGCGTGGACCGCATGCCACGCTCGCTACGGCCGGACGGGGCGACGCAGCGGCGGCACGAGGGCTGGTGCTGCCACGGGGATGACCTGGAGCGGACAGCCTCGGGGTGGCGGTGGACTGCGGGCCGCAGCACTATGGCCCGAAGGGGTGACGCAGCGGTGATGCGGGTCGGTGCAGCCGGGAGAAGAACCATGGGGCGCCGGCGCTGCGGCCCGTCGGGGCGACACAGCGGCAGCCCATTGCTCGATCGGCAGAGGCGTGCGCTGAACTCGGGACGGTCTTCACGGGGCCTGCAGAGGCGTGCGCCACCGACGGTCCAGGTCGGTTGCACAGCGTAGATGAGGCGGATCGCGGCGGCGGGCGGGTGATCAATCCGATCGCGCGCAAGGTCGAGGACGCCGCTCAGTGGAGAAGGGGTGGCGGCGGAGTCCGAGATGAAGCCGGCGACAGCGGGCGGCAGGGCGGCTATGATTTGCCGCCGCATGGCGCGAGGCCGCCGGGTCAGGGTGATGCAGGAGTCCCGGCCGGAGCAGGGCGGTGACGGCCGGCGTAGATCGACGGGCGGGCCGGTGCGCGAACGGTGGCGGTGAAGGGCCGCCGCATGACGCGAGGCCGCCGGGTCGGGGCGACCGATGAGCAGACGCGCGGACGATGCGCGAGGCCGCCGGGTCGGTGAAGAAGCCGACGGATCGCGCCGGGGTTGGAATAGAGGCGCACGGGGTCGACGGCGGCGGTGGGCGACGCAAACCGATCAAGATTAGATCGAAAAACCAAAAAGAAACCACCGACAAGATGACCGGCGGGAGAAAGAAAATCCCGGAGCAAGGGTTCGGGGAAAAGACTCTCTAGGGCAGCCGGTCAACACGACCGGCGGACGAACCCTAGGTACGGGCGGCGCGGCCCCCGGTGGTGGTCATGGAGGCCGACCGCTCCAGGGGCGGCGCGCGGGTGCGGAAGCACGGCGGTTAGGGTTTAGAACCCGGAAACTGATACCATGTTAGAAGGGAGAAAGAGGATTGGTGGAATAGCTCATTATATTGCTTGAGCCTCGTGGGCATATATATAGGAGTACAAAAACCAACTTAGAGTAGAAGACAAGGCAGGACCAAATCCTAATCTATCCTATACTTCCTAATAATCCTTATACTCAACATCTAACATCTGGTATCAGAGGCCAGATACCAACCTTCCCCTCACGCGGACGTGAAGCTTGCGACAAGGTCTACATAAATTTGAAGCCACAGATCCATCTATCCAGGATTATTTTGAGAAAAATCATTTCCCACATGGAGGAACTCCGTGTTGAGCCACGGATCCATCTATCCAGGATTATTTTGAGAAAAATCATTTCCCACATCAGGTCCAACAATGCCAAGCTTGACGACATGAAATTCCCTACTCTGCAGCAGGAGCGCGCCCCCTCTTCGGCGCCGCTTGGTGAGGAAGGACTCGATTCGGCTGCTTCGTCCACTACCCCAACCCCAGTGGATACTCCCGTCGCGCCCCATAGCCGCCTCACGACCGTGGTGCTCACCCCATCATCAACCACCGGTGCGGTCTTCTCTGGTTGTGAAGACAAGTTCGTCGGCTCCGCCACCCCTGCGACGACCATCACCATGCGTGCAGTCCTCCCCGACACCTATGCACCCGCTGCAAGGATGCACAAGGTCGTTGAGGTCCTCTGTGATGGGTCTCCTGACTGTATCATCATTGCGCCCAATACCTGTTTGACAGAATGCTCGAACCAAGTCGGAGCCAAGTCGCTTCCGCCTCCGGTCACGACGGCATCACAACTCCCAGCAGCCACACGTGCACTCGTCGCCGACCTCTTTCATCCTGCTACCAATGCTGTTGCTGCAATGCAGACATTCCTCGACCATGACTTGACATCTTACTGCGCACTAGGCATCAGGGGCTGCTGCTACAGCCGATGTCGTGGCCATCATTTCTACCGGATTGTACTATAGAGTGTAAGGAGATTCGACCAACTCCGTGGCCGCCATATCCAATCGGTGTGCCACTAGCGGACACTGATGATTCAGATTTCAGTCTACATTTGTTCTGTCGTGTGAAGAAAATGGGTGTTCTGAGCACATAATTATCCGGAAGTTTTGGTCTTCAGTTAAGTCAATTTGAGTCTTCTGGCCCAGCTGGCATCACAGTGCACTGGAAATTTGTTAGCAATTCAAGTATGAGAACGTCCTGCAGGTATCTACTGAGTGTGCACCGGAAACCATGTTCCTCTGAGAAGATTGTTTGTTGGATTCATACGATGGCAAGAAGTATTTCCGTGATCTGGCGATTAATGGATGTCCAACTAAAATTGTGGTTAGTACTACCTAATGGTGAGCCCCCTGATGACTACTACTCTTGCGCTACTAGTTTTGGTTCACCTGCGACTACCTCTGTTGATAACCTTGGTTCTTGGAGTTTATTGATCATGAGTTTATAAATGTTCATAAGCAGTTAAGTGAGTACCCTAGTCTCTTTGGTGTGGAGAAAAGGTGGAGCACTGGAGAATGCTTTGCATCATGTCCTGGAGTGTAGTACTGCTGGGGCCATTTCTATTAATGACAAAATGCATGGGATAATACATATTATGATTATGTCAGTGATTTGGCAATTTTTGACTCAAGAAATTTTAAAGGGAAGGGGGGGGGGGGGGGGGGGGGGGGGGGGCAAAATGAGCATATACATCAGGGGCGCGCAAGTGAGCGAGCAAGTTCTTGGGAGTTTCATAAGTGTGTAAGCATAATGGTCGGTGTTTTTGAATGGATAAACTCGAGAAGCAACGGAATTAAACAGGATTCCTGAAAAATCTATGTGGTTGCATGGACTGGGGCTAAAACACTTCACAAGTACAGGCAGGAACAACCATGCAGGACCAGAGAAACATCTTGGGCAATTGCAATGTCAGAACTAAAAGAATGGATCTTCCCTTGTGTGAAATATCTGGGGCCACTTAATGGAGCTACAATTAGTTTGCAGTGAGCAGGGTAACATTCCTCTTGACTCTGAAAATTCCTCGCGGACATGGTTCTGTTCAGGAATGACATGCAACACCAAGTATCTGGTGCACAAAGTTGTTTCTGGAAGTATTTTTTTGGTGCTAAGTAAGGAACTACTCTCTGGAGTTGAGTTTGGGTGCGCTCGGTTATCAGTTGAGCACTCTGTTTTTGTGGAGCTCGAAACTGAAAGACCACATGGGTGTAGGCCTACGTTTCAGTCAAACTACCCATGGCATCCTCCTGCCCATAAATGCACTTCGCTGATTGTTACAGAAATATCACCATGTAGTGTCTAATTTAACTCAAAGGAAGCAAGGACTAGGACCCGTGCAGAAATGTGGATTTGCAAAAACTTTCATCTAGCACTTCTCCAGTACAACAAAGTATCTGACCATGATGATCCATCCATAGTAACTAAATGCTATGGTCTGGCTAGCTCAAGTGGAAGTCCAACAAGCGAGCTTTCTGAACAGTGGAACATCCCCTACTCACATATTTCTGATTATAACGACTGGTGATCCATATTTTGGTTCCATTTAGACTATATGCTGATTTACGCTATTGATGCATTGGGATCCAACCGTTGCATCTACCATCTGGGCATGTACTGGGATCCTGGAGGGCTTGCATTGTTGTTGGTATGGAAATGGACTCAACGGGAGGTCTTTCAAGGAGGAAGATGCGCCATGATCTTGGTTGCCTGCTGTCTTGTCACCTTCCCAGCTTCTACTCTTCAACCGTTGACAATTATGATAACGGAGGTAATAAGCAAGAGAGCGCAGGCTCCACTGTCTTGGTTACCCGACAATTATGATGGTGGTATGGTGTTCTCTACCTGCTCCGATCAAGAACATGCTCAAGAAGGGAGAGGTGTCATTGATGCCCGCTTCGCAAAAGGCTTCGTTGACCACAAGTACTACATCCGCTTCAACAACGACTACTTCCTCAATAGCTCCTTCGGCTGACTCGCTATCATCCACGACTACTTCTCCAACGCCGTTCAAGTCAACCCCGCCTTTGGCTGCCACCGCGACTTTGAGCTAGTCAAGGACCATCTAATGCAATGGGACCTGAGCAGCTCTTGGTGGCGTTGGCTTGGGTTCAAGCCGGATTTCAAGGAGGGAGGGATGTTAGGAGCCCTCCTAACCTGGCTCTCAGATGTTAGCAACCTAAAAGTGGTTCAGCCGAGCTATTACCGCTCTCACAGATTCAGTGGCAATTTAGGTACAAATCTAGGGATACATGAATTAGGGGAAGAAGAAGAACAGTAGCCGCCACCGCTGGTTCATTGATCCACTGGATGCCTGCTCTCTATCTTCTCCCTCGTACTTGTAGCTGTAGAGATGGGCCACAGACGGGCCAAGTCCGTGTGCTGGCCCAAAGGCAAGCCCCCTCCATGTACAGTTTAGGAGGGCTCTTAACATTGTCTTTGCCATACTTGTACTAGTGAATATTGTTTTGGGTCGGAAGCCATGGAACGTGTTGACGAATATTTTCTTTTGCGCGAACGTGTAGAGAAACTCTTTGCTGGGTCAATGCGCGCATTGTGCCAGCCGAGGACGAGACTCGTTGATTTGATTGAACCGAACCCGTTCTTTTATCACACTCGAACCCATTTTCTCAAAATGCTCCCATCTGCATCTTTTTTTCATGGTAATACATGTCTCATCCATATCATAAAGATCATGGTACAAGTCACCTAATGACCGACATGACAAAACGAAAAAGACAACAAAAGACTAGCATTTGCAAAAAGGGCTACTAGCCAAGAAGTAAAAATACAATCAAGATCGAAGAATCCCCTAAGCTTGACACCAACGCCCGTCACCTTCCTCCGGCACTACAAGAGCAGTCACGAAAGGTAAAAAATGACGGATCACCTCCTCAACCAAGCTCGATGTGGCTACATCCATGATATGCAGCTCTGCGGACCTCTAAGTGTGGCTCCCAAAGGGGAAGTCATTGCCATTGAACTAATCAGACCGGGGCAACACCCCAGACATGCCATTGAACTCCAGATCTGGCACCCTGATGTCTACTACGCAACTTTACTTCTTGTAGACTCTGTTGGGCCTCCAAGCGCAGAGTTCTGTGAGACGGTAGCAATTTTTCCGCAAGTGGATGACCCAAAGTTTTTCTTATGACCCAAAGTTTTTCTTATGTCCTCAAGCATGGGGTGTAGGATGAAGATGATCTCTCTCAAACAACCCTACAATCGAATACAAGAAATCTCTTATGTCCCCAACACACCCAATACAGTGGTAAATTGTATAGATGCAATAGTTCAGCGAAGAGATGGTGATACAAGTGTATTATGGATAGTAGATATAGGTTTTTGTAATCTGAAAAAATAGAGACAGTGAGTTAGCAAGTGTAAATGGAGCACAAATGGTACTGCAATGCTTAGAAACAAGGCCTAGGGTTCATACTTTCACTAGTACAATCCCTCAACGTGCGGCAAAAAACCACTCCAAAGTTCTTATCTAGCGGGGAACATAAGATGATTGTTGAAGGGTACAAAACCACCTCAAAATTATCTTTTCCAATCAATCTGTTGAGTTATTCCTATAAGTGTCAAAAACAACCCTAGAGTTTGTATTAAAATAACACCATATGATACACATCAATCAACTCAACAGATAGGCCCTAACTCTCCATTATGGAGAATGGAGATTATCCTGTCTCCAATTCTTGCCCTTCGCACAATGTTTCTTCCAAGTAGCTCCCTAGGATTGACCATACATTTTTTCCAATGTTTGATTGTCATGTATTCATCAGTTTTAGAAATCCGATATGAACAACAGTGATGCGTAGGATGACCTGGCCGTAAGTTCATAACATCAAGGCGACCATTCGGAAACATCAGATGAGGCACACAATCCTTCAAGATTTTCTGTTGAAAAACATAGTAATAACTTTGTAGTTAGCAATGTAGTTGAGTTTTAGAAGCATTTATATAAAAGATGCACGCATGTCGTAATAGTAAAAAAATCTTACTGTGACATCTCCATGGATGTTACCGTAGTTCAACACGTGCACTAGTGGCACGTATTGACCATAATGTGGAGGAGTTTGATAATAGATTTTGTAATTCTCAAGATCAGTAATAAATGAGATCAGATGATTTTTCTCCTGATAAGTTAATTCTGAGCCATCAGTGTAGCAGGTTTTGTCTACCATCTTCCGCACATTTTTTGAAAAATGAAAATAAGCTATCAATGGAAATAAGCTGTCAACTATTTTGAAATAAACAATATACATTACTTAATAACTATGTTTGAGAAACTCACATAGCGGTAGAATTGAAAGCGTATCAACAAGGACCCAAATGTCCATATTGTCTTGGGCGATGTCAGGATCACAAATATCCATGGTGACAAGCATACCCTCATGAAAATCATACGTCTTGCAAAGTGCTTCCCAATTCGGGCAACCAAAATGGGTTACGCTCTCAGAATTGTATAGATTTACATCTAAATCCATACCATGATGGGTCCTTAGGTGAATTATCTTTGTTTCCATACTTTCATGATCTTCAAAATCCATCCTCTCTAAGACATAGCATCTTGCATGGCATGGGATAAGGTAATCGAATTGTAAAAGACGAAAATTATACGTTGAAGAAGCAGAAGTCGTGCTTAATTACGAAAAAAACACTTGTCGACGTTATGTACCGTTTCAACATCAAAGGTCTCCTGGAGCTTAATGCTGAAGCGCCGATCTTCTATCAGGTGAGACCTGTCGCACATACCCATTCGTCGCCGCACCAGTCGCACTCCGTCGAGAGACTTTCGTCGTCCGACGACGACATCGACGACATTTCCTATGTTCATAATTCAAAGATTAAACTTGTACAATTAAATATATGTACTACAAAAACTAAATAGGTCATTATTATTCATCACGGGTTGACTATCGGTCTGTCGAGTCTTTTCTTGAAAACTCTCATCTCACGTGTTGTATACATTCGACCGTTGGTGATGGTCGCTCCTCCTTTTGTTCCCGAGTGCATTACACCAAAATGTCTAGCACACGGGAACGAAGGAGAAGCGATCCTCACGACAACAGTTGAGATTTTTCGTCCTCTCATATATGGTGGAGACTCTCCCTCACTGATTTCTCTCTGACTTTTGCAACCGTCGGTGATGGTCATTACTCCTCCTTCCCCTAATGCATAAAAAAGGTCTAGCACATGGAGAACAAGGAGAAAAGACCCCGACGACAATAGTCGGGATTCTTCGTCCTCTCTCATATATGGTGAACACACTCCCTCACTGAATTTTTGACCGTTGGTGATGGTCGTTATTCCTCTTCCCCTAGTGCATAACAAAGGTCTAGCACAAGGAGAAGAAAGAAAAACGACCCCCATGACAACAGTTGGGATTCTTCTTCTCTCATATATGGTGCAAAGTTTCTCCCTCACTCATTTGTTGACTATCATGTATGGAGCCTCGACAGACTTAAAGTCAACCCAAAATGTCGTTTAATGATCTTTCTAGAAAATCCAGGCCACTCGATATTTCCTACATATTCTAGCACAAGTCATGCCAAAATTCACGGAAAAATCCGGCATGACCTTTGCTAAAAAAAGAGATATCGAGCGCCTGAAATTTGCTGAAACGGAAATTAATCAACACTCTGGCAAAACATAAGCCACTCGGAGGTGTTACCAGCAAACATGGCCGGCCACTTGGGCAAGCACATATCCTATTTTAGCAACACAAGATATACATGGCTGGCTGCTCTCACCTCGAGATCGGAGGGGGTCGGTGATGGGGACGACGACGGAGATGATGGAGGGGCTCCTTGATTTCTGCAAAAACATTATTATCCTCATCTTAGGATTTAGTGAAACCCGACAAGGTATCAACTGATCAAATGCATATGCCTTGCATAGTGCTCTCCAATTTGAGCATTCAAAATAGGAGTAGTTCTCCAGTCTGAGCATTCAATAAGCAAAACTAAATCATAAAATAAGTTAGTATTCAAATTAGCATGCATTCAATAAGCAAAACTAAATCATCTCTTGCGTTCGTGCATCGTCAAATATTATCACTAATACATCTAAATAGTATCATACATATAACATCACTAATATAGCTAAAACCCTAGCGAACGACGGGTATCGGCGCGGGCGGTGGACACCCAAAGAGAAGGAACTATCACAGGATCATATCTCTAGTGAGATCCCTGAAGAACCTGCCAGGTATTGGAGAACCTGCCCTCCAACGCAACCATGTAGCAACGGACGTGCTCGTCCTCCTTGCTGACACAGTGACGTACCACCTCCGTGGGGTCCTCAAGCCTCCGCACCGTCACTGGCCCACGCGACCGCCACCAAAGAAGTTCGGGTCAACGACGGGCTGGCTCCTCACCAAGATGTGCCCCACGGAAGGTAGCACCTCCCAGTACATGCCCGGCGGAGCCCAGTCCCGGACATGGCCCCTCTGATCAAGCAGGCCTCCTCCGCCGAATCGATGACAAGGATGCGGGATAGGCATCGTCGATGTCAATGTGAGAATAATTGTTTTAACTAAAAAAAACAACAAATGTGACATGTTCAAAATATGACATGTCCACTTCAAAACGAATCAACCTAGGATTCTGTTAAATACACCTAAAACACCTAAATTCTATTAACTACACCTAATTAAAAACCTACATTTTCAACATGGTTCGATCATAACTAGGGTTCATACTACATTATTCTAAGATTAAACACCTAAAATACGTCAATTATATTAACTACACCAAATTAAAAACCTACATTTTGAACATGGTTCGATCGTAACTAGCTAGACTTCATACTACATTATTCTAAAATTAAACACCTAAGATCATAACCTACTACATTATTCTAAGATTTAACCTAGATTTTTCAACTAGCCAGGGTTCAAAATTAACCAGGGAGGAAGAGGAAGGAGGGAGGAGGAGTACCTCTCAGTGGAGTACGACCATAGCGGGGGGGGGGGGTCGGTGGGGGAGGAGGCCGACGCGGGGGAGGGTGGCCGGGGAGGAAGGAGAGCCGGCGCGGGTGAGGGCGGCCGGCTGGAGAAGATCGGCGCGGGGGACGGCAGCAGCGATGGCGCGCAACGGAGGTGCGCGAGTGAGATTGTGTGAGGGGGAGAGTGAGGTCAAGCGCGGGCCGAAGTGTGGATAGGTGGCTGTAGTAGTAGCGCTTGTCGGAGGAAAGCACTACTGCTACGTACAATAGCAGTAGTGCTTTCTTCACTAGTATGCCTGGCCTGCTAGCAACGATCTGGCAATTATAGTAGTAGCGAATTTTATGAATACAACGCTACTGGTAAGTGCGTAATAGCAGCGCTTTCCAAGGCCAAGCGCTATTGATAAATAGTAGCAGTGATACCTTTTAAAAAGCGCTACTACTAAGCTCCTGTGTATAGGCGCTTCCCTAGTAGTGTGAGCAACCTTTCTCATAAAACTCATCATGATAAAGTTGCAATCAATTCACATGTTATGGTTCAAACAATGCATTCTCTTGAAACTTAACAACATATGTTCTTAGTCACCAAACAATTACAGTTCAACTTATATTCAACAAAGTCTAAGAGCTACACATACTCAATTATCATATAGTCTTGTATGATTGCTAGTACTCAAAGCATATTTTTAGAACAAATAGCATCCATCGAACACAGATAAATAGGCGTTTAATGTTTCGCCTCCCAACTCATTTACCATAGAGATAATTGTCAACAATAATAATTTATGATCAAATATATTTGAATGGACATATGTGCCTGGATCTTTCCCCACCACATGATGCTTGCCAACTAGAGAATAATTGAGGTTGAAATGAAAAGGAATACTATTGACTCTTGCATGAAAGTAAAATCTGAAAAGTAAAAGATAGGCCCTTCGCAGACGGAAGCTGAGGTTGTCATGCGCTTTTGAATTTTTTATGTGCAAGCCCTTAATGCAAAGGAACGTCACATTGTATTGCTTCTTGTGACAGCAAGATTTATTATGCTGTCCATCGCTTTTATTTCTTTACCATCACAAGTTCGTACAACACTTATTTTCCTTTGCAATAAAAGATCATACATATTTTAGGAGCAATTTTTATTGCCTTTTGCACCAATGACAACTTAGTTGAAGGATCTTATTCAATCCATAGGTAGATATGGTGGAAACTCATGGCAAGAAAATGGGTTTAAGGGTTTTTGGATGCACAAGTAGTATCTCTACTTAGTACGAATTTTTGGCTAGCAGAAGATCCTAAGCAAGCAACACATGTTGGAGGATCCATAACAATATACTCCCTCTGTTCCTTTATCTAAGGTGTATTTTTTTACTAAAATTTGACAATGTAAGGTGTATTTGTTGTAATCCTATATAATCCCTCTTTTACCCCTCCACCACCGCATACATGGTAGCTATCCTCCTGACGTTAAAATCAAGCCAACCACTCAATGCGTTCATTGGAAAAAGAGTCCTATCGTTAGTTAGGAAAATATATATCCTCCCGACCCATGCGATCCCATTTTTTTAGTATTTCCTCCTTGAGAGTGTAGAGAACATCTTTCTCTACCTGATCGAAGCATTCTCTAGAGAACAGAAAACATCTCAAAAAAATAATCTCAACTAACACCCTTTCTCTTCCACCATGGATCCATTAACGCTAGAGGAAAATAGGTTCAACTCGTTCCTGCATGTTTTCAGCTAAGAGGAGGATCCCGCTATGGAACTGTTCAGTCAGGTGGAAGAAATGAATGAGTGTCTGCCTAGGACTCCTCACCTGCGTTGCCCGACGTGAAGGTCGCTGACCACATTTTCCATGATGCGGCCACGACTGACATAGTTGGCGTCCGATATGCCAGGTTATTGCGCACACACATGGTGCTCGACATCCGGTCTGCAACTTCTTCCAAGGAGGGAATCACCACCGTCAACGAGGCCGTCAACTGTGCGGTGTCGGAACCCTATGCAACATCGGCCTCTTCAAGCATGGAATGTCAAGCAATGCTCGGCGCACCAACCTTTGCCGTATCTACGCAATATCCATCATGTCAAACAACATCACCGATTTTTGGTTAGCTGCACTTATTCCTTTGCTCTTATCCGTTATATCTGTACATGCATGACATGCCTTGTTCTAGCTTTTAGCACTACAACTGGAGGCATCAATCAAGGGGAGCGCAAATATGGTGAGGAGAACGATAAGAGCAATATGGTGAATGACAAGGCCATCAAGAATGATGAGGTGGATAGCAATGCTGAAACGATCAATTTAGAGTTTGAAGTGTTGAAGCTGCCAGAGGAGGTGAAGTGCGTGTGGAACGGTTTTATGCCCTAGATTCAATGCCGGACTCGGTACCCCCAGGAATATAATCATATCGGGATTTCATACTAAAGTCCTTGGTGATATCATATGATCTAAAGACGATGAAGAAATGATCACGTAATTAGTAACAAAACTACTCTCTGTTTAGCACTAAACATTTGGTGTGAGTTCATAAATTGTCATTGTGCCCAAAGTCTTTTTTGTATTGCATGAGTTTGTTAAGTGACATCATACATTAATAATGGCATGAATGAAGTTCATTTTTTAGTTACTGTTACTTGCAACATTCTACTCTCAAAGCAAAAGATAAGTCGATGTCATGGAGTAATAAACATCACCAAATCTTTTAAGATTAGTCGATGGCATGGAGTAATTGATACATCCATTTTGCATCATGTTTTCTTATTGTTATTTATGATGTTTTTATCCATAATAATGCTTTTTGGAGTAATTCTAATGCCTTTTATCTCATAATTTGCAAGGTACACACAAAGAGGGAGAATTCCGGCAGCTGGAAATTTGGACCTGGAAAAGCTACGTCAGGCCACCTATTCTGCACAACTCCAAACAAGCTGAAACTTCATGGAGATTGTTTATGGAATATTTGAAGAATATTGGAGCAAATAACTACCATAGAGGGCCCACCAGGTGGGCACAATCCACCTGGGCGCGCTAGGAAGCCCAGGTGCACCCTGGTGGGTTGTGCTCACCCAGGCCCACCTCCGGTGCCAATCTTCTGGTATATAGGTCATTTTGACCTAGAAAAAAAATAAGGAGAGGACTTTCGGGATGGAGCGCCGCTGTCTCGAGGCGGAACTTGGGCAGGAGCACTTCTGCCCTCCGTCGAAGCGATTCTGCGGGGGGGACTTCCCTCCCGGAGGGGGGATCATCGTCATCATCATCACCAGCAACTCTCCCACCTTGGGAAGGGCAATCTCCATCAACATCTTCAACATAACCATCTCATCCCAAACCCTAGTTCATATCTTGTGTTCAATCTTGTTACCGTAACTATAGATTGGTGCTTGTGGGTGACTAGTAGTGTTGATTACATCTTGTAGTTGATTACTATATGGTTTATTTGGTGGAAGATTATATGTTCAGATACATTATGCTATTTAATACCCCTCTCATATTGAGCATGATTATCATTTGTGAGTAGTTACTTTTGTTCTTGAGGTCATAGGAGAAATCATGTTGCAAGTAATCATGTGAATTTGATATGTGTTCGATATTTTGATAGTATGTATGTTGTGATTCCCTTAGTGGTGTCATGTGAACGTCGACTACATGACACTTCACCATATTTGGGCCTAAGGGAATGCATTGTGGAGTAGTAATTAGATGATGGGTTGCGAGAGTGATAGAAGCTTAAACCCTAGTTAAGCGCTATTCCGTAAGGGACCGATTGGATCCAAAAGTTTATTGCTATGGTTAGAACTTATTCTTAATACTTTTCCCGTAGTTGCGGATGCTTGCGGGAGGGTTAATCATAAGTAGGAGGTTTGTTCAAGTAAGAACAACACCTAAGCACCGATCCACCCACATATCAAATTATCAAAGTAGCGAACCCAAATCGAACCAACATGGTGAAAGTGACTAGCTAGATGAAATTCCCGTGTACCCTCAAGAACGCTTTGCTTATCATAAGAGACCATTTTGGCCTGTCCTTTGCCTCAAAAGGATTGGTCTACCTTGCTGCAATTTTGTTAGTACTGAAGGAAATATGCCCTAGAGGAAATAATAAAATTGTTATTTATATTTCCTTATATCATGATATATGTTTATTATTCATGCTAGAATTGTATTAACCGAAAACTTAGTACATGTGGGAATACATAGACAAAACATAGTTTCGCAAGTATGCCTCTACTTGACTAGATCGTTAATCAAAGATGGTTAAGTTTCCTGACCATAGACATGTGTTGTCATTTGATGAACAGGATCACATCATTAGAGAATGATGTGATGGACAATCCATCCGTTAGCTTAGCATAATGATCGTTAAGTTTTATTGTTATTTCTTTCTTCATGACTTATACATATTCCTCTGACTATGAGATTATGCAACTCCCGAATATCGGAGGAACACCTTGTGTGCTATCAAACGTCACAATGTAACTGGGTGATTATAGAGATGCTCTACAGGTGTCTCCGAAGGTGTTTGTTGGCTTGGCATAGATCAAGATTAGGATTTGTCACTCCGAATATCGGAGAGGTATCTCCGGGTCCTCTCGGTAATGCACATCACTATAATCCTTGCAAGCAATGTGAATAATGAGTTAGTTGCGGGATGATGCATTATAGAACGAGTAAAGAGACTTGCCGACAACGAGATTGAACTAGGTATGATGATACCGACGATCGAATCTCGGGCAAGTAACATACCGATGACAAAGGGAAGGACGTATGTTATCATTGCGGTTTGACCGATAAAGATCTTCGTAGAATATGCAGGAACCAATATGAGCATCTAGGTTCCGCTATTAGTTATTGACTGGAGATGTGTCTCGGTCATGTCTACATAGTTCTCGAACCCGTAGGGTCCGCACGCTTAACGTTCGATGAAGATTTGTATTATGACTTATGTGATTTGGTGACCGAAGATTGTTCGGAGCCCCGTATGAGATAAAGAACATGACGAGGAGTCTCGAAATGGTCGAGAGGTAAAGATTGATATATTGGACGATGATATTCGGACACCGGAATGGTTTCGAAAAGGTTCGGATATATTTTGGAGTACCGAGGGGTTACCGAAACCCCCCAGGGAAGTATTGGGCCTACATGGGCCTTAGGGGGGAGAGAAGGGAGCCCGCATGGGGTGGCGCATGCCGCCCTCCTAGGGAATCCGAATAGGACAAGTAGGAGGGGCGCGACCCCCTCTCCCTCTCCCTCTCCCTCTCCCTCTCCTTCCTTTTCCCCCTCCGATGAGAAAGGAAAAAGTGGGGGGGGGGGGGGGGCGAATCCTACTAGGCGTGGAGTCCTAGTATGACTCCCCCCATGGCGCGCCCCCTTGGCGGTCGGCCTCCTCCTCCCCTCCTTTATATACGGGGGCAGGGGGGCACCCCATAGCACAACAATTATTCTCTTAGCCGTGTGCGGTGCCCCTCCACAGTTTACTCCTCCGGTCATAGCATCGTAGTGCTTAGGCAAAGCCCTGCACGGATCACATCACTATCACCGTCACCACACCGTCGTGCTGATGAAACTCTCCCTGGACCCTCTGCTAGATCAAGAGTTCTAGGAACGTCATCAAGCTGAACGTGTGCTAAACTCGGAGGTGCCGCACGTTTGGTACTAGATCGGTTGGATCGTGAAGACGTTCGACTACATCAACCACGCTAACCTAACGCTTTCGCTTTCGATCTATGAGGGTACGTGGACACACTCTCCCCCTCTCGTTGCTATGCATCTCCTAGATAGATCTTGCGTGTTCGTAGGAATTTTTTGAAATTGCATGCTACGTTCCCCTACAGTGGCATCCGAGCCAGGTCTATGGGTAGATGATATGCACGAGTAGAACACAAAAAGTTGTGGGCGATAATAGTCATACTGCTTACCACCAATGTCTTATTTTGATTCGACAGTATATATTGTTGGATGTAGCGGCCCGGACCAACCTTACATGACCACGTTCATGAGACCGGTTCCACCGATAGACATGCAACTTGTTTTGCATAAAGGTGGCTGGCGGGTGTCTATTTCTCCAACTTTAGTTGAACCGAATTTGACTACGACCGGTCCTTGTTGAAGGTTAAAATAACACACTTGACGAAAAATCGTTGTGGTTTTGATGCGTAGGTAAGAACGGTTCTTGCTAGAAGCCCGTAGTAGCCACGTAAAACTTGCAACAACAAAGTAGAGGACGTCTAACTTGTTTTTGCAGGGCATGTTGTGATGTGATACGGTCAAGACATGATGTGATATAAGTTATTGTATGAGATGATCATGTTTTCTAAAAGTTATCGGCAACTGGCAGGCGCCTCATGGTTGTTGCTTTATTGTATGAAATGCAATCACCATGTAATTGCTTTACTTTATCACTATGCGGTAGTGATAGTTGAAGAAGCAATAGTTCACTAGACGACAACGATGCTATGATGGAGATCAAGGTGTCATGCGCTACGTCTTGAGCTTGCGTTGGTTTTCCTCGAAGAGGGAGGGTGATGCAGCAAAGTATAGCGTAAGTATTTCCCTCAGTTTTGAGAACCAAGGTATCAATCCAGTAGGAGGCTTCTCAAAAGTCCCACGCACCTACACAAACAAACTGAGAACTCGCAACCAACGCAATAAAGGGGTTGTCAATCCCTTCACAGCCACTTGCGAAAGTGAGATCTAATAAAGATAGTATGACAAGATAAATATATTTTTGGTATTTATAAGATAGATGCAAAAAGTAAAGATGCAAATAAAGTAGATTGAAAGCAAATATGATAAGAGATAGACCTGGGGGCCATAGGTTTCACTAGAGGCTTCTCTCAAGATAGCATAAGTATTACGGTGGGTGAACAAATTACTGTCGAGCAATTGATAGAAAAGCGCATAGTTATGAGATTATCTAGGCATGATCATGTATATAGGCATCACGTCCATAACAAGTAGATCGACTCCTGCCTACATCTACTACTATTACTCCACACATCGACCGACTCCTGCCTGCATCTAGAGTATTAAGTTCATAAGAACAGAGCAACGCATTAAGCAAGATGACATGATGTAGAGGGATAAACACATGCAATATGATATAAACCCCATCTTGTTATCCTCGATGGCAACAATACAATACGTGTCTTGCAACCCTTACTGTCACTGGGTAAGAACACCGCAAGATTGAACCCAAAGCTAAGCACTTCTCCCATGGCAAGAAAGACCAATCTAGTAGGCCAAACCAAACTGATAATTCGAAGAGACTTGCAAAGATAACTCAATCATACATAAAAGAATTCAGAGAAGATTCAAATATTATTCATAGATAAACTTGATCATAAACCCACAATTCATCGGATCTCGACAAACACACCGCAAAAAGAGTTTACATCGAATAGATCTCCACAAGAGAGGGGGAGAACATTGTATTGAGATCCAAAAAGAGAGAAGAAGCCATCTAGCTAATAACTATGGACCCGTAGGTCTGTGGTAAACTACTCACAACTCATCGGAGGGGCAAGGATGTTGATGTTGAGGCCCTCCGTGGTTGCTTCCCCCTCCGGCAGAGTGCCGGCGAAGGCTCCAAGAAGGGATCTCATGGATACAGAAGGTTACGGTGGTGGAAATTCTGTTTCATGGTGCTCCTGGATGTTTTTGGGGTACGTAGGTATATATAGGAGGAAGAAGTACGTCGGTGGCCGCCCGAGGGGCCCACGAGACAGGGGGCGCGCCCTACCGGGAGGGGCACCCTCCTATCTCATGGGGCCCTCGGAGGCTTCTTGACTTGCACTCCAAGCTCTCCGGATCACGCTTGTTCCAAAAATCACGCTCCCGAAGGTTTCATTCCGTTTGGATTCCGTTTGATATTCCTTTTCTTTGAAATACTGAAATAGGCAAAAAAACAACAATATGGGCTGGGCCTCCGGTTAGTAGGTTAGTCCCAAAAATGATATAAATGTGTAAAATAAAGCCCATAAACATCCAAAAGGGGTAATATAATAGCATGGAACAATCAAAAATTATAGATACATTGGAGGCGTATCAAGCATCCCCAAGCTTAATTCCTACTCGTCCTCGAGTAGGTAAATGATAAAAAGAGAATTTTTGATGTGGAATGCTACCTAGCATATTTCATAATGTAATTTTCTTTATTGTGGCATGAATGTTCAGATCCAAATGAATACAAAATAAAAGTTCATATTGACATAAGAAATAGTAATACTTCAAGCATACTAATCAAAGTAATCATGTCTTCTCAAAATAACATGGCTAAAGAAAATTATCCCTACAAAATCATATAGTCTGGCTATGCTCTATCTTCATCACACAAAGTATTTAATCATGCACAACCCCGATGACAAGCCAAGCAATTGTTTCATACTTTAATAATCTCAAACTTTTTCAACTTTCACGCAATACATGAGCGTGAGCCATGGACATATCACTATATGTGGAATAGAAGAGTGGTTGTGGAGAAGACAAAAAGGAGAAGATAGTCTCACATCAACTAGGCGTATCAACGGGCTATGGAGATGCCCATTAATAGATATCAATGTGAGTGAGTAGGGATTGCCATGCAACGGATGCACTAGAGCTATAAATATATGAAAGCTCAACAAAAGAAACTAAGTGGGGTGCATCCAACTTGCTTGCTCACGAAGACCTAGGGCACTTTGAGGAAGCCCATCATTGGAATATACAAGCCAAGTTCTATAATGAAAAATTCCCACTAGTATATGAAAGTGACAACATATGAGGCTCTCTAACATGAAGATCATGGTGCTATTTTGAAGCACAAGTGTGGAAAAAGAGATAGTAGCATTGTCCCTTCTCTCTTTTCTCTCATTTATATTTTTTCTTTTTCTCTTTTTTTTCTTTTTTTTCTTTTCTTTGGCCTTCCTTTTTTTCTTTTTGGCCTTTCTATTTTTTTTCCTTTTTTTCTTTTTGTAAAGTCCGAAGTCTCATCCCGACTTGTTGGGGAATCATAGTCTTAATTATCCTTTCCTCACTAGGACAATGCTCTAATAATGAAGATCATCACACTTTTATGGATTTACAACTCAAAGCTAGAACAGGATATGACTCTATATGAATGCCTCCGGCGGTGTACCGGGATATGCAATGATTCAAGAGCGACATGTATGAAAATTATGAAGGTGGCCTTGCCACAAATACGATGTCAACTACATGATCATGCAAAAAGCAATATGACAAAAGTAATGCGTGTCATATGAACGGAACGGCGGAAAGTTGCATGGAAATATATCTCGGAATGGCTATGGAAATGCCATAATAGGTAGGTATGGTGGCTATTTTGAGGAAGGTAAATGGTGGGTGTATGGTACTGGCGAAAGTTGCGCGGTACAAGAGAGGCTAGCAATGGTGGAAGGGTGAAAGAGTGCGTATAATCCATGGACTCAACATTAATCAAAAGAACTCATATACTTGTTGCAAAAATTTAGAAGTCATCAAAAACAAAAGTACTACGCGCATGCTCCTAGGGGGATAGATTGGTAGGAAAAGACCATCGCTCATCCCCGACCGCCACTCATAATCAATAAATAAAATTGTGCTCCAACTGCATCACAATGCGGTTCACCATACGTGCATGTTACGGGAATCACAAACTTCAACACAAGCATTCTTTAAATTCATAATCACCCAACTAGCATGACTTTAATATCACTACCTCCATATCTGAAAACAATTATCAAGCATCAAATTGATCATAGCATCCAATTAACTTTCTATGATAGTTTTTATTATACCTAACTTGGATGCTCATCATTCTAGGACCAACTTTATGATCACAGCAAATACCATGCTGTTCTAAAAGACTCTCAAAATAATATAAGTGAAGCAAGAGAGACTAGCAATTTCTTCAAAATTAAGACACCACCATGCTCTAAAAGATATAAGTGAAGCACTAGAGCCAAAACTATTAAGATCAAAAGATATAAGTGAAGCACATAGAGTATTCTAGCAAATCCTAATCAAATAGGCTTCTCCCAAAAGGTGTGTACAGCAAGGATGATTTTGGTAAACTAAAAAGCAAAGACTAATATAATACAAGACGCTCCAAGCAAAACACATATCATGTGGCGAATAAAAATATAGCTCCAAGTAAAGTTACCAATGAACGAAGACGAAAGAGGGGATGCCTTCCCGGGGCATCCCCAAGCTTAGGCTTTTGGCTATCCTTGAATATCTTGGGGTGCCATGGGCATCCCCAAGCTTAGGCTCTTGCCACTCCTTATTCCATAGTCCATAAAAGCTTTACCCAAAACTTGCAAACTTCACAACACAAAACTCAACAGGAAATCTCATAAGCTCCGTTAGTGAAAGAAAACAAAACCACCACATAAGGTACTGCAATGAACTCATTCTTTATTTATTTTGGTGTTAAACCTACTGTATTCCAACTTCTTTATGGTTTATAAACTAATTTACTAGCCATAGATGCATTGAAATAAGCAAACAACACACGAAATAAGCAAACCACCTCAAAGTTATCTCTTTCAATCAATCTATTGATATATTCCTATAAGTATCACAAACAACCCTAGAGTTCGTACTAAAATAGCACCACACACTACTGCGGGAATGCCTAGTAGTGGTGAGTGCCAAATGGCCAACAGTGGTGGGCCAGGCAGCGCCCGCCACTGACCTTTTGCCACTACTATGATGCCATTAGTGGCGGGCGGATGCCCACCACTGTTAGAGTCCACTAGTGGTGGACAATGCTACTTGCCCACATTGGTTTATGTTAGTTGTGGCGGGCTGTACCTATCGCCCGCCACAGCTACGTCTCTCCAGCCATACCAGTACCCGATACGAATAACCACATTACAACATACAACTAACCACATTACATCATACAACTAACGTAAGGGATCATACACATTATATTTAACATAGCAATAATCTAAACTTCACACAAATGGATGTATGCATTAGTGTACAACAACTCATGTTGCATCATTAGTACAACAACACATACATACAAGACCTCATGATACAACAATACCATAATGACAATGAGTTGGATAAAGATAATCAAATTCTTTACTCGTCCACTTGTCCACACGGTCTTGCATACTTCATAGTTGATTTTCTCTTTGTGGACGTAATTGACACAATGATCCTCAACTTCTTTGAAGACGTAGTTAGCATAATGATCCTCAACTTCTTTTTTAGTCTTATATCCTTTGTAGCAGCTGTTTTAGTAACTGTCCACTTGCTCCTTGCATATCTCCCATGAATCATAAATTCCAGGATTCCTCCCAATGTACACCACATACCAGTTCCACTTCATCTACGTAAATAAATAAAGAAGCCAACATGTCAATTTCATAGTTATCCAATCACATTGAGCAAAGTCACTTCATAATCTTCATAGCATTATAGACGATACAAATCACCTTGTTGCACAGTTCATTAGTAGATCGAAAGAAAAAGTTTAGCTCCATCATTCGCATCGATCATATAGATCACATGAAAGCAATGCACTACTTGTTCAGCTCCATCAGGAGCTATCATCGTCTTCCGTCATCTTCATGATCTCCTCTTGGGTGGTACGGTCCTTGTAGCTTCGACGGCTGCTCACGCACTCTCCGCAGTTGCTTGCGCACTCTCAGCTGCTGCTCTAGCACTCGCAGCATTTGCTCTAGCACTCTCAGAATATGCCTGAGTGCTCTTAGAATATGACTGAGCACTCTCGGTGGCTGCTCGAGCACTATCGACATAGGTGAGCACGATCTCGATGTACTGAGCCACCCTCGTGTCGATGTCTACGGCAGTAGGAATCTAATCTATGGGTGCAGGAGTCCTAATGAGGCTTCTTGGCTTCTTCATCTAAATCGCGTTAAACAATTTGTCATTTAGGTATAACATTAAAAAAATAGCATGACCTTTGATAGAATTTGGACATATTGAGTGCCAGAAATTAAGCGAAACAGAACTTAATCCACGCATCACAAAAATATTGGCACTCACTATGAATACACCTGCATCTATATGTAGTAATTTTGGTATAGCACACACAATCAATTTTAATAAATTCACTTATGAAGATTCAATGATACATCATACAACAAATTTTAGCTACACGAATAAAATGTTGTAGTACATTTTTATCTATATGTTGTACATTTTAACTACACTAATAAAGAGAGAGAGAGTGTGTGTGTACGATCGAAAGTATGTCTAGAGGGGGGGTGATTAGACTACTTGAACAAATAAAAATCTAGTATTTTCCCAATTTGAAGTCTTGGCAGATTTTAGCAAATTTACAAAAGTCAAGCAATCAACCTACACATGTAATTCTAAGAGTATAGCAGCGGAATGTAAAACATTGCACATGAAGGTAAAGGGAGGAGTTTGAGGGGAGCAAACGCAATGTTGACACGGAGATTTTTGGCGTGGTTCCGATAGGTGGTGCTATCGTACATCCACGTTGATGGAGACTTCAACCCACGAAGGGTAACCGCTGCGCGAGTCCACGGATGGCTCCACCTACGAAAGGTCCATGAAGAAGCAACCTTGTCTGTCCCACCATGGCCATCGCCCACGAAGGACTTGCCTCACTAGGGTAGATCTTCATGAAGTAGGTGATCTCCTTGCCCGTACAAACTCCTTGGTTCAACTCCACGATCTTGACGGAGGCTCCCAAGTGACACCTAACCAATATAGGAGACACCACTCTCCAAAAGGTAATAGATGGTGTGTTGATGATGAACTCCTTGCTCTTGTGCTTCAAATGATAGTCTCCCCAACACTCAACTCTCTCTCTCTCATAGGATTGGCTTTGTGGAAAGATGATTTGAGTGGAAAGCAACTTGGGGAAGGCTAGAGATCAAGATTTATGTGGTTGGAATGGAATATCTTGACTTCAACACATGAGTAGGTGGTTCTCTCTCAAAAAATGGATGCTGGAAGTGTAGGCATGTTCTGATGGCTTTCTCCACGAATGAAGAGAGGGTGGAGGGGTATATATATCCTCCACAAAAAATCTAACCGTTACACACAATTTACCAAACTCGGTGAGACCGAATCAGAAAACTAGGTCAGACCGATTTAGTTCATAATGTGACTGCTAGGCATTTCGGTGGGACCGACATGTCAACTCAGTGGGACCAATTTCTTTAGGGTTAGGGCATAACGAAATATCAGTGAGACCGATTACACAAACTTGGTGGGACCGACTTTGGTAATAAGCTAACCAGAGAGTTGGTCAGGCAAACTTGGTGGGACCAATTCGCTCATCTCGGTGAGACCGAAACGTTACGAAAGGGAAACAGAGAGTTTGCATTGCGAACTCGGTGGGACCGATCGCTCATCTCGGTTAGACCGAAGTGTTACGAAGGGAAATAGAGAGTTTGCATTCCCATCTCGGTGAGATCGAAATCCCTATCGGTGAGACTGAAGTGATTAGGGTTTCTGGCAGTGGCTATGTCAAATGAACTCGGTGGCTCCGGATAGATCAAATCGGTGGCGCCGGATAGATCAAATCGGTGGGGCCGAGTTTGAATTTTGGTTTGGGACATATGTGGATATGAGAAAGTGGTTGAGGGTTTTGGATCATATCACTAAGCATCTTGAGCAAGCAAGCCATTAAGCAACACCTCATCCCCTTTTAATAGTATTGTATTTTCCTATGGACTCAATGTGATCTTGGATCACTAAAAGTTAAATGTAGAGTCTTGAGCTTTAGAGCTTGAGCCAATCCTTTGTCCTTAGCATTTTGAGGGGTCCACATTCCTAATCCATGCCATGCCAATCATTGAGCTTTCCTAAAATATTCATCTTGAAATAGCATTAGTTCAATGAGCTATATGTTATTAATAATTACCAAAACCACCCAAGGATAGTTGCACTTTCAATCTCCCCCTTTTTGGTAATTGATGACAACATATAGATCAAAGCTTCGACAAATGATAATAAGATTGAAATACATCCTCGCTTTGAGAAGTATGTGATAAGCAAGAGCTCCCCCTAAATTTGTGTATTATTTAAGACATGCTTTTGAATGCAAATGCACAATCTATTAGTATCATGGGTTACTCTTTCATGTCACATACATCTTGGTGGAGCGCTCAAAATGATAGCAATTAAAAACATGCACTCATCACCAAGCAAAGTGAATGATCATATATGGATATAAGAGATAATATCATCCAAGCAAACATTAAAGTAGAATATGACCAAACACATGATCATACAAGTATCTCACACAAGGACATAAGGTATCAAAAAAACACACAATAAAGTTCAACCAAACAAATAGAAAGAGAACAAATAGCAAGAGAGACAAAAAGCAACACTCTCTCTCGAAGCCTATGATCTATACATATTTCTCCCCCTTTGGCAACAAGTTACCAAAAAGTTCAAATATGCATAGTGCTATGCGTCTCTCAGGCTTGGTCTTCGGGAGGTGGTGCAGAGAGAACTCCAAGGATGAAGGCATCAGTCGATGTAGCTGGAGCTGGTGGAGTGGCCGTTGGAGGTGGCACTAAAGCTGTAGCTACTGGTGCAGATGTGGTAGCTCTAGTATCTGGTATGGGCACTGCAGCTGGCCTCTGATCTCTTGGCACTCGCTGAAAAACTTTTGTAGTTTCCTTCCCTTTCTTCTCCTCTGCTTCCTCCTGGAGCTGCTCAACTGATGTCTGCATCAAGATCATAGAATTTTTGTTCAATGATCGTTTCCAACCTCTCCTGATTCTGAGTCAGGGTGGCCAAGCCCTTCTCAATCCTCAAAGTACATTTGATCAAATATCCAAGTTGATCTTGTTTGCTCTTCAAGAACACTTGAGATGCCTCTTCAACAGTTGGCATCTTTGCAGGTTTTACTGCCTTTTCCTTAGCTCTCTTCTCTTGTGCTTGCACTGATGAAGGTTCATTCTCATCTATTACAACTGTGTTGTCTTCAAATTCTGGGTAGAGAGGTAAATGCTCCCTGTCCAATGATACGTCTCCATCGTATCTATAATTTTTGATTGTGCCATGCCAATATTCTTCAACTTTCATATACTTTTGGCAACTTTTTATACTATTTTTGGGACTAACATATTGATCAAGTGCCCAGTGCCAGTTCCTGTTTGTTGCATGTTTTATGTTTCGCAGAAACCCAATATCAAATGGAATCCAAACGGGATAAAAACGGACGGAGAATTATTTTGGAATATTTGGGATTTTCCGGAGGAAGAATCAACATGAAATGGTGCCCGAGGTGGCCACGAGATAGGGGGGCACGCCCACCCCGCCTGGGCGCGCCTGGCACTCTCGTGGGCCACCCGTAAGGCGGTTGACGCTCTTATTTTGCCGCAAGAAAGCTAATTTTATGAGAAAAATCTGGGCGAAAGATTCACCCCAATCGGAGTTACGGATCTCCGGATATAAAAGAAACGGTGAAGGGGAAGGATTTGGGAACGCAGAAACAGAGAGAGACAGAATGACAGATCCAATCTCGGAGTGGAATCTCGCCCCTCCCAAGCCATGGGAGCCAAGGACCAGAGGGTAAACCCTTCTCCCATCTATGGAGAAGGTCAAGGAAGAAGAAGAAGGGGAGCTCTCTCCCCCTTGCTTCCGGTGGCGCCGGAACGCTGCCGGGGGCCATCATCATCACCACGATCTTCACCAACACCTCCGCCATCTCCACCAACATCTCCATCACCTTCCCCCCTCTATCTACAGCGGTCCGCTCTCCCGCAACCCGCTGTACCCTCTACTTGAACATGGTGCTTTATGCTTCATATTATTATCCAATGATGTGTTGCTATCCTATGATGTCTGAGTAGATTTTCGTTGTCCTATTGGTGGTTGATGAATTGCTATGATTGATTTAATTTGCTTGTGGTTATGTTTCTGTCCTTTGGTGCCCATCAAATGAGCGCGCGCGTGGATCACACCATAGGGTTAGTTGTATGTTGATAGGACTATGTATTGGAGGGCTAGAGTGACAGAAGCTTCAACCTAGGATAGAAATTGATGCATACGGGATTGAAGGGGGACCAATATATCTTAATGCTATGGTTGGGTTTTACCTTAATGAACGTTAGTAGTTGCGGATGCTTGCTAATAGTTCCAATCATAAGTGCATAGAATTCCATGTCAGGGATGACATGCTAGCAGTGGCCTCTCCCACATAAAACTTGCTATCGGTCTAGTAAAGTAGTCAATTTCTTAGGGACAATTCCACAATTCTTACCACCACTTTTCCACAGTCGCTATATTTACTTTATTGCATCTGTTGGGGAACGTAGTAGAAATTCAAAATTTTCTACGCATCACCAAGATCAATCTATGGAGATAGTAGCAACGAGAGAGAGGGGAGTGCATCTTCATACCCTTGAAGATCGCTAAGAGGAAGCATTACAAGAACGTGGTTGATGGAGTCGTACTCGCGGCGATTCAAATCATGGAAGATCCGATCTAGCGCCGAACGGACGGCGCCTCCGCGTTCAACACACGTACAACCCGGGGACGTCTCCTCCTTCTTGATCCAGCAAGGGGAGAGGAGAAGTTGAGGGAGAGCTCCGGTAGCACGACGGCGTGGTGGTGGAGCTTGCAGTTCTCCGGCAGAGCTTCGCCAAGCACTACGGAGGAGGAGGAGGTGTTGGGGAGGGAGAGGGCTGCGCCAGGGGCAAGGCTAAAGCTCCCATGCGCCTCCCCACTATATATAGGGGTGGAGGGGGCTGGTTTCTTTCCCTCCAAGTCCATTGGGGCGTTGGCAAAGGTGGGAGGAAAGAAATCCCATCATTTCCTTCCCCACCGATTGTTATCCCCCTTTTTTAGGGATCTTGATCTTATCCCTTCGGGATATGATCTTATTCCTTCTAAGGGGGTTTCTTGGTGCACCTTGACCAGGGGTGTGGGGCCTTGCCCCCACTACCCACGTTCATGTGGGTCCCCCCATGCAGGTGGGCCCCACTCCGGAACCTTTTAGAACCTTCCCGGTACAATACCGAAAAATCCCGAACATTTTCCGGTGGCCAAAATAGGACTTCCCATATATAAATCTTTATCTCCGGACCATTCCGGAACTCCTCGTGACGTCCGGGATCTCATCCGGGACTCCGAACAACATTTGGTAACTGCACACTAATTCCCATAACAACTCTAGCGTCACCGAACCTTAAGTGTGTAGACCCTACGGGTTCGGGAATCATGCAAACATGACCGAGACAACTCTCTGGCCAATAACCAATAGCGGGATATGAATACCCATGTTGGCTCCCACATGTTCCACGATGATCTCATCAGATGAACCACTATGTCAAGGATTCAAGCAATCCCGTATACAATTCCCTTTGTCTAACGGTATTGTACTTGCCCGAGATTCGATCGTCGGTATACCGATACCTTGTTCAATCTCATTACCGACAAGTCTCTTTACTCGTTTCGTAACACATCATCTCGTGATCAACCCATTGGTCACATTGTGCACATTATGATGATGTCCTACCGAGTGGGCCCAGAGATACCTCTCCGTTTACACGGAATGACAAATCCCAGTCTCGATTCGTGCCAACCCGACAGACACTTTCGGAGATACCTGTAGTGCACCTTTATAGCCACCCAGTTACGTTGTGACGTTTGGTACACCTAAAGCATTCCTACGGTATCCGGGAGTTGCACAATCTCATGGTCTAAGGAAATGATACTTGACAATAGAAAAGCTTTAGCATACGAACTACGATCTTTGTGCTAGGCTTAGGATTGGGTCTTGTCCATCACATCATTCTGCTAATGATGTGATCCCGTTATCAACGACATCTAATGTCCATGGTCAGGAAACCGTAACCATCTGTTGATCAACGAGCTAGTCAACTAGAGGCTTACTAGGGACATGGTGTTGTCTATGTACCCACACATGTATCTGAGTTTCCTATCAATACAATTATAGCATTGATAATAAACGATTATCATGAACAAGGAAATATAATAATAACTAATTTATTATTGTCTCTAGGGCATATTTCCAACAGCATCTTTATCTAAACATCCCCTACTTTTTATTTACATGTTCTTTACTATCTTGCAAACCTATCCTATCACACCTACAAAGTACCTCTAGTTTCATACTTGTTCTAGGTAAAGCGAACGTCAAGCGTGCGTAGAGTCGTATCAGTGGCCGATGGACTTGAGAGAGTATTTGTTCTACCTTTAGCTCCTCGTTGGGTTCGACACTCTTACTTATTGAAATACGCTACAAGTATCCCGTATACTTGTGGGTTATCAAGACCTTTTTCTGGCGCCGTTGCCGGGGAGTCATAGCGTGGGGTGAATATTCTCGTGTGTGCTTGTTTGCTTTATCACTAAGTAATTTTTATTTGATGTTCTAAGTTGTTCTCTATCTTTAGTTATGGATATGGAACACAAAATACCAAAAAAATTAGGTGTACTTGCTGCTCATGGAGATGGGGAACCTCCTAAAACCCTCGATGCTCGTTATGTGACAGAAGTTATGTACTACTTTGATAATCCTGAGAAAACCCCATTCAACTTTGTTATGGGAGACATGTTGGATCAATGTGAATACTTTAGGGATTATCGCTTGACACAAAAAGGGAAATTATTATGGGATCAAATTTCTATGTTGTGTTGGTATGCTCGTCAACTATGCTTGATACATGATTATACTTGTTGCTCTAGGATGAAGGCTCCACAGCTTCCATTTTCATGCAAGTTTAATGATAATTAAACCTTAGCTTCTTATGCTAATGGTAGATATGATTACTATGATGTGGAACAAATAGAAGAATTTGTTGCTTTTATGGGTGCTTATGAGATTGAATCTATGTTTAAAGCGTTTGACGATTTTGATGATTCAGTTTATAAACCAGAAATTTTTGCTATACTTAGATATTGCTATGAAAATTATGAATACAATTAAAATATTGATGCATTTATTGAGAAAGTCTCCGCTGTCCAAGAAGAGACTAATATTTTGCAGGAAACTATGGAAGAAGAAATTGATGAAACTGTGAGCTCATTGGATGAAAAAGATGATGAGGAGAGCGAAGAACAAAAGGAGGAAGAGCGGATTGATCACCCGTGTCCACCTTCTAATGAGAGTAACTCTTCAACTCATACATTGTTTAAGTCCCCTTCATGCTTACCGAAGGATGATTGCTATGACGATTGCTATGATCTCGTTGATTCTCTTGAAATATCCCTTTTTGATGATGCTTGCTATGCTTGTGGCCAAGATGCCAATATGAATTATGCTTATGGAGATGAACTTGCTATAGTTCCTTATGTTAAACATGAAATTGTTGCTATTGCACCCACGCATGATAGTCCTATTATCTTTTTGAATTCTCCCGACTACACTATATTGGAGAAGTTTGTGCTTAGCAAGGATTATATTGATGGGTTGCCTTTTACCATTGCACATGATGATTTTGATGAATGTAATATGCATGTGCTTTCTGCTCCTACTTGCAATTATTATGAGAGAGGAACTATATCTCCACCTCTCTATTTTTCCCATACGATAGAATTGCAAGAAAGTGCTTATACTATGCATTGGCCTTTACTTGGTGTGCATGAATTGTTCTTTTATGACATGTCGATGCATAGGAAGAGGGTTAGACTTCGTAATTACATGATATATTTTACTTTGTGCTCACTACTAAATTACATATCTTTGTTAATTAAAACTGGCTTTGATATACCTTGGGATCCGGGTGGATTCATTACTTGAGAACTATATGCCTAGCTTAATGGCTTCAAAGAAAGCGCTGCCAGGGAGACAACCCGGAAGTTTTGGAGAGTCATTTATTTCTGTTGAGTGCTTTTATTTAGATTAAAAACAAAAAAATAAATAGGGGAACCTAAAACTTTTCAAAAAGGAAAGTGAAAGTGAGAAAGACAAGCATTGTTGAAATGGGAGCTAGCCTTGAACTTTGTTCATGCTCACGGAAACTTTGTGAATCTTGATTACAAACTCTTTTCAACAAAAATAATTATCCCCTTGTACAATTCCATTGTATTATAAAAATAATGTGCCAAGGTTTGCCTTTAGGATGTTTACAATGCTTGTTGGTTTGTATGGTGCAGGACAGAAATTTTGGCTGTAGTGCGTGATTTTACATTTTTAACTGGAATGTCAATTGGTTATGATTCTCCTTGCACTGTCTTTCTATAAAACTTGTTTATTTTTCCAAATGTTTGTAGAATATTTGGGGTAACATAAGTATGGTGAATGTTCAGATTGCTACAGACTGTTATGTTTTTGATAGATTCTGTTTTTGATGCATAGTTTGCTTGTTCTGATGAATCTATCAATTTATATATCAGTGGATTTAAGCCATGAAAAAGTTATATTACAGTAGACACAATGAAAAAACAAAATATGAATTGGTTTGTTACAGTACTTAGAGTAGTGATTTGCTTTATTATACTAACGGATCTTACCGAGTTTTCTGTTGAAGTTTTGTGTGGATGAAGTGTCTAATCGAGGAGGTCTCGATATGAGGAAAAGGAAGAGAGGCAAGAGCTCAAGCTTGGGGATTCCCAAGGTACCCCAAGTAAATATTCAAGAAGACTCAAGCGTCTAAGCTTGGGGATGCCCCGGAAGGCATCCCCTCTTTCTTCAACAAGTATCGGTATGTTTTCGTATTCGTTTCGTATATGCGATATGTGCGAGTCTTGGAGTGTCTTTTGCTTTTAGTTTTCACTTTTCTTTTATGCACCATGCTGGTAAGAGATAGTCCTTGGTTGATTTATAGAATGCTCATTTCACTTCACTTATATCTTTTGAGTATGGCTTTATAGAATGCTTCATGTGCTTCACTTATATCATTTGAAGTTTGGATTGCCTGTTTCTCTTCACTCAGAAAACCGCCATTTGTAGAATGCTCTTTTGCTTCACTTATATTTGTTAGAGCGTGGGCATATATTTTGTAGAAAGAATTAAACTCTCTTGCTTCACTTATATCTATTTAGAGAGATGACAGGAATTGGTCATTCCCATGGTTAGTCATAAAATCCTACATAAACTTGTAGATCGCTGAATATGATATGTTTGATTCCTTGCAATAGTTTTGCGATATAAAGATGGTGATATTAGAGTCATGCTAGTGGGTGGTTGTGGATTGTAGAGACACTTGTGTTGAGGTTTACAAGTCCCGTAGCATGCATGTATGGTAACCGTTGTGTGACAAATTTGAAGCATGGGGTGTTCTTTGATTGTCTTCCTTATGAGTGGCGGTCGGGGACGAGCGATGGTCTTTTCCTACCAATCTATCCCCCTAGGCGCATGTGTAGTAGTACTTTGCTTCGAGGGCTAATAAACTTTTGCAATAAGTATATGGGTTCTTTATGATTAATGTGAGTCCATGGATTATACGCACTTTTACCTTTCCATCATTGCTAGACTCTTCGGTACCGTGCATTGCCCTTTCTCAATTTGAGAGTTGGTGCAAACTTCGCCGGTGCATCCAAACCCCGTGATATGGTACGCTCTATCACACATAAGCCTCCTTATATCTTCCTCAAAATAGCCACCATACCTACCTATTATGGCATTTCCATAGCCATTCTGATATATATTGCCATGCAACTTCCATCAGCATCATATACATGACTTGAGCATTTATTGTCATATTGCCTTGCATGATCGTAAGATAGCTAGCATGATGTTTTCATGGCTTGTCCATTTTTTTATGTCATGGCTACGCTAGATCATTGCATATCCCGGTACACCGCCGGAGGCATTCAAATAGAGTCATATCTTTGTTCTAGTATCGAGTTGTAATATCGAGTTGTAAGTAAATAAAAGTGTGATGATCATCATTATAGAGCATTGCCCCATGAAAAAAAAGAAAAAAAAGGGGAAAGGCCAAAGAAGCCTAAATAAAAAAGGGGGCCAAAGAAGCCCACCCAAAAAGAAAAAAAAGGAAGAAAAAAAGAAAAAGAATAGGGGCAATGTTACTATCCTTTTTCCACACTTGTGCTTCAAAATAGCACCATGTTCTTCATATAGTGAGTCTCCTATGTTGTCACTTTCATATACTAGTGGATATTTTTCATTATAGAACTTGGCTTGTATATTCCAACGATGGGCTTCCTCAAATGCCCTAGGTCTTCATGAGCAAGCAAGTTGGATGCACACCCACTTAGTTTTCAGTTTGAGCTTTCATGTACTTATAGCTCTTAGTGCATCCGTTGCATGTCAATCCCTACTCCTTGCATTGACATCAATTGATGGGCATCTCCATAGCCCGTTGATTAGCCGCGTCGATGTGAGACTTTCTCCTATTTTGTCTTCTCCATATAAACCTCCACCATCATATTCTATTCCACCTATAGTGCTATATCCATGGCTTGCGCTCATATATTGCGTGAGGGTTGAAAAAGCTGAAGCGCGTCAAAAAGTATGAACCAATTGCTGGGCTTTTCATCGGGGTTGTGCATGATGGGAGCATTTTGTGTGACGAAAATGAAGCATGGCCAAACTATATGATTTTGTAAGGATAAGCTTGCTTTGGCCTTGTTGTTTTGAAAAGACATGATTGCTTTATTAGTACGCTCGAAGTATTATCGTTTTTATGTCAAATGATAGACTATTGCTTTGAATCACTCGTGTCTTAATATTCATGCCATGATTAGACACATGATCAAGATTATGCTAGGTAGCATTCCACATCAAAAATTATCTTTTTTATCATTTATCTACTCGAGGACGAGAAGGAATTAATCTTGGGGATGCTGATACGTCTCCGTCGTATCTATAATTTTTGATTGTTCCATGCCAATATTCTTCAACTTTCATATACTTTTGCCAACTTTTTATACTATTTTTGGGACTGACATATTGATCCAGTGCCCAGTGCTAGTTCCTATTTGTTGCATGTTTTATGTTTCACAGAAACCCAATATCAAACGGAGTCCAGACGGGATAAAAACAGATAGAGAATTATTTTGGAATATTTGGGATTTTTCGGAGGAAGAATCAATGTGAAACGGTGCCCGAGGTGGCCACGAGACAGGGGGCACGCCCACCCCCCTGGGCACGCCTGGCACTCTCGTGGGCCACCCGTAAGGCGGTTAACGCTCTTCTTGTGCCACAAGAAAGCTAATTTATAGGAAAAATCTGGGCGAAAGATTCACCCCAATCGGAGTTACGGATCTCCGGATATAAAAGAAACAGTGAAGGGGAAGGATCTGGGAACGCAGAAACAGAGAGAGACAGAGAGACAGATCCAATCTCGGAGGGGCTCTCACCCCTCCCAAGCCATGGGAGCAAGGACCAGAGGGGAAACCCTTCTCCCATCTAGGGAGAAGGTCAAGCAAGAGGAAGAATAAGAAGAAGGGGGGCTCTCTCCCCCTTGCTTCCGGTGGCGCCGGAACGCTGCCGAGGGCCATCATCATCACCGCGATTTTCACCAACACCTCCGCCATCTTCACCAACATCTCCATCACCTTCCCCCCTCTATCTACAGCGGTCCACTCTCCCGCAACCCACTGTACCCTCTACTTGAACATGGTGCTTTATGCTTCATATTATTATCCAATGATGTGTTGCTATCCTATGTTGTTTGAGTAGATTTTCATTGTCCTATTGGTGGTTGATGAATTGCTATGATTGATTTAATTTGCTTTTGGTTATGTTGCTGTCCTTTGGTGCCCATCATATGAGCGCACGCGTGGATCACACCATAGGTTAGTTGTATGTTGATAGGACTATGTATTGGAGGGCTAGAATGACAGAAGCTTCAACCTAGCATAGAAATTGATGCATACGGGATTGAAGGGGGACCGATATATCTTAATGCTATGGTTGGGTTTTACCATAATGAATGTTAGTAGTTGCGGATGCTTGCTAATAGTTCCAATCATAAGTGCATAGAATTCCAAGTCAGGGATGACATGCTAGCAGTGGCCTCTCCCACATAAAACTTGCTATCGGTCTAGTAAAGTAGTCAATTGCTTAGGGAAAATTCCACAACTCCTACCACCACTTTTCACACTCGCTATATTTACTTTATTGCACCTTTATCTAAAAAGCCCCTACTTTTTATTTATGTGTTCTTTATTATCTTGCAAACCTATCCTATCACACCTACAGAGTACCTCTAGTTTCATACTTGTTCTAGGTAAAGCGAACGTCAAGCGTGCGTAGAGTCGTATCAGTGGCCGATAGGACTTGAGAGAGTATTTGTTCTACCTTTAGCTCCTCGTTGGGTTCGACACTCTTACTTATCAAAAGAGGCTACAACTATCCCGTATACTTGCGGGTTATCATCCAACAAGTAAGTGCCTGTGCCCATCTTTCAGTTGATGAGCACCTGAATGTGTGGAGCATACCCACAAGATCTTTTCTGGTCAGCAGCTGTCCTCTTGATTGTCTCTATAATCAGACTCATGACCTTGAATTTTTGAGGCACATCAAAAATGTGGAGCAAGTTGATTGAATGTCCTCTTATCATCCTATGATCTCCAGACTTCGGCAACAGAGTATGCCTTAACATGGTGTTGATAGTAGGCAGACCAGACAACAAATATTTCACTGAGCCCAACTTATGAGTTTCCAGGGCTTCATAAGGAATTTCCTTATACATACTTTCCATGGAGTTGTGGTCTTTCTTCTTCTTGGCATACACATCCAAATCATCCTCATGGTATTCTGGGGCATTGACCAGCTTTGGCCATCCTTCAACAGTTGACCGGTACCTTGTACCTTCAGACATCCACACTATCCTTCCATCTGGATAGAAATGAGCAGTGGAGTAGAATTGCATGATTAGCTCAACATTCCATTTGGTAAGCTTCTTTCCAACGAACTTGTCAACTCCACAAGCTTTGAAGCTGTCATATACACCTAGAAAGTGATCTTCATTCTCTTTAATAAATTCCCAGTCAACCCATCTCATATCACAGACGATTGGCTTCTTGTCAAGCAGAATGGTCTCATAGAAATCTTGTTGTTCTTTGGTGTGGAACCTATAGTCCACTCCTTCTCACAGCATAAGGATCATTCTTCCTCCAAAGTCTCAGACCTACATCCTTTCTGATGTCCATGTCCTCTGCCACTGGATGAGTGTCATTGTGGTCTGGAATTTTTGATTTAAGCTATCTGAGCACTTGGGCTTCAGCATCTTCTTCATCCATCTCAGGCACTGGGGCCTTGTTCTTCTCCTCAGCACGAATGTTTATGGTGCTTCTCTTGGGTGCAGACTTGGTGGTTTGAGCAGCTGCTTTGGGAGCAGGTTTGGGCTTAGAAGTAGGAACCCCTGACTTGATTGCATCTCTATAGCGACCAGACCTCAAACAGTCTAGTCTCTGTGCATCAGTGTCATCCCTGGATCGGTAATGCTGACACGCACAGTACTTGAGGATTTATAACAGAGTTTCAATCACACACTTATTACAACGAATGTCTCAAAAGAGAACTTATTATGATAATATGGCTTAAGGCCATCTAAAAACGATAACAGCGGAAGGCTTGGAAAATAAAGTGAGTCCATCAACTCCAACGCATAGCTGAGTGAACGACAACGAAATGTTGCAGCCCGAAACGGGTCAGCACAAGGAATATACTGGCAATGTAACACATAGAGTAATGAATAGAATGAATGCTATCACTACATGCATATGTAGCTGGTAGAAAGCTCTATGGTTACAGTTTTGTATAAAGCCAAATTTTCCCTACAACAAAGTAATAAATTTTATTTAACTATCATGGTGGTTGTTAAACATTGAGAAGGTTACTCCAACTCAATCCTAATTAAGCATCATCATTAAACCCAATCAAATTAATTTAGAGTGATGATATCAAAATGATAATCCAAGAACCAGATACTCAAGATGTCCATAACCGGGGACACGAACAATGACTAGTTTGTACACTTTGCAGAGGTTTGCGCACTTCTCCCCACAAGACTCGAATACATCCATGGTCGGAGATTCGGGACTCAGTCTTTATGAAGCATTAACTCTCTACTATGGGTAGACAGTACCACCTACAACCCACTACATCTGCTAGTCTACCTCTTCAAGAGCTTCGTGCAACTTACTCAACTATGCCAGAGCCCATATTGGCTTGTGGCTGCACACGGAAGTTTCTAGCATGAATAATCTTATGATCCCTTTGAGCCTGGGTGGCGAACCATAGGATGATCACACGGGTACTCCGAGATATCGTAGGACAACACTGGATTCTCCAGGTGCCCTAACAACCACTTGGTACTCTAGGATGCCTCAAGCAATCCACCCAGATGTGTATTTAAGTAGCCACCTTAATTTTAACCATTAATTAATAATACTCACATCTGCCATGGATTCACTCACCCAAACCACGTCTACAAGCATAGCATAGCAATATAAGCATCACGTAAAAGTAACTCCCAAAGTGTTGATAATAAATAGGGCAATAGGTTCTACCTCATCATCTACTTCCCAAAACCCACATGTTAATCAGATCCTAACCATGCAACGTTTGAGGGTGGATCTAATGCAATAAAACTAGGTAGTAAAGATGTATGATCAAAGTGTTACTTGTCTTGTTGATGATCCGCAAAACCTAGAGACTCGTAGTAGCACGCTTCGCACTCCGGGTACTCTATCGCAAACAAACAATAACATACATAAGCACTCAACTAGAAGCATGGGTAAAACTCAAATAAAAGATCTAACCAGAAAGTTAAACTAAAGAACTCTAGTTTGCAAAAAAAATCAAATCAAATTGAGCAACGAAACTCAAACTACGAAAGAAACAAGATCTGTTTACTAATCTGGACTACAGTCAAATTTTACAGTACCAAAATCTTGTTCAAGTTGATTAAACAGAAAGAGGGCTTCGAGACGAAGATCTAGGCGCTTGAATCGCCTAATTCCGATAAACGAGCGAAAAGATAAACTAAAATGAAGATCAGGGCAGAAATCGCGATCAAAATTAATCACGGAAAACCCTGGAAAAAGAAAATTTGACGAACAGGCTAACAAACGAACGTTCGCTGTCTGCGGCTCCCCGCCGCCGGTTTATCCGAGAAAACAGTTCGGTTTTTTTTGAAAACCCTAGTTTCATTTTTTAGATCGGTTCATTTTTTTTGGTTTAGTTAAATAGCGGACGTTCGTCCGTATGTTCGTTTTAACGAACGATGTTCATTCGTTAGCCGCAGACAGCGCACATTCGTCTATTTTTCTTTTTCTAGGGTTTTCCGCGATTATTTTCGATCGCGATTTCTATCCTAATCTTCGTTTTAGTTTATCTTTTCGCTCGTCTATCGGAATCAGGCGATTCAAGTGCCTAGATCTTCGCCTCGAAGCCCTCTTTCTGATGAATCAACTTGAACAAGATTTTGGTACTGTAAAATTTGACTTTACTACAGGTTAGTAAACGGATCTTGTTTCTTTCGTAGTTTGAGTTTCGTTGCTCCATTTCATTTGATTTTTTCTAAACCGGAGTTCTTTAGTTGAAATTTCTGGTTAGATCTTTTATTTGAGTTTTACCCATGCTTGAAAGTGCGTTATATCGACTAGAGGGGGGGGGTGAATAGGCGATTTTTATGAATTCTTCATTGTGGAATTTGCTGGTGAGGAGATTCCTAACTGAAGAACTACTTGCAGCGGAATAAGTACTCAGAAGTAAACATAACAGAACACAAGCATAGTCATCATGATGAAATGAAGACAAGCACAGAGTACACAAAGCGTAAACACAGGATAACACAAAAAGAAGACGGACAGACTGAAGAAATTGAACTGAGGAAATTGAGAAAGTCTTCAGTCAAAGTCTTCAAACAGATATGAACAGGCACACAACAACAGACATGAGGAAATGAATGAGTTGAGGAAATAGAACCAGTAAGCTCAGTGATGACAATGATTTGGTAGACCAGTTCCAACTATTGTCTCAGTTGTACATCTTGTTGGAGCGGCTGAGTACTTAAACTCGAGGACACCCAGTCCCGGACACCCAGTCCCGGACACACAGTCCTCACCATATTCTCCTTGAGCTAAGGTCACACAGACCTCGCCCAATCACTCGTGGTAAGTCTTCAGGTGACTTCCGAACCTTCACAAACTCGGTCACTCGGCGATCCACAATTCCTCTTGGATGCTCTAGACCTTGACGCCTAACCGTCTGGAATAAGCACAGTCTTCAAAGGAACCAAGCGTTGGATCCACACAGGATCAATCTCTTCAGTGATGCTCAATCACTTTGGGTTTGTAGGTGTTGGGTTTGGGTTTTCCTCACTTGATGATTTTCGCTCAAAGTCCTCGGAGGATGGGATGCTCTCAAATGACAAGTGTCAGTTTCTCTCGGAGCAGCCAACCAGCTAGTGGTTGAGGGGGGCGGCTATTTATAGCCTAGGGAGCAGCCCGACATGATAAGACATAAATGCCCTTGTCTGATATGACCGTTAGGTGGGTAGATATTTTGGAACAGTTGGCGCATAGCACAACAACAGTCGGAATTTTGACTATCAAAATCCTCAGGACTATCATGTTCCTCACTGTGTAGGCAATTCGCACTGGAGAATTCCTAACTCCTCAGTCAGAACAAATTCCTCAGAGACCAGAAGAACTTCGTCTCTGTCACTGAAGAATATGACTGAACTGTATGAGATTTCCAATGGCTTCACTCGAAGGGATTGGTAGGTGTAGGATTTTGAGTTGAGCATCACATGGACATTTTCCCTTAGTATTTCCTCGACCCCCTTTAACAGTACGGTGTTTCCTATGACTCAAGAAAAGAGAAAATGACACTACGAAAACAAAAGTCTTCACGCTTCATGTTCCTCGAATGATTGCCAAGTCTTCAGGGTCACACCAATTTCTTCACTTTCAAAGTCTTCAGAAAGTCTTCAGAAATCCAAAGTCTTCAGTTGAAGAACTTCATTTTTAGGGGTCGACTTTCTCTGTATATATCAAACTCCTCATAGACTTATAGACCTGTGTACACTCACAAACGCATCAGTCCCTTAATCTATGAGTCTTCAATACACCAAAATCACTAAGGGGCACTAGATGCACTTACAATCTCCCCCTTTTTGGTGACTGATGACAATATAGGTTAAGTTTTCAATGGGGATAAATATATGAAGTGTAGATACTGATGTTGAGCAATTTGATTGCAAGATATAAAATAACTCCCCCTGAAGATGTGCATAGTGAGGAATTTGCTTTGGAAGCAATGCACACTTGAAGAGTATAATCATGGAGATCTCCCCCTATATCTTGTAATTCATACACGCATTTGATATATAATATGAAGAATTTGAAATGCATGATGAAATATGGTGACTGATGTAATTCAGCATGCATGCATTGACATTAATGAGGAATAAGCATGCAGAAGAACACAACAAAAGTATCAGGCCACCATACAGTTTAAGATTACAACTCGATCCAGCAAAGTTATCAGAAGAACGAGAGTTGTAACTTAGTAAAAAAAGCCCATATAGGATAGACCCGCTTGAAGACTAACTCAAATTTCTCCCCCTTTGTCATCGAATGACCAAAAGGGTTGAAACTGAGGATTAACGCTCCTGAAGAATACCATGATGATGGAGGAGCGCCAGCGTTATCAGGGTCTTGAGTCGTTGTAGGGCCTGCTGCAGTGTCGTCCAAGTCTTCATACTCGTCTGTGGCGCATGATGAAGAATATGAGCTGGCCACCAAGGAAGGAACCTTGACCTTCTTATATTTCTTCGGTGGAGGAGCAGACCAGTCAAAGTCTTCCTTGAAGCCCATTTGCTTCAAATCCTCTTCACCATATAGATGTGACAGAATAGCCCTGGTGCGATCAAACACTTCATGGAGGTAGTAATGGTTTTTCTTCACTACCTTATGTGTAGAGGTCATGTTGTGAAGAATAGAGCCAAACTGATGCTTAACCCACTTGTGGTTTCGACCCACCTTCTGGTGAAGACTTATAAGCAGTTCACGGTCAGTCATCACACGAGGAGAAGTAGCTTGAGGACTTGACTTGGCAGCATTGGCAGCAGAATCATGAGTGGCAGAGTCATCATTGGTGGAATAAGATGCAGCTTTGCGGAACTGACCATCCAATGGATGAATGCCTTCATCGATAACTGTTGGTGACTTGCCCTTCTCATCAGATGAGGAAATTGTCCGCTTGAGGACTTCAATAGGAGGCAAGTAGCTGAGGTGATTCTGAAAATCAGCCTTGTACTTGAGTGAAGACCTTGTTCTGAGGAATCTCATGATCCACGGCGCGTAAGGCTTCAGCTCAAATGGTGAAAGTGCAACATTTGCCAGAGTCCTCATGAAGAAATCATGATAGTTTATAGGGATGCCATGCATGATGTTGAAAAGCATATTCTTCATCATTCCGAAAATTTCTTCATCGGATGAGTCATGGCCTTTGATGGGACTCATGGTCTTCGTCAGAATGCGGTAGATGGTTCTTGGCACATAGAGCAATTCCTTCACGAGGAATTTGGTCCTTGGAGCTTGACCCGGCTTTAGCTGCTTCATGAGCACTTGCATATAGTGACCAGTGAGTTCAGGCTCATCATACAGACAACGAGCACCATCAGGTGGAGGACTGATTGGCAAGGCACGAAGCAATTTAGAGGCTGGTGCCTTGTAATGAGTGTTTTCAGTCATCCAGTCCAACACCCAAGTGTTAAGGTCAGCAGCATCACCTGTGATATGCAGAGTTGCGTAGAACTGAAGAATGAGCTCTTCATTCCAATCAACTATGTCAGAGCAGAAGTTGAGCAAGACTGCATCATGAAGCATGCTGAGGACTTGAGAAAAGCACGGCATAGATTCCATGTCCACATGAGGAATATGCTCGTGATCGAAGACTTTGTCCTTGTTGAAAAGCAGTGAGGAATAGAAGTTGGCCTGGCTGGCAGTCCAGAATGCTTCCTTCTAAGACGAGCATTGCCATAGGGGTTGAATCCAGTGAAGAACACGTGCTCACCGAAGAAATCATCAGCCTTGAATTTTTGCTTCTTTGAGAAGGGATCCTTTGGCCTGGGATGAGGACTGTCAGTCGATTGCATCACCACCTCAGGAATCGCAATCTCAGGTTCCTCAGGCTGAGGAATTTCAGGCTCTTCTGCAACTTCATCTTGGGTCTTCAATTCTTCAATGACAATTTCTTCAGCACTAGTGGCTGGAATTTCTTCATGAACACTTGGGGTTGCATGAGGTTCTTCAGATCCCATTTGTACTTCAGTGGCAGCAGGGGACTGAGGAATTGCTTGGAGTGGAGTGAACATTGGTGAGTTGGGATGCTGACTGTCCCAAAATTCATTGTTGAGCACAGGAGTGGTACAACCAATGTCCACATCCTCATTTTCTATTTCTTCAACACCTGCCTCTTCAGCAGTGAAGTGAGACATAGGTGAGGAAATGATTGGAGTTGAAGGGATTTCATCCACTTCAATTTCTTCGTCCAACTGCTCTGTCGAAGCAGTTGAAGGAGTTTCTTCATTGGATTCATTGGGAATCACATAATCTTCACCAAAAGGAACAAGGTCCTTTGATGGCATGGAGGAGACTGGAATGGCATCAATTGGGTTGTAAATTGAGCTAGTCAGTGGCTTCATCTTATTCGGAGCTGAAGAATTTGATGAAGTTGATGCCTTCCTTTTCTTCACAGCTGCACGCTCTACAGCCTTGGTCTTCTTCGCATCTGATGCAGATGGAAGGATCGGAGTTGGTGTAGGCGCAGGAGGTTGATACGTCTCCAACGTATCTATAATTTTGATTGTTCCATGCTATTATATTACCCCTTTTGGATGTTTATGGGCTTTATTTTACACATTTATATCATTTTTGGGACTAACCTACTAACTGGAGGCCCAGCCCGTACTGCTATTTTTTTTGCCTATTTCAGTATTTCAAAGAAAAGGAATATCAAACGGAGTCCAAACGGAATGAAACCTTCGGGAGCGTGATTTTTGGAACGAACATGATCCAAAGGACTTGGAGTGCAAGTCAAGAAGCAGCCGAGGATCCCACGAGATAGGAGGGCGTGCCCCCCTGTCTCATGGGCCCCTCGGGCGTCCACCGACGTACTTCTTCCTCCTATATAAGCCTACGTACCCGAAAACATCTAGGGAGCCAGCGAAACACAATTTCCACCGCCGTAACCTTCTGTATCCGCGAGATCCCATCTTGGAGCCTTCGCCGGCGTTCTGCCAGAGGGGGAATCGACCACGGAGGGCTTCTACATCAACATCCTTGCCCCTCCAAAGAGTTGTGAGTAGTTTACCACAGACCTACGGGTCCATAGTTATTAGCTAGATGGCTTATTCTCTCTTTTTGGATCTCAATACAATGCTCTCCCCCTCTCTTGTGGAGATCTATTCGATGTAAACTCTTTTTGCGGTGTGTTTGTCGAGATCCGATGAATTGTGGGTTTATGATCAAGTTTATCTATGAATAATATTTGAATCTTCTTTGAATTCTTTTATGTATGATTGAGTTATCTTTGCAAGTCTCTTCGAATTATCAGTTTGGTTTGGCCTACTAGATTGATCTTTCTTGCCATGGGAGAAGTGCTTAGCTTTGGGTTCAATCTTGCGGTGTCCTTACCCAGTGACAGAAAGGGTTCAAGGCACGTACTGTATTGTTGCCATCAAGGATAACAAGATGGGGTTTATATCATATTGCATGAGTTTATCCCTCTACATCATGTCATCTTGCTTAATGTGTTACTCTGTTCTTATGAACTTAATACTCTAGATGCAGGCAGGAGTCAGTCGATGTGTGGAGTAATAGTAGTAGATGCAGGCAGGAGTCGGTCTACTTGTTACGGACATGATGCCTATATACATGATCATGCCTAGATAATCTCATAACTATTCGCTTTTCTATCAATTGCTTGACAGTAATTTGTTCACCCATCGTAATACTTATGCTATCTTAAGAGAAGTCACTAGTGAAACCTATGGCCCCCGGGTCTATCTCTTATCATATTTGCTTCCAATCTACTTTTATTTGCATCTTTAGTTTTTGCATCTATATTATAAAATACCAAAAATATATTTATCTTTTCATACTATCTTTATTAGATCTCACTTTCGCAAGTGGCCGTGAAGGGATTGACAACCCCTTTATTGTGTTGGTTGCGAGTTCTTTGTTTGTTTGTGTAGGTGCGTGGGACTTTTGAGGAGCCTCCTACTGGATTGATACCTTGGTTCTCAAAAACTAAGGGAAATACTTACACTACTATTGCTGCATCACCCTCTCCTCTCTGAGGAAAACCAACGCAAGCTCAAGATGTAGCAGAGGTGCAGAGGACTTTGGTTCATTTTCCTCAGACGCAACTGATGCAGTTGCCCTGACTTGATCACTTTCTTCAGGCACACCACTAGTGGATGCCCAGGCAATATCTTCAGCGGCTGGAATGGAGTCATCAGCCCTGGCACTCTCAGTTTCTTCAGCAGCCTGATTGTCATCAGCAGTGTTGGCATGTTCTTAAGTAGGCTAAGCAGATTCTTCAGCCTGAGTAACTTCAATGTGCACAGGAGGAGCAGCACTTGAAGTGAATTTCTTCGTCAGATTGACGAACGACACCTTGGTGCCCTTCCAATCAGCATAGTAGCGATCGAATTCATCACTCAATTGCTTGATTTCAGCTTGCAGAGCAATGAGCTGATCAGGGGTGAGAGTGAGTTGAGGTAGCGTTGTTTCTTGTACTGCGCTTTCTTCAAACTTCTGCCTTGTTCAAATTTCCATTTTTCTTCCTCAATGAAGGCAGTCAACACATGACTCTGGCCAGGAGTGAGGTTCATCTTCGGCAAAGGAGTGTTAGAGTCCTTATGCCATAGGTCGATGAAATCGAGGATCAACTTTGGATCCAACAGCAGTGGCACGTTGCTACCTTTGGCTCTAGCGTCCCTGGCTTGCCTATCTCTGATGATTTCGGCAAGTTCTTCATCATCAGCCTCATCATCATCAGAGGGCACTTGGAAGGCGACCTGCTTCTTGTGAGGACTTGGTCGAAGGCCTCGTCCAGCAGTGGCCTTTTTCTTCGGCAGAGAGGGGCCAGCTGAGGATTCAGGTGTAGCTGAGGAACTGGCAGATGCTCCTGAGGCAATTGAGATGCCTTGGGTCCTTTGGCATGCGGCGAGATGCACAGGTGCCGAGGATTTGGTTGGAGCAGTTGAAGACTTTGACGAAGGAGCTGAGGACTTTGATGGAGCAGTCTGAGGAATTGGCCATGAGGGCCTTGAAGAATCTGGCATTAAGGGCTTAGCAGAGGAGCTTGGCCATGTGGGCGTTGAAGGAGAAGCACTTGACTTATGCGCAGGCTTCTTATGCATTGCCTTCTTTGGCTGACTAGCAGAGGCCTCAGCAGAGGCAGCAACAGCAGAGTCTGTGTTGAATTTCTTCACTGCTTTCCTTTGCTTGCTTGGCCAGTTTGGCCTGTCGCTTTGCCCATTCATCAGGATAATCCTCACCGCGCTTGAGGCTGGTGGGATCTACCAATTTGCTTGGTGCCAATGGAGGTCTTGGGCATGGAGGGTTGAGTGCGAATTTCTTCATATACTTGGGAGTAACATATCTGTACTCCCTCCATTCCCGTGCCCATCTCCTCTCAATCCTTTGTATGCGCACTTTGCACTGATTCTTATCTTCCTTTCCAAACTTGGTCTCATCAGGAGTGCAGTAATCCTTGTATATGTCCTCAGGGATTTCAAACGCAGTATTGACCTCAGGCCTCTTTCCTCCCTTCTGTGGCTTCTTATCAGCCATTTTCTTCAGCTGAAGAATAACAACTGAAGTTTCTGAAGAGGTGTGCAACTTTTCTTCGAGGAACGCTGCAAATGAGTTAAGTTGATGAGAACCTAGAGATTCAGCAGCGGACATTTGTACCTGTGAACAGAGTATAGTTGCGAAGAATTTGGAGAGGTCATATGCGTTCTCAGAACGTTTTTCAAAAAGAATAGGTTTGAGGAATTTGATCAGATGAGTCTTGAGGAATTTCACTAAGTGTTCTTTGTCTTAGGTTCCAGAGTTGTATAGATTGAAAATCCACACAATTGAGGAATCTTGAAGAAAATCATATCTTAGAGAAACGAATCAAGAGCTCATAACATGTGAGGTGTTCATGTGTGTGAAGATTTGAAGAATAAACACTTGAAGATTTTCAAGAAAACTTGAGAATCGAAGAGGGCAGTAAAAGTAACTTTTAATTACCCGAAGTGAGGAACTCGACGAACTGGGAAGAGTAGGTGTGAAGTTCGTCGGGTCAGATCTTCCACGCCCTAACTTGGCAGAGGAAGACAGCTACGGCGGCGGCGGAGTGAGGAAATCTGCAACCGGCGCGATTACGATGGCGACGAGGTCGAGGCAGTGAAGCTCTTCCTCATCGCCGATGATGAAGTAGCGGTGGCGCTAGGCTTTTGGGAAGCTGGAGCGGGAGAGAGCGCGAGCGAGGTGAAAGTGAAGTAAGGAAGAGACAGGGTATTTGTAGAGGGAGTGAAAAATTGTTCACCCGAGGAAATCGGACGAATGTGCCCCTAGCCCTTCTCATTCGCGTGACATGTGTCACCCACGTACTGAGAGGTGGCGATTGTGTAGGATCATGGGTGAATAGATAAGTATTGACATGAGAAGTGGAAAGGTTTGAGCGGCAAAGCAGAAAATTTAGATAAGATAAGTTTAAAAATTCCGTTCACAATTTCTTCAGCTGTCAAGGAAATAGTGAAGATTTTGAATGAGTTTCAATTAGAACACACATTAAGAATTTGTGAATAGACTGGGTTGAGTTTAGCATAGAAGGGAAGGGTCCGGTCACATTCACTTAGCAGAAGAAAACAACTTGAAGAATTAGCAATAAGTGAATGCTATAGAAGACGTAAAACTCATATATATATATATATATATATATATATATATATATATATATATATATATATTCCAATGAAGAACAACACCGGAAAGAGTGAAGACAATGCAAAGTTGAAGAATTTGATAACTAAGGAATTTCAAAAACGAAGAAAAACTTAATTGAAGATTTCCATCTTTGGGTGGTGTCGTAACCCACTGTATAAGAAAGCTGATTTCAGACACCGCGTACAATTGTCGTAGGGCTCTGAGAATCGATTTCTTCATTAATTTTTCACACTTAGAGGGTTAGTCTTCATTGATTGAAGAAAAACGTTACTTCATGCGTTGCGCATCTAAGTCATCAAGTTAGCATAAGTGTTAGGATGTGTGTCCATTTCAGAGAACATTCGAAGATTCTCGGATATTTAGCTCACACCGCAACTTTCTAAATCTCTTCTCATCCAAGGGCTTAGTGAAGATATCGGCCAGTTGATCTTCAGTGCTAACGTGGTCGATGGAGATGTCGCCCTTCAACACATGATCACGAAGAAAATGATGACGAATCTGGATGTGCTTGGTCTTCGAGTGCTGAACTAGGTTATGAGCAATCTTGATAGCACTCTCATTGTCACAGTAGAGAGGCACATTCTTCACGTTGACACCATAGTCCTTGAGTGTTTGTTTCATCCATAGTAGTTGAGCACAGCACGATCCAACAGCAATGTACTCAGCTTCTGCAGTGGAGAGTGATATGCAGTTCTGTTTCTTCGAGGACCAACAGACCAAGGATCGTCTGAGGAAATGACATGTACCTGATGTTGACTTGCGGTCCACGCGATCGTTAGCATAGTCAGAGTCTGAATATCCAATGAGATCAAAAGAAGAGCCCTTGGGATACCATAATCCAAGTGTTGGTGTGTGAGCTAAGTATCGAAGAATATGCTTCACAGCCTTATGGTGTGATTCCTTCGGTGTAGCTTGAAATCGGGCACACATGCAAATACTAAGCATAATATCCGGCCTAGATCCACATAGGTACCATAAAGAGCCAATCATGGAGCGGTATACCTTTTGATCGAAGTCTTGACCATTTTCATCAGTGCACAGATGGCCATTTGTGGGCATTGGAATTTTGACCCCTTTGCAATCTTGCATGCCGAATTTCCTCAATACGTCCTTGAGGTATTTCTCCTGGGATATGAATATCCCATTGCGTTGTTGACGAATTTGAAGACCTAAAAAGAACTTCAATTCTCCCATCATAGACATTTGACATTCTTCACTTATCATATAGGCAAATTCATCACTATATCGTTGGTCAGTACAGCCAAAATTGATATCATCAACATATATTTGGCACACAAACAACTCATCATCATAAGACTTAGTGAAAAGAGTTGGGTCGAGTGAAATGGGTTTGAAGCCTTTCTTCACTTCAAAGTATCATACCATGCCCGAGGGGCTTGCTTGAGGCCATACAGGGCCTTATTGAGCTTGAAGACTTTGTCAGGATTCTTTGGATCTTCAAAACCTGGTGGTTGAGCAACATATACTTCTTCCTCAAGCTTACCATTGAGGAATGCACTTTTCACATCCATTTGTTGTAAGATAATATCATGATGGTTAGCATAAGCAAGTAATATGCGAATAGCTCAAGTCTAGCAACAGGCGCAAAAGTTTCATCGTATTCAATTCCTTCAACCTGTGTGTAGCCTTGAGCTACAAGCCGTGCCTTATTCCTCACCACACGGCCATTTTCATCTTGCTTGTTGCGGTAGACCCACTTTGTGCCAATAATGTTGTGCTTGCGAGGATCTGGACGTTTGAGAAGTTCCCAGACGTTGTTGAGCTCGAACTGATGTAATTCTTCTTGCATAGCTTGAATCCACTCAGGCTACAGAAATGCTTCATCTACCTTAGTGGGCTCTGTGATAGAGACAAAAACAGAGTGCCCACAAAAGTTAGACAAATGTCAAGCTTTTGAGCATGTGAGAGGACCTGGTGCTTCAATATCATTGCTGATCTTCTCGATTTGCACTTTGTTTGCAATATGAGGATGAGAGGGTTGTCTTCGAGGAATTTGATCAGCATTTTCTTCGGGTGCATTTTCCTCAGCACCATTTTCTTCAGGTGAGCTAGCTCGACGTTCATCCCGTTCTGGAATGAATTCTTCAGCAGATTCTTCAGTAGGAATGACATCCTCAGTGGCTTTGAACTTGATAGAATCCTCAGGTGCTGGTTCATCTATCATAGAAGGTAGGTGCTCTTTTTGCGAGCCATTAGTTTCATCGAACCGCACATCTAGAGTTTCAACAACCTTGTGAAGAACGTTGTTGAAGACTTTGTAGGGGCGTGAGTCCTTTCCATAACCAAGCATGAAACCCTCATGTGCTTTCGGTGCAAATTTAGATGTGTGATGAGGATCTCTAATCCAACATTTAGCACCAAAGACTTTGAAGTAACTCACATTGGGTTTCTTGTCAGTGAGGAGTTCATAGGCAGTCTTCTTGAAGAATTTGTGAAGATATACTTTGTTGATGATGTGGCATGCAGTATCAATTGCCTCACTCCAGAAATGACGAGGCGTCTTGTATTCATCAAGCATAGTGCAAGCCATCTCAACAAGAGTTCTGTTCTTGCGCTCCACGACGCCATTCTGTTGAGGAGTATAAGGAGCAGATAACTCATGAGTAATACCAAGTTGATCAAGATAGTCGTCAAGACCGGAATTCTTGAACTCAGTTCCATTGTCACTCCTGATGTGCTCGATCTTCACACAAAAGTTGGTTGAAGCCCTCGAGGAAAATCGTTTGAAGACTTCCTGCACCTCATGTTTGTAAGTGACAATGTGTACCCATGTGTAACGAGAATAATCATCAACAATAACAAAGCCATATAGAGAAGCATCATTTGTAATAGCAGAATAATGATTAGGACCGAAGAGATCCATGTGAAGCAATTCAAATGGTCTAGTGGTAGTCATGATAGTCTTTGCTGGATGCTTGGCCTTTGTCATCTTTCCAGCTTCACAGGCTCCGCATAAGTGATCCTTGAGGAATTTGACATTCTCAATGCCAATGACATGCTTCTTCTTCGCGAGTGTGTGCAGATTCCTCATGCCAGCATGACCAGGTCGTCGATGCCATAGCCAGCCTTCTGAAGCTTTTGCAAGTAAGCATACAGCCGGTTGTGGTCGTGTAGAGAAATGAGCAATGTACAAGTCTCCTCTCCTAAAGCCTTCGAAGACTTTGGAATTGTCAGCTTCCATGATCACAACACAACGATACTTTCCAAAGACAACAACCATATCAAGATCACAAAGCATTGAGACACACATGAGGTTGTATCCTAAGGACTCGACAAGCATGACTTTGTCCATGTGTATGTCCTTAGAGATCGCAACCTTACCTAGACCCAATACCTGACTTTTGCCTTTGTCAGCGAAGATGATATGCTTCAGATGTGATGGTGATAAAGGAGCATCCACTACAAAAAAAAGACACATCCATGACATTTTGGGCCGAACGAATTTTTTTTCTGTCATACATATGACACTTCTATGACGATAATTGTGACAAAACCCGGTATCATCATAGATGTGTGGGCTCCTACTTCTATGACAAAAAATCATGACAGAAAATGGGCTTTTCATCCTGGGTGGGCCAGAGACGTAGCTGCATGACATTCTTTGGGCTGTCCATGACGGAAAAACCGTGGTAGAAGCGAGGGGGAGGAAAATTTCGGGGAGTTGCTGGTTACGGTGGGAGGTCGGGGGCCGAGCGATGCGCGTTTCTCTCGTACAGGTACGCGCGTGTGTGCGAGGCTTTGGCTCTAACTGAACCCGAGCGAGGCGTTGGGCTCTAATTGAACCCGAGTGATTGCACTGCAGGCTACACGTTACTGAACCCGAGCAATCGATCGATGGCTGCTAACTGAACACAATCGGGCGATTCCTTCGCTACTGCTGCTAACTAAAGCCAATCGATGCTACCTCTGGGATGAACAGTGAGCGTTGCGGGGGGTGGATGAACAGTGAGCGGTGGCGTTGCCTCTGGATGAACAGGACCCCGTGGTGTGGAGGGTTGGATGAACAGTAGACGGTGGAGGGGTGCCCATGGAGGGGTGGTTGAACAGGACCCCGTGGTGTGGAGGGCTGGATAAACAGTAGACGGTGGAGGGATGGTTGAACAGTAGTCGATGGAGTAGCGCGCGGTGGAGGCTGGATGAACAGGAGCCCGTGGAGGTTGGAGGAGGTCGACGGTAGCCCATGGAGGCTGGAGGAGGTCGACCGTGGAGATGAACAGTAACCCGTGGAGTCCCGTTTTGCAGTACGCCACACCTCTCCCGATGAACAAGACCCCCATTTCGACTGTAGGAGGTCCGTTTAGTCCGTTTTGCGGTACGCCACAACGCTCCCGATCAACAGGACCCCCGTTTCGACCGTAGGAGGTCTGCTTCGTCTGTTTTGCGGTACGCCACTCCCCTCCCGATCAAAAGGACCCCCATTTCGACCATAGGAGGTCCGTTTCCTCCATTTTGCGGTACGCCACACCGCTCCCGTTCAACAGGACCCCCGTTTCGAACGTCGGAGGTCCGTTTCCTCCGTTTTGTGGTATGCCAGGCCTCGTTTCCATCGCCTGTTCCGTGAAAGTCCTCCCGATGAACACGACGACGCATTCCATTCCGACCCAGCCGGTTGGCTCCCACGCGTTCTGTTGCCTCCCGATGAACATGATGCATTCCGTTGCCTCCCCATGAACACGACGTATTCCGTTGCCTTCCCATGAACACAACGCATTTTGTTGCCTCCCCATGAACACGACGACGACGCTGTTTCTCCGTTCTGACCCAGCCATGTACATATGCACGAGTAGGCGTTCGAGACCTTGCCCGTATGTACGTACATGGACGTATTTTCTTTCTTGCACCCTGGCCGCTGTACATACGTGTACATGCTACGTGCGCGCCTCTACTACGACACGTGCGCGCCTCTACTACGACACGTGAGCACCTCTACATCGACCAGCATGTACGTACACGTTCGCGACCAGAATGACAACGCTACGTACGCTTCGACCAGGTGGGTCCCGACTGTCAGGCACTTCCTTGCGTGCGAAGATGTAGCTGGTGGATCCCAGCAGTCAGGGGGGCGAATGGTTTTTTTGCCCGGACGCACTTCCTTGCGTGCGAAGATGTAGCTGGTGGGCCCCAGCAGTCAGGGGGCGAATGGTTTTTTTTTGCCCGGACGCACTTCCTTGCGTGCGAAGGTGTGGCTGGTGGGTCCCAGCAGTTAGGGGGGAAACATTTTTTTTCACAAAATACGGTGTCCCGTCCGGTGGGTCCCAGCTGTCAGGTGGAGGAATAATTATTTTGTGCGTAATAAGGAGGCACTTCCTTGTGGCCGCCGTGGACCCAGCTGCGAGCCTCTCCATGCACAGTACTCTTCCGATGGAAGCCGTTCATTGACCACACTGACCACGCTACACCTAGAGCACCACGGCGGTGGACGACAGCGAGGCTTAGGAAGGGGACGACGCGGAGCCGGGGAAGACGTAGCAGTGGATGCCCACGCGAACAGGAGAACGAGGGTTCACTGGTTCGGCTGCGGTGTGAGGCTGCCGTCGCTGCAGAATAACAGGGGGTGTGAGTGAGTAGAGGGATGGCCTGGCTAGCGGTGGGGGTAGTAGGGGGCGGTGAGGCCTCCGCGGTATCACAACCGGCCACGGGAGGCAGGAGCATGCGGCACGACCGGCGCTGCTTTGGGCGGCTCGAGAATGAAGACCAGAGGTTGAAGAAGCACTATGGCCGTTGGATGGACATCGTACGGTCACTGGAGTATTGACTAAGTTGACAAAGCCCTCCGTCCCCATCAACTTAGTAGGCCCACAAGTCAGCCTGCCACTATACTGGGTCCCAGCTAGCAGGGGGAGTTATCATTTTTTTGCATAATAAGGAGGCACTTCCTTGCGTGCGAAGATATAGCTAGTGGGTCCAAGCTGTCAGCAGCCGTAACGTTTTTTTCGTGAAATACAGAGGCCCTTTCGGTGGGTCCCAGATGTCAGGTGGAGGAATCATTATTTTGCGCGTAATAAGGAGGCATTTCCTTGCATGCGGCCGTGGACCCAGCTGTCAGTCTCTCCACGTACAGTCCACTTAAGATGCATGTCGATCGTTAACCACGTTAACCAGGCCGCGCCGAGAGAACCAGGGCGGTGGACGACAGCGAGGCCTAGGAAGGGAACGACACGGAGGCAGGGAAGACTCGGCAGTTGTTTCCCACGCGGAGGGGAGTACGACTGTACGAGGGTTTACTAGTCCGTCTGTCGTCCCCGGAGAATAACAGCAGGTGTGGGTGAGTATAGGAATGGGTAGGCCAGCGATGGGAGTACGGTGGGGCGGTGAGGCCTACGCGGCAACACAGCCGGCCGCGGGGAGGAGGGAGCAGGCAGTCCCGCCGGCGCTTGTTTGAGCGGCTGGAGCAGGAAGAGCCGAGATTGAAGAAGCACGACGGGCGTTGGATGGACATCCAACAGTCACTACTTGTGCGTCAACCTTTTTTTTACGAAAGCATCAAATCTGTGGAAAACCTCATACAGCCCATCTGCCATTATTTCTAGTAATTTACAGCCCATTTGCTAATTCTTAAGGTTTTTAGTCCATATTCTTTTTGTTAGCATTACAGTCCATATTGTGGCCACGGTTAAAAAATTATATGAAATTTTGCATATTTCGGTGCGGCCCGAACTATTTTTAATCCTGAAATTTCGACTGACATTCAAATTGATTTTAAAAATAAATGTATATCAATATAAAATCCAACAAATTCTCCATGCATAAAAATTAATGTAATTTAAAATCTCAAAATGAAAAAAAGATATTTGAAACTAATTGCTGGTTTGATGTGTTTTAAAAATGTACAGCCCATTTCTCATTACTGATGGGCCATTTTCTCCGCCAGCCGAATGAAAGCTCTCCTCGTCTTGAAAGATTTGCAGCCCAACAGGCCTGACAAAGAGACTTACTTAGCAAATCACAAAAAAACTGGGTTGTGGCCGTGGACCCAGCTGTCAGCCTCTCCACGTATAGTACTCTTCCGATGGAAGTCGTTCCTTGACCATGTTGACCACGCCGCGCGGAGAGCACCACGACGGTGGACGACGGCGAGGCCTAGGAAGGGGACGACGCGGAGCCGTGGAAGACGCAACAGTGGAAGCCCACGCGGAGTGGAGTACGAGGGTTCACTGGTTCGGTTGCGGTGTGAGGCTGCCGTCGCCGCAGGGCCTGGCCAGCGATGGGAATAGTAGGGGGCGGTGAGGCCTCCGCGGCAGCACAGCCGGCCATGGGAGGCAGGAGCATGCGACACGGCCGGCGCTGCTTTGGGCGGCTGGAGCAAGAAGACCAGAGGTTGAAGAAGCACTACGGCCGTTGGATGGACATCGTACGATCACTGGAGCTAGAATCGTTCATATTGACTAAGTTGACAAAGCCCTTCCTCCCCGTCAACTTAGTAGGCCCACAAGTCAGCCTCCCACCAAGGTGGGTCCCAGCTAGCCGGGGGGTATTCATTTTTTTGTGCGTAATAAGGAGGCACTTCCGGTGGGTCCGAGCTGACAGCGGGGGAAACGTTTTTTCGCGAAATACGGTGGCCCGTCAGGTGGGTCCCAGCAGTCAGGGGGCAAACATTTTTTCGCAAAATATGGTGGCCCGTCCAGTGGGTCCCTACTGTCAGTTGGAGGAATAATTATTTTCTGCGTAATAAGGAGGCACTTACTTGCTGCGGCCGTGGACCCAGCTGAGACTCTCCACGTACAGTATACTTCCGATGGAAGTCGTTCCTTGACCACGTTGACCTCGCCGCGCTCCGTTGCATGCATGCGTCCATGGGCATGGTGCGTCCCCACTGTCAGCCTCTCATGTACAGTCATCTTCCGATGACTCTCGGTTGTTGACCACGTTGACCACACCGTGCCGAACGCACCCAGACTAGAACGACCCAGAGATGGGGAAGATGGGGCAGTGGAGTCGCAGATGGAGAGGAGTGGGAAACTTCACTGGTTCGGGTGCGCGGCAGCACAGCCGTGGTGCCGCCCACGGGAGACAGGAGCAAGAACAGAGGTTGAAGAAGGAGCACGGCTGTTGGATTAACATCCAATGGTCCAGCTACTAGAATCATTTGTTGATTAAGTTGACAAAGCCATGCGTACACGTCCGCTTAGTAGGCCCACAAGTCAGTCACCAATTCTGACGGGTCCCGGCTGTCAATGGGATGAATAATTTTTTTCGCAAAACAAGGAGGCACTTCCTTCCGTGCGAAGATACAGCCGGTGGGTCCCAGCTGTTAGGTGGAGGAAACTTTTTTCCAGCTTAATAAGGAGGAACTTTCCTTGCATGCGACCATGGACCTCGTGGGTCCCAGCCGTCAGGCTCCACGTACAGTCCTCTTCCGATGACTCTCGTTTGTTGACCACGCCGCACCAAACGCAGCGAGGCGATGGACGACGGCAAGGCCCTGGACGGGAACGACTCGGAGATGGGAAAACGCGGCAGTGGAGTCGCAGATTGAGAGGAGGAGAAGGGTTATAACTGGTTCTGTTGTGGCGTGGGGCTGTAGTCTGTGGAGAATAACAGGATTATTAAATTGGTCCTTAAAATCTTTGCAAGCTTTTGTACGCAATCACCAGGATTTTCCTTGCCAACTTCCGTTAAACATTTACTTTTATAAGTTAATAACACGTGGGATGTTTTTATAATGTATATATAAGTCTCTATAAAATATACGATAATAGTAATAATATAAATATATATAATGTGGTTAGAAGGGAAAACATAAATTGGACACATCATTACTTTTATAAGAGACCTGCGTTTTATACCCCACAGTAGGCATACTAACAACTTCACACACAAATACAACAGAAAAGGTAAACATTCATATCAAACTTAGGTTCATAGGACACGTTCATATTCATAGCCAACATTCACTATCAACAACTCAAAATATTCATATATACACAAGCTCAGCATATCTATGCATCCAAATAATTGATAGATCACACGACAATATTCATACATAATTCACAAAAAGATTCAGATATACACATGTTCAGTATGTTTATGCATCCAAATGATTGAGATCACAGCCAATATGATCCATGGACGAACTTTAATTACCTAGGGTACAGACTGGTAAATGGTGTTCAATCGGAGGTACTTCTTGCTAAAATTAGTTCTTGTACGAGTAAACTTTCAAGTACATAAGAGGCAGCACAGACAATCTGAACTTTTCTTGTAGGTTTATCCTCAAATAGTGGCCTCGTGCCGAGGGAGGTTTGAGCAACTTGGCCACTACTTTCATCCAAAACTAGTTTACTGGCTCATCTTGGTCCTGCCAAAATTCTACATTGCAGACGAGAAAGGAGGCGGTTGAGAAAATGAACCACCCAAATTTTTTTTGCAGTTCAACTGAAATGGAGCATCCTTGGCGTGAAGACTGATTAAGTGCCAGATGAATATACACATCAACCAACTGTCTGGAATCTTTAGACTCCATGCAATATAGTTCGCTACCATATGTGCCGATAACCAAAAGGCACAAGTTGGGACCAAAGGCTGGACTGCATTTTTTTGGGCTATGCACCAAGCAATATTTTTGGCATTCACTCTCCTAATACTTGGAGTTTGACAATTGGTTGACGCAGGTTGATACTCGAATGAATATAGGCACTTCTTGTCAACACCGATGCTTGTCTGAGTGGACTTTTGAGTACATAGCAACAACATAAGTACCTGTCCATCTAATCATTTTGTGCAGTTCTACTGAAATCACCCGATGTAATGATTTGCCTGCGAGTTCAAGCTCCAAATTACTCCTTTATGAAATCGGCAAAAAGTAGCACAATACCAAATTACCAATACATATGACAGGCACAATAATCAGGATAAATACCAGTACCAACCTGTGTGAGGTAGCATATCAATTACTATTTCCTTTGACTGGAAGCCGAGATAAGCCAAGCGACTGACAGCAAAGGAAGAAAGCAAGTGGAGATTAGCGACTGACAGGAAATGACTGAAGCTGTCGAGGAAATGAAGCACCCAAAGTTTTTGTGCAGTTCCCCCAAAATCGAGCATCCCTGTTGGCACATATATTGAGAGAGTGAGATTACTGTAATAGTGGGACTAGTTGATGAAACATACACTAACAAATAGAAGCACCCTCATTATCTTAATGGGTAAAGTTAGCAACATAGTAGTCTTGCTTAAAGAGAGGTATTAGTTTATTTAATCAGTGCCAATTAGCTCAACTCAACACTCAAAGCATTGTCATTTATCATAGGTTGCAAAACTTTAACGTGCAAAGATAAAGGACTTTCTCATGACAGTAGCACGATACAAATAGAGATGACAGCAAACTAATATGGATGAAGCCTTAGGCCCGTACCAACCTGGGAAAAAAGCTTATTCATGTCGTCCCATAAGAGATGATAAAGCACTCACTGGAATCACACAATAGTATATATTTTTGTGCACTTCAAATGTATGGTTGAAATCACTCTTATTTACCAGTGTTGAGATTATATCGAAAGATTATCAAGAACTTCCAGCAGAGTTAAAGCACTGGCTGGGATACAGTTCATTGTATTGTCTTGTGTAGTTCCACTAAAATGTATGATTGGCACAACATGACCCCTGTTTGCACAAGTAGGAACAAGGTGAAACCTTCATTAGCTTAGTGAGAAAGGATAGGAAGACATTAGCATATTATAAAAACAGTAGCATCAAATTCATGATGGACAATACGCAAAACATTGCCTCATTGAACCAATGGCAATAAATTGACATGCAAAACAATAGCACTATTATGTCATGACACTAATAATATTCCCTCCCTACTCCACCACATGATTTACCTCCATAGACAAACATTCACACGTACATGATTCAGCATAGGGTCCTACTAAAGATTTGTTTAACTCCAACAAGAAAATTAGGTAGTAATAAATTAGTGGTACTTAAGTACTCCTAATTAATTAAGTGAGACAGCAGAAGTGGAAGGGCTCCCTGGAGGATCGTCTCACATGTAAGGTAGTCATTGCCGGAGCTCTTGAATAGCTTCGACTGAGGCCTCTGGCTTCAGCAAGATCGCCTTGGCACTGTTTCTTCTTCTTCTTCTTCCTCTTCGTGCTCTATTTCTCTTTCTCCTCACTAGTTGGTGAAACCAAGTACATGATTGGGCTTCTAATTCAGAATTGGTTTTGTCAGTGAGGGAGTACAAGTGTACTAGTAAAAAACATCATTATTTACCCATGGCAGTCGGAAAATAGAGATGAACACATGCATTAAATATCATTCTTACCTAAAGTAAGGCTATGGCGCCAATATGGATGATGAGGATTGGAACACAGATCTCCCATTGTGCAGTTCCACCAAAATGAACCAACTCTTCCATTCTGACATTCCAGTTAAATAGCACAAAAGTCACTTCTTTTAAGAAGAGTTTTGTGCAGTGCACCAAAAGGTCACAACAGCAACCAGGTGAATTGGATACCCCTGTTTGCACAAAAAGGCACAGAGGAAACAGTCAGAGTCTCCAACAATTACAGGCAAAAACATTTGGCTAAACTTGTCATGGCTTATAACAGTGGCATGGCTTCATTTTTACTAGGGACATTAGATTAAGAACAGCTAAGGCTGCGTTCGGTTCACAGGTTTTGTGCAAGATTTTCGTAGGAACACAATTCCTGCGGTATTCTTTCCCTTCCAACCATCCGGAACATGGGAAAGGTGAATAGTGTTTCATAGGAAAGCTGGTCTGGTAGTACTGATTCCATAGGATTAGAAACATCCACGTGCTGCTCATTTTTTGGGCAGAAGCCCGAGGCAGGCGCTCACTGCCATGCGTTAGACTGGTTGTTGTGCTGTGTTTGCCGGAATAAAAAAAATCAACCTATGTGTGGTACGTGAGGTGATGACAAGAGTAGTCACTATGCAGCTGAATAAACAAATAGCATCTCATACTGCCAAGCATGCTACTCCAAAAAAACAAATCTGTACATTTCGTAGTCCATCCAAACACATTCTCTTGAGAGTCTCCTCCGGTTCGCTGTTCCATAGTTTTATACCTACATTCCTTTCCTATTCCTCTTTTTTCATCAAGACCTATGTTTTCTGCCCCTTTATTCCGAACGGAGCCTAAATATTTGGTATAAGGGCATGGGACAGTGGGTGCACCAGCAGTCCAGCACCATGTACGTAAACAAGGGCATAAAGTGGTGATTCATAGTTTGTTGCCCCGAAACAAACATCCAAGAAATATATCTGGGTTGGTCCCATTTTTGTTCACTCTAGCCACCTACTCCTATGTGTGGATAGCAAATCTAGTCCTGGTCATACCACTGTGTACAGCGTTACCCCTATATTTCCCTTTTCGACCAAGAGACCGGTTGGATGACCAGTCTGTACTACTTTCACCCCCTTTCCTTCCTGTTTGTACCAAGTCCGATGTACATACTAAATTCCACCACCCCCACTTTATTTCTTGTTTGAACCAAGTATACAAGATTCGACTCCATGAAGTAGCTTTACCTCTAACAATGGAAGAAAAAAAGGTGACGTTGGACCATCCGATCTAGAGGGGCTGAGAGGTAGAAAATGATGCACATGCAGCGACGTAGCAAGCTGGGGAAGTAGAGCTAAGGCGGTTTGAACGAAGATATACCTGAAGGTCGTCGGGATGTGGATAGGTGGGCGGCGGGAGGCCGGATCCGCCCACAGGCAACGACGAAGGGATCAGAGGACCTCCCGCGCCAGTGCTCGACCAGAGATAACGGTGCGTCCGGCAGTGGGTCTCCTCCCTTGCTGTCAATGATGGCCTAAACGCTACCCCTCCTCCCCTTCACCGGTGGAGGGGGATATGTCCGGATCTGTAACCAGCGGTGAGGATAGAAAGCCAGTGTTTTTTGAAGGGAGAAACACAGTGTTACTACCCCTATCTTGTTTCCGGAGAGGATGAGAGTGTGTGAATAGAGCAACCCTAGCAGGCAAGGGCGGAGGCTCCGGCCTATATATACGTAGTGGGGTAGTTTTCCTTTTTCACTCCATCAAAACAATCGTTTAAAATTGTGTACTACTACATGCCAGGTCGCGGTTTTTTTAGTTGTTGATTGTTTTTTGAGATAGCTACCCGCTTGTTCCAAGTGGTGTTACGGTGTGCCAGGTCGCACTTTGTATCGTTCAAGTCTGGTACTACAAGTCACTCCATTAAATGAACAACCACCCCCTCGTAAAAATTGTGAACAAGCCCACGGCTAAAATTAGCGGAAACATGGGTTGCCCCAACATGCATTATTATTTATATTTTCTACTCCCTCCGTTCCTAAATATAAGTCCTTTTTATTAGCCACACCTAAGACAAGAATTTTTTTATTAGCAGTGAACCCCACATTTCATAGACACAAAAATTGTGGCAAGATTCCCTTAGGCAAGTCAAAGTGTGTCTAACAATTTGAGCAACTCAGGTTAGGCAAGTGTGGCAAGTGTGGGAAAAATAATGTGGCAACATAAGACAAACATAGTCACAATCCAAACAGCCCCGTAATTTTTTGTGACATGCATGAAAATTTGGTTAGTTAAATTTATAGTAAAAATTTAGCAAGGTGCATCAAATCAACACATGCAAGTATCAAAAGGAAAGTCACCGCATGCATGCATGCGTTGTACTCCCTCCGTTTCCAAATATAAGTTTTTTTAGAGATTGCAACAAGTGACTACATACGAAGCAGAATATGTCTACTCCTACATACGAAGTAGCCCATTTGAAATGTGTAAAAAGACTTATATTGAGTGCAGTGCTTTGATGTGTCACGTCAACTCGTACAAGACTGAGAAATTTGATTAATACAACGCCCTCTCCCTCACGGACTGAGCTCTGGTGCCTTAACTGCACCTTCCTTTGGCTGCATGACAGGAGGGCCAACCACCTGTTGGGCCCACCTGTCATAGACGCAAAGGCAGGAGCAGTAAGTAGAAGCTTTCGCTACACGCTATCCCTCCCGCACGAGGTGGACGGACATGTAGCAGTGGATTCGATATTGTAGAAGTAGGAGTGACATCATTGTTCGTCTTCTCGAAGAGGCGAAGAGCCAAGCGCAACTTGAACGTGGCAGTTGCGAACGCTCGCGTGGTGCGGTTCCTTGGAGAACGCATATACTAGCCAGGCTCTTGCATGAGACAAAATTACTATTGTTTAACAATTAATTAAGCTCCATTATCCATTGGTTGATACTCATTCTGCATAGGTCCACGCACTTAGCACTGTTTCCTCCTGGGGTCACCAGTGTTTATTTGCTAATTAATAGCATTGCATGCAATGAACTAGCCATTGCAAGTCATTAAAAGCATGCACACCTCTCATCTCTTATTGGTTGATATGTCAAGAAACAAGAAACAAGGTAGAAGTTAATGCACAGTGCCTAAGTGTTTTGGGACTATTTGGTTTTCGTAAGATGACTTACACACCTAGACGGAGGGAGCAGTATAGCCCTGTAAACCGAAAAGGAGTATTTGCCTTTCTAGAGATTTCAACAAGTGACTAGACTACACCGTGTGCAGTACTCCCTCCCTTTCGGTTTATAGGGCCCAAATCTCAAATCTCATGAACCAAGGCATTTTGCGATTGGAGGAATGTATCTCGTACTTTACAAAACTACCCTAATTAAACTCATGCATTAATTACGTAGTTCTCTTGTTTTCCTCTCCGCCTTGGTCGCGGTGCACAATATTGAGCACTCCTATATGACTAGCCGCTCTATATACACGCGGGACATTTCAAAACATCCGGGCCCGCGTGCCATCCACCAAATCACATCGAGGTGCTACAGTCGAGACTCACCTGTCACCACGGTGTGGCCGTCATGACCCGTCATATCACAAAACCCACACCTTTACCAACAGTGGTAAGGTGGCCTCCAAGTTGGACTGGACGAAGCAACCATCATTTCACAGCTGGAACGCTCGTTCAAGCCCTTTCTTCCCTTTCTTGAAGAAAACCTCACTCCAGGCTACTCACTTCTGCCATTTTTCTTCTGTACTGACGAAGGAAAGGTGGGCGAATCAGTTATGCTTCTATATTTTCTTTCCAATAATCTTCTTTTTGTGAAGCACCGACCGATTCTCACATCCTATTCTTTTCCCGTTTTCATTGTGATTGTAGTTTCCTTTCGATTGCTTTTTGTTTGTCAGTTCATTGATGGATCCTGGAGCACTAGGCAAAGAGTTGCCGGCGGACAAACCACTGGAGACAGCGATCTCCAGGAAGCGAGCACCGACCAACGAGTTGACCATGTTGGCGGGCCAACCCATGGAGACGAAGAACTCCAAGAAACAAGCACTAGCCAAAGAGTTGATGACGTTGGCGGACGAACTCCTCAAAGAAAGTTGGAAGAACAACAAGGGCCCCACCGTGCCTACCCCAGGAACTCTGATTGCCACCTCTGTGAGGCTCAAGACCGAGTTTGAGGAGATAGTCGCCGTTGAGAAGCAGTATTCCCTTGGCAAGGTGATGGCCCCCATCGAGGACGAGGAGATGTCCCCCGGAGGGATGAGATCCCCCGGTGAGCTGCACAAGGTAAAAAATAATGGCTTATTACCATAGTTGTTGTTTTTCATTATTTGCAATGTGCTTGCTAATATGTTAGGGTTGTGCAGGTGCCGGTGGTTGTCCTTGATGATTCCGATGTCGTGGCCCGTCCTGTTGGCATCGCCCCGGAGATCGATTCCGATGCCGCTGTCCATCCTGTGGACATCCCCCAAGAGATCGATTCTGATGTCGCGGTCAGTCCTGTGGACATCGCCCCAGCAATCGATTCCCATGCCGCTGTCCGTGTTGTGGTCATTGCCCGAGAGATCGATGACAAGAAATAGTTGGTCGCGCTAATCCTTTAGTGTAGTTTGCATTGCCCTGTGTTTAATTACCAGAACGATGCGTGTTATCAAACCATCTTAGGGCTAATGCACTGTCTTGTGTGGGCGGATCTTGCTACTTTTGTTTGATAGTGAATCATGCGATGAATCATGCGAACCCTCTCCGAGTTATGGAAACAGATGTATCCTCACCAGCTTTTGATGTAATATATGGCATGCTTAGATGTAAGTTTGAACTATTTATCATATCAGCAGGGCTCGTTTGATGATTCTTGGTGTTAGTAGGCTAGCTACTGTGCGAGCTATGGTACTTGCAAAACACTCACCGAAGAGAAACGTTGGGGCTGATGAGCTCGTGGTACGCTTATACTTATCCCTCGTCGATCGACCAATAGCCCTAGCTCCTAAAATTGTAGGCTTAGCGATAGATCAGACAATAGTCGACATACTTTCAGGCCTCATTTGGTACATAGGGTAGGAAAATCATAGCAAAAGTACAGAGAACGTGCAACACAAAATCATAGCAGTGTAGAGACATACTCCCTCCGTTCCAAAATACTGACCTAGGCGGGCTAGTTTGGCCTAGTGGGTTTCAGTGATATGACGTGGTACAGTGCCGTCCAGTCTTCACGTGTGGTAGCAGTATTGCGGGTACAGTAAGTTTTCTTGAAGAAGCGGAATTCAACGAAGTCATGATGGTTCCTTCGTCCGAACAACTTACAGTGGGAAAGGTTGGGCATGCGATACGACCGGGGTAGACCAGGATAATTTTGTGCATGGCAGGTGGACCAGTATGGTCGACGTCCCACATGTCCACGAATGAAAGTATTCTTTCCGATATAGAGGACGAGCAACGAGTATTCATTGTTTATTTTTGATGAAAGCTATTGTCTCCACTGTTACGACGGAGGAGTGTGAAACACGGCAGCCCAGTGAAATTGCAAGACAACGCGTGTCCCCTCTGGTGAGCGGCGTGCGAGCCGGACTGTCGGGGTTGCCACGCGTACAAGTCGTAAGTGTGCCGCCTTTTCCTTTAGAACTTGCGAAGCGTAACATTTTCGCGCGATCGATCGATAGAAATCCAGAACAAAATGACGAGGGCGGTGCTTTCCCGCTTGTTAGGCGGGCTAGTTTGAGTGATATGACGTGCTACAGTGCTGTCCACTTGCTCCATTTTTATGTAAGCAAGAGTTTACACTCTTACGCGGGAGGAGTGCGAAACACCGCGGATCTGATTGTGATCGAGGGATAAATATTCCCTACCAAATAATGGAGGATTGTTAGCGATTATAGCATGATAGTTAGGGCATCTCCAGCGCTATCCCACAAATTTACACCGGCATCTGTCCGAGGACACTAATGGATGTCATCCGATGCTGCCCGCATACCTTTCGACAACTATATGTACTAACCGGACGAAATTCGTGCAAACAAAGAAAATTTCAAATTAACCAGATGAAATTCATTACATTTCGAAAACTTTTCCTACAAATCGGACGAAATTCATTACATATTTCGCACAAACCGTACTAAAACATATTGTAAACCTAATCTAAACGATCGCCGGCGCTCGACCACCATGTCCGGCCATGAACCTGAGAAAGCCAGCCATTGCCTTTGCTTCCTCCTCATCCGCCTCGATAACCTCCTCCTTCGGAGCATAAGGTTCTGAAGATTTCTGCCTCCACGTCGCCGTCAAGCAGCTAATCGGCCGCTGATGTTTACCCCGCTAAGCTTGGCGTCGACTGAGTGGAGTAGCGGTGGCCTTCCCGGGACCAGAGCGGCGGCGACCTACCGTGTACTACTCTTCTTCACTACCCGTTGTGCCCGCGCACGCGCGCCGGCTTTGTGGTCGTGGTGGCGGAGGGCGGCCAGGGGGGTGCCGGCGATCTCCTTCGTTTGCTCCTGCGATAGTACGTCGAAGAGAGCTTTGGAGCGCGCCCGAAGCGGAGCCGCTGATGTCCCTCGTCTGCTCCTGCGACAGTACGTCCAAGAGAGCTTCAGAGCGCCAAGAGGCCATGGTTGAAGTGGTGCCGACAGAAGGAAGGGACCGGAGGAGAATAAGTGTGGGTCTTTGGCTATGGCTGGGAGCTGGGGCTCAAGTTAATATAGCGGGCGAATGGCAATGAGCCGCGGCAGACGGATGGACAACTGGCGCCGGAGTAAGTTCGTCGGGCGTGAATGCAGACGCTGCTTCAGTGAGTTAACTGCAGATGCGTTTGGGTTAATGACATGTGGGCCCAACGGGCATCTGGCCCGCATGTCAGTGACACACCAATTGCACCTGCAGTTAAGTCGGGTGTATGCGGCATTGACATTCTGGAGAGACGGTGACCTTTTCAGGCGGGAAGCGCGCGCTAGCGATCGAAGGGGTTTCGGTGTGTAGTGGCACTAAGATTGGTCACTCACGATAGTACATACTTCGTACCATACTACCATAGTACCCTCTCTCGCTTAGGATGTTTTATAGATTGTCGTTGTGATGGACGATATACATGAGCAAGGCGGTCCGAGTATGACCGTTGGTGTTGAGCCTGGTGAATACATGCTCGGCGTTCGCGTAGGCCTCCATCAAACGTCTAAACAGTAACGTCAGGCACTGCCAGGGCGCGCAGGTGATGGGCTTGCCGTTTGCGTTGTGCCATGAGAAGGACTTTGATTTAGAGGGCGACGTGCATGCAATAGCATGCTTTGACAGCGTGAGCGTGAGTGTATGACGCGAAGTATTTCATTTTCATTTGGCTGACAAGGGTGCGTTGCAGCGACGAGTCCGTGGTTTGATTCCCCACATATGCATAATTTTGGTTTTTGTAGTATTTCTTTCTCATTTGACAGGTATGCCCGCGTAGATAGATAAAGAACACGTGCTGATGAGGCGCATGCGGACTGTTTGACTGGTCAACCAGGCAAATACGGAGCTATACGCTGACCTAGTGACCGTATAATCACCATATCTCGTATACAATGATCAAAGTGAGCTATCAAGACAAGTTCGATGACCGCCAATGCATTTTACTCGGTAATAAATGACCAGGATTGAAGGGGAATCCAAATTTGCTTCGTCTTCTATCCTTGAGCTCTTGACAAACCAATGCACTATACGGTTGTCCGGCCACTCCACCCTAGAGCTCTCACCAAGCGTCGTTCATGCCATCGCGCCGCACACTAACCGATAAGGCAGCGATGGCATCCCGCCGCGCCGAGTTCCTCGCTGCCCACGACCGCACACAAAATGGTAGGGAAGCAATGGCATCCCGCTGTGCCGAGTTCATTGCCGGTCGCGACCTCACAACTATGTGGGAGGAATTTGAAGATGCCAAGGCCGAATGGGCGGTAGAGCAAGAGGCAGCCAAAGTCGCACAGAGGGAGCGGAAAAGTCAGAAAGCACTCAAGAAAAGAGAGGCCCACTGCCAAAAAAAGAAAAGGACGCACGCGCTGCTGCGGAGAGGTCGGCGGAGATCCAAGCACGGTGGGGTGTCACCGACAAAGCCGGGAAGGAGAACGACGGCGTCTGGCCAACATGTGAGAAGTAGTAGTACTAGTAGTTAGTGTGTGTGTCTGTGTCTGAGTACGAGCATGTACCAGTACTACTAGTTACTACTGTAGTTTTTAGAGAAAATTACCAGTACATTAGCCTAGACTAAATGGAAAAATGCCTATCCTAAGCATCAAATGGCATCTCTATCTCTATAGGAATTGAGATGCATGTCATCTCACTTCCTATGATTTTCATATTCCTATCCTATGAACAAAAGGAGGCCTCTGTTGGAGTAACTACTGTAGCTAGCAGTACTGCTGGTACAGTAGTTTTCTTCAAGAAGCGGAATTCAACGAAGTCATGATGGTTCCTTCGTCCAAGCAACTTCAAAGTGGGAAGTGGGCCTGTGATTTGACGGCTCATTAGTCATTGTTACTGCGGCGCGATGACCTGGGGGACTCCCCCTTGGAGTTCTGCGTGCATGGCAAGTGGACCAGGATGGTCGATGTCCCACATGTTGGCGAACGGAAGTATTCTTTCCGATATCGAGGAGCAAGGAAACCGCGTAGTATAGTATCACTGTTGTGGTTCGCAAAAAAAATAGTATCACTGCCGATTTATAATTATTTTTTATTTCTGATGAATGCTAGCGTTTCAACTCTTACGACGAAGGGTGCCAAACATGGCACGTGCTGGATGTCCGACACGTCAGCGAAAGGAGTGGGACATGAACAGCGTGGTAGAGCCCAGCGTAAAAAAACAGCGTGGTAGAGCGTCTCCACTTCTTCCACTTCTGGGTCGGAGACCATACGTAGTAGTACTTAGTGGCATGAACGATGCAAAGTGCGACCTAGAGAGAAAGACACGTCTAGTTGGAAGGTCTCGTGGCATACACGTAAACAAATATAAAAGTTAATATGTGCCTCCAACTAATATAGTAGTAGTAGAGTACTTAGGCACGTACTCCATAACATCACCATGCATTGCACGTACAACATTTAGTGGTAGTACGTAGTAAGAGAAAAATGCCGCCCAAGAGTTCCCTTCTCGACCTACTTTTGGGTGTTTGGTAGAGTGTATGGAGGGTGCATGAGTCCACAGTAGTTTAGCAAAAATACACTAGAAGCATGCATGAAGAGAGCATGCATGAAGAGGGGTGTTGAGTTGAGCATCCATGAAGAGGGAACAACTATGCTGAGATGAGAACACAACCAAACACACCCTATATGCCACGCATGTTCATACCATTTGTGCCTTTCTACTTCACTTACTGCGCTACATTACTCAGGTTCATACGTCCACTCCTGGGTACATGTCCGTCTCGTAGTTCCAGTCCCACGTGTTCTTCATATATATGCAACGATCCTTGCATAACACGTGCACCTTGATGCTAGATGTCTCACGTGTTGGCAAAAGGATGAACAAAGCTCATGTAAAAAAATAGAGTGGAAGAACATAGATTCCGGATGACTGAGAAGGAGCAAGGAACGTCGTGGTGGAGCGTCTGCACTCATAATATTTAATATTATTCAGCGATATAAAATTAACCAATCATCTCCACAGTGGACTGGAAGAGTACGAAACACGGCAGCCCAGTGTAGTTACATCATACTAGTACATGGCTAACCCACGCTATCACCATATTTATTGGCTTCCGTGCGACACCTATCTCTAGTAATCCAGCAGCCTGTATTGCTTCTCCCTCCTCGTCTCTATCAAAGTGCGGCGGGCTGGCGTTTCTGCCATCTATTGAGGTCGGTTAACTATTACATGTTAGCGACATGCCAAGAGCATTCTAAAAAAAATTCCTTTCACATTCCGTTTTCAAAAGAAAAAATCCTTTCACGTATGAATTTGCCTGTATTCTTTGAGCAATTTGCATGTCCTGTACTGCTCATGTTTGATACTCTAACTTAGCTAGAGGTTAGACTAACTCATGACTAACCCTGAACTAACTGTAGCCAAAGAGGTGTTTGGGTGACAGGGTTAGATTGACAATAAATGCACTTCATGGAGAGAGAAAAGTGATTTTTCAGTGGTCCCAATGAGAACTATCTCCAGTTAGCACCTCTTGGGTGGGATAGTTTTTTTTGGTGGGTTCGGTGCAACTTACTCCAATTTAAACCCTCATGCTTGGATACTTTAGGGCTATTTGAGCCCCAACTAGCTCAAACTTACTCTAACCCATGGATCCAAACAGGGCCTATGGCCAGTCTCGACGCGGAGCAGTCGCGTGCACCGGGAAGCGGCGCTCTCTCGGCCGTCGCGCCACTTCAAAGCCGGCGCCAATGAGAGGTCGCCTCCGCTCTGGCCGGGCATTAATGTGGCACTGATGCTCCAGGGCGATGCTGACCATTTCACGCGGGAAGCACGCGCTGGCAAGTGAGTATAGGTTTTGAGCTGTTTCAGGTGTAGTATTGGTAGTTTGCAAAACTACTCAATTACTGCACTCAGTTTCCTAAGAAATTGTGGTAAAAACGTTACTCCACAGCTCGCTTCCCTTCTCCTTCCTCTTCCACCGCCCGCGCACATCCGCGGGAAGCGACCAGTCAACCCTTATATAGGAGTGCTAGCACAAAAAGATGCATGCATGACCACTAAAATTTCCATATTAAAGCGCCACTCTGGCGGGAGTATGGCATATGTTGTTACCTTCAGCCGTCCCATGGCTATCGGGCGACGGCGACCAGAGAAGAGGCGGCGGGAGGGGAATGAATGCAGCTACTGTTTGGGTTCGCCTTCCGGCTTAAATAAATGCGCAGCATCACGTGTACCCGCGGGTGCACAAATTGTAACATACGTGTCTGCTTAAGTGGGCGTCACATAACCGGTGTGTGTGTGTGTGTGTGTGAGATTCTGAGACACAGAGTGCGTGCGTGTGTGCCGGACATGTACTCAACCTTTTGCATCGGGATATAAGTATAATGGTATTTACTTTAGCTAGTGATTTACGTGGCCATGTTAACGTGGTTGTGTCAAAAAATGTCACTTCCTGCTCATGATTTGCGTTATATAATTACAAGCAAGATTCTCGTGCATTGCACGGAACATCGATATGCATTTTTTTTACAAAACACCTGTTGTGATTGACCCATGCAGGAGTAATCCCATGTGTAAAAACTAATGATATCTCGAGAATTTTATCAGAAAACTGGTATCTCGAGAATGTCATTGAAAAAATGAAAGATGAGAGATAAGGCGAGTAGGAGTGGAGCATGGTGGTGACTGGTGGTCGGAATGGGCAGAGGCATGGGGATGGACGGCGCCGGCAGGCGGCAGCGGACACCATGCATGCTAGATTATTCCAGAGACTTATTCCTTTTTTAATTGCTGAGCAATGATGTTGCGGGAGATAATGATGTGGAGAGAGGTGCGGGTATCTTTTGTAAATTTATCATAGTTTGCTTTCTATCCATCAGATATAGATCATACGGTCTGTATTACAAGATGGCAGGCACACCATCATCGCCAACTCGTTTTTTTATAAGTATACAGATGATAAGTTTGCTGACTACTAAAGTAAATTGGAATTTTTCCATGTTATGCAAGTAAATAAAGGTGATTGTTTGTCATACGGGTAAGGTTGGATGAAGGGTGGTAGGAACAAATGCTCCGCCTAGAGCATGTGTGTGTGAGATGCAGTCTTAGTGTGTGGGGGGGTGTGGGTGTTTGTGTGTGTGTGAGAGAGAGAGAGAGGAGAGAGAGAGAGAGGAGAGAGAGAGAGAGAGAGAGATGGAGTCTTAGTGTCTGTGTGTGTGTGTGTGAGAGAGAGAGAGAGATGGAGTCTTAGTGTGTGTGTGGGGGGGGGGTGTGCGTGCGTGCGTGCATGTGTGTGTGTGTGTGTGTATGTGTGTGTTTGTGTGTGTGTGTGAGAGAGAGAGAGAGATATGGAGTCTTAGTGTGTGTGGGGGGGAGGGTGCGTGTGTGTGTGTGTGTGTGTGTGTGTCACGGGGTCCTCTGTGGCGGATGTAATTTAAGTGTGCATGGCTTCATCATAGAGGTGATGTGTATGGCAGAGGCCACCAATGATGGGGTGCGAGAGAGAAAATGCCCGTAGAGAGGGAAGAGAAGGTGTGTGCGTGTGAGAGGAGTCGACATCGAGAGAACGTGTTTGTTCGAGAGACACCGAGGAAGACTACTATATATCGATGGTGCATGTAGGCGGGAATTAAACAAAGGGATGGTCTTATTGGTTTCGGGGATATAGGGGAAGAGTGCGAGGCGGGGGGGGGGGGGGGGTAGCTAGAAGGAGATTGTTAAGTGTGAGTGTGTGTTTTACCCATCTAGGCGGAAGTTATGTGCACAAAAGAGGAGAACGATTCGATGTGGCGTTAGGATTGAGGGTAATTAACTATGTATGGAGACATAGAGACCTTGAACGTGCATGTGTGAGAGGTATACATGTATACGTGGGATGTGTGTGTGTGCACGAGCGCATGATCGAGATAAAATAAAGAAGACATAAGTCATAAGATCAACGACATGGGAGAGACGGATCGGTATGACAATATGCATGCATGTGAGAATGCAGGGAAGAAGGCCCGACAATTGAGCATGTGTTTTTGTCTTTAAGAGGTAGTGGCGTGGGCTGGAGCATGCATCTATGGCGAGCAAAGGGAGTGAGGCGCAACGATTGTGCAAAAGAGATCAACCTATAAATTCATATGTATGGAGAGACATATATAGTGTGGGTGATAGGAAGCAAGACTCCGTGCGAGAAAGAAATGTTGACGGAGAAACTATAGATAGATACAGAGATGGAGATGCTAGCTAGAGGGACATCCGCTAGTTTGGGTGTTGGAGATGACCGTCGGGTGGTGCAAAGGGTGAAGTTATATATGTGTGTGAGAGGGCACTTGACTGCATGTAGAGAGAAACATATGTAGTGTGCGTGATAGGAATCAAGAGTGAGGGCGAGAAAGAAGATTGATGGAGAAATAGATAAATAGAAAGATAAAGATGCTAGCTAGTGTGCGTTAGAGATAGGAGTCGAGTGGATCAGAAGGCTGGGTTATGTGTGTGGGTGTGAGAGAGATAGAGAGAGGGTGCATGTGAGTCACATACAAACAGATATCAGAGAGAAATTAGATCCAGAGAGACGGAGTTTTGTGTCTGAGAGAGAGAAAGATATTTCACAACGAGAGTGATAGCTAGAGAGACATATGAGGGAACGCAAGATATCTCTAGGGAGAGAGGGTGTGTGTGAGCGACATACAAGAGAACAATGGAGAAATATGAGACCCTGGGAGACAGAGTTTGTGTTTGTGTGTGAGAAAGAGATATTGAAGAGGAAGAGTCGTAGGTTCTCATATCTAAGGAGCGAAAGACATCTCTGTATGAGGGGTGTGCGAGTGGCACACATGGGAATAGTAGAGAGAAATGAGACCCCGGGAGACAAAGTTTGTGTTTGTGTGAGGGAAAGAGATTCCACATGGAGAATCATAGTTAGAGACACATAGCAGGGAGCGAGATATACTTAGAGAGAGATAGAGTGATGAAGGTCGAGGGAGAGAGTACCGTTAGTGTGTAACAAAGATAAAAGATCATTGTCGACATACAGGTAGCACTAGAGATACCTGAGAGACGATGAACGCGTATAGGTCCAGAGAGATAGTCCTATATAAGCATGAGTGATAGCTATATGAGACGAATATCTGGATTAAAGGGGATTCAAATATTTGGGCACACGTGTAATGTTATATAGTTTATCAATATTGGTGATCCATAGATTCTTTAATTACAAACAATGCATGGTTTATATGGAATTAATGTCTAAACGGGATTACACTATATGTTGCGTGTGTGAAACACATTATACATGTTTGAGAAGTAAAAAAAATCGCATGAAACACACATTAATTGGAGACAGTTAGCGAGGAATGCATACATTGGATTTCAACATAAAGTGGTCTCAAATATTTGAAAATCCAAATTGATGGATACAACCTTATGAATCTGAGATCATGCCATTTGTAAACCATATTTATGTATAAATGGTGTTGTGCTTTTGAAAGTATATATAAAAAATGATGTATATAGAATGTAATTCCAATTGAAAATGGATCCCGCCCGAAAAAAATAGAATACAAACGGTATTCGAATTGAGTTGGCACGGTAAATGTGCACTCTGCAAAATTTGAATGAAGCGGGGAAAGTCGCAGTAACCGCTCGAAACCAAAATCTGCAAGATGGAAATCACTACTGCCTATCCCTGCCACGCAAAGCCTATCTGCTGGATTTCTATAGGTTTCGATAGGGGTAGGTTTGTAATTTCACCCAAACGTGACGTAACCGCCTCTCACCCGGATTCATACATGGTGGGCGCCAAAACACAGTGTGTCCTCGGCCGAAATTGACTCCCTCCCGATTCATATTCATACACGGTGGGCGCCAAAAACAAACTCTCGTCGGCAAATATTCGGTGTATGCGAGATTACCGTCCTATCCCCAACCGACTAATGTTGCTGTGATGTAGTAGAAATTTGAAACGGAGGCTAAGTTTGTAAATTTCCTTGCATTTGAGACAAGCGCGCCCTGAATACATGGTCCCCCCTTCCCCTCTACCTCCCTTTTCCCCATTCGTACTCCGTGGGTGCCAAAACACCCTCTCCACCCCACCCTCCTCCGCCCGCCGCCGTCCGCCACCCCATCCACCGCCGTCCTCCTCCACCATGCCGGAGATGATACCCCGACGCCGCCGTCCATTACAAGAGATCGACCACTCTCATCCACGCCTTCAGACCGGGATCCTTGCATCCCGTCCTCTCGCTTCATCCCCTCCGTCGTCCACCTTGTCGGCGCCGCTCCTACGAACGTTTCGTCCACCGCGCCCCACCGCCACCGTCTACCCTCCTAGATCTGCTTCCACGCCGCCGACAGCCATCGCTACCGCAGCACCGTCAAATTCTCAGCAGATGCGTACACAGCGCCACACCAGAGGCGGTACTCTTTCGTATCAGCTCAACTTATTTATTGCAGCTAGAAAATAGATCGCCACTGCTTTACTCTAATTTCTTGTCTTGGTTGCGAAGTTGCCTTTGTCCGGTTTGCACCTTCAGATCCTCCATGGCACGCTAAACACTATACTCCCAATGCTTATGGTTTTCCCCTATTATATTCCAGACTAGTTAAATCACAGTAGACTAAATTTCAAAATTGGGTCAGTCGATTTTTCAGAGCTCGCCGGAGTTCGCCGGTGCGATCGAAGGGGCTCGGGTGGTTGTGGGGCCTCGCCAAACAAAGAAAAATCGATGCGGGTGGGGGTTGGGGTGGGGGTGGGGGTGGCGGAGGAACACAGGCGGTGGGGCCGGTGGTCTGGCCGGCGGCCCATGCGGTGTTCTGTATGTTAAGAATCAGAGACAAGGAAGAAGAAGGGTTAGGAGATGTTGGATCTTCATCCAACCGCCTGAAATGGTCGAGAAACAGCTGGGAGTTTCATTCTTAATGCGCTCTGGTTCATCATGTGTGGGCACTGCGCAACCAACATTTTATTATCCAAAATCTGCTTGCTCTTCTTTACCATGTTCGATAGAGCTGGCCTGTACGTGATCGATAGGCTTTCAATTACTAGCGGCAATACAACACCATATTTTCAAGCCAGTTCCACTTTCCCGATTTATATATCGTGGTTATGGTGTACCCTTGTTATGTACACTATGATCTGCCTAGTTGCTGTGTGCTCTTGTTATCATGGTTTGGCAATAAACTCTCTATACAGTATATTATGAACCTATGATCTGCTAGCTATCCTTACTTCTGGAGCCTATTTTTTGTGTACTTGTGCCAGATTATATAAATGCACGCACCATATTACATCACACATGAGCTCTCTCATCAGAACCCAGTGATAGCACACAAGTGTTTACAGGGGCGCCCCTATATTAGAATATCATCTGCATTACAAAGATAATCTCACAACTATTTATGTTTTCATGGTTCTCAGATATTATACGCAATTACAGTGAATATCAGAATCCGCGCATCAGAAGAATATTGTGGAACATTGCAATGACTTACAAAATTGGCACCAAGGCATTTAGTGCCATTCTGGAAGCAATGAAACTCGTACGCTCCCCACCTGTTGATTCTTGTTCAGAATATCATCCTATTGACTATTCTAACCTCGAGGAGTCAAAGGCAGATGGCATGCCCTGTTCACCCATCAAGGTGCCTGTTCTAATTTGGCAAGGTTTTATTGATTGCGCGTATCTTGTATATGTTGTCTTGCATTTCTTCTACTTTGTTGCACCGCCATCTGCTTAGTTTACTAATCATATAACTCGAGATGCCATGCCCATCCATTATAAATACATATTCCATCAGTCATCATACCATGTTTTTCTACTCAAATGCTATTCTTGTGCATCAGACATCAAAAAGGAAGAGGGTGATTGCCGAACCTGAAGGAGCACCAGCAAAGTCCTTGAAAAACGTGGTGGTGCCAGAGAAATCAGACAGCGCCCCACTTATATTGGTTGTACAACTAGTGACACAAAATGTAGGACCGACTCCAGCAGACTGTACCCATACTTCACTGGCCACACCACTAGCCCCACCACACAGGACCTGCACTCCAGCAAAAGGTATACCGATTTCATTTGCCATAGCACCAGCCATACCACAGAAAATCCCACTCCAGCAAAAAGTACAGCAAGTCCACCGGCCGAAGACCTATCCCAACTGCAGAGACGGCCAATTCCTGCAGATTAGAACCCCATTCCATTTATTCCCAGATTAAAAGACAATGCTTTCAATGTTGTGAGGGACTACGTGCATATATTCCCATCATGGGAAGATTATAGTGAAGACAAACACCATTTTCACATCTTCCTGTCCAACTTACGTGTAAGTGCTATTATTCATGGTTATTATTTTCCTGTTTTCTGCTGATCAAACACATCAATGATTTACATTACATTGTTGTAACTAGGCGAGGGTCAATCTGGATAGTCATGACGAGCAAAGCATGCTTGTGCTTTTCAAGGAAGCATTGCAGCAGTATCGGTGTTACCTGAGGAAATCACACTTTGATGGCAAGTCTATAAACGAATTTCTAGTGAAGTCTCCTGTGCTAAATTTAGAAGACATTGAATGGAAAAACCTTGTTATGCACTGGTCTCATTCCCAGGATGATGTACTGTCTATGAAATCACATGACAATTTAAACTTCTACTTTTCCGCATGTGCCTTACGGATCTTTTTTGCAGGAAATCTGCTCGAAGAAGAATTCCGGTTTGAAAAGAACGACAGGATATCGCAAATATGCTGCCCGCTGCTTTGCTCTTGTTAGTACCTATTGTCCTGTATCACTGCACTTGCATACATACCGGGTTCATTATGTGACAACAGTATGCATGATAGCTTGCTTATCAATTGTTCGCTCCAAATTATCTGATCTGTATGAATGGTTACATTAGTGTAGAATATATCCAATGCCAATGAATTTTTTTAGCTCTGCATTGTTCTTGTAAGTACATGTTGTCCTTTATTAGTGTACTTATATTGACAGGTAGTTGTTCATTACCATCACTCTGCAGCTTATTTTCCTTTGCCCTCCATTTTCTACACATCAGATCTATATTTACACTTACCATAAGGTTGGTACTAAAGAAGTTTAGCTGTGCATTGCTCTTGGCTGTGCCTTTTGCCTGTATCGCTACACATACATTTATAGCTACCTGGTTATGTAGCATCACTCTTCATCTTATCTTAAATATTCTCCATTTTTTTGTATATTATCACATCTATATTTACTCTTAACAAAATGTAGAATAAAGGCAATGCTTATGAAGAAGATTCTATGCTAAACTTCTTGAATTGCCCCCCCCCCCCCATCAGCATGGACAAGGGCTTTATAGAGCCTATCTTCACCAGTAATGTAAGTTTGTCCTTCTCATGCGTTCAAACTTTGTTGTGTATATTTGGTTAGGCATGACTGCAACAACTGTTTATTTTTGGTGTTTGCATCAAATTGCATGTTTGAAGTTTATTATGTAGTTCATAAACAAAAGTTTGTCCTTCTCAATTTAAGTTTTCAGTTGTACAACCAAGTTCCTTCTTCATACCATGTAAATTAAACTATACAGAGCAAGTGATCTTCTTTTGCACTGCATGTATGCTTCTGTTCTTCATCCGTAATCCAGTGGTGTGGTGAACCTACCCACTACAGCACAATGTCATATTCTGCAATGTCTTAACTATGAACAATGTCATATCATTCTACTATTATTTAAACCATCTCTTTATTTGCCAATCTGAAATGGGATAAATTGACAGCACACTAACCATTGATACTTATGAGTTCTTGATCTGTAATTCAGTGGTGTCGTGAAGCTGCCAACTCCTTCAAAATGTCATTTCCTGCCATGTCTTGACCTGAACAATACCATATTGTGTTAATGCAATTTTAAACTGTGTCACTTTATTCGTCAGTAAGAAATGTGATGAATTGTTAGCACTGATACTTTTATGTGCAAAACCTGTCATCTATCTGCTTGTTTATCTTTCGGAGTGAGGAAGATATAAGTGTTGAACAAGCGCAGTCTCATCATCTTGCTCAGCTGCTTGCGCTGCAACTCCCCAGCAGGGCTAACCTTTCTTGAACTCTATTGAAGTCCTGTCGGTTTTGTATATTATTTTGTCGGCATGTTTATTTGCACTGGTGGCAATCTTTGATGCCCAGTGTATGTAATCTGCTGTCTGCTTGTGCTTTATTATCATAGTGGTGAACTTGATGCCCAGTGGATGTAATATGCCCTAATTTCTTTATTGTATAGTCTAGGTTTTTTCTTATTCACGATGCTGCAGTTATTTTACTGTATATATATATCCTGTCTTCGCAGTAAACCGGCCAAACTATAAAATTACGGTACATAGTCGGGCCGTCATGCAATCACGATGTATGATCTGCATCATGGGCCCCGTCAAACTGGCCCACTAGTAGATCCGGGCCTTTAATAGGCCGAGTAACCCCCGGCCCTCTTTTCGCAAGAAAACTCAATGTCCTTTTGGGAGGCTGAGAAGTAGGTTGGGCCTGAAACATGCCAAATAGCTCACGGGCCAGCAGCAGCCCGAAATGGACCCTGGCCCATGATTGTGAGAATCAAATCACAGGCTTTTAACAGGCCAAAGTTGTCTCGGTCCTTGTTTGGCCCAATCAGATATCGGCTACGAGCAGGCCGGATGCAAACCGGGCCGTAGTTAGGCCCAACTATACGACGGGCTTTTAACAGGCTGAAATTAATATAGGGCCGAAATGTTAAATGAGCCCTTAACAGGACGATAATAATATCAGTACAAATTACTAAATGGGCCTTTAGAAAGTGGGCCCAAAAGCATAGCGTCCAGTTAACGGGCCGAATCTGATATGGGCCATAATTGAGCCCAAAGCCTCTTAAAGGGCCGGACCTGATCTGGGCCGTGATTTTGCCCAGAAAGTGGGAGGCTTTTAATGGGCCAGATCTCATATGGGCCATTATTAGGCCCGGAACGTGGCAGGCCATTAATGGACCGGATCAAAACTGGGCCAGCATTTGGCCCAAAAATGGCAGCCTGTTAATGGGCCGGCCTACTAGGGTCCTCAAAATCTTGTCGGCCTATAGCTGGGCCGGCCCATTAATGTTGGCGAAATCTCGTGGGACTTTAGCTGGGCCGGCCCATTATGATCCGCAAGAATTTTGTGGGCCTTTACCTGGGCCGGCCCATATGGCACACAAAAATCTTGTGGGCCTTTACCTGGGCCGGCCCATTATGGCCCACAAAATCTTGTGGGCCTTTAGCTGGGCCAGCCCATTATGGTTCACAAGATCTCATGGGCCTTTAGCTGGGCCGGCCCATTATGGCCCACAAAATCTTGTGGGCCTTTAGTTGGGCCGGCCCATTTAAACTTGATGGGCCATGCCACGTGTCGACGTATCATAGGTGCCTTCTGTCCAATGAGTGGATGACATCTGTCGCAACGATGAGCCGACACGTGTTTCCTCCAGCCAATGATGATTTTACACGTGGAAAATCCCCATTGGTCGGGGCTGTTAACGGGTTATCAGATCAAAACCCGACCCGATAGCTTAATGGCGTTCCGTTACGGTGGATGCCACGTGTCAGTCACCCTTGAGGAAAGCACTTCTGTGACGCGCGATTTATCGACATGGAAGTGGACACTTCCGTGATGATAATTTTGGTAATGTCATGGAACACTTCTACGACAGCACAGGTATGACTATCTTGATTCTGTCATAAAATTGTCATGGATGTACATGCATGACAAAAAACGCGACCTACTGTGACAAACACGTATCATCACGGAAGTGTATTTTTTTTGTAGTGATCCATCAATAGATTCTTGTCACCCGTCATGTGACTCATACATCCACTATGGAGGACCCACTCATTGGCTTTGGGTTGTTCATCCTGCAGATTAATTAGTGCAACTTTCGAACTCATATACTTCATCAGTGAAGAATATGACATCAATATCATCAGATCAATTTCTTCGAGCAATTAGAACAGATAAACAGTACGAAGACGTGTGAAATGAAAGTTCATTTCATCATGATTAGCCTGCGTCCTATCAGGCACTGTTCAGGTCTCCAGCAAATTCTTCAGATGTTTTGAGCATGTTTGGATACCTGACCCTGCATAAGAGATTAGTTCTTTTTCTTCACCACCCACATCTTAAGGGGTGGCAAAGAATTCATCACTCTGCGAGCACCATAGGAGAAAGGTGGCATAGACGCCAGTCCACTTCGTTTCACATAAGAGGGGTTAGGGTAAGCATATGAATAAGCAGAATAATTCTTTGAGGACTTATGAACATAATGCACATATTCATAGCCCTTCACTTTACCCTGCGAAACAGAAGGGTTAGTACGATGACGATTATATGAGGACTTTGATCATTTTGAGGAATTTGATCCACGTGAGGAATTTGGTCCATATGAGGACTTGGATCCATATGAAGAATTTGGTTCATATGAAGAATTTGATCTGGAGTTCCTATTCTTCACAGGTGGTGTCATGAGGACATTCACCTGAAGACTTTCAAGGCAACTTTTGGGAACCCAGATTTTCTTCATAGGGGAACCGTTCCTGCAGTTAGTCCCAACATATCTAGCAAATACTTCACCATTCTGGTTTTTGAACAGTTTATAGTTGGAGTCAAATGACTCATCAGAAGAATGAGGATATTCACATGTAAAGCCAGATAAGTTAGATGGATCAACTGGAGGTCCCTTTGCAGCAACCCATGAGGTTTTGGGGTACTGCTCAGGCTTCCAATATGTTCCATCAGCATTGAGTTTCCTCTCAAAGGCAATACCCTCTTTCCTAGGGTTTCTGTTGAGGATCTGCTTTTTGAGCACATCACAAAGAGTCTGATGCCCTTTGAGGCTTTTGTACATGCCTGTCATGTACAATTCCTTCAGCCCTGCATCATCAGTGATACTTGCATTGTCCTCAGATGAGGAATTAGTGATAGCAGAGACATATGAAGAATTTGTAGCATTAGAAGCATTTGAACATTCAGGTGAAGAATTAGTAGTTTCACGTTCAATGCACTTCAGACATGGAGGAACAAATTCTTCCTGAGTAGCGCTGATTTGTTGAGCAAGTAGTGAATCGCGCTCCTTCTGAAGATCTTCATAATCCACTCTTAGCTTTTCAAGATCTTGCTTTCTTTGAAGAAATTCATAAGAAAGCTTCTCGTGATCAGATAAGAGAGTGTTATGATGACCTTGAAGATTGTCAAACTTGGACTGAAGTCTCTGAAGATTTTCAGTCAAGGTTTTAGTGCGGTCCATTTCTTCACCCAACATATCATCGCTCTTATTTAGCATGTATTGAACTTTTTCCAAAGCTCTTTGTTGTTTAGTGGCAAGGGAAGCAAGTTTGACATAGCTGGGGCCAAATTCATCACCTGAATCATCATCACTAGACTCGGAAAGGTAGCATTCAGTTACCTTGGCACCCTCTGCTATAAGGCACGGTGAAGAGGATGACGATTCAGGTGCGAAAGTCATCTCCTTGAGAGAATCCTTGTAATCCTCAAACCATGGATCATGACGAGTACGATGACCTTCGTGGACCTCAAAGAGCCGGTCCCAGATTAGCTTCGTGTGATTGAGGTGCATGTCGTTCCTGAACTGATTTCAGGACAGACAGGAGCAGATGACATCCTTTGCTATGAGGTTGAGTAGAGTGTACTTGCGAATGTCATCAGCCTCCGCCATCTTGCATAGATCGGTAAGACCAATCTCATTGACGGTCCACAGTTCGCTGTCCATAGCCATGAGTTGCTTCTTCATCATGGCCTTCCACCGAGGATACTCATGACCGTCAAGGATGGGGCAGGATACGTTCCACAATCCTGCAGTCGACATAACTAAAACTCCAGGCGGTTAAACCAAAATCACACAGAACAAGGGAGTAACCTGGCTCTGATACCAATTGAAAGTGCGTTATATCGACTTGAGGGGGGTGAAGAGGCGATTTTTATGAATTCTTCACTAAGGAATTTGCTGGGGAGGAAATTCCTAAGTGAAGAACTACTTGCAGCGGAATAAGTATTCAGAAGTAAACATAACAGAACACAAGCATAGTCATCATGATGAAATGAAGACAAGCAAAGAGTACAAAAAGCGTAAACATAGGATAACACAAAAAGAAGACGGACAGACTAAAGAAATTGAACTGATGAAATTGAGAAAGTCTTCAAAGTCTTCAAACAGATACGAACAGGCACACAATAACAGACATGAGGAAATGAATGAGTTGAGGAAATAGAACCAGTAAGCTCGGTGAAGGCAATGATTTGGTAGACCAGTTCCAACTGTTGTCTTAGTTTTACATCTGGTTGGAGTGGCTGAGTATTTAAACTCGAGGACACCCAGTCCCGGACACACAGTCCTCACCGTATCCTCCTTGAGCTAAGGTCACACAGACCTCGCCCAATCACTCGTGGTAAGTCTTCAGGTGACTTTCGAACCTTCACAAACTCGGTCACTCGGTGATCAACAATTCCTCTTGGATGCTCTAGACCTTGACGCCTAACCGTCTGGAAGAAGTACAGTCTTCAAAGGAAACAAGCGTCGGATCCACGAAGGATCAATCTCTTCAGTTATGCTCAATCACTTTAGGTTTGTAGGTGTTGTGTTTGGGTTTCCCTCACTTGATGATTTTCGCTCAAAGTCCTCGGAGGATGGGATGCTCTCAAATGACAAGTGTCAGTTTCTCTCGGAGCAGCCAACCAACTAGTGGTTGCGGGGGGCGGCTATTTATAGCCTAGGGAGCAGCCCGACATGATAAGACATAAATGCCCTTGTCAGATATGACCGTTAGGTGGGTAGATATTTTGGAACAGCTAGCGCATAGCACAGCAACAGTCGGAATTTTGACTATCAAAATCCTCAGGACTATCATGTTCCTCACTGTGTAGGCAATTCGCACTTGCGAATTCCTAACTCCTCAGTCAGAACAAATTCCTCAGAGACTAGAAGAACTTTGTCTCTGTCACTGAAGAATATGACTGAACTGTATGAGATTTCCAACGGCTTCACTCGAAGGGATTGGTAGGTGTAGGATTTTGAGTTGAGCATCACATGGAAATTTTTCCTTAGTATTTCCTCAACCCCCTTTAACAGTACGGTGTTTCCTATGACTCAAGAAAAGAGAAAATGAAACTACGAAAACAAAAGTCTTCATGCTTCATGTTCCTTGAATGATTGCCAAGTCTTCAGGGTCACACCAATTTCTTCACTTTCAAAGTCTTCAGAAAGTCTTCAGAAATCCAAAGTCTTCAGTTGAAGAACTTCATTTTTAGGGGTCGACTTTCTCTGTAAATATCAAACTCCTCATAGACTTATAGACTTGTGTACACTCACAAACGCATCAGCCCCTTAACCTATAAGTCTTCAATACACCAAAATCACTAAGGGGCACTAGATGCACTTACAGTGCTTCTAGTTGAGTGATTATGTATTTTATTGTTTGTTTGCGATAGGGTACCCGGAGTGCGAAGCGTGCTACTACGACTCTTTAGGTTTTGCGGATCATCAGCAAGGCAAGTAACACTTTGATCAAACCTCTTTACTACCCAGTTTTATTGCATTAGATCCACCCTCAAACGTTGCATGGTTAGGATCTGATTAACATGTGGGTTTTGGGAAGTAGATGATGAGGTAGAACCTATTGCCATGGTTATTATCAAACCTTTGGGAGTTACTTTTACGTGATGCTTATATTGCTATGCTATGCTTGTAGACGTGGTTTGGGTGAGTGAATCAATGACAGACGTGAGTATTATTAATTAATGGTTAAACTTAAGGTGGCTACTTAAATACACATCTGGGTGGATTGCTTGAGGTACCTTGGAGTACCCAGTGGTTGTCAGGACACCTGGAGATCCAGTGTTGTCCTAGGATATCCCGGAGTACTCGTGTGATCATCCTACGGTTCGCCACCCAGGATCAAAGGGATCATAAGATTATTCATGCTAGAAACTTCCGTGTGCAGCCACAAGCCAATATGGGCTATGTCATAGTTGAGTAAGTTGCGTGAAGCTCTTGAAGAGGTAGACTAGCAGATGTAGTGGGTTGTAGGTGGTACTGTCTACCCAGAGAAGAGAGTTAATGCTTCAGAAAGACTGTGTCTCGAATCTTCGACCATGGATGTATTCGAGTCTTGTGGGGAAAAGTGTGCAATCCTCTGCAGAGTGTACAAACTAATCATGGTTAGCCGTGTCCCCGGTTATGGACATCTTGAGTATCTGGTTCTTGGATTATCATGTTGATCTCATCACTCTAAATTAATTTGTTTCGGTTTAATGATGATGCTTAATTGGGATTGAGTTGGAGGAACCTTCTCAATGTTTAACAACCACCATGATAGTTAAATAAAATTTATTCCTTTGTTGTAGGGAAAATTTGGCTTTATGCAAAACTGTAACCATAGAGCTTTCTACCAACCATATATGCATGTAGTGATAGCATTCATTCTGTTCATTACTCTATGTGTTACATTGCCAGCATATTCCATGTGCTGACCCGTTTCGGGCTGCAACATTTCATGTTGCAGACTTTCCAGACGACGAGTAAGGTGCCATAGGTCTTTGTCGTTCACTCAACTATGCTGTTGGAGTTGATGGACTCACTTTATCTTCCAAGCCTTCCGCTGTTATCGTTTTTAGATGGCCTTAAGCCATATTATTGTAATAAGTTCTCTTTTGAGACATTCGTTGTAATAAGTGTGTGATTGAAACTCTTTTATAAATCCTCAAGTACTGTGCGTGTTAGCATTACCAATCCAGGGATGACACTGATGCACAAAAACTAGACTGTTTGAGGTCTAGTCGCTACATCTCCCATAAGCTTTTGTGACTTGGGTGCTGGTGCAGCATCCTCTTCCTCTTCCTCTTCTTCTGAATCTCTTACCATAGTTGACTTTCCAAGAACTTTTGCAGTTGTGGTTCTTGCCCTCTTCTTCTTCTTGCCATCTCCAACTGCCTTACCATCATCTGATTCTATTGTGAATTTCATGGTTTCTCCTATTGGAACTTTCCTTGAATTGGACGTTGGCAGTCTCTTGGCAGGTGCTTTCTTGTTCATACCAGGGTTTGTTGTAGCAGCAGTGCCATACTCTTTCTTCAGCACTTTCTTCTTTGAGGTGGCCTCATCCTCAACAGCCACATAGTCCTCATCCTCAGAGTCTGAGGTTCTCTTCTTCCTTGTTCTAGTGGCTGCCTTTGGCAAGTTGCTTGGAGTGCTCCTGCTGCCCTCATCATAGCTGCTTGAGGGAATAGTTCCCCCACTCATTTGCACTTGCTCCTCAGATTTATCCTGGCTATCACTCTGGTCAGACATCTTGGCAGGTGTCGGTGTCAAAACCGGCGGATCTCGGGTAGGGGGTCCCGAACTGTGCGTCTAGGCGGATGGTAACAGGAGACAAGGGACACGATGTTTTACCCAGGTTCGAGCCCTCTTGATGGACGTAAAATCCTACGTCCTGCTTGATTAATATTGATGATATGGGTAGTACAAGAGTGGATCTACCACGAGATCTAGGAGGCTAAACCCTAGAAGCTAGCCTATGGTATGATTGTTGTAATGTATGTTGTGTCCTACGGACTAAAGCCCTCCGGTTTATATAGACACCGGAGAGGGCTAGGGTTACACAGAGTCGGTTACAATGGTATGAGATCTACATATCCGTATCGCCAAGCTTGCCTTCCACGCCAAGGAAAGTCCCATCCGGACACGGGACGGAGTCTTCAATCTTGTATCTTCGTAGTCTTGGAGTCCGGCGGACGATGATAGTCCGGCTCCGGACACCCCCTAGTCCAGGACTCCCTCAGTAGCCCCCGAACCAGGCTTCAATGACGATAAGTCCAGCGCGTATATAGTCTTCGACGTTGCAAGGCGGGTTTTCCCTTTAAGTTCCATGTACCTGTCGAACAGTGTCCGGCTTCCTCATAAATGTCGTGCTTCTTGGCTTCTACGCCCAATAATGGCCTTCTTCCACGCGTCGCACGAATGCGAAAAGCCAGGGTGTCTTTTATGTTTCACCCCCTAGTCGTGCAAGTCATCCGCCTACAAAAGAGGCAAAAATCCATATCCAAATCACACCATATTCCTTCCGCGAATACTCATCGGAGCGCCTTTGACCCAAAAATCCATTCCATCATGGACCGTCGGCGCAGCTATTCTTCTCGCGCTCCCAGCCCACTGCCAGGAGATTGGAGGAGATGCTCTATTCCACACAACGAGCTAGTGAAGCTCCAAGCGGGGGGATATCTCCCTCCGGCCTTCATGGTCCCGGTTTGAGCCGGGCTGGCCACCTACCAAGGTGGGAAGCAAGCGGAGGCTACCCCAAGTCCCAACAAAGGGGAGCGGGTATGCTTCGTCCCTTATCTGATAAGGGGACTCGGATTTCCAATACATCCGTTCCTCCGCGGGCTCCTGGAGTTCTACGGACTCCAGCTCCATCACCTTACACCCGCCTCTGTCCTGCATATCGCGGGTTACGTAGCTCTTTGCGAGCTATTCCTGGGCATCGAGCCCCATTTTGCACTGTGGAAGAGGTTGTTCTGCCTCGTACCCCGTTCTCACGAGGGATCCATATATCGAGTGGGCGGCGCCGAAGTATGGTGCATTGCCGGGACCGTATATCCATCCGGAACCCCTAAGAAGGCGTCCGAAGACTGGCCTTCGGAATGGTTTTACATAGAAGACGCTCTGCCGCCGGACCCAGTCCGGGTCGGCCTCCCGGAGTTCAGTGCTGCTCCTCTGAAGAAACGCCTTAGTTGGTGCCCGCGGAGCCCCCAATTGGAGGAAGACAAGAGCGTCCATTACCTGATGAGCCGAATAAGATTACTAGCCCATTCCGGGTTGACCATGATTGGAGTCATGGCAACATGCATCATGCAGGGGGTACAGCCATTGCAATACAGGGGCCACCCCATGTGGGATTTCAATGGGGAAGACGATGCCACCCGCCATGGCCGCAAAGGGCCGGATTCGACCGAGGATCTGGCGCAGATCCTGTCCGGCCTGTACAAGGGGGAGAAGGAGGACTTCCTTCGAACGAACCCCTTGAATGGGTTTTCCATGAACAACCCTTGGGGCTGGGTAAGCGAACACTTTTAAGGGCTCAACCCATGCTTTCGAAGTTTAAGCTTCTTACATTATGTCATCGGTGCAAGAACTGCCCGGATTGTGGAGGACATGGTAAGTCCAGCTCCGCAACCCGAGGATCCAGAGAGATCCTAGGATCCGGCCTTCGCAGAGGATTCGGATATCAAGGTGGAGCTGATCGACGGGGTGTTCCACCAGCTCAGCATGGATAATGCTTTAGTCGCCATTACGGCGGACTACCCCGGACTATATCCGGCTTTCCAGGTGATTGTGACTGAGGTCCGGACACCATTATCTCTTCCTTGCCCATTTCTAACCTTCGCGAATGATGGTGTTTTACAGGAAGCGCCTTCAAGGCGGGAAGCCGAGCCCGCGGCGACTGACCAACAAAGGCCAGTCCGGACCAGCAGGCGGAAAAGGAGCGCGGCACGGACTGAAATGTCGCCGCAAAGGTATAGCTCATATTTAAATATTCAGAGCAACGTTCCTAGGAAGCGTCTGAGTGCTCATGATCTTTGTAGGAGAAAAAGTGCCCGCCGGACTGCGGGCGTAGAGGTTGCCGATCCGACCTATACCAGCCAGGCTCCAGCGCCCGGTCTGGAGGGGGAGGCAAGCGCAAGGCGCGGGCCAGATACTCCTCCAACGGAGGATGCCGACAGACTGTCCGCCACCAAGTCTGAGGTGGAGAGCGCCATGAACCACAGGCGCTGCCGGACAGTATTTCGTGAAGCGTGCTTCTCCCCTAAGGCGTTGAACGCCTTTAACGCGGGGGACGCACACCTCCGTGCTGCTCAAGATGGTTTTACCAGAGCCACGGAGCAGTATGTAAAAGACATACGGGTAAGGGAATTTAATGGTTATATATGCCAGTAGCCCCCGAGACTTAAAGTAGTTATGTTAACTGATTTAAGGATCATTCGAAACGCAGGCTCTTACCGAGAAGAATACCCAGCTGTCTCAGGAGCTGCAAGAATGCAAGGCCCAACTTGAGGCCGCACTTGCTGTCGCAGGAGGAAACACAGAGGCCCCTCCTGGTAACACATTTGTCTGTTAAATATAAGCGTTGTGCGGCATGCGCGCAAGTCTAACAATGACATTGCAGGTGCTGCCGGACAAGATCCGGACAGGCAGGAACTGCTGCGCCAGCTGAAGGCCGGCGAGAGGGTGCTGAATAGAGTACAGCAGGAAAGGAACAAGCTCCAAGATGCCCACGCCCAGCTTGGAGAAGAGCTGAAAGGCGTTCGGGTCGAGCTATCCGGCTCCGTTAAGGAGAATCAGCGGCTTCGTCGCGGCATCTATAGTAAGTGCTTGAGCGGACTCCTTTGAAAAGAAGAGTTCGGCGAGGAAGTCAATTGACAGAATATGTCTTGTAGGTATACTCACAGGTCGCCCTACGGAGGAGATGCCCGTATCAACGGGTGATCAACTTCCCGAGCTGTTGCAACTGCTCGAACGAGTTCGGCAGGCGATGAGCGGCGGCGTCCAGGCATTATGGCCAGCCTTCTCCCTACCCGAGGGCCTTGGGGAGCTTGCGGAGAAGCTCCAGGGAGTGCGGCAGCGCCTCCGTTTATGGAAGATTTCGGCCTGCCGCCAAGGTGCCAGGGAGGCTTGGGCCATGGTGAAGACGCGGTACAAGAAGGCGGATCCCAATCACATGGCCGAGGTTGGACCGGTGGGGCCCGATGGGAAGGAGATCCCTGTGAGTTTAGTATACATCCAAGTAGAGTTGGCTGCTAAATTTTCCCAACGGGACTGTAAGTTGGACAGCCTGTTAGACGGGATTGAGGAGGAATACAATCAGTAAGTTTGACAATGTATTTTAAAATGACATGTGAAATGCCCTCTAGCCGGATTGTAGATCATTTGTCTTTGCCGACCTTTTCGCTTTGACCTCGGGACCCTAGAGTCCGGAGTGTGTCCGAATACCTTTTTGGTTAAGAAACAACTGGGGTATGCATGGAGACCAGGCGTAGGGGTCATTAGTGCTTTATCAGACAAGTGCCCAACTAGTTATGTTATATTACATGGTTAGTAAGAAACATCTTCCAGGGAGAATAGTTCCGTTAAGGGTTCCTTTCCCTGGGAGGCATGCCCTAAAGTGCATGTCCGGACTGCGAAAAAGCAGAAAAACATCTGGGGGCGAGAAATAGGTAAAAAAAATCATCTTTCAAGTCACCGACCGAATATTCCCTTAAGAACGCTAGCTTTCGGCTTCACCCAGTCTGAGGTACACATCCGGCTGACCCGGCAGTAAATCGCAGAGGTGCTCCCTTTACCTCCTAGCCGAACAATCGGAAACATAGGGGTAAGCACAGGAGCCAGGCAACCCAGCTTGGCCAAAACTTAAGTCATATCGATGCATATAATGGTGAGTAAAAGGTACATGTGGAAGCTTAACACATGTGCTAGGCGTGAAGCCCTTACAATTGAGCTTCTTGAAAAGAAGCCCCCAGGTATAATGAGTGCGGATGGCACATCAAGTGTGTGCGAACAATGCGCAAGTGGGCCCTTAAGGGCTTTTTATGAAGAAAGGTTAAGAGAAGAAAGAGAAACAAAGTGCAGCTGGAGTGTAAAAAATTTGGACGGGGGAAGGGGACGAACTCTTAGTCTGGCGCTAGGCGTAGAATCTTCGGAGGCGGGCTGCGTTCCATCGGTTCGGCTCGAGTCGGTTGTCCGATGCATTTCGCAGACGGTATGCCCCGCCGGTCAGGACTTGGTCGATAATGAAGGGGCCCTCCCATTTGGGCTTGAGCTTGTCCTTTTTCTTGTCCGGCAGGCGTAGAACTAGTTCGCCAACATTGTAAGTCTTGGCCCGTACTTCTCTGCTTTGATATCTTCGAGCCTGCTGCTGATAAAATGCGGAACGAGCCTTGGCGACGTCGCGTTCCACCTCCAATGCGTCCAAGCTGTCCTGCCGATCCAGCTCGGCTTCTTGTTCTTCGTACATGTGCACTCGAAGTGAGTCATGAATGATGTCGCAGGGCAAAACTGCCTCTGCGCCGTATACCATAAAAAATGGTGTGAATCCGGTAGTACGGTTGGGTGTTGTCCGCAGCCCCCAGAGTACGGAGTCGAGCTCCTCTACCCAGTGTGCGTCGGATTTCGTAAGTGACCGCACTAGTCTGGGTTTAATGCCGCTCATTATTAGACCGTTTGCTCGTTCCACTTGACCGTTGGTTTGAGGGTGATAGACTGAAGCGTAATCGAGCTTAATGCCCATGTTTTTGCACCATGACTTAACCTCGTTGGCCGTGAAGTTCGTGCCGTTGTCGGTGATGATGCTGTGGGGGACACCGTAACGGTGTACGACCCCGGATATAAAGTCTATCACTGGTCCGGACTCTGTCGTTTTGACCAGTTTGGCCTCTATCCATTTGGTGAATTTATCCACCATGACCAATAGGTACCTTTGCTTGTGGGTTCCCCCTTTAAGGGGTCCAACCATATCAAGCCCCCAGACCGCGAACGGCCAGGTAATGGGTATAGTTTTGAGGGCGGTGGGCGGCATATGGCTTTGATTAGCAAAGAGCTGACAACCGACGCATCTCTGGACTAAGTCCTGGGCATCTGCCCGGGCCGTCGGCCAATAAAATCCTGTACGGAATGCCTTTCCTACGAGGGCCCGGGCTGCTACGTGGTGTCCGCCTAGTCCGGCATGAATTTCAGCCAGGAGGTTTCGCCCTTCCTCTTCGGAGATACACCTTTGAAGGACACCGGTTGTACTTTTCTTATAAAGTTCTCCCTCATGGACCTTGTAGGCTTTCGATTGCCGGACTATGCAGCGGGCCTCATTTTGGTCTTCGGGAAGTTCTTGCCTAAGCAAGTAGGCTAGGAATGGTTCTGTCCATGGGGCGATTACTGCCATTATGTCGTGGGCTGAAGGTGTTATGTCATCGGCTGAATCACCGGTTGGCGCGGTTGTTTCCGGTTTGTCATTTCCGGACTCCCCTTCCCATAGTACGGACGGCTTGAAGAGCCGTTCCAGGAAGATATTTGGAGGGACAGCGTCACGTTTTGCACCGATGCGTGCCAATACGTCGGCTGCTTGGTTATTATCTCGGGCTACGTGATGGAATTCAAGTCCTTCAAACCGAGCTGACATTTTTAGGACAGCGTTGCGATATGCTGCCATTTTCGGATCCTTGGCGTCAAAGTCTCCGTTTATTTGGGATATTGCAAGGTTTGAATCCCCGCGCACCTCTAGGCGTTGAATGCCCATGGAGATTGCCATCCGGAGACCATGTAGAAGGGCCTCGTATTCGGCTGCGTTGTTGGAGTCCATGTACATTATTTGAAGTACGTATTGGACTGTGTCCCCAGTTGGGGACATCAAGACGATGCCAGCCCCCAGTCCGGCCAACATTTTGGAGCCGTCGAAGTGCATAGTCCAATTGGAGTATGCGCCGTACTCTTTAGGGAGTTCGGCTTCGGTCCATTCAGCGACAAAGTCAGCCAAAACTTGTGACTTTATAGCTCGCCGAGGTTTGTAGGTTATATTGAATGGTAGGAGCTCAATGGCCCATTTTGCAATCCTGCCCGTTGCGTCGTGGTTGTTTATAATGTCATTGAGTGGTACTTCGGAGGCCACTGTTATCGAACACTCTTGAAAGTAGTGTCGGAGCTTCCGGGATGCCATGAACACCGCGTACGCTATCTTTTGATAGTGCGGGTAACGGGACTTGCAGGGGGTTAACATAGTGGATACGTAGTACACTGGTTTTTGAAGAGGGAATTTATGCCCTTCTGTTTCTCGTTCAACGACGAGTACTGCGCTTACAACTTGATGTGTTGCTGCGATGTATAACAACATAGGTTCGCCTAGATTTGGCGCAGCTAGGACCGGATTCGTTGCCAATATGGCCTTTATTTCTTCGAGTCCGGCAGTGGCAGCATCCGTCCACTCGAAGTGTTCGGTGCGCCTAAGGAGGCGATAAAGGGGCAGTGCCTTTTCTCCCAAGCGGGAGATAAAACGGCTTAGAGCTGCCACGCATCCGGTCAATTTTTGTATCTGTTTGAGATCTTTTGGAATATCCAATTGTGACAGAGCTCGGATCTTGGCCGGGTTTGCTTCAATTCCTCTATCGGATACAATGAAGCCCAGCAGCTTTCCGGCTGGTACGCCGAAAACGCATTTTTCCGGATTCAGCTTGATGTCATATGCTCTGAGGTTGTCGAATGTGAGCCTCAAATCGTCTACTAGAGTTTCGACATGTTTGGTTTTGACGACTACGTCGTCTACATATGCCTCAACTGTTTTTCCTATCTGGGTGGCCAGACATGTTTGAATCATGCGCTGATATGTTGCGTCGGCGTTTTTAAGTCCAAAGGGCATCGTGTTGAAGCAGAATGGTCCATATGGAGTGATGAATGCCGTTGCGGCTTGGTCTGCTTCCGCCATCTTGATTTGATGGTAGCCAGAGTATGCGTCGAGGAAGCACAACGAATCGTGCCCTGCGGTAGCATCGATAATTTGGTCGATGCGGGGGAGGGGGAAGGGATCCTTTGGGCAAGCCTTATTGAGGTCTTTAAAATCGACGCATAGGCGCCAGGATTTGTCGTTCTTTGGTACCATTACCAGATTTGCCAGCCAATCCGGATGTTTGATATCTCTGATGAATCCGGCTTCCAATAGTTTGGCTAGCTCTTCTCCCATTGCCTGTCTTTTGGGTTCGGAAAATCATCGAAGAGCCTGTTTGACTGGCTTGAATCCTTTTAGGATGTTTAGGCTGTGTTCTGCCAATCTGCGTGGGATTCCGGGCATATCCGAAGGATGCCAGGCGAAAATGTCCCAATTTTCCCGAAGGAATTCTCGCAGTGCGGCGTCTACCTCGGGGTTCAATTGTGCCCCAATGGAGGTCGTCTTTGTTGGGTCCGTTGGATGGACCTGGAATTTTACTATTTCATCTGCTGGTTTGAAGGAGGTGGACTTGGATCTTTTATCGAGTATCACATCGTCCCTATTCACCGTAGAGCGCAGCGCAGTGAGTTCTTCTGCCGCTAGGGCTTCGGATAGTGCCTCCAGGGCTAGTGCGGCTGTCTTGTTTTCGGCGCGGAGTGCTATGTCCGGATCACTAACGAGAGTGATTATTCTGCCGGGCCCAGGCATTTTGAGCTTCATGTACCCGTAATGGGGTACGGCTTGAAAAATTGTGAATGCCTCTCGTCCTAATATAACGTGATATCCGCTGTTGAACGGGGCCACTTGGAACGTGACTTCTTCGGATCTGTAATTGTCCGGCGAGCCGAACACCACATCGAGTGTGATTTTTCCGGTGCAGCGCGCTTCCCGGCTAGGGATTATTCCTCTGAAGGTTGTGCTGCTTCGCTCAATACGGCTCCAGTCTATTTCCATTTTTTGAAGAGTTTCCTCGTAGATGAGGTTTAGTCCGCTGCCTCCATCCATGAGGACCTTTGTAAGTCGAAAGCCGTCCACTATGGGACTAAGCACTAGTGCGGCTGGTGCTCGGGCTGTTCGGAATTTAGGTTCGTCGCTGGCGTTGAAGGTGATGGCTGTGTCGCTCCATGGATTTGTTGTTGCTACTTGGTAGACTTCGGCGAGGCCGCGGATTGTTCGTTTTCGCATATTATTTGATGCGAAGGTCTCAAAGACTGTTGATACCGTACCGGTATTGTTGGAGTGGTTTTCCGGGGCTAGAAGCTCCTCGCCACTTTTGGCCACCTGCGGTAATATCCAACATGCTCGAAGGCTATGTGTTGGGATGGTGCCCTCTGTACTGTGAAGCTTAGAGGGTCCGTTGAGCCATCCCTCCAGTACGGTTCCGTGCCCTCTATGGGGTTTTTGCTTTTTGGTTTTTGTATCTAGGGCCTGAGTATGATGCACCCTTTTGTTGCGGACTAGGGTTGTATTCGGGGCCGGATTGTCCCAAAACTGGTTTTCGGTTTTCCGGAACTATCCATCGCACAGTACTTTCATACTATGGATGCCAGATCGGTGAAGCGTGTAATTTTACGACGGCTGATGGCTTCCAATATTCCCTTGTCCGTGCAATTATTGCAAAAGATTGAGATTGCGTTTTCCTCTCGGTAGTCCTTTATCCTGTCCATAACCAGGAGGAAACTGGCCCAGTAGTGATGTACTGTTTCAGCGGGCTCTTGCCGTATTAGAGATAGATCGCATATGTCTGGGCGGGTGGGTGGAATAAAATCCGGATCCCTACCCATCTCGGGGCTCAAAGGCCGTGAAGTTTCCAAATTTGGAAGCTTGGATTGCTGGACGTTGTCCAACGAGTCCGGTCCGATGCCTGACTTTAAGTTCAGTGCTCGATCCAGGTCCGTTCCTCCGCGGAAACCCGGCATGGAGGGTTCGGAAGACCGGACATGACTAGTTTTCAATGCAGGAGAAGAGTCGCCGCATTGTTCCTCTACCACTGCGACGTGGTGGGTGACCTGGGGAGAGTTAATTTCTCTCAGATCGGTTTTAAGCCCAATCTAATTGTAGTCCGTAGCGACTCCCAGGGCGGCGATGCGATCCAAGAGCTCGTTGACAGACGAGAGCTCTATCGGATCTAGCCGCTCGGCAAATTCCGAGCTGACGTGAAGATTGCTTTTGACGACTTGAGAAGTCATTGTCGAAGCAGTGGCCGGACAGGCGGTCATAAGAAAACCACCTAGCCGGATAGTTTGGCCGGCGGCCAAGGCTCCTTTGGCGAAAATACCGTCCTTGAAGACGGGTGGAGGCATCCTTCCTATCGGTGACGACACAGAGGAACTCTCAATGAAAGCACCAATGTCGGTGTCAAAACCGGCGGATCTCGGGTAGGGGGTCCCGAACTGTGCGTCTAGGCGGATGGTAACAGGAGACAAGGGACACGATGTTTTACCCAGGTTCGGGCCCTCTTGATGGAGGTAAAACCCTACGTCCTGCTTGATTAATATTGATGATATGGGTAGTACAAGAGTGGATCTACCACGAGATCAAGGAGGCTAAACCCTAGAAGCTAGCCTATGGTATGATTGTTGTAATGTATGTTGTGTCCTACGGACTAAAGCCCTCCGGTTTATATAGACACCGGAGAGGGCTAGGGTTACACAAAGTCGGTTACAATGGTAGGAGATCTACATATCCGTATCGCCAAGCTTGCCTTCCACGCCAAGGAAAGTCCCATCCGGACACGGGACGGAGTCTTCAATCTTGTATCTTCGTAGTCTTGGAGTCCGGCGGACGATGATAGTCCGGCTTTCTAGACACCCCCTAGTCCAGGACTCCCTCAGCAGGCAAACTGACAGCAAAACCTGTGAATAGATATAGATGAGGTAGAGTAGATGAGCATCACAAAGTGCAGAGATTTTTGCAAAACAAATGAGTCAAAAACTTAGTTTTAGTTCTCTACTGAAGTGATTTCGGAGCTACCGAATTGATAAACTCGGTGATACCGAAGCGAACCTAAACTAGTGAACATGGTCAGACCGACTCACAGTTTGGTGGCACCGAGATTGCTAGAGTTTCACAGAGATTTGAACTCGGTCACACTGATTTGTAGTTTTTGGTCAGAACGAAAAGCGCATGTGCAATGGCCTAAGCCAAATCGGTGAGACCGATTTCTACAATTCGGTCGGTCTGAGATGAGTTCAGCGGAGACCTAACCCTAAACTTTTGACTCAAATTTAACCTAAAGGAAGTGTTCTCTGGATAGATTGATTTCATACGTGGCAATGATCATGGCATTGACCTTTTGCTAAGAATCGGAGGTAAAAAGAGAGCACAAGGGGTCGAACTCATACCTTAGTTTGGCGGGAGTTCGCTACGGCGGCAACAGCGGAGCAGATTCCCGTTGACGGCGACAGAAACCAGCGACGGGAGGTCGCTGGCGGTGAGGAGACGATCCGGAGACCCGACGAAGTAGAGCAGGATACGCGCGGGCTGAGGGCTTTTGAAGAAATTTCCAATATATATATATATATATATATATATATATATATATATATATATATATATATATATATCCCGACCCTGTCGGTGTGACCGAGTGGAACAACTCGGTGGCACCGAGATGCAGAATCGCAAGTGGTTACTACAACTCGGTTTGACCGAAATGGATGACTCGGTCATACCGAAATGCACAAAGAGGTTTTGGAAGTTTAAGTCTATGACGAATCGGGGACTCCGAGTGCTCCTCACACAGAGTGGTTCGAATCTGAGTTGATCAAACTTAGTGATGTAGCATGAATAGAGTTTGAGATGAGAAAAACATAAATAGCTAGAGAAGGTTCTTAGGCATTCTTGTCCATCCACTTGGCAAAAGAGAAAGAGCCAAACAATCAAAGCAACAAGTGGATGTCCTCGAATGAGTGAAATATGCACCCAACATGCTCACACAATAAAATGGCAAATGAAATATTTGGCAAAGCATGCACAAACATTCTAGCATCTATCAAGAAATTTGCGATGACTAGGTCATCTATATATGAGTATATTGACTTAGGAGTCAAATGAGAACATTTTATCATAGGTCATACTCATCGTTTAAGCACAAGTGGGATTACCACTTTTACATAAAGCATTGTTGTGTTCACACTGTTAGAGTTGCTTTAGCTCATTTCTTACAGTAAAGCTCCCCCTGGATGTGATATCCCCCCCTAAGAGGGATGAACTAACCTTGGGTTTTGTCGATGATGACTTCATGTAGGTGTTGAAGATGTGGATGCTCAATGTTGATGTAGATCATTCGGAGCAATCCATTGGAGTGAGTTGCACTTTCAATACCTACACGGGTTAGTCCCACAAGGAACAAGCAAGGATATCTATAGACATAGAATGATGTACACACAAGATGATGTCCATGAAAGCATTAGGTTACTTTGTCCCTTGTCTTACCAACAAGAGGGTTTGTGACTCCTTGAACTAGTGCAAGATATGGAAGTTGTTTGCACTTGTTCTTGCCAAAATGATATGAGTGAAGTGTGTTGGCGGAGTCACCCTCAAGAACTCTCTAGTTCTTCTTCTTCGGAATCCACATCATCTTGATGGGGATCCTTGGGGTTGTAGACGTACTTGATGAAGTAGAACTTGATGTAGTCTTGGGCACCCACTTGACTAAGGCCTTGGGAGCTTCTTCAAATGCATCAATCTCCTCTTGAGGCTTATCCTTGCCTTTTTGCTTGTGGTCTTGTGGTGGAAGATCATCTTGAGCTTGTGTCTCTTGGAAAGAAGTAGGATCATACTTCTCTTGTTGAGGAACAAACTTTGTCTTGGGGTATTGATGTTCTTCCCACTCAACTCCTTTGGCATTGAAATTTCGTTCAAAACCAACACCTTGGTTCTTCCGGTGCCTTCCTTGCTTGCGCACAATTTCCTCAAATTGCTTACTTCCAACAAGGCTCTTGTAAACATCTTTCTCTATAATTCCCTTCAATAAGCTATTTTCTTGCTCAAGTGTAACTTGGCTAAGAGAATGATTAGTGGAATCAATAGAACTACTAGAAGCAACAACATTGGATTTAGCATGATTATTGTTACTACTAGAAGAAGATTTTTTCTTACTTTTGTTGCTAGATTTAACTTGTGGCATGTAAGTAGACAAGAGTAAACGCTTGGCAATGTAAGAAGAACTTTTCTTGAGAAGATCATCATTGATTGCCTTTAAAAACTCATGCTCTTGCTCTAGGTTGAGCTTTTCAAAGCGTAGCTTCTCATGAGTCTTTAAAAGTTCTCGTTGATCTTCCAAGGTAGTTTCATGAGCTAACTTAAGAGTATTTAGCTCTTTTGTTAGACGATCAATCTACTTCTTATCATCGTCGTTCGTTTTATCTTGATTAGCATGATTAATAGCAAATTCATCATAGTTTTCATAACTAGAGTTATCAACAAGTAAATCATCATCACCTAGCAAGTCATCTTCATCACTATTGAAATCAACATACTCGGGGTGTGATACCTTTGGGCCTTTAACCATGAAGCATCTTCCAATTCCTTCATTTAGTGAGTCAAATATGTCATAGGAGTTGGTTTACACGAGTGTTAGACCGGCAACACCTTCATCTTGAGTATATTCGGAGTCGGAGTGATAACTTATTTCGGAGTGATGGTCGGAATCGGAGCCGGATACCCATTCACCAACGTGAGCTTGATGTATTCGTTTTGTGTAGCTCTTTGATGATTTGTCCTTCCTTTCTGAATCCTTGATTCTCCGGGAGTTTCTTCGTTCATAACGATAATCTCTACTCCTTCTCTCTCTTGGTGGCGATTCTTCTCTTCTACTTCTTCTTTTAGGTGAATCTTCTCTTATTTTGTAGGGAGCCATACACTCATTGGAGTAGTGTCCGAGTCTTCCACAATTGTAGCGATTATGTTCATGACTCGAAGATCTTTTGTCATTGTAGGACCTTGACTTGGAACTTCTTTCCTTGCTTCTACTCTTGTAGAACTTGTTGAAGTTCTTCACCATTAGGCTCACTTCTTCATTGAAGGTTTGTTTCTCACTAGATGATGTAGGAGCATCACATGAGGCTTTGTAAACACCACTTGACTTGTTGTGAAGCTCTTCTTTATCCTTGACATCTCATGAGCAACAATTCTTCCAATGACTTCCGTTGGCTTGAGATCTTTGTAATTTGGCATCATTTGGATCAATGTGCACACGGTATCATATTTTCCATCCAAGGCTCTTAGGATCTTCTTGATGATGAATCTATTGGTCATCTCTTCACTTCCTAAGCCGGCAATCTCATTTGTGATGAGAGCAAGCCTAGAGTACATTTCAGCGACACCTTCACCATCCTTCATTTTGAACTTGTCAAGCTGACTTTGAAGCACATCCAATTTGGATTCCTTGACGGAGTCAGTACCTTCGTGCATATCAATCAAAGTATCCCAAATTTCCTTTGCATTCTCAAGACGGCCGATTTTGTTGAATTCTTCAGGGCACAATCCGTTGAAGAGAATATCACAAGCTTGAGCGTTGTCTTGCAGCGTCTTCAACTCTTCCGAGGTAGCTTCACGGTTCGGTTCTCTCCCATCGAAGAACTCACCTTGCAAGTCAATACACACAATAGCCCAAACGGCGGGGTTATGTCCAAGAATATGCATTTTCATCTTATGCTTCCAATCGGCAAAATTAGTACCATCAAAGTAAGGACCTCTACGGTGGTAATTTCCCTTGCTAGACCCCATACTCTCCTAGGTTGTGAAACCAAGGCTATGATCACCAAAAGCTATGGAAATCAAGGCAAATGGAGACCGTAGCTCTGATACCACTTGTAGGATCGAAAGTATGTCTAGAGAGGGGGGGTGATTAGACTACTTGACCAAATAAAAATCTAGCCTTTTCCCAATTTTAAGTCTTCGCTGATTTTAGCAACTTTACACAAGTCAAGCAATCAACCTACACATGAAATTCTAAGAGTATAGCAGCGGAATGTAAAACATTGCACATGAAGGTAAAGGGAGGAGTTTGAGGGGAGCAAACGCAATGTTTACACGGAGATTTTTGGCGTGGTTCCGATAGGTGGTGCTATCATACATCCACGTTGATGGAGACTTCAACCCACGAAGGGTAACGACTGCGCTAGTCCACGGAGGGCTCCACCCGCGAAGGATCCACGAAGAAGAAACCTTGTCTTTCCCACCATGGCCATCGCCCATGAAGGACTTGCCTCACTAGGGTAGATCTTCACGAAGTAGGCGATCTCCTTGCCCATACAAACTACTTGGTTCAACTCCACAATCTTAATGGAGGCTCCCAAGTGACACCTAACCAATGTAGGAGACACCACTCTCCAAAAGGTAATAGATGGTGTGTTGATGACGAACTCCTTGCTCTTGTGATTCAAATGATAGTCTCCCCAACACTCAACTCTGTCTCATAGGATTGGATTTGGTGGAAAGATGATTTGAGTGGAAAGCAACTTGGGCAAGGCTAGAGATCAAGATTTATGTGGTTGGAATGGAATATCTTGACCTCAACACATGAGTAGGTGGTTCTCTCTCAGAAAATGAATGATGGAATCGTAGGCATGTTCTGATGGCTTTCTCCACTAATGAAGAGAGGGTGGAGGGGTATATATAGCCTCCACACAAGATCTAACCGTTACACACAATTTACCAAACTCGGTGAGACCGAATCAGAAAACTCGGTCAGACCGATTTAGTTCATAATGTGACCGTTAGGCATTTCGGTGGGACCGACATGTCAACTCGGTGGGACCGATTTCTTTAGGGGTAGGGCATAACATAATCTCGGTGAGACCGATTACACAAACTCAGTGGGACCGACTTAGGTAATAAGCTAACCAGAGAGTTGGTCAGGCAAACTCGGTCGGACCGATTCGCTCATCTCGATGAGACCGAAATGTTATGAAAGGGAAACAGAGAGTTTGCATTGCGAACTCGGTGGGATCGATCGCTCCTCTTGGTTAGACCGAAACGTTACGAAGGGAAACAGAGAGTTTGCATTCCCATCTTGGTGAGACCGAGATCCCTATCGGTGAGACCGAAGTGACTAGGGTTTCTGGCAGTGCTATGTCAAATGAACTCGATGGCGCTGGATAGATCAAATCGGTGGGGCCGAGTTTGACTTTTGGTTTGGGACATATGTGGATTTGAGAAAGTGGTTGAGGGTTTTGGAGCATATCACTAAGCATCTTGAGCAAGCAAGCCGTTAAGCAACACCTCATCCCCTTTTAATAGTATTGGCTTTTCCTATGGACTCAATGTGATCTTGGATCACTAAAATTAAAATGTAGAGTCTTGAGCTTTAGAGCTTGAGCCAATCCTTTGTCCTTAGCATTTTGAGGGGTCCACATTCCTAATCCATGCCATGCCAATCATTGAACTTTCCTAAAATATTCATCTTGAAATAGCATTATTTCAGTGAGCTATATGTTGTTAATAATTACCAAAACCACTCGGGGATAGTTGCACTTTCAGAGAGAAACCCATACCACTAGTAACAATTGCCAGAGAGGAGGGAGGTATGCATATAGGGCCGGAGTTGCAAGGGCGGTTGTACGAGGCGGAGGTCGATGGTGGAGGCATCGGCGGACGACGAGTTCGACAAGACGAGCACGACGTTGGATGCGGAGGAAAGCACGGGCGATGGTCACGGGGAAGTAGTTCGAGGTAGCGTTACACGGAGATGCCAATGAACTACGAGGTGGGGACGAATGGCATGGGCGACGGGGAATATTGGCTCCTTGATGTCGTTCGAGGCGGCATACCATGACCTTGCCGGTGGCGATGGACGACGCCACGACGTTGACAATGGCGACAGAGGAGGGGAGAAAGGCTTTGGGTGTAGAATGAGATTCAAGTGGCGCGGGGGGTAGGTAATGTCTCGTAGAGCAGTGACGGGCGTGAGGAGTAGCCCGCCACCCAACTAATAACCGTGGGAGGTGGCTACGTGACCAAATATAGCTGTGGCGGCCGGCTGCTAAAACCCGCCACCCGCTGTCTGAAAATATTTAAAAACGGTTGGCGCCTGACTGCCCAAATATAGCTGTGGCGGGCGACTAAAGCTGCCTGCCACACGTGTGCGATCGAACTGTGGTGGGAGATGGACTTCACTCGCCACAGTAGATTGCCAGTCGGGAAGAAACTATAAAAGGCAAAGCTGTGGCGGGTAATCTTCACTGCCCGCCACAACTACTAGCTTAGCAGTGGCGAGCTTGCTTTAGGACTCGCCACTACTTTCTTTCAAAAATAATTGTGGCGGGTGCCACACCCCGCCCGCCACTATTTGGGGTTCACCTATAAGCCCTTTCCAAGTAGCTCTAATGTCATCAAGATACTCCAATGTCACCACAAGTATATGTGAGGCAATTATATGATTTGCATCAAACAGCTTTAGATTCATAATATTCAATCCAACACAAAGAACTTCAAAGAGTGCCCCGCGGTTTCTACCGGAGAAAGTAGGACGAAAACGTGCATCAACCCCTATGCATATATTACCCCAATATCACCGCGGGAATCCGTAAGTTGATTGCCAAAACATATATCAAGTGAATCAATAGAACACCATATTGTCACCATGGGTATCCACATGCAATACATACACCAAGTGTTCTCAAATCCAAAAAGTATTCAATCTGATAATAGTGAAACCTCAAAGGTAAAAACTCAATTAATCACAACAAGATACAGAGGGAGAAACACCATATGATCGAACTATATTAACAAAGCTTGCGGTGCATAAAGATCATGCCAAATCAATAACACGGGAGAGAGAGAGAGAGAGAGATCAAACACATAGCTACTGGTACATACCCTCAGCCCCAAGGGTGAACTAATCTCTCCTTGTCATGGAGACCACCCGGATGATGAAGATGACCTCCGGTGATGATGTCCCCCTTTGGCAGGGTGCCAAAGAGGGCCTTCAGATGAGATCGCTTTTGTATAGAGGCTTGCGGCGGCGGAGCGGAAGTTCTAGGACAAGTTCTGGGTTTTTTTAGTATTTATAAGATTTTTTGGCGTTGGTTTCATGTCAAGGGGGCCCACGAGGGAGTGACAAGCCTGCCCGGTGCGCCCTGGGGGGGCGCCCCCAGGCTCGTCGTTTCCTCATGAGGCTTCTGGTCCTTCCTCGAAGTTTCAGGGGTGTCTTTTGGTCCTCAAAAAGTTACCGTAAATGTTTAGCCATTCGAAGAACTTTTATTTCTATAGAAAAACAACACCACAGTAGTTCTGCCAAAAACAGCGTCAGTCCGGGTTAGTTCCATTCAAATCATACCAGAACCATATGAAATTGTTGTAAACATGGCATCAATACTTCATAAATTGTATGCGTTGGAGACGTATCACACCCCACCACGACTAAGATGCCGAAGGAGGAAACCATACCTGCCAGCCATCAACCACACATCCAGCACATGTTCCTTCTTCCACATGTTGTTAATGCAGACCACAATATACATCTGCTCCTAGACTACCTCCCAAGCTTCACGCCGGCGCTGGAGCAAATACCGTCACAACGACAGGGCCCAAGGACACAAGTCCACCATGAGGATGCCGCCGTCACGCCATCCTTGCTTGAACATAGTGGTTTCCAAATCCATCCTCAACCATAGGACTGATTGCCTCGTTGAGGAAGGGTATGGAACTTCTTTATTCAGCGCTGCCATCCTCGCCGCCGAAACCAAGACGATGAACAACCAAAAACATAAACTACTAGGGTCTAAGCTAAGGCTACAAGATCCACACTTGTAGATTCAGTGACTCCCCTCACCACCGACGACCGAGGTCATCGGCAAGAGGAGCCGCCGGAGCTAGGTAGGCGGAGACCGTAGAACAAAGTGTTCTAGGGTAATTCGGCTAGGGCTTCTTCGCCCGACCCAAGAGAAAAAGACTCGCTCGTTCCCCATCCACATCTCGGTTTTTTTACTTTTTGAACCATTGATTGTAGAATAATCGTTCTACAGTATATTTTATAAATAAGTGAGTTTAACAAATATTTACAAGAGTGAAAAAATAGGGTGTGTCCAGGGCACATCTAGATATGGCATAACTATGTCACATCTATTTTCCTAAAAAATACTATGTCATATCTAAGTATGATATCAGTGGCACCTCACTTTAGGGTTTGTTTGTTATATGATTTTTCTGATAAGGGCCACCTAATTTGTCCATTATGGCCATGGGTATTGCATGGCTCAATCTTCTTGCTTATCTTTTCTGAGGTAATATCATCGGGAGTCATAGAACTTGCATTAGATGTTCAGTCTGGTGCTAGAACTTTGAAAACACGGAATTGCAGTACTTAACTTGATTCATTCAAGTGTGCACATACGATCACAAACGTGTATGCGGGTGTATTCATATATATGGCCCCACCTGTCAATGAGTGGTGCGCTCAACACGACACATTTTTGCACAAAACACCCTCATATTTTTCATTTGCGGAAAAGGCCAACAACCGAGACACATTTTTACACAAAACCTCCTCACAAATTTGTTTATTTGCAAAAAAACACGACGACTGTACTAATTAACAAAAAAAATGAGGCACCGGGTATCGAACATGCGACCCGTAATTCAAATAAGAGACGTTTACCCACTACACCACTTAAGTTCAACTATCTCGTACCAATAACAATGTTATATTTATTGACAAAAAATGGCATTTATTTTTTCACATCCAAAGCAATGGGTCCCACATGTCATTACCTAGAGAAAATTAACACCAAACTATCGCATACCGACAACAATGTAATATTTATTGACACAAAATGGCATTTATTTTTTCGCATCAAAAGCAATGGGTCCCACATGTCATTACATAGAGAAAATTAACACCAAACAAGCATAGCACGCAAGTCCCACTAGCCGTTTGAACCAAAAAAGGGATAATTAGTCTTAATGAATACTCCTTCCATCTCATAATATAAGTGTTTTTAACACTACTAGTGTCAAAAGCGCTTTTATGTTATGGGACGGAGGGAGTATAACAGAGGCGCTCATGGACCTGAAATGGGCTATGGTGTGTGCAACCCATTTTGGGCGTGTTTGCTTCTTTTTAGAAACTGGTAAATGTGCACGTGCAACGCACGTATAACCTCAGGAAAAAAAATCTTCATACGTTCTAGTTAGGATACAATTATACCTGGCCAAACCTCGGGCCGGGCCGGGCTTCGGGCCGGGCCTAGCCAAGCCCGACACAAAAAACCCCAGACCTGGGCCCGGCCCGGCCCGGCCATCGGGTCTGTGTTTCTGGGCCCGAGCACATAAAAGCCCGTCGGGCTTCGGGCCGGGCCGGGCCGACCTTCAGAAAAATGGAAAAACGATAGGCCCGGGCCCGGCCCGGCCCGGCCTTCGGGCTCAAAAAATAGGCCCAAGCCTGACCCGGGGGCAGCGTCGGGCCGGGCTGGGTCGGGCTTTTTCGGGCCGGGCCGGGCTTCCTATGGCCAGGACTAGATACAATCAATGAAATAAAATCAACAACAAAGAAGTCATATAAGAGTCTGAACATTTTGCCTCCTAGAGCATCCACATTTTGCTAAATAACCAATGCCAAAATTACATTTTAAACTCCAATGCTCAACACTGGCCACAACAATCCAAAATGAAATAAGAATGGGAGCCATATCACCTACTTTGTGCCAAATTTTACTGATTCCCACCCCTCGGTCTTTGTGCCATGGCACATACATGCCCGTAATATCCTTATGGCCATGCACCGGAAGAATAGTAACTACAAATAACAAGCTTGTAGTAGAAGAATGTACACTCTACAAGAATGTCTTCTACCACCAGGAACTGTGCACTGCTCAATAAGTAAGTTACGTTAGGATGGATACATAGGATCCTTACAACAAAACATGGACACAATTTTCAGATACCATTCTATGTGCAAGAATAGAAAATTTTCTCTACAAGCTGATTTCGTCATCATCACCCGAGGAAGAGTAAACTCTGTTGAAGAAATGTTCTGGTGAGGTGAAATACCAGAAACTATTGTTTACACAAGCATGTGATAGCATAAATGACGAACTATGAAAGAAACGTGTATGTGTGGCAAATTGTACTATAAAAATCACCATAAAGATGTTGAATTGTCAAAAAATAAGAATTTTTGTGAGGGTCAGATAGGTTATATACTAAAAAGAAGTTTCGGGAACACAACTCAACTAAAGGCTTCCAGATCATACAACTAGGTGTAGCAGATAGCCAAAGAGGTGAATTGAGCATTGATCAGTAATGCTTCACAATGAATAAAATTTCAACACTATTTTGAACAAAAGGAATTACGTAGACAGGAGATATGCAACTTGCAAATAAGATGCACAAAATGTCCTAACGAATGAACTATATGTGGTTTGGACATTGACAATTCAGTTGTTCCGAAATATAAAGTGAGTACAAATATGTGAAATGGATGGAATATATAGTGAAGAGATTACTCACAAATGTAAATTGTAATTCATAATACCTTCCACCATGGTTTATGATAAATCTGTCATTTGCTAGTTGTTTTACAAACAAAATAAATAATGGCCACCGGAGTTCACTTGCTCATCGTTCTCACAGGAAACAAATTGAATCTGCAGTCCCTTACTAACAAATCTGAAACCAAAGAGGTCAATGTATATTCCATCTAACTCTATGAGATCCCGATGGTATGCACTAAAAATTAGTGAAAGGGGGGAATTCATGCTTCTAGTTGACTCAAGCTATATACATATATAGCAATTTATGGACACAAATTTTAATTGGTTTACCTAATTTGTTACCTTCCTGGAAGTAAGCCTCACCTTTTATTGGAAATCTGAAGTAGTGTTGTTGGATGAATGTGCTTGTTCAGTGATGGCTATTGAACCCAAGTTGCCTATCCAGTTTATCATCTCCTTAGGTACAGGAAATCGGAGCGAATCTTAATATATAGTGGTTAATGTTGCAATGAGAAGACTCGGACTTAAAGTAACTCCTGTTCCAAGCAGCAATTTTCTGCAAAACCAGTTGCATTTGCATAATGATGATTTAGCAACATCCATAATGCAGACGAACATTTAATTCTGTAATGGTGAACAAAACAACAATATAACTCCAATACAAAACGTGAGTGTGAAGATCCAACCTACCCAGTTAATAATAAAAGTACGAAAATGCAATAGTAGTCCTAGCTATCATACCGCTGCTTCGCTGCTAGTACTTGGCTCAGAAATAGAACTGACGCGATCAGTGTAAGCGGCAACCTGATCTCGTCATGCTGTCAGGTCGATCTGATCTAGCAACCATATGTTGTCGCTCAGCAGTAGTGTTCAAACACACTGTACAGGTCCTAGAACCCCACATCTAATACATTAACTAACGAATTTGCTCGCCCAATGACTTGTTTATTATCACTAAGCCGGACAAATCTCGCTGATCCATCTACTATGATGGCCCCTCTGCCGGCGCAGAGTGTATCCCCAGTTCCCATCCATCCGCATGCGGCACTCCAGGCCAACCAAGTGGTGCCAACCTGAGAGCGCGTACGGCACGCCGGCGAGCCAGGTATACGGGTGACTTGGTTCATATGTGCACACTGCAATCATCACTCAGATGATGAGACGAAGATCCAGCGGGTGTTTCACTGCTACGTGCACCTCTGGTTCAGAACTTCAGATGTGTCACATGTGTGTGTGCCAAATGTGGCGGACAACAGATGTGTTAACAACCCAATCAAACTTCAGTTGCTAATCTCCTTCAGAACCTCGATCAAACTTCTGTTGCCGAGGAGGGGGAGCCTGCGTGCTCTCCTTCAGAACCTCGATCAAACTTTTGTTGCTAAACTTCTTTGATTAGCAACCATTTTTTGTAACTCTCTCTTCTGCTAAATCAATGAAAAGCCAGGCAACTGGGTCTTTCAAAAAAACAGATGTGTTAATGGGAGTGTGGCACGTCTGCAAGGCCATGCGACGAACGACCCAACAGCCACCATGCACGGCCAGGTGTCGTTCAACGGCTTGCAAAGAAGAGCGGCGAGGAGCAGCCGCAACGGCTGACGTTGCTGTTAGATAGGCTAGTAGTAGTGTACGTGACATAGATGTCACGATGTAACTTGTGTACGTGTGTTGAGTTGTAACCGATAGGCAGGTTGTTACGTGGATTTGATCTCTATCTTGTGTATAGTCTTGGACTAGGGGTCAAGCCACAACAACCTGCCGATGATGTACTTTGTTCTCTATATAAACACGTACGCGTCCCTGTCAGATGACATACGCTTCCACCATTGTTGTTCTTTCATGGTAACCAGAGCCATCCTCGAGCACATCCATGGCGTCGTCTTCAAGTTCCTTCCCATCCTCGCCATTCGCGCACGCTGCCACCGAGAAGCTCACTAAGGGCAATCAGGCCCTATGGCGGGCGACGGTGCTCTCGGCCATCCGGGGCGCATAGATGGCCAAGTACCTCAACGTCGAGCAGCCACCGCCGCCCATGCAGATTGATGTGACCTCATCTGATGGCAAGACAATGGCGAAGGCGCCAAACCCTGAATTCCAAACCTGGTATGCTCAAGATCAACAAGTTTTCTCCTATCTCCTGACGATACTTCCTCGTGAGATAGCCATCCAGGTTGCTTCATGTCACACCGCTGCTGAACTCTGGAACACAGTGGAGGGGATGCTTGCATCTCACACCCGTTCTCAGACCACCAATGTCAGGATTGCCCTCGCCAACCTGCAGAAGGGCAACTCCTCCATCACCGACTATGTCAGGAAGATCAAGTCCCTCTGCGACGAACTGATCGATGCAGGGAAGAAGGTGGACGACGACGACATCGTCTCCCACATCCTCGCCGGGCTAGATGAAGATTTCGACCCGGTGGTGTCTGCCATGTGTTCCTGGGTGGAGCCAGTGACCGTGGCCGAGCTATTTTCACAGCTGCTTAGCTTCAAGACGAGGCTCAATCTTCGGGGTGTAGGGTCTCAATCCTCTGCCAACGCCGCTACTCGAGGCCGCAGAAATGGCAACGGTGGTGATCGTGGTCGCCGCCAAGGCGGCAATGGTGGTGACAGCGGCGGGCGCAGCGGCTACTCCAAGCCAGGAGGGCACGGCGGTGGACACAACGGTGGTGGCGGGGGCAACTACAACAACCATGCCTCTGCTGCCCCTAGAGTCCAGTGCCAGATCTGCGGCAAGATGGGCCATCCAGCTTGGAAGTGCTGGAAGCGCTACGACAAATCCTACCAAGGCGTGGAGGAGAAGTCTGCCAACCTAGCTGCACCGCAGTATGGGGTGGACACCAACTGGTACTTGGACAGTGGTGCCACCGATCACATCACAGGAGACTTGGAGAAGCTGACCGTGCGTGATCGCTACAATGGAAACAAGCAGATTCACACTGCCAGTGGGTCAGGTATGGTTATCAAACACTTCGGTCATTCAGCTATTCACGCTCATGATCGTGATCTTCTTCTAAACAATATTCTTCATGTGCCTCAAGCAAACAAAAGTCTAATTTCTGCTAGTCGCCTTGCTATTGACAACAATTCCTTTGTTGAAATTCAACCCTATTCTTTCCTTGTCAAGGAACAGGGAACGAAGAAGGTGCTCCTTCGAGGCAGGGGTAGACGAGGACTCTACCTGGTTAGGCACACGGGATCCGACGTCAAGAAGCATATGCTCAGTGCCACCAAGCTATCTCCGGATAGGTGGCACCGACGTCTAGGCCATCCATCTCCTCTTATTGTTAGCACAATCATTAGCAAGAATAATCTCCCATGTGCAAATTCTTCCAATAAAGATTCTGTATGTGACGCATGCAAAAAAGTCAAAAGTCACCAGTTGCCTTATCCTAAGTCAATAAGTGAATCAAAATTTCCCTTAGAACTTGTGTTTTCTGATGTTTGGGGTCCTGCTGTTGAAACATTAGGAAGAAAGAAGTACTATGTGAGTTTCATCGACGATTTTAGTAAATTCACATGGATATATTTGATCAAACACAAGTCTGAAGTCTTCCAAAAATTTCATGATTTTCAGCACCTAGTAGAACGACAATTTGATCGAAAAATACTTGCCCTACAAACAGACTGGGGAGGGGAGTATGAAAAATTAAACTCCTTCAACAAGATAGGGATATCTCACCATGTCTCATGTCCTCACGCTCACCAACAAAATGGGTCGGCTGAGAGAAAATATAGACACACTGTTGAAGTAGGTCTATCCCTTCTTGCTCAAGCCTCTATGCCTTTGAAATTTTGGGACGAGGCCTTCATTGCTGCTACTTATTTGATAAACCGAATCCCTAGCAAGGTTATCAACTTTGAGACACCCTTTGAAAAATTACTCCATGAAAAACCCAACTATTCTATCCTTCGAAATTTTGGGTGTGCTTGCTGGCCCAATCTTCGACCCTATAACAATCACAAACTTTAGTTCCGGTCTAAGCAATGTGCTTTTCTTGGGTACAACAATTTGCACAAAGGGTTTAAATGTCTTGATATATCTACTGGTCGTGTCTATATATCCAGAGATGTCATTTCGATGAAAATGTTTTTCCCTTTGCTAGCCTCCATCCAAACGCTGGTGCGCGGCTCCGTGCTGAAATTCTGTTACTTTCTCCGGAGTTACTAAATCCTTCTGATCACGGGGGTGAATGTTCTGCTGATGATCATGTGTTTAATAATCCTAATCCTGTCACTAATGGAGGTTGTGCTGAGCAAAACAGTGAAAAAAACAGCCCTTCAGATCGTCATTTTATGCAGCATATGAGGCCAAACTGGACCAGCGCTGGACACGAGGCGGATTCTCCTGGAGTTGCCGATCCCGAGAGATTCGGCGGCAGCGCAGAGGAGCCTGGCACGGGCGCGCCTCCGACACCGCCAGGCGCTGGACCAGCCGGCAGCCCGTCCACACGTGACACGCGGCGCGAGTCACCCATGCGGGGCGGCGGCACCGATACAGGCGGGCCCCCCATCGACAGTTGGCGGCGTCTGAGTGGGCCTGGGTCGCCATCCGCCACAGGTAATGATGGCGCGCGCCGGTCCCCTGGTGCTGATTCACCTCGACCAGAACTGGTGGGCCTGGAGCGGACGCGGGATCTGACGCCCGGCCGGCTGGATCAGACGCGGGATCCGACGCCTAACCACGCGTCAGTCGAGGTTGATCCTCTGGTGGTACGAGGTGGCGGGTCTTCTGCGCTAACCACTGGATCTTTTGTGGTCACAATTCCTGAATGTCCCAATACACGTTCTAAGCGAGGTATTTTCAAACCCATGGTTCCTAAGGATGGAACAGTCAGGTATGATAAAATTTTTAAAGTGGTAAACTTTGCTGCCACTCAAGAACCTCGTGACCCAATTGAAGCCTTGCAAGATAAAAACTGGAAAAATGCTATGGAAGTAGAATATGATGCACTCATGAAGAATAAAACCTGGCATCTAGTTCCACCTAGACTAGGTAGAAACATTATAGATTGTAAGTGGGTGTATAAAATAAAGAGATAATCTGATGGGACAATAGATAGGTACAAAGCTAGGTTAGTGGCTAAAGGCTTTAAGCAACGCTATGGCACTGATTATGAGGACACGTTTAGTCCAGTTGTTAAAGCTGCTACTATCAGACTGGTTTTGTCTATTGCTGTATACAGGGGATGGAGTCTTCGCCAATTGGATGTACAGAATGCGTTTCTACATGGCGCTCTCGAGGAAGAGGTCTATATGCGACAACCACCTGGTTTTGTGGATAATACTAAACCACAACATGTGTGTAGGTTGGACAAAGCTCTATATGGGTTAAAATAGGCACCTAGAGCCTGGTATTCAAGACTAAATTCAAAGCTACAACAACTTGGTTTTCGGCCATCCAAGGGAGATACCTCCTTGTTTTATTTCAAGAGAGGAAAGGTGACCATATTTATGCTCATTTATGTAGATGACATAATTGTTGCTAGTTCTTCTCAAGAGGCCACCTTAGCTTTGCTTAAGAATTTGAAGAGTGATTTTGCTTTGAAAGATTTGGGAGAATTGCACTATTTTCTAGGCATTGAAGTAAAGAAAGTAAATGATGGCATTCTGCTAACTCAAGAGAAGTATGCAACAGAAATACTTAAACGTGTAGGCATGAAGGATTGTAAACCCTCTAGTACACCTCTGTCTACTACTGAACATCTGTCATTGCATGGAGGAGAATTGCTTAGTCTAGAGGAAGGAACAAAATACAAAAGTGTAGTTGGGCACTGCAATACTTAACTTTGACAAGACCTGATATAGCTTTCTCTATTAATAAGGTCTGTCAATTTTTGCATTCTCCTACATCTTTGCATTGGACAGCTGTTAAAAGGATATTAATGTATATTCAAGGAAGTGCTGGAATTGGTCTAAAGATCTGTAAGTCACCCTCAACAACAATAAGTGCCTTCTCTGATGCAGATTGGGCAGGATGCCCTGGTGACAGAAGGTCTACTGGTGGGTTTGCTGTTTTCTTTGGTTCTAATCTTGTATCTTGGAATGCAAAGAAACAAGCTACGGTCTCACATTCTAGCACTGAAGCAGAATACAAGTCTTTGGCAAATGCAACAGCTGAGGTAATGTGGGTAGAAACTCTATTGGATGAATTGGGAATTGCAAGACCACGAGTCTCTTGTTTATGGTGTGATAATTTGGGGGCAACTTATCTCTCTGCAAATCTTGTATTTCATGCAAGAACAAAGCATATAGAAATTGATTTTCACTTTGTTCGTGAAAGAGTTGCAAAGAAGCTCTTGGACATCAGGTTTATTTCAACAGGAGATCAAGTTGTTGATGGCTTCACAAAGCCTCTACAAGCTCGACAACTTCAAGCCTTCAGGAACAATCTCAACCTTGACATGTTTAGATTGAGGGAGGATGTTAGATAGGCTAGTAGTTGTGTACGTGACATAGATGTCATGATGTAACTTGTGTACGTGCGTTGAGTTGTAACCGATAGGCAGGTTGTTACGTGGATTTGATCTCTATCTTGTGTATAGTCTTGGACTATGGGTCGAGCCACAACAACCTGCCGATGATGTACTTTTTTCTCTATATAAACACGTGCGCGTCCCTGTCAGATGACATACGCTTCCACCATCGTATTTATTTCAATTGCATCTCCACCCGACTTCAAATCAACTAGTTGATCATGTGCGCTTTGCTGCGCCTAGATTTGTTGTGATGATCCATTAGTTATGTCCTTCACCGTTTAGATGTCGACTTTAGCAATCAAATGAACAAATGTCATCCCTCTAGTTATGAGAACCAGTAGTAATGGGCACTCTTTAACAATTGTTTGTTCTATTTAAAACTGAATGGAATCCTCCACCTCTTAAACTAACCTTACAGACATTACAGGGAGTGAAACCAAAAGGACAACATGCCATCATAAAAAGATACGGTGGAATCAGTTTTTCCAATGTGACTTAGCTGAACAAAAGGAACATAAAGCAAACTGCAAACTATAGGATAGCATCCTCTTAGAGCATTACTAGCAGAACCCTCAAACCCTCAAACCCTTATAAATAACTGCTTTTTTACAGTTTGCGAGCAAAAAATCGCGTAGACTAGAACCCCTTAACCCTCAAACCCTTAAAAAATTTTAAGGGTCCAACCCTCAAACCCACTCCCAACCCTCAGAAGTAAGGGTTGGGAAGCAAAACCTACCCCAACCCTCACTTGGCGGTTATCTTCCCGCCAACTCCCGCGCCCGCGTCCGGCGCTGCTAGTCGCCCCCGCCGCCGCCGGCCGCCCCGTCGACCTCCCGCGCCCGCCCGCCCCCAGCCGCCGGCCACTCCTCCACCTCCTCCGGGCCGCGGCCGCGCTCGCCCCGCCCCCGGCCGTCGCCATCCATCCCGCCGCCCGCGCCGCCTGCCGCCCCGCCGGCTTCTACTCCCGTGCGCCCGCCCGCCGCCTCCGCCTCCGGCCCGCCGCCTCCGCCTCCCGCCCCCCGGCCTCTCCTCCTCCCGCGCCCCTCCGACTCCGCACCCTCCGCCTCGACCCGCCGCCACCGCCCTTCGGCCCGTGCCCGCTCCCACGCCCTCCGCCTCCCGCCCCCGCGCCCTCCGCCGCCGCCTCCCACCCCCTGGCCACTGCCCTCCGCCCGCGCCCGCCCCGCCATCCGCCCTCTACCCCCGCGCTGCCCTCCGGCTGTCGTGCACGAGGTGCTCGACGGTATGCCCGCAACGAAAATACCGTTCATGGGGAATATTCCGTTATAAGGGTTGGGTTTGAGGGTTCTAATCTTTGCCCCTGTTTTTCAACCCGTAAAAGTGCACAAAAAGACCATTTTTGGACCCTTAAAACGCTAGTGAGGGTTTGAGGGTTCTATTAGTAATGCTCTTAGTACCTCTGGCCTTGTATCCTCAGGTGACCATCCATCCATTTGGTGGAGACTTGGAGATCAGCCTTTGGCCGCATCACACCTCTGCTGCTCACAATGGGGCGACATCAGCATCAATTATATGATTTTGGAAATAGTTCAACATGGTGGTCAGAAGCATCATGTACAGAGCCAAAACTGAATTAGCCAAAAAGGAAGCCACACTGCAGCTTTAAATCATCTTTTTTTAGACAGAAGGCAATCATCATCCATTTCACTTATAATTTAGCTAAAAATATACTCCCTATGTTCCTAAATATTTGTCTTTCAAGAGATTTCAGCAAGTGACTACATACGGAGCAAAATGAGTGAATCTACACTCTAAAATATGTCTATACATCTGTATATGGTAGTCCATTTGAAATCTCTAAAAAGACAAATATTTAGGAACGAAGGGAGTATATAATAGATAACCATAACCAATGATTTAAGTTTGTAACACCAAGTCTAACCTGAAGTGTTATCACATTCATGAGCGTGCTATAACCTTTATAGAATCACTTCTTTAATGACTCAAAGATTGGATGAGAAAAAATACAGAAATAGCTAGCCATTGACTGTGGAGACGGCTCTGTAATGCATTTTTTGTGCTTTAAGTGGTGATGCAGGATATGTTTTACATTACCAAATGGCAAAAAAACCAATCCAAACAAATAGATGATTGATTAAAAGTAACTTCTATGCTGAGATATATTACACTACCATTAAGGTGTCCTACAATAGAAGACAACATGTGGTGCTCAATAGGACACTGGACCGATGGTAGCTTGAGTGGCTTACTTTCTTCAGCATCATTTCTAAATCATAAATTCAACATTATCTTGACTGATGGCATATACACTAAATGATGTTAAATCAGCGAGAACCATCATGAATTCCTTATGTCCGCATGGAACCCCCATATGCTTGTATTACATAAACTGCAGACTGATATACCTGAAAATGAAATTAGTATGGTTGAGCAAGTAGGATAATAACAAATTTGCTTACCCATGTATTCATAGTTTCATACCAAACGAAACAGACTTAAGATGTCAGTTGTATTTTTAACCACCGATGCCACCAAGCTCTTGTCGATAACCATCTCCTGTATATTCAATCTTCTTAAGCTGGGCCGAGCTACCATCTGTAAAGTTCAACACTTGTACAAATTTTATGAATAAAGTCACCACCAAACTATATAAAGAAAAGACACCCCGATTTTACTTATTAAAATTTTATGGTAATTTATTAAAACATTCAACCACTCAGGAGTAAGAAACTGTTAGAAGTATATTTACGTTTAAGATAGAGATACGAGATAGAGATAGGATAGGTTTAATTGTCCTCTACTCCAAGTCTCTCTCCCTCTATTGTACCTCTATATATACCCACACCTGGGTCAGATCAATAAAACACAATATTCATCCATCTTACAATTTCCACATGGTATTAGAGCGGTTTGTGTCACGACGCCGATCCTAGGAACCTTCCACCACACTTCCGCAGCGCGCCGCCCCCGGGGAGATTAATCTCCTCTCCCCGGGGGCGCGGCACCCGGTCGAGCAAAGATCAGATCGGTTTCATAGATTAGATCGATTCCATAGATTAGAACAATTCCAATTCGAAATTCTCTTAGATTGATTTTTCTTTCTTTAGCCACAAATAAATTCCTCTCCCCGACCCTCAAATCTGGTGAGATCAATCCGGCACGACGCTCGTGCAACAGCGGAGCACACGCGACAGGTCTCGCAGTCTAGAAGAGCAGCCACCAGTTTCTGTCCAGGCGGCCCGGCGGCGCATCTGCGCAAGCGCATCTTCGTCGACCTCTGGCTCCGGCCGGCACGCCGGGGATATGTACAGGCGACAGGCAGCCCAGGCATACGATCTGTTTTTGATCTGCTTCGACACACACCCATAACGTTTTTGATCTGCTTCGACACACACCCATCGCGTCGACAAGTCGGACAGGGAGCAGATCGGTTCCCTTGGAGCCGGCACTTGCACTACATCGGCAAGCACCTCCATCGACCCATGCAGCCATGCATGCACTTGTATGGCATGCACAAAAACTGCAGGTACGTGCTATATCAGGACTCAGGTTTGGTTTGGATTCGGCTAGCTTGAAGCCTTCAACGATGCAACTCCGAGGACCCGGTCTACATCATCCCGACGCACGGCGACTCCGTGGGCACTCGATCACGGGAGGGCATGCAGCTGGGCCTCATCAGCATCAGCTGTCTTCATCGACTTCGGACACATGCGCAGATCCCAGATCGATTCCAGCCGGTGCACATGATGGCCATCGCCGAAGCCGCGGCCTCGCCAAGGGACTCCACGCTGCAGCGCCAACCAGCTAGTTGTCCGCGTACGTCCACGAGCCGCTGCATCGAGCGATCTGCACCAACCCTGCGCCGCATCATCAAGCTGTACGACTACGTCGGGCTACAAGCCAATATACTTCGTCGAGCACGTCTACAAAAAGCGATCTCAACATGCACCATCCACACGCCAGGCGGGTGTGGAACGAGATGCAATCTTGATCGACTTCTCTGGCACGACACGGCGTTGACACTTGGTCGCCGCGAGGGACGCCTTCAAGCGACACATTATCGTCGACACGCTGCTGTGACGCCATCGCCGACACTTCATCGCCAAGGTCTTCATCAACGTCGTTTTCACCAACATCTTCATCAACACACCGCCGCCACCTTATCCACAAGATGGACACCTAGCGTCCTCTGACAGAATTTTCTGCAAGACGCGACCACGACGACGGCAACGACCGCGTCACGACGATGGCATCGACCGCGTCATCCACGACGGCACGACTGCATCGACACGGCGTCACTACAGTGACGACCCTACACGGTCACATGGTTCTGGCAAAACCGATGTGTGCTCGATGGGCTTCCTTCGGTCTTGGCAAAACCGGTGGACTCATCGCCGACGGCACCCTCTGACATCCGCAAGGTGCATCGTCCACGTCTACAGCTCCGTCATAGTGCATTTTTTTGCGCCTCCGGTTTTGTGCGGCTTCATCATCCACGACGACCACACCATCGACCACGACTACCTCGACCACGTCTACATCACCATGATCGGCTGCCTCGACATTAATGGCTATGTCTACAGCAACTCATCGGCAACAACTCCAGTCAACAACGTCCGCCTCGTCACTTGCGTCCACGACGCTCCCGCTGTGACTGCGGGAGGGAATAGAGGAGAAGGCAGGAAGGCACCAGAAGGGGACGCAGTCACCGCCCTAACTGCTGACCCATCAGAGACACAGTTGATGATGGCGCAACGGAGAAGACGACAAAAGAGCAAGACTTCAAATTCAGTCGTAATCGTCCGGTTCACTCCCGCTACGACTGAGGGGGAATGTTAGAAGTATATTTACGTTTAAGATAGAGACACGAGATAGAGATAGGATAGGTTTAACTTGTCCTCTACTCCAAGTCTCTCTCCCTCTATTGTACCTCTATATATACCCACACCTGGGTCAGATCAATACAACAACACAAATATTATCATCTCATATTTTCCACAGAAACTATCGATCTAGAGGGGAATGTTTTAACTATTTAACTACTCAATAAAAATGTGAACACTTGTGTGCATACTGAATTGTAGTGTACGCTAGCTTGGTTGATTCATATCAGGGAGGCTCCAAATCAATCACAAGTCTCTGAGTAGGTAGAAGAAGGACGCAAGGGATGCAAACCCGCCAGCCGACACAGCTACAGCCTCCCTCCGAAGAAATCATTGCAGAGGAAGAAGAAATCGGCAGCAGAAGGTTCGACCCTGACGAAGAAGCAGCCAAGCAGGCACCAAACACGCAGCCGAAGAGATCCACACCCCCTGCCCACTAAAGAGATCGACGACACCATGCCTTCTCAGAGCAGGAACCATCGCGCCACTTGCTTTCTCTGAAAGGGAACCAGCATCGGTACTCGCCTCACCCAAATCAGAAGAGGAAAAGAAACCATCGCCACCCTAGCAGTTAAAGAAAATGAAGAACGCCACATGCAGAAGATTCACCCCTGGCAGCGACACCACATGGCACACGTCGGAGCCGCCGCCGGAGAGCCAGACGAAGAAGATCACAAAGACGAAGCTGATCTGTGTCACCAGAGCCTCAACATCGGCCTCACATGTGTCGGCCTCCACGGGATCCTGCGCTGGTGGCGAGGTATTGGTCGTTCTCGCCTCCTTGAGTTGTCACCATTGCTCGCCTCCTTAGCGGCTGTCTGCTGGTGCGCCAGATGCCCGAGTCCCAGGGAAGCCGACGGCGAACGCCCAAGGCCCTCCCCCCAACGGAACAATACTGATGAATGCGATAAGGGTGAGCCGCTAGACACCTCTCGTCCGCCCCAGCTATCCACCTCGAACCGACGAAAAACATCAAACCGACTAAGATACGTGTCTACAGTCCACATACAGCCAATGCATGCAATACAGAAACATGGACTCAACTGCCATCCGAACTTGTTCACACCATGTCAAACATTGACCCACACAGCTTTCAGACCACCGATTCACCAGAAGCCTCACAATCTTGGGAGCATAGTAATTGTACTGATACCCAAGTAACCCAACTCGTCGTCCTCGCTTGTGCCGAGCTGGGCGACGCAGCCGCCACCAACCGGGCCTATCAGTCTGGTCATAGTGGGGAGTAATTTAGACTACTAACATATGCATAGGAAAATATGAAGAAGAACCTGGGTACCAGCGCACCCTATATGCAAAAATAAATTAGTAATTCAAAAAAGTTCAAAAAATTCCAAATCTATTTTGGTATTAAACATGAGCAAGTATTGTAGTCGTATAAAAAGATTAGTCAGAGTATGACTTTCGTTGCATCCTGGGTCGAAGATTCGGCAAAAAAGCTATATACAAGTATTATACGCGCTATATTGTCGTCATAAACTTGTCTTTTTTGCCGTGAAGTCAATATGAATCATTTCTTGTCCAAACTTTTTATATGAATATAATACCAGATCATGTTTGATTCCAAAAAAGATTTGAAATTTTTTGAAGTTTTTTTGGATTACTATTTTTTTTCCGCATATAGGGTGCGCAGGTACCCGAGAGCACCAAGTTCGCGTTCCATATGCATGTTACTAGTCTATGTTACCACCTTTATAGTAGGGAGTAACATGTATGTGGTATCATGCAAGCCATCTCATTTTGCCTTGGGATGTGTTATGTTACAGTAACATATTATGTTACTTCAACAATCTCTCTCCTCATTAAATACATTGCCATATAAGCAAACTTTTCTTGGGACGTGTCATGTTACATGCTATGTTACTCCCACTATGACCAGCCTCACCTCATCCAGTACGACCTCGCTAGCGCCCCGCTCGGCTCGGCTCCCGCGCCACCGCGCCGCGGCCTTCCCGCCCTTCCTGGGGCCGACCTCCTCCGCTAAATTACCCTAGCCCAGCATCTCTCCCACCATGTCCCTGCCTACCGCGCTCAACCACCGCTCCGTGGCCTTCCTGCCCTTCCCGAGGCAGAAGAGATTTGGGCGTCAGTTGGAGAAGATCGAGGCCGTGGCGTGTGGCTTATCAAGACTGCGGGGCGGGCTCGCCATTATCCCCTAAAGCCTTGGACAGTTATTGCATGCTGATTTTTCTCTCGTTTCCTCTCTTAGCACGATCCGCATGCACGATGGTAGAGTTTTCGTCCGCCTCGTTAAATTGCTAAACGTGCTTTCGATGATAGTTAGTTGCTATCTGGACCGTTTGAATGAATGAATAGGACTAATCGTGAGGCTCTAATTGCTCTGTGTTGTTGTGTGTACTCCCTCCGTCCCAAAATTCTTGTCTTAGATTTGTCCAAATACGGATGTATCAAGTCATGTTTTAGTATTAGATACATCCGTATTTGGACAAATCTAAGACAAGAATTTTGGGACAGAGGGAGTACATTAGACGGGGTGTTATTAGGAAAGATAATGTTCGCTTGTTTAATAGTACATTATAGATTTGTACGTAGTACGTAAATTATAATTACAGTAATAAAAATAACATTTAAATATTCATGTGGTATAAATATGTTACAAACAAATGAAATAACCTACATTTAAAATTGTTCATGTATTTTGTTAACAATATTCACATGGTTAAAATTGAACCTCAACATAGTGGAAATACAAATATTCACCACAGAACCAAGGGACAGTAAGATCAGAATAATGAACTAGACTGTATATATCATCTCCACTACTATTAAACAATCAAACAAGAATTTTTTTACGTGCACCCCGCAATAAATCCCACAACACCGCACGAACCAATCAACACCACACGATTAGGCCTATAAATTTTAATCTAACAGCCATCATTTATCTAATAGCAGGATGGTGTGGATTTAGCAATTTTCAATGACTGACCATACTCCACCAGTAGAGGAGTATTCGTTGGCCTATGGATGCCGCAGCCCACAATCCGCTCCAAAATTCATGGCGCAAATTTCAAGAGGTTTAGTTTTTCCTTCCCACGCATTATGGAGATTAACCGTTGACGCTGCATGCAAGGAAATCATTAAAAGCTTGAGACGTTGATGGAGCTATGCATGCAGCCCTTCCATCCAAAAATCTCGCAGATTAATTTCGGAGCCCGACGCCGCCTGCTTCCACCTGGGCAGAGGCCGTTCCGGTCATAGGCAATCCCCTCGGCGTCGCAGGCAAGCTGCCGCACCAATCCCTAGCATGCCTCGCCGAATGGTACGTCCGGCTGGGCACGGTGGTCGTGATCATCGCCTCCTCCGTGGCCATGGCCTGGGAGGTCCTCCAGAGGCACAATGCCGTCCTGTCCTGCCGCAACCCACCGGACGCATGGCACGACATAGGGCACGCCACCAACTCCGTTTTCCTCCTGACGCCGCGCCGCAACCCGCAAGTGGCGTGCGCTGCGGATGATCGGCGCCGAGCACCTGCAGTCACCCAGGGGCTCGACGGGGATGCGCTGTGACCGCTGCTATGGGACGCCGTCCTCGGCATGCTACGCCACGTGTCGGACCTGGCGGCGTCCGGCGCCACGCGGCATTCGCGTCCATGATGGACCTGCAGTGGCGCGTCATTTTCTCTGCCAGCCTGGACGAGCCGACGTCCCGCGAGTTGCACGGCTTAGCGCGGGAGGCCGTGCCGCACTCCCTCAGGCCCAACGTCTCGGACTTCTTCCCGGCGCTCGCGGCTGCCGACCTCCAGCGCGTCAGGCGCGGTTTTACCACACACTTGGCGCCCTCTATGGCGTGTGCGGCACCTACGACAACAACGCCGGCGCCCTCAACGGCGTTCACCGCGACATGCTCTCCCATGGCACGGCTCGCCCATGCTCTTCATCGACGAGACGATCCCGGCGCGGAGCTTCTTCAAGTCGTGGAAGCCAGTGGCCGTTGCAGGCACCGAGGTGCCGCGCGCCATCCTGGTGGTGCCAGCCCCCTAGGAGACCAAAACCCTGGCCGCCGACGTCATACGCGGCAACAACGACACCATCTACGACTCAACAACTTCCCAAGTCCATGTACCAGGTTCTTGAGTCTGTCCGTGTGCCCCTCTCGCTTCCATGTACCAAGACCTTTGTGTGGATTCAGTGTTGATTCCAATAGCCAAGATTGCATCATTGCCTGGGTTTGGTTTTGAGTTCTTGATCGCGCTGGGGATTGGATTGGATGGCATAGTACTACAAAGAGGCCCAAATTGGATGGCAGTTGTATTTCTTCATTTTGCTTCAAAAACTTTTTTTTGGTCGATTACTTGTGTTGTGAGAAAAAAAAATTGTTCTGTTGTTCAGGCAAAATGGCTCGTCGTTCCTAATTTGTCTGATTTTTATTGCCCATGGCACTTAGGCCATCTACAACAGAGGCGCCCTCAACGGCGTCCGCCGCGACTTGCTGGACGTCGTGCGCTTTAGTGCCCACCATGCATGACGTCGTCTCAGGAGTGTGCGACGGCACCCTCGACGACATGCGTGGCGGGGCATGACGGCATATGTGTCCAATTCCTGATTCCTTCAGCTATTTATGTTTCCTTCATGGGTGTCTCGCGCGTGCACGATGCCATCATCTAATTCCTTCTCGCAGGGAGTTGTCAGCACTAATGTTGAGTTTTTATCAAGTCATTTCTTTCATATGCGGTGGTTTGAGAGAAGGAACCAAGAGATTGACCTTTTGGTCTTTGCGATATACAGTTTTAGAATAGAGACACAGTGTTGATGTTTTACAAAATGAAAGAACTATGTAGAAATTCCCCCTGATGCTTAATTGGTTACTTATTTCTCTGCTTTTCCATTGTATTCTGATCGGGAAGGTACTCTTGGGCCTATGAGAAGAACATCAACTCTTTAATTGCTGCTATAAGAATAGTGGCAACAGCTTTATACGCAACATGCGCGTCCTAGAGGGCCCTAAAATTTTAAACAGTCAAGCATGGTTCCTTCGGTGCAATATGTAGAAACTGGAATTGTACATGGTAAGCACATGACTTGGATATTCACGTGCAGTTGTATGGCGAGATGAATGCTATTGTCTGATGGGGAACAATGCACTTTACATTGAGGTGGAAGTTATATTTGACTAGTTGATCAAGTTATGTCCACAGCCTCATGTGTTATATACACACATTCATAAGATTTCACTTTGAGGACCAATGGCTTGGACCAGGAAAAAGCTGACATTAGCCGGTTGTCATGGTGAATAGTCTACATTCTATATTCATATGTATTGTAGGCATGTGATTTCCATGATAGTCATATAAATGTATGTGCATGACTATTACAATCTTTGAAACAATTGGTACACATGTTGACATATTAAATGTGAATGTCAAGAGCATCCCTCACTTTGTGCGGGATTTGGTCAAGAGCGTCGTTTGACTCATGGTAATAAATATGTTCATTTGGATTTTGGGTACAAGTCACTGGATATTTTTATATTAGGCCATTGTATTGGTTTTATTATTTTAATACTCTGAATTGCTTGTAAGAGAAAATCGATGATGTATTAGTCCAATATTTATTATTATTTTGAATAAAACATGTTTTCTTTATTCGTGTGTGAAAATAGTGAAAACTATGAAAATTTGCAAAATTCCCATGGTCTTAAAATTAGCCGAGGTTAGGCTAGGATGCATGTGAGTGTCCGAAGTCCGAGACTGCGGGCGAATGCAACTCAAATCTCTTCTGCTTCAATGTTACATAGCTGATTGATATGTGATTTCTTTGCTCATTTGCAACTCTGTGCCGATGATAGACCATTGAAAATCCTTAGTACAACATGTCCGCAAGGCTGACTTTGTGTCTATATCTTTAGACCTTGTCACTTTGACTCCGTATTTGCATGTGATGCTTATTATTTTGTTCCATCAAAGACAGAGTTTGTATTATTTATTTTTTTGTAGTAAAAATACTAAGGAGATGATAAGTAATCATACAATTAGTTTTCCATGTTACTCCAAGTTGACAAGAGAAGTACATGTCATTCCTGATTATTTCGTTGATTATTTTTGTGAGGGTATGGTGTGGTAATAATTGTTTTAGGATGTTGCTATTCATATAAGAGGATACGATTGGTTTTGTCTTGTAATATCTTTCAAATTCAGTAAAATTTCACAATGAAAAATACAATTTTGAATTTGGAGCAATCTTGAGCGAGACAAAAAACAGAAAAAAATGTGTGATCATGTAGTGATAATGTAGATTTGAAAAACTTGTGAAAACTTTTTTAAGGAAGACGTGCGTTGCACATGCATACTAACTAGTGAATAATGAATAGAGAAGTTGTGCACTTCAAACAACGGACAAGAGGTGCACTTGATCAGCAAAGCAGCTAGCACACCATTCCCATTTTTATTTATGTTTACCATTAATCTCCTCCGCATCGCCTTCGCAAAAAGGAAAATCCTCACCATCACACACACGGCCTAATCAAGGTTCTTATTTCAAAAGCACAACATACATGCATGAATGAATTAATAAGTAATGGTGCCTCGCCTTACCGCCTTATCAGCGGAGGTGGGGTTTCGCACTTGACGTTGCGATTAAGCAATTGGTTCCACGTAGAGCAACGTGATCATCTCCTTGATCTCGTGCGAGGAAGTGAAGGCGTCGCCGCGCTTGTACATGTTATTCACCGTTCTCGCGAAGTTGACGACCGTCCGCGGCACGGCCAGCGGCTGCTGCCGCTCCGTCGGCGCGATGCAGTGTCGCACCATGTCTTTCCACGAGTCCTCGACGAGGTCTTTGATCTTCTCGCGGGCGTCCTGCACCATCACGCCGTGCTCTTCCATGTAGCACTGGATCGTAGAGGCGTAGTGGTCCCCGGTTTGCTCACGCTGCAGCAAGACTCAAAGTTAGCTGGATGATCAATAGGCAACCAAGAAGAAGAAATGCATATACAATTACATGAAATTAAATGTGTGAAGAACAAAAGATAGACAAGGACCTGGCTTGATACGATGTCATTGGAGAACCGTACAAACATATCAAAGGTCTTGAAAAGTTGCGGATAGTTCAGAATCCACTCGAACGTGTCTGTTGTAGTTATGCCGCCTACTCCAGCAAATAATGAAGCAGACGCAAGTGTGAAGCCTCCACTGCTCCTCGCTGAAACCCCAAGATGTTCTTCCAGTGTTTTTGGCACATAATTTCCATTACGCCATTTTAGCTCCTCCGTGTACGCTTGAACTAATCGCATCAACTGCAAGGTAGGTTGAGTTGAATACGAACGCTTGTGAATTTAAAAGCCCCATTTTAGAATCTAGCTAGCTGGGTGTGCTGTTATAATCCCTTGTCTTAGAACACAATTGTAAAATTTATGAGCTCTAAGAAATTTTAGCAGAATACTTGCCGCTTCTTTTAGATAGTGCACATGGTGGCTCTTCCCAAGTCCTAGTTCATTCTCAAATGAATGAAATGTCTTCAATAAATATAAGTAGAACCCCTTGATGTATGATGGAAGCAGTTCCGTTGCACTTTCATCCCACCTGCATTGTATAATATATAATATACTTATTAGAATCACTAGCACCAACTTAATCATACTTTGCTAGACATTACAGCTGACTTTTCAAAAGCACTTACTCATCACAGTTATTTCTGCGGTTGTAGCACCATTTTAGAAATTATGTTATTTTAAATTAATTGGTTGTTACACAAATTTTAATGGAGTTATTGAATATTTTCATGACTAATCAGTAAACATTTCACAATGTGGCATGACAACCATGGATCTTATTGCTTATGACAAAAGCATTTCACATGGTAGTGAAATCTGTCTACAAATACGAGCAGTATCCTCGGATCTTGTTGGCCATCTGCTCGCTCGCGTCGCTCCAGGGGGCGGCGCGGACGATCCAGATCTCAGCCGCCGCCGCCCCGCTCCCTCCACCTCCGTCCCCCACCGGGCTAAGCCTGCGTGGCTGACGGCGGCGGCGGGCCTTCATCTCCCCGCGTGGCGGGTGGCGGCGAGGGCCTTTCTTCCCCATGCGACGGGATCTCCAGCTGCTGCAGATCGGCGGCCTTGGACGTCGAGGTGCATGCGGAGGAGAGGGACACCAGGGCGGCGGCCTTAGTCTTCTTCGGCGACCTTGGCGTCTGTTGTGGCCGCGAGGGCGGCACGGCGGCCTGCTGTTGGGAGCCGGTGGGCGACGGCGTGGGGGCCGTCGTTCTGCCTAATAAAGGCGGAGGTCCTAGGGTTCCTCTCAAGCCAAGATGAAGATCTGCTTGATGCTTGTCCTCCTTGATCTGGCCGGAGTGTCAAGTTCCGGAAGGCTCCGCCAGTGAACTCCCATGGGCGCCTCATGCCCGGAGATTGCTGGATCAGATGGGATTCGGTCGTGCGCACCCATGTTTTTTCCAACCATTTGGTTTCTGGAGGGAGCGGCACGAAGCTCTACTACTTGTTGCCATCATGGGACATGTCTTTTTCGTTCCATGATGAAGTCAGAGGCAGAGAATGTCATGGAAGCTGTGATCTGAGGACTAGTAAAGGTGGTTCGAGTCTTTGCGGTGATGAGGAATTTGCTTGGTGTTTCAGGACTCGTACCAACAACATGCAAATGGGGGCGACAACACAGGAGAAGTTCAAGGTTTTACCTTTCAGGGTGAAAATCCAAGGTCTAGCCTTAATTGGTTGTGCCTAGCAATGGCCTTTTTGAAACCTATAATCTATGATCGGGCGACAACGGCGCTTGTGCATTGTTTCCTTCTTGAAGGCGTCGCTTTTGGAGAATTTGGACTTCAGGTGTTGTCTTAGTGGTGTTTGTATTGCTACTTCAAGGACTAGATCACTGTAGCGGGACTTTTCCTTTTTAGCTTCTTCTTATTTATTTTTTGGCTGTGTGCATCCGGAGTGCCAGTAGGGTACTGTGTTGTTGCAGAGGCTGGGTGTAATTGGTATCTTCGCGATATTAATATATTTCTTTTGTCAAAAAAAATACGAGCAGTGATTATTCCATTAATATATACTAGCTAGCTGAATACCTTATAGTTAATTACGATTGGTATATAGTTATTTGTAAAAAAAATACATGTGTGTCTCAAATATTGTTATATTTGGTATACCAAATGATGTATACCAACTTATAGATTCGAGTTTACGAAAAGTTGATAATTACTCGATTTGTAATTGTAGCTTACATCTTGGTCCACCGAAATCCATCTTCTATTATATCAAAGAAATTTAATTATGATGCATGTGCATGTCCTTAAAATGTTTATTGATGCCAAAAACCAGGAAAATTTGTACAGTAATGATAACTTTTAAGCAAGTTAAAACTAACTAGTACTACTTAAGGGACCGTGACCTGTTGATTGCTTCGGCAAGTTGCATGCTCTCTTCGGTGGTACCATATGTGTCAAAGATATCATCTAGTACGGTCATAAATGCTGTCATCTTTGTAAGTATAATCCGTGAGTTATGATATTGAGGTTCATAACATGCTCCATTCATCCAAAAATACATTTCCACTATTCTATCTCTAGAAAATTCTAACTTTGATTCTTCATGGAGCTCCTTCCACCAACTGCAATGGCACACACATAATAAATTTTCAGCTAATACTTTGTGAGAATCAGATGAAAACAAGGAACACTAGGTCCGTGACGACTTGAACCCAGGTGGCTGGGTTGTACATCTAGTTTCCTAATCAACTGAGCTCGGATCACTTCTTTGCAGCCCTAATGAACCTTTTATTTGCAAGGAAAAGAGAGCAAAATATGATTAACTTACAGTGTGATGTTGTTTAGCTCCTCACAATAAAGAAGTTGCAGAAGATTGAAATTCAATTTTGCGAACTCCAGTATGGCTTCATTTTTTGTAGCACCATTATCATAAATATGGATGTAGCTTCTCATTTCTACTATGCGAGCCCTTCGGAAAAGTGGTGCTTCAAGGGCTAGAGATATTTCATTTGCTAGTGGTGATGATTGTTGTAATACACCTTCTAGGTGTCTTGTTGTGAATATTATGGCCTCATCGAGCACCTGCTCTCCATGTGTCCTAAGGTATGCTGCATTATATAAGCTCAGAATACTTCTTGTATTGTCGAACATAAAATTCCCTTCATCGTCTTTGAAACGAAGGAATACATCTGCATGTGGAGTTGGTCTAGAGGTTAATACATATCAAGTATTTCTAATATATATGTTTTTTTTAGAAAAGGATTCTAATATATACATAGTGGATTACAATTTCCATCATACTCATATATTGCCGCAATCCTTGGGTTATATAGTGATATCTACCATGTAAGTTTTATGCACATTTCTGGGGTCCTAGTTTATATGCAGTACTAGTGTTTGTCCACTCGACACTCTATCTAGATTTATGTTTTAAAGATGATTTTTATTTTTAGCTTCCAAGCAAATATAGATAACACAGTTGCGGGTTTTTAGGTCTTTATTACACATCTACATCTCAGATTTGCACCATATTAACTATTTATAATCTATAAATTAACTAATTTTACTACATTTGTTCTCAGAATCAATCGTGGCGTCTGAATGTTCTGATTATTCAAAAAAAGGTGCTTTGATTATCACTGGGTAAGCATATATCTGCTATGCAAGTGAAGGAGTAGTCGAGCAACAAAATAAGAGACAAAATTCGAATGATTGTTACACCTGAAGGAGTCATACCAATTGCATATATGCACTAAAATTGCAAGCAATTTGGCCTTACCAGCTGATACATCATATCCATTCGTCCGTAGAAGATAAAATCGGAGTGAAACTAAATGTAGATCTTCCTCATTGTAATCAGACCTGTAGGCACGGTGGAGCAGCTCGTTGATCTCGTTCTCATAGTAGATGTCCAGCCCGAGCCGTTGTAATGTCATTATAAGATCCAATAATTTTGGTAATTCATGTGTGTTATTTATCATCTTTCTAACTTCTTCTCTCAGCACTTCAGCCTTTCCTTCCATGCATGCACGCTGCAATTTAAGGGTTAATGTTTATGATTAGTGGATCAGTAGACCGATTGGTGGATCGAACATGCCAATTATACCGACATGCATGTGATGAGATTATGGATGGATGGATATCATATTTATTTGGCAAATCCTATATACCTAAGAGAGTGACCCCATTACTTATAATTATCTCAATATGCATGCTATCACATCATCAAAATTATTGTAGATGTTAGATTTACTAGCTAGAGCCACTATTTTCCATCTGATCTAAGCATGATAATCCTGAACATGCATTAGTGGATTTTAAATGGGTTGTAGATCACATTAGATTTAACCATGACATAATCCACTACCTATTTTTCCTAGCCATACAACCACACCACCTCAGTAGGCCATGCCTGCAAGTTCTATGTTATATTTTTGTATATCCATACAACGCTGCCATGCTACATTATTTTTTCATACTACTTTTGTCCTCTCATGGGAACGGTCTATGCATGTGTTGGACTCTTGGAGAATACGTATATAGTTAATTTTTTGTTTATTTTTATTTATAAATGGCACTCTTTTAACTGCGATCTATTTTTTCTCTTTTATAAATGCTTTTGTTATATGCTTGTGTTTTAATGTTTTTAAGATATTCTTAATTTTTTTTGAAAGGGATATTCTTAATTTTCATTCGTTATAGTTCTTTATGTAGCACCTAATAATGCATCTCTTTTATCAAGATTACCACACCAATGCGCGGGATATCATCTAGTTATATATGTTTCTTGATCTTACTTAATAAAAGATATAGCTTAAGCAGGCATGGGCATATACTGAGTAATTGGTGAAATGCGAAAGGATCACTGGATACTTTGCCAGAGTGTGTTTCCGTGTTGTTATTATCTGATTGTAATCATAATATTCTATTCATAAATGATGAAAATCTTGCAAAGGCCGGGATACTCCCCTTTTCGAGAGAGAAAAATGATGAAAATGTTATTGCCTCACAAAAACAAAAAAGAAAAAGGAATACCAAATGCTTTTCTTGTGGTCAGTAAAATTACCTGAGGGGCAGTGGGCGGTTGGTAAGTGAGGAAGAAACCACCCCAGAGGCTAGGGTGGAACGTAGGAGGTGGTACCGGAGCCTTTCGTGCTCGTTCAGTGTTGGAACGAGCAGGCGTTTCTGGCGCCATCTTCTCCATGTCGATCGAGCTAAGCTGTTTTTGCAACTCTCTTAATTCGATCGATGGAATGGATGAACGGGTGGCGACCGATATATGCCTCCTCTTTTTGTTGCGCCGGGTATTTATAGGCCACAATCGATAGGCGTACACGTATCAAACCATGCATGATATATTGACCATGCGTGGAAGTGTAGGACTATGCAGCAGGTAGGTTAGGCGCGTACGTGTAGCTAGTAGTGGATGCCTTGCATTTGTTTATTGACCATGGGCTGCCAAGAAGCACGTGTTCAACTTCCTAGGTGACGGATGAAGAGCACGAAAACTTCAGCATTACGAATGCACTGTGCATCCGCTAAACTTGTATGCATCAGTAAGCAATGATGACAAGTACTTCCTCTGTAAAAAAAATATAAAAGCGTTTAAATCATTGGAAGTACTAGCGTTCATGCCGGTTTAGACATGTCGAATGCGACTTTCTCCGTTTTTAAATATAAATCCTTTTAGAGATTTCAATATAAATTATATACGAATGTATGTACACAAATATTAAAATGTACATTCAGTCATTTTTCTTCATATGTAGTCTGTATTGAAATCTTTAAAATATCTTATATTTAGAAACAAAGATAGTTTATTTTTGGTAAATCATGTCGAACGCTATAATTTTTTCAATAGTAAAGGTACTTTCTTGCATGAACCGACGCAGACGTGAAGGGTTTTTCCTCCTTTTTATTAAAAAAGATATAGTAGCAGTTTACTCCCCTGAAAATTATATTAATCATTTGTTTTCCTTTTTGCGAACGGTAAAAAAATAGACAACGCTAACGCCCACACGTGTGATGAGAGGCGAAGGCCTATAACACATAGACTGCGCCACGTCATCGCATGCATGCATATGGAAATCTTTTTGGATTTTCAGTTTTTTAAATGTTTAATCTCTTAAAAGAAAAATCCGATTGAAAATCCGTTTTCACCATTAAATCCCTCGCGACGAGATCTTCGAAACTAAATTTCATATCAATATATTTTGACGATTTTTTTGGGGTTAAAAGTTGCCATGTCTATTGCATATGAATTGCCATGATGTTTACATTGAAGTTGACATGATATTTTTCAACTATTTTCTTCTATATTTAAAAGTAAATTTTGACACATTATAAAACGGGAATTAAGAAAGTAAAGTTGCCATGAACCATAAACTAAAATTGCCATGATACATGCACTTAAAATTGCCGTGATTCATACAAAAAATAATTTTCATGGTCAAAGTACAGAAATTGTCATCACCAAAAAACTAAAATTGTCATGCTCAACAAACTAAAATTGCCACATGACAACTTTAGTTTAAGCACTATGCCAACCACAATGTAAGCATCATGGCAATTTTTGGGCAAATTTTTTTTTCGTCGAAGCATATCAACATGGGATCTAGTTTTGAAGATCTCGTCGAGACAGATTTAATGGTGAAAATGAATTTTTAATTCAATTTTTAATTAAGAGATAAAACATTTTTAAGCCAAAAACCAAAAAGATTCCTGTTGATGTCATCTGTTCATACGTGGCAAAATGAGTGATGATGGAGGCGTGTGAGCGATGTGCAAGATGTCACATGTGTGAGCATTAGTTTTTTCAAAAAAAAAATTGCCTGAGCTTTGTCATTACAATCCTGGTGACACAACACATCAATCTCAGCAGGAACGAATCGGAGCCAAACACCTGTTCTAGGCGGAGAACGCCCCATCTAGGCTAGAGCATCAATAAACATCCGGTAGCCACCGTGATACTGCCACATCCCTCGATCCACCGTCCAATGGCTCTCCATCATCCAACGGCTGGCTGTTAAATCCAATTAGCAGTGTACCTCGTCGTGAAGCATCAAGCATTATCGCAAAAGCTACGCCTACTTCTTTTGTCTAGGTTTATTAATCTCTTCATATTTTGTGTCAAATTTTAATTGTAGATTTGACTGACAAAATATAATTTGTATGTCACAAAATTTATATTGATGGATTTATATTTGAAAGAGGTTCTCAGTGGTACTATTTTGTGATATATAATTTATTTTTTCTATACCAATATAAAAAAACCCAAAAGGACATATCTAACAAATTTCGACCAACAAACCAGGTGAATCGAACGACCCAGGCTGCTCTGATGCTGAGCGCTCTACACATTTAGCGAGTGGTTAATATGTCAAATTTCAATTCCAATGCTAATCACATGATCAACACGGAAATAATATCCTACCTAATATTAGCGTGCAATTAATATACTGCCCAATACCAACGTGCATTGCACGTACGAATTTACAAGTTATAGTTAAATCAAAGATCAAAATTTCACCCAAAATATAAGGGGAGTTACCCCCGCGCCGCCCCCTCAAGCAGGGCGACCGGGGCGGCCCTCCCTCCCCTCGTAGCCTAGCCCCCGCCTTCCAGTCCTCCTCCCGCCACTGCCGCCGTGGCCGGGCGTTGCTCGCGCGGCGCTGTGGCGAGGCTGGCGGTGGCGGCCCCCTTCTTCCTCCCCTCGCGATTCCCTGGCTCGGGCGGTGGTCTCCGGCGATGGTGCACCTCGGCGGGTGGTGCCCCAGTGTAGATCGGTCGCAAACATGGCGGCGGTGGCGGCTGGCGGCAGGGGTTGGCCGGCGGAGCCCTGCAGGCCCAGATCTGGGCCCTTTTAGGCCCGATCTGGGTCAGGGTGGGTTGGTCTGGTCTCCGACGGGTCACCTTCGGCTGGGCTGGCAAGACACGGACGTTGGGAACAATGGCTACTATACTGCGTCGGCTGCAGCGTGGTTGCCGGGGCTTAATTAGTGGGCCCGATCTGGGCCCGGCTGGGCAGTTAGTCTGGCGTGCTCCTGCTCCTGTGTCCAGTCTGCTACTGCTTGTGCCAGTGGAGGTTGTCCTCTCCCACGTGGCTGCGGTACTACCGGACCCTATCGTCGGTGGCCTCGTTTGGTTCGGTCGGCCTCGCAACATCTGCGGTGGAGACATGAGGGTGGTGTCCTTGTGACTGTGGTGGTGCATGTTGGTGGACGGTTGGCATAGTGAAGCCGTTGGTTGGTCCTGGGTTGTGGGTGTGAGGGGTAGGGACAAATCGCTCTCGGGTCTAGCCGACACCGACATGGTGATGCCTGCGGGCGCCACCACCCTTCTTGAAGGGTGTCGGGAGTACCTCTCCTACGCTTCCCTCCGTGTACCGGGAGAAATCCTAGATTCGTCTGGGCAGCAGCGTCGTAGTCGTCGCAGTCCTTCTTGAAGATGTTGCTTGGTACGCGTCAACTCAGTGACATTGGAGCATGGTGGATGTATCTGGTGGGCGCAACGGTTGCGGAATACTGCAGCTTTCGTTGATCCGGTGCTGCTGCCATTTCTTTCTCTTGTTTTTCTCTTGCTTTTCTTTTGGGCGTGATTGTGATGTTTGCCCCAGCGTTGGACTTCTTGTTGTATCGGGTGGTTGCTATAGTAATATAGCGGGGCGAAAGCCTATTTCGATCGAGTAATAAACAAGAAGGGAGGTAGTACCAACCATAGCAGTTCATGCAAATAGATGCACAGCAGGAGCAATAGTTGTATGGAGGCCGTGCATCCATGGCATGCATACTTGTGTCCCTCCGTCCTCTCTCTCCCTCTCTCTTGCTCTCTGTAAAATGAGAAGAAATGGAGAAGAAGAAAAGAAGAGGAAAAAGAAATAAATTTGGGAAGCAGTGAGGAAAAAAGATGAAGAAATAGAAGAAAAAGAAGATTTTATGGCAGGAAGAAAAAGAAGAAGAAAAGGAAGATTTCTCAAGCTTTTGCTTTAACTTAATTTTAAGAGTAGCCAGTCAACTCGTCGCAACACGCCACGCAAAGACGCGTACCTTTGGAGGAGCAGAGCACCCCCACCCCCGCACCCCCACCCCCGCACCCCCACTGCTTTCCTGATGACACGAGTGTTGTCCGTTGGTTCATATAGTGCCCAATTTAATATATGTGGAATCAACGGTATTGGTGCATTCATCTAAATTTGGCCATGCACCTTACTCTCTCCATTACAAAATATAGTGTGTATGTTGACAATATAAATATGAGTTCTATCGAGGACCACGTATACGAACCTTGTTCCCTGATGCTTCTAGTGATTCCACCGCCATCGCGGCGCTTCCCGGCTAACACCACCCACCCCCACCCCCCGACCCTCCGCGCGCGCGCGCACACACACACACACAACTAATCATCCTCGCCCCTCGGTGCCTTTTCCGTCGTGAGAAGTCTATCCTCAGATCCTCCTGCCTTGTCATTGCCTAGCCTAGAGATCCTGGACCCTGAGCTAGATCTGGATGCCCCTTCCACCTCGTCCGTCTGCCACACTTCGCCCTCTTCGGATGGGTGCATCCCAGACTCTATGGTGGCCTCCGGTAACGACTACATCGCCATATATGCGCCTGCGCCGCATGTGAACTTGCATTACCTCTGCCATGACTACATTCGCTAGTGGTTGTGCCTGATACAAACATTCAAGTGGGTAGCCTTCAAGCCGTGCATGCACCTGTACCTCCTTCTAAAACCATGTCACGCGTTGGGAGATGGTGGGCTCGAGGCGTGATTACCTTTGATCTAGTTTCAGATGTAGATAGTTTTCTTTTTTCCCTCGCGGTGACCTTAGTTTATCGAACCTACGGAAGATTTGCTATCATTTCTGTAAGCGTTTGTTAACCAATAGTTCCAGCTCTCCGAATAGACATCAATATTGTCTGGTGTGGGCTTCTGAATATTTATATCAATGTCATTTATCCAAGATAGAGATAGCTTTTCTTAAGCTAGACTTTGAAAAGTCATTTGACATGATTTAGCCTCACATTATCCTAGAAACTCTTGCAACTAGAGGTTTTGGTAAAAGGTGGCTGAACTGGTTCAATATGATCTTTGGCTTTGGCACTGCTAAAGTTCTCCTTAATGACATTCTTGGTAAACAATTCCATTGTGGAAGAGAAGTCGAGCATGAGGATCCTCTCTCACCTCTTATTTTTGACCTTGCTAATTGATTTATTGCATGCCATCCTAAATGAAGCTATGCAAACACATTTGATTCAAGCTCCTTTGGCAATCAACTCTTGCCCATGCCTATCATCCAACATCCAGATGACACAATTCTTGTTATGCCTACTGCTCAAGGTCAATTGTTGGAAGTTAAAAATCAGCTTCTCCATTATGCTGGTTAGACTAGATTAAAAAATTGTAATGGTACTTATGAATGTTCATTAAGACATATTGCGGAGATTGGTTAGTGCTTTGGGTTGTCAACAAGGAACTTTTTCCTTCACCTATCTAGGGCTAACCTTAAACACTTGCAGACCAAAAGTGGGTTGTTTTACTCCAATGTGCCATATAATAGAAAAAAGACTAGTGGTATTCCCTACAATGCTCTCCTATGATGGCAGTGTTGGAAATATGCACTAGAGGCAATAATATTGTATTAGTATATTTCCGTTTTCATAATTAAAGAGTTTATATTCTATGATATAACTGTTATGATCCTGGAGTATGTGATTTAGTGGAAAACTCATATGCACGTGTGGAATGATAAACAGTAAATATTAGGTTCCTGGTCTTTCATCTAATACTAGCTCAAGTGTTCTTGGTGATCACGCTTTCCGGATCTTAGGATATCATTAAGTGTAACGATAGTCCTAAAACAACATTGAGAGTATGACATTAGGAGAACAGTCATATTGAATCAACCCAAACTTGTTTGTTATACTTTGAGATAATATTGTCTAAAATCAATTGTTATAACACAATTTGTCAACATGCGTTTTAGTTCCTTAGACCAGGAGAGTATTGTAGTCACTTCTTACCGTACGGTGGACTTTTGGGTTGCTCCAACGTCATCTGTAACACGGTGATTGTAACGACAACTTATAGGTTCATCAGAAAGTTTGACAAGAGACTAGATAGCTCAAGAGTGGAATTTTCTCCTCCGTCGATGGAGAGATATTCTTAGGGCCCTCTCGGTGTGACGGCATGTATCATCATCTGGCCAGACACAGGTGACTATGTCATGGGGATGCCATAACTTTTCAACGAGAAAGAAGAATAAAATTGATAACAAGGAGAACGGTATAACGAACATGTGTAAGACTCAAGAGGATACCGATTCATCTCACCTCTGGTTTTGTAAAATACCATGAATTAAAGGGAATATCACATGATAACCAAAGGTTCACTCAAATGTCATTCGTGTACTCATAAGGATCAATATGGACTGATACGTCTCCAATGTATCTACAATTTTTGATTGTTCCATGCTATTATAGTACCAATCTTGGATGTTTTATATACGTTTACAAGCAATTATATATCATTTTTGGGACTAACCTATTAACTTAGTGCCCGGTGCCAGTTGCTGTTTTTGCATGTTTTTGGTTTTTCAGAATATCAGTACGAACGGAATCCAAATGCCACGAAACATTTTGGAGATTTTTTCTGGACATAAGACACCCTAGAAGCTTCGGGAAGGGATGAGAAGATGGAGCAGTGGCCCACGAGGCACCAGGGTGCACCCTGTTGGCTTGTGGGGCCCACATGGCTCTATTTGACCTAACTCTGCCTCTATAAATTCTCTAAAATTTTGAAACCAATAGAGAGCCAACCAAAATACTTCTTCTGTTGCGCAAGTTCTAGAACCACGAGATCCCATCTACATGCCTTTACAGCACTCTACCGGAGGGGGATTCAATCACGGAGGGGCTCTACATCAACCTTACCGCCCTTCCGATCTTGCGTGAGTAGTTTACCACAGACCTACGAGTCCATAGTTAGTAGCTAGATGGATCTCTCTCTCTCTCTCTCCCTCTCTCTCTCTCTCTCTTGATCTTGATCTTGATCTTCAATACAATGTTCTCCTTGATGTTCTTGGAGTTCTATCCGATGTAATGACTTTTTGCGGCGTGTTTGTTTGGATCCGATGAATTCTGAGTTTATAATTAGATTTATCCATGAATATTATTTGAGTTTTCTCTGAACTCTTTTATGCATGATTGCTATAGCTTCATATTTCTCTCCAATCTATTGATTTGGTTTAGCCAACTAGATTGATTTTTCTTGCAATGGGAGAGGTGTTTTGTGATGGGTTTGATCTTGCCCTGCTCAATTCTAGTGACAGAAAGGGACATGGCACATATTTGTATCGTTGCCATTAAGGATGAAAAGATGGGGTCTTATTCATGCGTGAGTTTATGTTGTCTACATCACGTCATCTTCTTAAGGCGTTACTCCGTTCTTTATGAACTTACTACTCTAGATGCATGCTAGATAGCAGTTGAAGTGTCGAGTAACAGAGTAGATGTAGAATCGTTTTGGTCTACTTGTCTTGGACGTGATGCCTATATACATGATCATTGCCTTTTATATCGTCATGATTATTTGCTTTTCTATCAATTGCCCAATAGTAATTTTTTTACCATCGTATGCTATTTTCAAGAGAGATGCCTCTAGTGAAAACCCCCGGGTCTACTTTTATCATATATAAAATCCTAAAAATAGCTTGCTGCAATTTTACTTTATTTATTTTATTTTGTATTTTTGTTCAATCTATCTATCAAACACCATACAATTTAATCTTGCACGTAACCGTTGAGGGATTGACAACACCTTGTTCGCCCTCGGTTGCAAGGATTTGTTGTTTGTGTGCATGTGGTGCTAATGAGGTGTTCTGCGGTTCTCCTACTAGATTGATAACCTTGGTTCTTAACTGAGGGTGATACTTATTTCTACTATACTACATCATCCTCTCCTCTTCAGGGAAATCCCAACGCAGTTCGCAAGTAGCAGGAAGAATTTTGAGCGCCATTTCCGGGGAGACATCATCAACATCTATAAGTACCTACGCATAAATTTTCATATCCTTGTATTTAAATTATTTGCTATTTTCCTCTCTTTTTCATTTCCCCCACTTCTAAAAAGTTTTACAAAAATACAAATATTTTCCGTTTGCCTTTTTTCTGTTTGCTTCTTTGTTTGCTTGTCGCTTGTTTGTAACTGCTATCATGGGTGATTTTGGCTTGGTAGAAAGTGAAGATGGTAAAACTCCTAAAATTGAAATTTCTACCAATATTGATGCTAAAACTCTTGTGATGGGACAAGGGATGTTGGGAAACATTGCATGGAAAAACAACAAAAATCTGCGCACATGCAAGATCTATCCATGGAGATGTGAAAGCACAAGTGCTCCCTAGGGGATTTTGGTAATTAATGGCTACATATCTCTTCTTGGACTAATACCTTTATCTAGTACATTTTAGATGAGTTCAACATTGGAGTGGCATGGACAAGAGGATGTGGAACCCCTTCAAGATGCTAAGGACACATATTGGCAAAAGCTCAAGACTCTTCTTTTTCATTTTAGTGATCCAAGATCACATTGAGTCCATAGCAAAGCCAATACTATTAAAAGGTGATGAGGTGTTGCTTAATGGCTTGCTTGCTCAAAGTGCTTAGTGATATGCTCCAAAGCCCTCAACCACTTTCTCATTCCACATATGTCCTAAACCTAAAGTCAAACTCGACCCCACCGATTTGATCTATCTGGCGCCACCAAGTTCACTTGACATAGCCACTGCCAGTAACCCTAACCAGTTCGGTCGCACCAATGGGATCTCGGTCTCACTGAGATGGGCTTGCAAACTCTCTGTTACCTGTTGCAATTATTTCAGTCTCACCTAGATATGCAATCGGTCTCACCAAGTTTGCTTGACCAACTCTCTATTTGCTCATTACCAAAATCGGTCTCACCGAGTTTGTGTAATAGGTCAAACCGAGTTGAGGTTTGACCCTAACCCTAGGACATCGGTCCCACCGAGTTGATCATGTCAGTCCCACGAAAAGCCTAACATTCACATTTTTAACCATATTGGTCTGACCGAGTTTCACTATTCGGTCCCACCGAGTTTGGTAAATTTTGTGTAACGGTTAGATTTTGTGTGGAGGCTATATATACCCATCCACCCATTCTCCATTCTTGGAGAGAGACATCAGAACGTGCCTACACTTCCAGCATTCATTTTCTGAGAGAAATCCACCTACTCATGTGTTGAGACCAAGATATTCCAATCCAACCACAAGAATCTTGATCTCCAGCCTCCCCAAGTTGCTTTCCACTCAAATCATCTTTCCACCATATCCAAATCTATGAGAGAGAGTTTAGTGTTGCGGAGACTATCATTTGAAGCACAAGAGCAAGGATTTCATCATCAACACACCATCTATTACCTATTGGAGAGTGGTGTCTCCTAGATTGGTTAGGTGTCACTTGGGAGCCTCCGTCAGGATTGTGGAGTTGAACGAAGGAGTTTGTAAGGGCAAGGAGATCGCCTACTTCCTGAATTTCTACCCAAGTGAGGCAAGTCCTTCATGGGTGATGGCCATGATAGGATAGACAAGGTTGCTTCTTCATGGACCCTTCGTGGGTGGAGCCCTCTGTGGACTCGCGCAACCGTTACCCTTCGTGGGTTGAAGTCTCCATCAACGTGGATGTACGATAGCACCACCTATCGGAACCACGCCAAAAATCTCCGTGTCTCTAATTGCGTTTGCACACTCCAATCCCATCCCTTTACTTTCTTAAAAGTTGCATGCTTTACTCTCCGCAACTCATATAATCTTGTCATGCTTGCTTGAAATGTATTGTAAATGTTTAAACTTATGCTAAAAGTCCACCTTAACTTAAAGAACTTAAAAACTGCCACTTTTCTTTATTGAGGGTCTAATCACACCCCCCCTCTAGACACCTCTTCTCGATCCTTTCGATTGCTATCAGAGCTTTGGTCTCCATTGCTATGGTTTAATCTCCATTGGAGGGGGATGGATGAGTCTACGTTGGGGAGTCTTAGACATAGAGTGCTGATACTTGATGGAGAGTTCTTTAATGCTTGGAAAAATGAGATGCTTCAGATTTTCAATGAATATCACTTGAACAACTACATTACTACCCCTTGTGTACCCCTTGTTGACCCCTTGCATCCTACCCCTGATGAGTCTCTTGATATGATTTGCAATCTTAGAACTGTCAATCTTATCACTAGAGGTTTGCCTAGAAGTTTGACAACATGCTTGCCTACTCTTGATTGTGCTTACAGCATATGGAGATTTCTTGAGGAACGATTTCCAAACTATTCCTTGCTAGGTCTAGATGTGATTCTTCATAAGTCAATTGCCTTAAGTAAGATAAATTCCAATGATCCTAAGTTTGGTGATTGCCTATTTGAGCTTCGTGACCTTATGCGTGCTAAAGGAGATGTTGAAATCATTAGCAACATCATTTCTGAAGTCATTAGAATTCATAAAGATGAACATTGTCATGATCATATATCTAATGAATCATTCTCTCTAGGAAATGATCAATCACAAGACGGTGTTGAACATGGATACTATGATGAGGATGATGATAGTGACTATGATCTTGCTGAGTGAGACACTTTGGTCTTATGGCCAATCTTCGCAGCTACATGGCTGGAGGAAAGGAATAGGTCCTTGATAGTGGATGTACCAATCACATGACCGGAGACAAGGATATGTTTCGTGAGCTTGCTGAAAACAACGACCCTCGAAAGTATGTCACTTTTGGAGATAACTCAAAGGGTAAGGTGGTTGGCCTTGGTAAGGTGGCCGTTGGTGTCAAAACCGGCGGATCTCGGGTAGGGGGTCCCGAACTGTGCGTCTAGGCGGATGGTAACAGGAGACAAGGGACATGATGTTTTTACCCAGGTTCGGGCCCTCTCGATGGAGGTAAAACCCTACTCCTGCTTGATTGATATTGATGATATGGGTAGTACAAGAATCGATCTACCATGAGATCAAGGAGGCTAAACCCTAGAAGCTAGCCTATGGTATGATTGTTGTAATGGTTGTTCGCCCTACGGACTAAAACCCTCCGGTTTATATAGACACCGGCGAGGGCTAGGGTTACACAGAGTCGGTTACAATGGTAGGAGATCTACATATCCGTATCGCCAAGCTTGCCTTCCACGCCAAGTAAAGTCCCATCCGGACACGGGACGAAGTCTTCAATCTTGTATCTTCATAGTCTTGGAGTCCGGCCGATGATGATATTCCGGCTATCCGGACACCCCCTAGTCCAGGACTCCCTCAGTAGCCCCTGAACCAGGCTTCAATGACGATGAGTCCGGCGCGCATATTGTTCGGCATTGCAAGGCGGGTTCCTCCTCCGAATAATTCATAGAAGATTGTGAACACCAGGATACTGTACGGCTCTGCAAAATAAATTCCACATTCCACCGTAGAGAGAATAATATGCACACAAGTTCGATCTGCTGACGTATTTTGAGGCATGATGTCATGCCACCACCAAGCCTTCATTTTTTATTATACCACCTCAGCGCGTTTAGCGAAGCGGTTTCCTTGGCACGTCTTGTCGAAGCAGAGATCGTGTTCCCCTTATTCCGGGATTCCCATCAATACGAACGTGGGTAACCCAACCGCGCCATTGATGGTGGCGCTTGGGAGATAAGCGAGTTTTACCAGGCCGGTGGGGACGCATAGTCTTCGTCCTCCCATATATAAGGGGATAAGGATCCACATTTTCTTACCTACGCCTTCTTCCTCCTTTGCTTATCCATCTCCGCGCACTCGAGCTCCAGTGCCCAAGCTCGCACATCTCGCCTCAACCTTCTCTAGCCATGTCCGGAGCGGGAGGCAAGTGGATGGCCTCCATCGTTACGGAGGGGCACATCGAAAAACTGCGCGGCGCATGGTACCTGTCCAGCGACATCGCGCACCGGCTGCCCGACAAGGGGCAGCTCATCCCCACCCCCAGGCCCCATGAGAGGGTCGTATTCCTTCCCCACTTCCTCCGCGGACTGGGCTTCCCACTTCATCCCTTCGTCCGGGGGCTCATGTACTACTACAGCCTGGACTTCCACGATCTGGCGCCAAACTTTATCCTCAACATCTCGGTGTCTATCGCCGTGTGCGAGGCCTTCCTCTGCATCTAGCCCCACTTTGGCTTGTGGCTAAAAACCTTCAATGTCAAGCCGAAGGTAGTGAAGGGCGTCCAAGCAGAGTGCGGAGGCGCCATGGTGGGCAAAATGCCCAACATCCTTTGGCTCGAGGGCGCCTTCGTGGAAACCATCAAAGGGTGGCAATCGGGGTGGTTCTATATCACCGAGCCGCGGGACCCTAAATGGGCAGCGGCCCCGAGTTCAGATCTGGTACCCCCATGCAGCTCACCTCCTGGAAAGAGAAGGGCTTGCTATGGGGCAGTTCGGAGGAGCTGACCGGACTCCAGTCCTGTCTCCAGACCCCGGTGAACAAGAAGCTCAAGCTTGTCAACGTGATCCAGGTCATGCTCATCCGTTGGATTCTCCCCTGCCAACAACGGGCCTTTAACCTGTGGGAGTTTGATCCGGCACAGCACCGGACCCTTAGCAGGCTCTTCGACACAACGCACGAAGCTGCTTGGAGGGTGCTGTTCAAGGGGGGAGAAGCCCCCGCATCCGCAACTGAAGATCACGGATTCAGCACGAAACGCCCGACCGGTGCGGTAAGATATGTTATCCTTTATGGGATATTTCTTTCTTTCATAGTTTGACTCTATCGTGGGATCTAAACTTCCCAGTGCCTTTAACAGGACCGGCAGAGGATGTCCGTACAGGTTAACTGTCCGGCTCCCCTCCCCGAAGACCCAGCGGATGCCCGTTTAACGGGGCTGCTAGTCCCGGCACTTTATGTGGTGCCGGAGAAGAAGGCCAAGAAGAAGGCCACGGGAGCCCGAAGGAGTTCCCGGCGCCAGGTGGTATCGGACTCATCGTCCGATGGCTCCGAGGCGGATTCCTCCCCCGAAGACGAGGAGGATAAAGAGGACTCTCCCCAGGAGGGGGGGAGAGGAAGAGGAAGGCTTCCCCAATGGGGGAGGCCGAAGGGTCCAAGAGGGGAAGGACCCTTCTTCCGGACAGCTCCACCAACGCCAACGTTGGCGACGAAGGGTGGCCCTCAAGGGCCAAGCCTCCGGCAAGTTCGTAAGTATCCGGATTCTTGAATGATTTATAATTTCTCTTTTGTGCCACATAGTGTCCTTCTAATGCCGCACACTACTGTAGTCCGGCCGAGGATGATCTTCCCGCTTCATCAAGCGGGTCCTTGGCTCCGTCGGATGTAGATTCCATTCCGACCGCCTCCACCCCTCGCGATGCTGAGGACGCCGAGGTGGGATCCTAGGAGGGGACCCACGAGGAGGGGGAGGCTCCGAAGGTGCCACAGGGCAACCTCCCGGACTTCGTGCCGGACTCTGTGCCGGAACCCGCAGTGGTTCCGGAGTCCGACAGGCGGCCCCTTCGTAAGAAGGGCAAGACCGTGACACCGGCAGCCTCCGTCCAACCAGAGGCACCGGACAACTTGTTGGAGGCGCTCAACGGCGCTTCCATCGAGGAAGAACACCGCACTATCATGAGTGCGGTGATTCAGAAGGTTCAGCTCGCCAAGAGAGGGCTGACCGAAGCCTGCAGCAGCCTTCTAACAGGCTTTGAGGTAAGAAGTTTTAAAATATGTAATGTAATACCGCATAGACAGTAGCCCCTGATGCTCGGTTCGGTGTTCGGAAAGAAAAACCGGACTGAGGATCTAAAAAAGATATACGCAGGAGTTCTAAAAATTATGTCAATATGGGTTTGCAGGCTGCGCTGCTGACCTCTGCCGCATTGACTGCGGAGGTCGGTGCTTTGAAGCAGGACCTCGAGAGGACCGAGAACGATCTCGGTCTTGCCAAGAAGCAGCTCAAGGACAAAGAAGGTGAGGAACACCGTATTAAATTTGTACCTTGCAGAAAAGGATTTTGGTTGCAATAGAAATAACAAGGATAACGTGGGTACTGCAGGGGCCACGAACGAGGTGGCGACCCTGAAGGAGGCCGTGTCCGCGGCTGAACGTAATGCGTCCGCGGAATGAGCAGAGCGAGAGAAGCAGGAGGGGTGGGTGGCGGAGGTGCGGCAAGAGCTCCAGGCTCTCATGGAAAAGCATGAGAGTTTGGAGCGCGACTCGAAGACTCGAGAGTCCGAGCTTGCCTCGGCTCTGGAAAGTGCCAAAGCCGCTAAGGCCGAGGCCCATAAGGCCCTCCAGGAGATTGAGGCGGTGAAGAAAATAGCGGCGAGTAAGGCATTTTTCATGCAAAGCAAGCATGTGAATGTGAATTACCTGTTACTTACCTGAATTCGGAGCTCTCCAGGAGCGTTTGCAGATCTGCCTCGCAGCGTGTCTGATGCCGCCGCATTCTACCGGGCCGAGAAGGGGAGCTCAATGGAGAAGGTCTTCTGGTCTCAGTATGCTAAGGCCGGACATCCGGTGCCCCTTAATGACCAGCTGAAGCAGCTGGTCGAGCTCCACAAGGTAGCCGAGCAGGCCATGAAGGGCCTCATAGTCCGGCTGTGGCCTGAAGAGGCCATGCCTGGGAGCTACTTCAGCCTCGTGCGGCGGCTGGTGGTTGCGTGCCCCTAAGTGGAAGTCATCAAGCGCTCCGCCTGTATTGAAGGTGCCCGTCGGGCCCTTGCCCGCGCAAAGGTGCACTGGGGCAGGCTGGATGCTGAAAGGCTTCTGACGGATGCGCCGCCAGCGGGCAAGGAGTATCATACGCCCGAAATGTACTATAAGAGTGTCCTGAAGGGTGCCCGCAAGATTGCGGATGAGTGCCCCAAAGATGTAATTTTTGAGTAGACTCACGATGTGTTATCCAGTGCGCTGAAAACTTTGTTTCATATGCGCTAAGCAACGCTTATTGATTTAAAATATTACCTTCTGTGCGGCCGTTTATCAAATCTGAGAGATGGCAACTCGTCGGCTTCAGCCCCCAT